>CP092885.1:7016483-7626358 GCA_030710605.1 Cordylochernes scorpioides | reverse complement strand
TAGTAAGTTTGACAAAAAATGAAAACTGTCCTTTGTAGAGAGGTGTCCTCTAGCGGGAGTGTCCTCTCATGGAGGTTCTACTGTAGTAGCAATAAAGAGAGCTCCACTGTAAACAACTTAACATCCTACCAGACAGTGTTGTTTGGCAGTATGTGAGAAACAAACACACAGCAGGGTGATCCAACTTCCAGAGAAACACTTCTCTCTATGGATGCCTTTGGGATTGTATTGACCCTTGTATTTACACGGATATTTCAAATACTTTAATTCAACACCAACCAAGGGATTAGTATATTCAGTTGAATTAAAGTATTTTAAATTAATGATAAGGCACAATTTGGCCCAGGTTTTTTAGTGAGCTTGTTACTGCTCCCTCTCCTCCTTTTTCATCCGGGCTTGGGACTGGCAAGGGCGGAGTTGACTGAAGGGAGGTTCTACTGTACTAGGTTAAAATTTTTTTTTTTTTTTTATCATTCAGACATCAACTCTTTATTAAGTGGAACAGTCATGGTAAAGCACAATTTGGATTATAGATTATAAACACAAGGTAATAAGACCAAATCCAAATAAATAAATAGTGTGTGATGTTTCGGTAACAATGCTGTTACCAAAACATCACACACTTTTTATTTATTTGGATTTGGTCTTATTACCTTGTGTTTATTTTAAATTAAAGTAAATTGGCTGATGTTGAATTAAAGAAAGTGTTGAAAAAAAGAGGTTATATACACTGTAAATAAAATTTATTCACCAAAAAGCCTATAGATTCATATAGAAGACTCATTTTAAAAAGATTCCTTTAATACTGCCCAATTGTTTTGGAAGAACTTAAAATATACTAATTTTAACTATTTAGTCTTGGTGAAATGATTGGGAAGATCCATTATTGATGGTCCAAACCATCCAAGTTGAGTTTTTTATGGATATATTCCTACTACAATAGAACCTCTATGAGCAGACATTCCCACTAGCAGACACTTCTATTCTTCTTCTTTCTTATCTCCACTCAATCGTATTAGGGTATCAAGTTGTGACCCTTGATGGTGTCTGTTTGACAACCACCATGACTGGGTGAAGTAGAATGCGTCTGCCTTTGTCATTAAGACTGGGAGCACTACTCAGTGGCAGGCCGTCTTAGCTCCAAAAGAAATGGTCACCTCTGACATGAGGAACAGACGCCATGTGCAGCCGCTCCTAACATGGAGTACAAACGCTGCTCATCCTGTATCCCTGGATTAGGAACCCTTACAGGGTACTATCAGCTGGGCCAGCTGAACCCAGGACAGACACTTCTAACTCCTGACAAAGGACAGTTTCCAACCCTTATATTGCAATTTAAAAAAAATCTCTCTATTGAATGACATCTCTCTTTGTAATTGACACTTTGGCTCTGTGGTGTTGCCTTTCAGAGCGAGGGTTGTTCTACTGTATGATAAGTTTCTATTACAGGGTGAAGATTAATAGTGAAAGTTATATTTTATAAGAAATTGCACTTTATATATCTTTAAAAGAAAAATAAAAGATGGGAAGTTTTATGCTACTATAATTATTTTATTATTTCACAATTCTTGCATACATACACATTATAAACAAAGCCTTTAATAATGTTAATATACCTTCGATTATATCAAATCAAAACAGAGTAAAGTAATAATATATTACTGATATATTATCTTTAAACAGATCATTGTATATTGTAGTATGATGGGAATATACCCTAGAATCCTTATCAACTGGTTGTGATAAATGGCTGGTTCTTGACTGTCAGTTTTCATACGAGCAGTTCTAAATATTGTCGCGGAGATAAATAAAGCAAGGACAAATTTGGGAATAATTAATTTACGAAACTATTTTAGACCGGTAATATTCTTTTTAAAATAAAACAATTTCTACTGCCCTTACTGCAATGGAAAAATTAAAGGGAGGGCCTGGCTCATCAGTGGTGAACCCTCCCTTTTTTTTCCATTGCAGTAAGGGCAGTAGAAATTGTTTTATTTTAAAAATAATATTACGCGTCAAAAATAGTTTCGTAATTTGATAACAGATGGTGCGCTAATGCATCGTAAATAATTAATTTATTATAAAGGTGGGTATTTACCTTTTAGTTCTCCAATAAAATTATATACAAGAGGTATTTATAGGAAGAACAACTTATCCCAATGTAAAGATAATAATA
This sequence comes from Cordylochernes scorpioides, assembly GCA_030710605.1. Taxonomy (NCBI): domain Eukaryota; kingdom Metazoa; phylum Arthropoda; class Arachnida; order Pseudoscorpiones; family Chernetidae; genus Cordylochernes; species Cordylochernes scorpioides. Next base: position 7,624,182 of record CP092885.1, on the reverse strand, counting down.
ATAAGAGTGGTCAGCCACCGTCCCGTTTTCCTTATTTGCCGATAAGATTCCGAGAACCCCTCACACCTGTGGTCCCGGAGTTCAGGGATGATTGACAGGTGTCCCATGGAGCTTCTTGTGACCGGAGTTGCAGAGCTACTCGACAATATTATGAAATGACAAAGACCTTTTATCTAAACTTTGCTATTTACATTGGTTCATCCATCATGTCCACACACCATAATTCTGTGTGTCCAGCACTGGAAGAAAATAAACTCAAGATGGCGGATGTTGTTGAAGAATTAGGGTAAGTTTGTGGAAGTACAATAACTGGGTAGTTTCTCTCAAAGTCCTAATGCTGCTGCTAACATGATAGTGTGTGATATATCTCTTAGAGACCACTCATGTGCCAGCCGGTCTCTTGGCTATTTTTTTTTACTTTTCAAAAATGTTCGACCGTATAATTAAAAAATAGCCATACACACAACAAAAGGCGGGTACAGCCCACTCCATGCTGTCGAGCGCCAACAGCACAGAATGCCTTCGTGGATGGCTTGATTTATCAAGAAATTGGGTTGGCCAAATATCACTGAACAGGCTAAATCAATGTTTAGTCGATTTCTGTTCCACGAGATGGCGCTCTGCCATCTGAAAAGAACATATGCTCCTGGTCACGATATTCTTTTTATTATTATTTTTTTAATATTGACACAGACAAAAGGGAGCCATTTAATAAGAATCACTTTGTTTTAATTCCCTAAATTGACCTATTACCTTGCAATACTGCTGAATATCAAAATAAGTCATTTGATAATAGGTTCTTCCTATCATTAGCATACATGTATCTCTATGTATAATTTAAAAATTTAGACAAATCCCAGGAAAAGTTTTATTAATTATATATTAAAAGATATTACAAAAAAAAAAGACCTAATCCAAATAATTTAATAGGGTGTGACGTTTCGGCAACAGCATTGTCACCATCATCAGACAAATCTTTTGACAAAATCTTTTGTCTGATGATGGTGACAATGCTGTTGCTGAAACGTCACACCCTATTAAATTATTTAGATTAGGTCTTATTTTCTTGTATTATAATCTATAATCCAAATTGTGCTTTATCATTAAAAGATATAAGATATTTTAGAACATTGATGATGAATCAAAAGATCTGATCCCAAAAAAATCTAAAGTGAAACATGTTGATACGCTAGCACAATTAGTAAAATCGCCTTCAAAAAAGCGCAAAAATTATAAACACCAAATCGGTAGTAAAAGGGCCGGACAGCAGGAATATCCGCAAATCCTGAATGAGTCATGTACCTAACAAGGCGCCAATTCTAAAAATAGAAATGTAGTGGTTCTTTCTGAGAATTTATAAACCAGCTTAAACACCATTTTGGTAAATTTGACCGATTTTATAACCTCTCTTGTAGGATGAACAATATTTATTCCATATTCCAATCAGAAGCAAAAGATAAGAACAAAAAAAAAAGCCCCAGAACATTCATAAACTTACAGACACCTGCAGAGTTGTGTAAAGGCAGATAGCTTTTATCTCTCATTCTCACAAAGAAGAAAAGTCCTAGAAAACAGGATATAAGTTATGTTGTCCTGGTAACACCTCATTGATTCATGTTCCCCTTTCTTCCAGACAAACTCCATGTTTCTGGAGTTGGTGCATCTTGCTGGGCTCAATACTGACAATAGCCTTCTTCTTGATAAGGCACAATTTGGATTATAGATTATAAACACAAGGTAATAAGACCAAATCCAAATAAGAAAAAGTGTCCAATGCTGGATTTGATCCCAGGTCGTGGCTATTGAAAATCGATGCTTTGTATCACTCGGCCACCGAAATTTGGATTTGGTCTAATTACCTTGTGTTTAGCCTTCTTCTTCTTGCTTATCTCCAATCAATCATATTAAGGTATCAAGCTTATAGAGCTTGTTGATGGTGTCTGCTGAGATTGCTCATCAATGGATGAGTCAATACAGTCAATAATATGGTTTGGAATTATAGATTAATAGCCTGTTGAAGGATATTATTGCCCGAAAGCTTGCAGCTCTTAAATAAAGAAACTCGTTGCATTTACCTTTGATCTCTTCTGAGAATGATAACCTGTGTGATTCTTTCTATTGTAACTGCCAATTAATAGAAAAACAAAATGTAAATGAGACTTGGTTTGACTAGACAGGTATATAGGTATCCATTTGCTGACTTCAGATCGTTGGTTATACATTGGTGTCCCAGAATTTAATGAACAAATTACCTTTTTGAATTGAATTCTAATGTATATTGAAGATAAATAGACCAAAATTGGCAAACACATATGCACAAAATTATCTTATGAATTTACTTGTTACAGTTGAATCTCTCTGTAAAAGGACACCTAGTTGTAGAGCCAAAGTTTCTTTTAGCTAGAGGTGTCCTCTTATTGGACAGTTTATAACTAGTAAAAATGGTGATTTTGGTGATGAAGACTGTCCTTGTAAGAGTGTACTCTCATGGAAGCTCTAATATACAGCATTTTGTTTTTTGGAACTTTGCAAATTTGAATTTTTTAAAAATTTTCTTGATTAGCACTCTCTGTTAGGACATGATAACCTTTTCTCAAATTTCAATATCTTGCATATTTTGAATGAAAAAAACTAACCTAATAGCTTCATATAATCTTTTTTATGATTATTTACAATAGAGAGAGAGGGAGAGCTATTGGTAGGATGGTTAATCCCAGACTGAAGTTGCCAAATGGCAACAGAATTGTATGTAGCCCACCAGCTCTGGAACCAATCCAGCCAAACTGATATCATCACCAGAATATCAGAGCAGGGTCAAGAAAGGTCCACCATGACCCAAGAAGACCACTATCTGATTGCCATGTACCATAGGGGGATGACAACAGACTTAGTTCTTCAATGTACTCTTATGTGCCTCTGGAAGGACAGTTTCAAATAAAAAATACAGTAGAACCTCCATAAGAGGACACTCATACTAAAGGGTTACCTCTCTACAAAGGATAACCATAAACAATAGTGTAGACTGTACACTTTTGCATGTATTGACAAGATGTCAATAAAATTATGTTAATTATCAATTTTCTACAAAGGACAGTTTTTCATCACCAAAATTACCATTTTCACTATTTAGCAACTATCTGGCAAGAGAAAACTTCTCTCTAAAGGACAATTTGGTTCTTCAATTAGGTGTTGTCCTTTACAGAGAGGTTCTGATGTATTGGAGGCTTCACGAGGGTTGTTTTCATGCAAGATGACCAATGGTATGTATCCCTTCTCTCAGAAAAGCTTGCTGAGTTTATGCCATCAGCCGTGGACTCAAGATCAGTGGGCACATGTTATCTTTATTGATAAGTCAAGATTCTCTCTGGTTCTCAACAAGTTTTATCAGGATAAACCCTGGAACCTCTTTCCATCTAACTTTGATTAAGTACAATTTGGATTATAGATTGGAAACAACAAGGTAATAAGACCAAATCCAAATAAATAGTATGTGATGTTTTGGTAACAATGCTTTTACCAAAATGTCACACACTATTTATTTGGATATGGTGTTATTATCTTTTTTTTTTTTCCCTAATATATAATCCAATTTTTTTTACCTTATCAACACTTGTTGTGAGTTTTGTGATGGGTGAAATAGAATGTGTCTGCCTTTTGTCTTTGTCATTAAGACTGGGAGCATTACTTAGTAGCAGGCCACTGACTTAGCTCCAATATGAAATGGCAGCCTATGCAGCCGCTACATGAAGTACAGACTCTGTTTACCCAATATCCCTGTATCAAGAGCCCTTACAGGGTACTATCAGCCGTGCCAGCTTAACCCAGGTTTTTTAGCAAGCTTGTTACTGCTCCCCCTCCTCCTTTTTCATCTGGGCTTGGGACCGCTAAAGGCAGAATTGTGTGACTGTTAGAGGTGATCACATTCCCTAGCAACTTCTATTTCCTGAAGACATACCTTCCTCATTTTTTTTTCTAATTTTTATGTTATGTTTTAGATAACAAAGTGAAGGTCTAAGGATGAGTATCTTTTATTAAACATTTTTCGAGCTTTTGGGATAACATCCTTCCACATAAAAAATTGATACCAATTTTTTAAAATCAATTTTTCCTGTAGATAGGCGTTATCCCAAAAGCTTGAAAAACGTTTAATTAAAAGATACTCATGATGCACTAGCGTGCCATCTGTTATCAAAATTCAAAACTATTTTAAAGGCGTAAGATTCTTTTTGAAATTAAACAATAAGGCGGCCTAATAAACATGGCCAATATGCAACTGGGTAAATGTGGGTGAATGCATTCAGCTCATACCTTATATAAATTATAATTAAAAGTGACCTGTCTATAGCACCCCCTCTCTATAGCACCCTAATTTTGGTGAATTATTTTAACTATTTAGTCTTGGTGGGGGGGTCGGTGGAAGGCTGGTTAAACCGTTTGGTTTACGACCACTACGACCCGGGTTCGATCCCCGCATTGGACACTTTTTTCTATTTAAAAAAAATGCTCCAATGGCCCCCCGATTCTTGCAAAAGTCCAACCCCACCAGCGAGTGCAAGTAACCAAACGGGGCTCTGGCACATTTGTAAGTGCAAAGTCGAACTGCTTTCACATGTGTAGACATGTGGTGCGCTTATAGTAAAAAGCAGTCGCTAACTACCCACCATGATTATCATGGCCTGTACCACGTGTACTAGGGATAAGCAAAAAAAAAAAGTCTTGGTGAAATGATTGGGAAGATCCATTAATGATGGGCCAAACCATCCAAGTTGAGTTTTTTATGGATATATTCCTACTCAATAGAACCTCTATGAGCAGACATTCCCACTAGCAGACACCTCTAACTCAATGAGAGGCCACTCTCGCTAGAGAACACCTCTCTAGTGTTAATAAATTGAAATTAAATACTCATCCTTAGAGGTTTACTTGGTTATATAAAATTTGTTAGTAAAGGATTATATTCTAAATGTTATTTATTTATTATATACAATCCATTGAGAAGGACAGAAATAAACTATTATTAATCCTCAATTTCTATAATTTTGAATTAAAGTATTTGTTTTAAAAACTCTACATTTTGTGAGAAAGCCATCTCCTGATCGTGCAACTAAAAGTTTCTGATGGCATGCACCATCTGTTGGAATAAATATCAACTAATCGCAGATTTTTTTTATTATTCCAGAATTGGCAAAATATCTTATCGTGTGATTAATCAAGAAAAACTAACCATGTTATTTATTCTGAAAAATGGCACAAACCATCAGTGACTTTTAGTGTTTACTATTAAGTCAAACCCCACCAGCGAGTGCAAGTAACCAAATGGGGCTCTGGCATATTTGTAAGTGCAAAGTCGAACTGCTTTTCACATGTGTAGACATGTGGTGCACTTATAGTAAAAGCAGTTGCCTACTTCTACCTACCATGATTATCATGGCCTGTACCACATGTACTAGGGATAAGAAAAAAAAGAAACTATTTAGTAACTATCTGGCAAGAGAACACTTCTCTCTAAAGGACATTTTGGCTCTTCAATTAGGTGTTGTCCTTTCCAGAGATGTTCTACTGTATTTTTGGAGGTTTCACTAGGGTTGTTTTCATGCAAGATGACCAATGTGGTATAATTTATCCCGCCTGTTCCCAGTACAATTCCACCTTTGTGCTATTTCTTCTACATTTTGTAGTGATTCACTAAAGTTAGAACCCCAGTGGTGTAGTGTTCTAAGGCAGCTCAAGTTCTAGCCGTGACTCATCTTACATCAAGCTCAGGAGATTTGCTAGTCAACAATCTTCTTCTTCTTTCTTATCTCCACTCAATCATATCTCAGGGTATCAAGCTTGTAGAGCTTGAGATGGTGTCTGCTGGGGATCAGTAGGACTCATCAATGGATGAGTCAATATAGTCAACAATGTGTTTTGGGGTTGTAGGTTGATAATTACACTTAGTACATAGTGGGAAAACCTTGCAACCATTCTGGAAAGTCATTGTCTGTAGATGACCAGACTTATATCTGGGCTAGTTGAGAATAAAATACTCAGATTGGGTTTATATAAGGTACACAAGCTGAACACCTTCACCCACATTTATCCAGTTGCATATCGGCCATGTTTATTAGGCCGCCTAATTAGGTAAATAATTTTGAATTTAATTGTTTATTAAAATTGTTGTGCTTGTCATGTTAATGATTCTATTGGTTTGTTACATTTCCACCTTCAATATTTCTCTACTTGTGGTTGTGTGATCCATATGTGTGGTTGGTTGTAGTTTCCACCTGATGGATACCGCGTTGTTGAAGAAAGGAACCACGTTCCTCTCTGCCCTCATTGGCCATCTGCCTCCCCATCTTCTGGGGGAGAAGGAAGGTAAGCTTCCATATTGGACACAACTTTCCCATACAGTGTTGTTGAGATCTTTAACTCTTTGTTTCTTGTATTTGGGGTTTCTTTATTATTGCATTCAGGTAGTTGGCCACAATATAGGTGTGTCCTCCTGGAACCTGGGTCGGCCAAGTATAAAGACTACATTAGAACCTTCATGAGAGGACACTCGCTAGAGGACACCTCTCTACAAAGGACAGTTTCATCAATACAGTAGAACCTCCATGAGAGGACATTCCACCCAATGTCTAAGAGCTAAATCTCATGGCTGACTGCCTCTCACTGCCACCCAGTACATTGTTACTGCTTCACGCCTACCTACACCTCATCCAAGGCCAAACAACTCTCTGGTGGGTTTGATCAATGCAAGAGAAGGTTTTGGATTTAAACCTCATTATTTTTATTAGAATCTATCAAGTCGAATTCGACTTTTAGTGATTACAGTTAAACCTGTCTATAGCGCCCCCTCTAAATAGCGCCTTTCTCTCTATAGCGCCCGATTTTAAACATTAAAATGAAAACATTTTACATTAAAAGTGACCTGTTTATAGCACACCCTCTCTATAGCACCCTATTTTGGTGAGTCCCAAGAGGGGGCGCTATAGACAGGTTTAACTGTATATGGACAAATATTCTCCAAAAAAAAAAACCCAAAAGGGTATATGGCCAATTCAGGAAAAATTATACACACAACACAACATGGCTCTAGGGAAGACACTAGTTGTTGTTTCTTATCTCCTTGTGTAAAGATTACACAAATTCCATGAGTTCATGCTCTTCGAGCTAGGGGAAGCTAGGGACGATACTTTATTGCACAATGTAAGTAAATTTAATTATCTATAAAAATAAAGGTCAATTCTCCTGTCAAAACATCACCAAAACTAGACACCATCTCTTGCAAAAGTCCAACCCCACCAGCGAGTGCAAGTAACCAAACGGGGCTCTGGCACATTTGTAAGTGCAAAAGTCGAACTGCTTTCCACATATGTACACATGGGGTGCACTTACAGTAAAAGCAGTCGTCTATTTCTGTTGTTGTTGTTGTTGTTTCTTATCCCCTTGTGTAAAGATTACACAAATTCCATGAGTTCATGCTCCTCGAGCTGTTTTATGATGAGCAGCGGCCTCTCCCAAAGGTCCTGTTTAGTGCATCTAATGCAAGCCAAAATGTGTTCTGGAGCTGCAGGTACCAAACTACATTTTGGGCAAGTGGGATAAATTTTGTTATTATTTTCTATCTTCAATGGCTTGAGATGGCCTGTTCTAAACCTTGTTAGTGTTGTTTGATGCTGTCTATTTCTGATGTTCAGAGCTCCACCTGGGTTCACTCCACTGTACCAACTGTGCTTAGGTGGGATCCTCCAGTTCTTGTTTATTTTTGTTTTGGCTACTGTTTCTATTTCTTTAAAAGTAAGTTTATTTTTCTGTGGCAAGGGTTCTTTTGTGCCTTTTTTCGCTAGCACATCAGCAGCTTCATTGCCTTCAATTCCAACATGTGAGGGTATCCATTGAAGGTGAATTTTTGAGGTTTTTGAGAGTTTTTGGAGATAACCAATTATGTTCCTGCTTACTTTGTCTCTGAGTTCCCCTGTGTGACTCAAGTGTTGTATGGCACTTCTACTATCAGTAAGAATCCAGATATCTTGATAATTAGTATTTCTGATGGATTTTAAGGCTTCATAGATGGCTATAAGTTCTGATCTGAAGACTGAGCAAAAATCTGGGTTTCTTCTGTTCATTTTCTCAATGCCATTTGTAGTTTTGATGAGACAGCCACTGCCAGTGTGTCCCAACTCATCTCTGCTACCATCGGTATAGATAGTTATTGCATTTTTAGGAATGTTATTAATTATTTCTAATGATAATTGTTTTAAGTATTCTGGATTTTGGTATTGTTTGTTGGTGGGTTCATTTAAAGTGTCATTAAAAATAACATTTTGTAGTGGTTCGCATGGAGAAATTTTTTCTGCTAAGTAATTTTTTTCTACTTTATATTTTAAAAATCCATTTCTTTTGGCCAGGTGGAGAGGACCTTCTTTTTTGAGTCTTAGATTGGATTCCCAATTAAGTATGTAATTAGAAGTTCTGTGTTTGTTTCCATAACTCTTGATTTTGTTTATATATTTTGGCAGATTGTAGCTTCTTCTATCCTTTAAGGGCATAATGTCTGCCTCGTAAAGTACAATATCGTTAGGGCAGGTATTTCGAAGACCTGTAATAATTCTAGCTGCACTTAGTTGTATCCTTTCCAGTGATTTTAGATTTGTTTCAGATGCTGTACCATAGATTTGATATCCATATTCCAGGATAGGTCTAATTAGAGATGTGTAAGTTAAGTCTATTTCTACCCACCATGATTATCATGGCCTGTACCACGTGTACTAGGAATAAGCAAAAAAAGGCACCATCTATTGACGGGCGCTACAAACTGGTGTTGTGGCATTGTCACCAACTTGAGACAATGGTCAATAGATGGCGTCTAGTTTGACGTCTATTTGATGGGAGAAGTGACCCTTATTTTTATAAATCAATATCCTCCTTTCGGCAAAATTTTCCCATCTAAATATAATCAAATTTTTAAACACAAGGTAAAGATAAGACCAAATCTAAATAAATAGTGTGTGACCTTTCGGTAACAACGCTGTTACAGAAACGTCGCACACTATTTATTTATTTGGATTTGGTCTTATTACCTTTTGTTAATTATAATCCAAATTGTGCCTTAACAATCAAATTTTTATATAACCCTCTCTTCATAATAAAATTGTGTGAAAAAGTTTTAAAAAATACAAAACATTTTCTCACAATGAGTTTCTTGCTAGCTTTCAAGGGATAATCGCTCTTCAACATGCTTATTTGTAAATATTTCTTGTTAGATATAGTTGATGTTTATATTAAGCCTGTTAAAGAGCGATTTTCACTTGAAAACTAGCATTTTAAAATAAAAAGAAACTAATTGTGAGAAAATATTTTTGTATTTTAAAAATATAACCCTCTCTTCATGTGTTTTTAAAATGGTTGACTGTTCCAGTTACTCATCTCTTGGAGTTCTACTTCGCCCGTCTCCGTGACCACCACACTCTCATTCCCTCCATTTTATCTGGACTTCAAGCTCTGGTAATATTTACTATATATATACAAATATACAGTTAAACCTGTCTATAGCGCCCCCTCTTGGGACTCAACAAAATAGGGTGCTATAGAGAGAGAGTGCTATAGATAGGTCATTTTTAATGTAAATCGCATCGTACTGCATATTTAAAATCGGGTGCTATAGAGAGGAAGGCGCTATTCAGAGGGGGCGCTATAGACAGGTTTAACTGTATATAGGGCACACCAATTTCCCTTTTAAAATGTACAGTAAAATCTCAATGAGAGGACACCCACGCTAAACGACACCAAGGGACAGTTTTTATTTGCAAAATTACCATTTTTACAATTTAGCAAATCTCCGTTAAGAGGACAACTCTCTCTAAAGGACACTTTGGCTTTGCAATTAGGTGTTGTCCTTTACAGGGAGGTTTTACTGTATTGAAATAATGTGTTTCTATACACAAAGCATGCAGACTGAGTTAGATTGATGAATATTTTGGAAAAAACACAGCTGCCACATCAACTAATGGCTTATTTCAACTCCCGACATTTCAGTGATTTCCTGTCATTCTCTTCAGGGGAATGGTTACTTTGAATCCTATTTCTGCTTATATACATACACCATTTTCTGAAATAGATGTAAAGTGTCACACGTATCTGCATATGTTTATCACATGCACCAAATCTGTATTGTAAGTACAAGTATCTAAATACTACAGGTACATCAAATCATTTTTTACTTATATGTCTAGTGTTATATTGCTTTTATTTGTCCATATTACAGTAGAACCTCTCTGTAAAGGACAACACCTAGTTCCAGAGCTAAAGTGTTCTATAGTGAGAGGTGTCCTCTTACAGAGTTGTTAATAAGTAAAAATGGTAATTTTAACCATGAAAGTGTTCTTTATAGAGAGGTGTCCTTTAGCGAGAATATCCTCTCTTAGGGTCGATGGAAGGATGGTCTAAACCATTGGTTTTCGTTCGCTACAACACGGGTTTGATTCTCGCATTGGGTACTTCTTTTCTAATTAAAAAAAAAAAAAAAAAAAAAGCTTTAATGGTCCCCTATTCTTGCAAAAGTCCAACCCTAATGAAGTTCTACTATACTTAGCTTTTTGTTTAATAGTTTGAACATTCGTATTTTATCTCAATTTATGTTGTGTCAATTTTGGGCCTGAAGAAAGGTGCTCTCTTTACTGAAAGTTCACCAAGTTCTATGAAAGATATTGGGAGATAACAGCAGCTGTTGATTCACTGAGGTTAAGTACCTTTATCTGTATCACATGTGTATGTATGATAAGGTAAAATAATAGTGTGTGACGTTTCTGTAGCAGCATTGTTACCATTAACAGACAAATGTACTGAATCTATTCATTCATCAATTTCTATTCAGTACTTTTGTCTGATGATAGTAACAATGCTGTTATAGCGAAATGTCACACACTATTTATTTATTTGGATTTGGTCATATTACCTTTCATTATCAAATAACTGAAAAATAGTTGTTTAAAAATAAAAGTGTGCATCAAACATGGCACGGTACTTTGGCTAACAAAATCTCACCCTACACCCCATTCCATGAGATTTGTCGTGGAATTTGTGTTATCTTTACACAAGGGGATAAGAATCGACAACAACAGCAACAGACCTCATCCAAATAAATAAATTAAACTCATGGACAAAACTTAAGGAAGTTAAACCTTTCAACATGTATATAGGGGTTCAGACAATAACTATGAAATATATTTGATACACACTGACCTTTATTGAAGACACACTAGATAACCAAGTGTGAACAACATATGTCTCTCTTAAAAAAGAAAATAGACTACCAGTGACATCAAAATTTGAAACTTCCTTAAGTTTTACCCATGAGTGTATGAGTGACGTTTCTATAATATCATTGTTACCATATTCAGAAAAAAGTTATTAACTTGGATGTAGTCTTGTTATATTTTTAATTATATATAGTGTACTGTATCATGGTCCTTCAGTATATATTGTCATAACCAAAAATGTACATAGCATGTAACTGTAAATAATAGATCGGCAGCTCGGCAAGTGTTATGTACCTAAGCTCCGATAGATGGTGGACGCGCTAGGCGGGAAATTTGTAAACAATAGCTGCCATCTTAAGAGGTGTAGCCGATCGCCAGCCGTTTGGGTCTTTGACATTACTTCCTTAATTTATCATTATTTTTATTCATGTAACTTAGTTTATATCTTCTCCTTTTTATCCATAAAACTATTTAACTACTTAAAGTTATCTAATAAATTATTATTTTATTCTACCCAATCTTCATTACTGTGACACTGTCACATACACTGTAACATATATAGCTTATGTCCATAGTCTTCTTGAAAACCATTTCTGAGATTCCATCCTTCAGTGCTGTGTATATAAGCAGAATCGTCCAATACAGTATTAGGGCTCTGAGAAGCAGTCTGGTGGATTAAATTGGCCAAACCGCTGGGAGGGTTTACCACTGATGAGCCAAGCCCTCCCAATATATTTTTCATCACAGTAAGGACAGTAGAAGTTTGTATTGTGTATAAAAGAAACACTTGTGCTTTTAAATCCTTTCATTTTATATGTATAGATGGCACGTTATTGCTTTGTGTTAATATATACTACCATAGTTGCATATGTGCTGTCCAGTGCAAATGCTCCAACTTCCCCGCTGCCATGGCCCCCCAGGTGATCAACCAGCTCTCCCTCAACCTCCACATTCCCAGCATGCTCAGTCAGGAGAGGTTCGCTGTCTATTCCCTCATCTCCCACCTCCTCTCCACCTGTCTCTCCGGTGAGCTCCTCTCCTATACTATTGATTTGCATAACTTGACTCTTTCACATTCCCTTCCTATATTGCATATTCCAGGGGTCTATGGAAGGGTGGTCTAAACCGTTGGTTTTCGAACTCTATGACCTAGGATCAAATTCTGCATTGCACACTTTTTTCTGATAAAAAAAAAAAAAAGCTTCAATGGCCCCCATATCTTGCAAAAATCCAACCCCACCAGCGAGTGCAAGTAACCAAATGGGACTCTGACTTACTTGTAAGTGCAAAAGTCAAACTGCTTTTCACATGTGTAGACATGTGGTGCACCTACAATAAAAGCAGTTTCCTACCTCTACCCACCTAGATTATCATGGCCTGTACCACGTGTGTTGTTGTTGTTTCTTATCCCCTTGTGTAAAGATTACACAAATTTCTAGAGTTTATGCTCCTCGAGCTGTTTTATGATAAGCATTGGCCTCTCCTAAAGGTCCTATTTAGTGCATCTAATGCAAGCCAAAATGTGGTACGTGTACTAGGGATAAGCCAAAAAAAAAAAAGGCTATAATTCCGATCTCTTGGGTGTTGAATTAAAGAAGTTGGACTGTATGTAACCATTGTTCTACTGGGCACAAGTAGCTCTGTGGTGTTGAGATAATGGTGTGGTGGACAGAGCTCCAGTCCCAGGGAGGACTATTTGTCCAAAGTCTAATCACCATGATGGATGGGGAGCGGGACCCTCGCTGTCTGCTGCTGCTCTTCACCCTCACCCCATATGTCATCCTCAACTTCTCCATTGGTGAGTGGGTGGCTTCATTCCTCTCTATATATGTTGGATGTCCCAAATCTCTGGTGTGACCACAGGTCTCCTTTATTTCTCTTTCATGGTTGTTGTTGCTTGTTATCTCCTTGTGTAAAGATTACACTAATTCCATGAGTTCATGCTCCTCGAGCTGTTTGATGATATGCAGCGGTCTCTCCCAAAGGTCCTGTTTAGTGCATCTAATGCAAGCCAAAATGTGTGTGTTCTGGAGTTGCAGGTACCAAGCTACACTTAGGGCAAGTGGGGTAGATTTTGATATTATTTTCTATTAAATTTAATTGCCATCTATCGTTAAAATTTTACACAAAGATGAGCCAAGCCATACACTGATGAGCCAAGCCCTCTCATTCAATAACTCATATCATTGCAGTAAGGTCTGTAGAGATAATATTTGTGATATTTAAAAGAAACACATTGCCAATGAATGTATTTGTGTAAAATTATTTTCTATCTTCAATGGCTTAAGATAGCCTTTTCTAAATAGTGTTAGTGTTGTTTGGTGCTGTCTATTTCTGGGGTTCATCTGAGGTATCATGGTTGAGAGAGATCACTTTCTTCCATCCCCTTTCTCTCTGAATCTCTTTTTAACCTTCTCCACTCTGCAGGCCTAACACTCCGCAGAATTTCAAAATCTGTGTAACCAGAATTGACCTTGACCCAGGATTCCAATGTCCTGATTGTGCCATAGTACAGTACACTGTGCCACCATATTCCTGGTCTCTCCTGGAAGTGGACTCTCATTGGAGGTTGGAATAGGTTTAGACCCCAAGTCACATGTTTTATTTTATAAAGGTGGTCGTTCAGGGAAGTGGATCAGATGGGTCACTCAAGGAAGGTTTGCTGTATCCACCCGTCAAGATAAGGAGGCAGCTATTCTATCTATGTTGGGAAAAATTGAAGGAAGACCTGCAATTCGCTGGGTAGAAGAGATCAAGAGAGCTATCACAAGGTCATTAGATGATCTGTGAGTGATAGTCACCAACAGATTGAATTGTAAATATTTGTTTATTGTTGTTGACAAGGCACAATTTGGATTATAGATTATAAACACAAGGTAATAAGACCACACAAATTCAAATGAATAAATAGTTTGTGAAGTTGGGGTAACAGCATTGTTACTATCTTTAGACAAATGTACTGAAAGAGAAAAATTGAGAATGTAATGTATTTTTCCATTCAGTACTTTTGTCTGAAGATGGTAACAACATTGTTACTGAAATGTCACACACTATTCATTTATTTATTTGGATTTGTGGTCTTGTTACCTTGTGTTTATATTGTTTTTGTTAGCATCCATCAAGCCGTGTTTGACTTTTGTTGACCATATGGACAAATATTCTCCAATTTAATTTGGTCAAAGTGCAGGCATGTGCACTTTGTGCAGAGATGATCAATCAAATGCATTGTTTTGAATGCATATATTAAACAAAGATTTGTCCATTTAGCACTTGAACACAAATATCCTTCAAATTGCAAATATAGTTTGTAAACCTTTAAAGAAATGAGTTGCATTCTAAAGAAGAATGTTGAAATTGTGCTGTACCATGTCAAAGTCCATATTTAGGGAGAGTAATTAGCTTTCACTGTAAAATAGATGTTATGGTGCAGGGGATTTTAAGATTTAGAAAAAGAGATGATTTTGAGAAGAGATTGGATTGGTAGAGCTAACCTAGCAACAATGAGGCTGAAGAAATTATATGAAAAGAATCTTCTAAAGTTACTGGACAAGTTAATACGTTTGAAACAACTTTTATAGAAAAATGAAAAAGATTGAACCTCAAGCCATGATAAAGTCTCAAAAAAAATTCAGCTTGATGTAATAATAAGCAGCATTGGTATTAAAATCTCTTTTGAAAATGTTCAAGTTAATAAACGGCAGAGGTAATGCCGATGATGCAAAATCTGGGTGCTTTTTCAGAGGCTGCATGTTGTAAATGCTTAAAGAATTTGATCAGGTGGCACCACAGCTGCAAGATCAGACTTCTGGTTTTAAAGGCCACACTTGGGAAATCTCAAGAACTTGATCACGTGGCACCACAGCTGCAAGATCAGACTGCTGGTTTTAAAGGCCACACTTGGGAAATCTCAAGAATTTGATCAGGTGGCACCACAGCTGCAAAATCAGACTGCTGGTTTTAAAGGCCACACTTGGGACATATCAAGAATTTGATCAGGTGGCACCACAGCTGCAAGATCAGACTGCTGGTTTTAAAGGCCACACCTGGGACATATCAAGAATTTGATCAGGTGGCACCACAGCTGCAAGATCAGACTGCTGGTTTTAAAGGCCACACTTGGGACATATCAAGAATTTGATCAGGTGGCACCACAGCTGCAAGATCAGACTGCTGGTTTTAAAGGCCACACTTGGGACATACAAGAATTTGATCAGGTGGCACCACAGCTGCAAGATCAGACTGCTGGTTTTAAAGGCCACACTTGGGACATATCAAGAATTTGATCAGGTGGCACCACAGCTGCAAGATCAGACTGCTGGTTTTAAAGGCCACACTTGGGAAATCTCAAGAATTTGATCAGGAGGTATTACAGCTGCAAGATCAGACTGCTGGTTTTAAAGGCCACACTTGGGACATATCAAGAATTTGATCCGGAGGTATTACAGCTGTAAGATCAGACTGCTGGTTTTAAAGGCCACACTTGGGAAATCTCAAGAATTTGATCAGGAGGTATTACAGCTGCAAGATCAGACTGCTGGTTTTAAAGGCCACACTTGGGACATATCAAGAATTTGATCCGGAGGTATTACAGCTGCAAGATCAAACTGCTGGTTTTAAAGGCCACACTTGGGACATATCAAGAATTTGATCCGGAGGTATTACAGCTGCAAGATCAGACTGCTGGTTTTAAAGGCCACACTTGGAAAATCTCAAGAATTTGATCAGGAGGTATTACAGCTGCAAGATCAGACTGCTGGTTTTAAAGGCCACACTTGGGAAATCTCAAGAATTTGATCCGGAGGTATTACAGCTGCAAGATCAGACTGCTGGTTTTAAAGGCCACACTTGGGAAATCTCAAGAATTTGATCAGGTGGCACCATGGCTGCAAGATCTGGCTGATAGTTTCAGAGGCTGCATGTTGTAAAGGCTTGAGAATTTGGTCAAGGCGGTATCTTTTCTGCAAGATCCTTGAAGGTATTGTTTGGCTAAGCCTTTTACAGGCATGCGAAAGTCACATGTTACCCAATATGATATCTGATGATTGTACGCCATCTGGGCCAAATCACACTTCCACAAAATCATAATCTACCACCTGAATATAATCAAGATTCATTCATATATGCTATATTCATTATGGGAAACCATTAAATCTTTCAAAATTTTCATACTCTTGAACCTCCATGAGAGGACACCTCTCTACAAAGGACAGTTTTCATTTGCAAAATTACCATTTTTACAATTTAGCAACTCTCTGGTAAAGGACACCTCTCCCTAAAGGACACTTTGACTCTGTAATTAGGTGTTGTCCTTTACAGGGAGGTTCTACTGTACCTATATATATATATACAGTTAAACCTGTCTATAGCACCCCCTCTTGGGACTCACCAAAATAGGATGCTATAGAGAGGGGGTGCTATAGACAGGAACTTTTAATGTAAATCGCATTGTATTACGTATTTAAAATCGGGTGCTATAGAGAGGGAGGTGCTATTTAGAGGGGGCGCTATAGGCAGGTTTAACTGTATATATATTTTAAAAATGGAGCAATCCATCATTATATTCATAAATGAATAATTTTTTTTTTTTTGAAGGAGACAGAGGCAATTTTGTTCACACTTGGTTATCCCATGTGTCTTCAATAAATGCCACTATATATCAAATATCTTTCAGAGTTATTGTCTGAATCCCGATATACATTCTAAAAGGTTCAATTTATTTAAGTTTTGTCCATGAGTGTATCTTTCAGAGTTATTGTCTGAATCCCAATATAAATGCTAAAAGGTACATCTTATTAAAGTTTTGTTCATGAGTGTATTTTTCAGAGTTATTGTCTGAATCCCAATATAAATGCTAAAAGGTACATCTTATTAAAGTTTTGTTCATGAGTGTATTTTTCAGAGTTATTGTCTGAATCCCAATATAAATGCTAAAAGGTACATCTTATTAAAGTTTTGTTCATGAGTGTATTTTTCAGAGTTAATGTCTGAATCCCAATATAATTGCTAAAAGGTACATCTTATTAAAGTTTTGTTCATGAGTGTATTTTTCAGAGTTAATGTCTGAATCCCAATATAAATGCTAAAAGGTACATCTTATTAAAGTTTTGTTCATGAGTGTATTTTTCAGAGTTATTGTCTGAATCCCAATATAAATGCTAAAAGGTACATCTTATTAAAGTTTTGTTCATGAGTGTATTTTTCAGAGTTAATGTCTGAATCCCAATATAAATGCTAAAAGGTACATCTTATTAAAGTTTTGTTCATGAGTGTATTTTTCAGAGTTATTGTCTGAATCCCAATATAAATGCTAAAAGGTACATCTTATTAAAGTTTTGTTCATGAGTGTATTTTTCAGAGTTATTGTCTGAATCCCAATATAAATGCTAAAAGGTACATCTTATTAAAGTTTTGTTCATGAGTGTATAACATATGTTTTCAGTGACCACAAATTCCATTTGTCTAAGAAGTACTTCTGACCATTTTCTTGTGTTTCCAGAACCTTTCGTAGAGGATTACTTTGAGGTCCTCTCCTGCTATTTCCCAGTGGACTTCTCTCCAGTAGGTGTCACTTTATATTATATATTTGTCTGGTGATTCCCAAATGAGATTCCCAACCAGTCAGTCCTGAACATCTATTGAATTGTATCAAATCCTCCAAAAAAGACCTCTGGGAAAACCTCAGGACTATAATAGAAAAGCTGAGACAATGGAACCTAAAGGAGATTGTTTCTTCTTCTTATTCTTTCTTATCTTCACTCAATCATATTAGGGCATCAAACTTGTATAGCTTGAGACTTTTGATGGTGTCTGCCGGGGAAGAGTAGAGTTCATCAATGAATGAGTCAATACAATCAATTATGTGTTTTGGAGATTGTTTAAATGACTTGAGGAATAAGCAACAACAACTTGTCTGGTTTTGTTCAATTAATTAATACCTTTATTAAGGCATTCAGTCTTATATACAGATTCTTCTGAGAAATACAGAAAAGGAGAGGAAAAAAAAGACGGAGAAACAAATTTTCTTCTTCTCTTATCTCTAGAAGCAAATTAGGATTTTACAAAGTTATATTAGAAATATGTACATTTACACTTATAATTTGTGGTGTACCTACAGTATAAGCAGTCGCCTACTTCTACCCACCATGATTATCATGGCTTGTACCACGTGTACTAGGGATAAGCAAAAAAAATACTTATAGTTATTATGATATAATATTATTTACTTAGGCTATAGATTTGTAACAATGATTTTTGGCAATGTTTCTTTCCAGATATATCATCAGATATCTCTTTTTTTGATTATCTCAAGTACATGTGGTACAGGCCATGATAATCATGGTGGGTAGAAGGTGGGTAGTTTTACACATGGAAAAGCAGTTCGACTTTGCACTTACAAATGTGCCAGAGCCCCGTTTGGTTACATGCACTTGCTGGTGGGGTTGGACTTTTGAAAGAATCAGGGGGCCAATGAGGCATTTTATTTTCTTAATTCAGAAAAAAAAAAAAAGTACTCAATGCGGGATTCAATCTCGGGTCATTGCAGTAGAAAACCAATGGTTGAGACCACCCTTTCACCGACCCCAATATCTCTATTTAGAGATAGTAGGTAATATACAAGGAGAAGAGATATTTGATGATGTATGTGAAAAGAAACACATTGCTAAAAATGATTCTTACAAATTTTATCGATAGATGACAATTAAATTTATAATTAGGTAATCCCCTGCTCTTCTTTTTTTTAACACAAAGCAATAATTTTTTTATATGCAGCTTCCTGTAAGTATAATGATCTGGATTATAATTGGAAAAATGTATTTTTACTCCAAGAGTCTGTGGATGAGTGGGTAACACCCTAGATTCCCTACAGTCATGAACCGGGATTGAATCCTGCCTTAACATATATATTTGAGCAGTACCTAATAAATTGATTTTGGAACAAGTTTCTTGCTCTCCAATATCAGAATCCTATTCAGATATTCTTTGAATTTATTGGTTGTAGCAGTATTGCCTAGGTAATCTAGCGGAGCTCTTTGCCACTACATAAAGTTAAAGAAAATATTTTTAGCAATTATATTTTAAATGATCTTAATAAATGCAGTAGAGCCTCTCCGTTAGATGACATTTACTAGAGGACACCTCTCTACAAAGGATGGTTTTTCATAATCAAAATTACCATTTTAAACAAATAGCCGATCTCTAATATAAGAGGACACCAAACTCTGCCTTTGCTGGTCCCAAACCCGGATGAAAAAGGAGGAGGGGGAGCAGTAACAAGCTCACTAAAAAACCTGGGCTCAGCTGGCCCGGCTGATAGTACCCTGTAAGGGCTCCTAATCCAGGGATACAGGATGAGCAGCGTTTGTACTCCATGATAGGAGCGGCTGCACATGGCGTCTGTTCCTCATGTCAGAAGGCGGGCATTTCATATTGGAGCTAAGTCGGCCTGCCACTGAGTAGTGCTCCCAGTCTTAATGACAAAGGCAGACACATTCTACTTCACCCAGTCATGATGGTTGTCAAAGCTTGATACCCTAATATGATTGAGTGGAGATAAGAAAGAAGAAGAAGAGAAGAGGACACCTCTCTACTGAGAATGGATTTCATCTTTAAAATAACTATTTTTTTAAAATCAAATATGACTCACTCTCTACAAAGGATGGTTTTCATAATCAAAATGACCATTTTTACCAAATATCTGATCTCCCTAAAGAACACTTTGGCTCTCCACTAAGTGTTGTTCTTTAGAAAGAGGTAGTTCTATTGTACTTGTAATCAGACCTGATTGGATTCAGAGAGGACTAATGGCTGAGTTGTGAACCCAGCCATCGACAAAGGAGTCCATCGAGGTAACAAGGCAAGACTTGGCCATGGCTCTCCAGCAATGCCTGCTGTCCACCAAGAGCTTCGGACCTCTGGCCCTGCCCTTGGTGCTGGAGAAACTGGATTCCACCTTGGAAGAAGCTCGGCTGGACGCCCTAACCCTCCTGGTATTTACCTCCCTGTTGTTGTTGTTTCTTATCTCCTTGTGTAAAGATTACACCAATTCCATGAGTTCATGTTCCTCGAGCTGTTTTATGATAAGCAACGGCTTCTCCCAAAGGACCTGTTTAGTGCATCTAATGCAAGCCATCTACTTCCCTAGTTTTGGAATGCTGTTATTTTAATTGTACAGATTTATAGGTTGTCTCTTGATACAGATGTGGTTTGCCAGTGCCTTCTTCCAGTTATACTGTTGACCAAATAAATTTGTCTCTTCATCCTTTTGGGACGATTGCTCCCTGCTTAGGATAACTGTACTTCTTATCTCGGTCTCGAGGTAACCCGGATTCCTGGAGCGTACTAAAGTCACCAACTAACCGGGTTGAGACTTCACGTCTAATAGTGGACATCCAGTTTATCTGATGTCCCCGGGCTGATTTGTACTTGGGAATGTTCTGCAGGTCTTCAGGGGTAAATATACTTATTCTTAGGAGGATGGCTGTTTGGAACCTATGAAAGTGGTAGGCGGGACATCTGTGGTGGTTGACAGTTTGGTCTTTCCCGTGGCAATGTGGGAAGTTCACTTCTTATCACTAGGGTAAAGTTGAATAAACAGGACCTTTGGGAGAGGACACTGCTAATCATCAAACAACTTGAGAAGCATGGAATTTTTATTTTTAAACTGATTATTCAAAATTCTGTATATGAAATCTTTTATAAGGCAATAATGCACCATCTAAATATAAGAAATGAAATCAACAAAGCATCTTATTCTTCTTTCTTATCTCCACTCAATCATATTAGGGTGTCAAGCTTGTAAAGTTGACAACCATCATGACTGGGTGAAGTAAAATGCGTCTGCTTTTGTCATTAAGACTTGAATCTGTGTTAATTTGGGTTGAATTAAAAAGATAATCCTTTTTATATCATTATTTTATTTAAGATCCAATTTAAAAACAGGAAAGAACAAAAAATATTATAAAGTTCTTGTTTACAAGTTACGAGTTAGAAGAACAAAATACAGAGTAGTCAAATCATTTTTGGTCATTTATATAAATATATTCACAGAATCACCACTCATTAGCAGGCCAACTTAGCTACAATATGAAATGGCTGCCATGTGCAGCTGCTCCTAACTTGGAGTACAAGCGCTACTCATCCTGTATCCCTGGATTAGGAGCCCTTACTATCAGCCGGGCCAGCTGAACCCAGGTTTTTTAGTGAGCTTGTTACTGCTCCCCCTCCTCCTTTTCATCCGGGCTTGGGACCGGGAAAGGCTGAGTTCACTATAGTCATATGATCAAATATATTATTGCATAGGTATTATTTTAGGTTCTTCATATGAATTTTTTTTTGTCTATATCTCCAGTGTGTTTACCTGATATGTTAATAGACCACTGAAATGTGTTTCCTACTCACTGTATGTGATGTCCAGCTGGAGGGCTGCCCTGTCTACGGCTGGTGTCTGGAGCCCCACCTGACTGACTTGTGGTGCAGCCTGCGCTCCATTGTAAGTTGACATACTTCAAGAAATATATGTAAATTGGTTGTGTGGAATACTTTGCATAAATACAAATCATAAAATCACAAGATTTTATTATGTAAGAAAAAAAGGCATCTCCTTATCGTGCAACTGAGAGTTGCTGATGGCTTGCGCCATTTAAATATTTTTTCATCGCAGTAAGGAGAGTAGATGTTTGTTTTATTTGTGAAAGGAAACATTAGCGTCTTAATGTCTTCATTCGTTATATATAGATGTGTTATTACGTTATGGCTTTGTATTAATAATACAGTTAAACCTGTCTATAGCGCTCTTTTTTAAATATGTAGTACGATGCGATTTACATTAAAAGTGACCTGTTTATAGCGCCACCTCTCTATAGCACCCTATTTTGGTGAGTCCCAAGAGGGGGTGCTATAGACAGGTTTAAATGTACTATCTTGTATTCTGTTGTTGTTTCTTATCCCCTTGTGTAAAGATTACACATTGTATTCTATTCCTGGGTTGACACTACAAGACCAAACGAGTTGAGTGTGATCTGGTACTTGAGGTCACCACTCACCTCCCGTTTGTAGAGGACTGAACCATTCTACAACATATTGCTTTGAAAAGGTAAAATACTCTGCAATATATTGAATAATAAAGGATGAGATTCTTGCTTTATTATATAGTTTTTCTTCTGGGAATTTACAAACCCTTCAACAGGAGTATTTGTTAATATCTTCTTCTTTCTTATCTCCACTCAATCATATTAGGGTATCAAGCTTGTAGTGTTAACAACCATCATAACTGGGTGAAGTAGAATGCATCTGCCTTTGTCGTTAAGACTGGGAGCACTACTCAGTGGCAGGCCGACTTAGCTCCAAAAGAAATGGCCGTCTCTGACATGAGGAACAGACGCCATGTGCAGCCGCTCCTAACATGGAGTACAAACGCTGCTCACAAGTCATTAGTGAGTTTTACGACTACCCGTTGGACGACCGACATCTCACATCCTCCTGGACCTTACCGTGTCTTCTGTCACTGGCCTCTCTTAGGTGTCATTCAACCTGCCTCGTCCTTTATGTAGAAACCCCAGACAGTGAAATATCAAACTTTCTTATAAGTTTTGTCCATGAGTGTAAATTGAATTCTTCCGAATAGCATTGGAACATCTTGTATATATCCAAGACACAAAACAGATCTTCTTATTCTTTCTTATCTCTACTCAATCACACTAAGGTATCAAGCTTGTAAAACTTGTTGATGGTGTCTGTTGGGGAAGAGTAGAGCTCATCAATGGATGAGTCAATAAGTCAATAATGTGTTTTGGGGTTGCAGGTTGACACTTAGTACATTGTGGGAAAACCTTGCAACCATTCTGGAAAGTCATTGTCCATAGATGACCAGACTTAAGTCTGGAAATCAAAGACTGTTGATTTGTTAAAAAAAATCTTTGTTTCTCTTCCACAGAAAATAGGTGCCATTGCCACGTTAGTCACCTTGGCTCAGAAAAGTAAAATATTCCAAGGGTCCAGGTGGTGTGGTCGGACTTCTCCCTCCAAATGAATCTTTATCTAATATTTATTACTTGTGTTATATATATACAGTTAAACCTGTCTATAGCACCCCTCTTGGGACTCACCAAAATAGGGTGCTATAGAGAGGGGGCGCTATAGACAGGTCACTTTTAATGTAAATCGCATCGTACTAAGTATTTAAAATCGGGTGCTATAGAGAGGTAGGCGCTATTTAGAGGGGGCACTATAGACAGGTTTAACAGTATATATTTACATGATTTTTTTAAAATTGTATATAGTAACTTTTTAGTATTTGTATATTAGCATTTGTATTTTGGGGTAATATAATTAATCAATATATATACAATAGAACCTCCCTGTAAAGGACAACACCTTATTTCAGAACCAAACTGTTCTTTATGGAGAGGTGTCCTCTTACTGGATAGTTGCTAAATAGTAAAAATGGTAATTTTACAAATGAAAACTGTCCTTTATAGAGAGGTGTCCGCTAAAGAGAGGTTCTACTGTATATTAATTTATTAAATCACCTCAAAATAGAAATGTGCTAATAGAATACAAATAATACAAATAGATACAAGAGCTAATCCAAATGAATAGTGTGTGACATAACAACGCTGTTACTGAAACTTCCCACACTATCAATTTTATTTGGATTAGGTCTTATTTTCTTGTGTTTATAATCCAAATTGTGCTTTATCATAATATACAAATACTAAATAGTCACTACAGTTAAACCTGTCTATAGCGCCCCCTCTTGGGACTCACCAAAATAGGGTGCTATAGAGAAGGGGGTGCTATAGAGAGGTCACTTTTAATGTAAATCGCATCGTACTAGGTATTTAAAATCGGGCGTTATTTAGAGGGGATGCTATAGACAGGCTTAACTATATATACCAGAATGTACTGATGTAATCTAACCTCCAGTGAGAGACTCCAGGAGTATGGTCCCTCACCAGAGGTAGGTTGTACGGCACTGCTAACCAGAGAGTTGCCGCCCAGATCTTCCTGGGGCCCTCAGACAAGGCCAAGGAGCTGTCATGGCGGTGCCTGGCGACCATCTTCCAGCTGGGTTGTGGCCAGCCTCACGAAACTCCGTCCCTGGTCCAGGCTAACAGGGTGGGTACCCTAGAACAACCTCCTGTTGTTGTTGTTGTTTCTTATCCCTTGTGTAAAGATTACACGAATTCCATGAGTTCATGAACTCGTGTAATGGGGTATAGGGGTGCAGCTTTCGTTGATCATGGCACCATGATCCAGGCACACTTTGGTGAAAGTCTGACTTTGCCTGTAATTTGAGGCCGTTCCTAACATGGAAGCCTTTGCTGCTGACTCTAACATGAGCACAGACACAGCTCCTCTGTATCCCTGGAGTGGGGCCATTGTTAAGGTCCATCATACGGGTCAGTTGAACTCAAGTAACAACTTCCTCATTAATACATGTTGATCCCTGATCTTACATGGTAATAAGATCAACAAGCAAACTACAAGGTAATAGCACCAAATCCAAATAAATAAATAGTGTGTGACATTTCGGTAACAGCGTTGTTACTGAAACGTCACACACTATTTATTTATTTGGTCTTATTAGCATGTGTTTCTAATCTATGAAGGGGGTCGGTGGAAAAGTGGCCTAAACCGTTGGTTTTCGATTGCTATGAACTGGGTTTAATATCCGCATTGAGCACTTTTTACTGATTAAAAAAAAAAAATGCTCCAATGGCCCTCGATTCTTGCAAAATTCCAAACCCATCAGCGAGTGCAAGTAACCAAACTGGGCTCTGGCATATTTGTAAGTGCAAAGTCAAACGGCTTTTCACATGTGTAGACATGTGGTGCACTTACAGTAAAAGCTGTTGCCAACTTTTACTCACCATGATTATCATGGCCTGTACCATGTGTACTAGGGATAAACAAAAAAAAAAAAATCTAAATTATACCTTATTAACAAGCAAACTATTTTTATTTCTCTAGCTTTCAGGGACTAGCTGCTCGATACCATATTTATACCAACTCTACTATATGCTTCTCCAATCTGGTCAGATGAACAAGAGTTTATATTGAATAAAATCCAAGATACCTTTCTGAGACGACATCTAAATCTCCCAAATTACACCCTAGAATATATTTTAAGGATAGAAACAGGAAGAACATCTCTCGCAGTGATAGAAAAAAAATTATTGTTAAAATTCTGGCTAAGAATGCTAAAAATGGACACTACGAGATTACCTTCAATCTGTTTGGCTCACTTGTGGGATGTATACCTCTACAAGACAAAATATTGGATTTACAAAGAGTTTAATAAATACATTAAATAACACCGGTTTCTCATGGCTTATCGGATGCTCTGATCACAATTTAGCGCAAAGTTATATTCCTTTGATTATTAGGACAATGTCAGATCAATCAATACAAGAAGACCAATCAAGAATAAGAAATTCAAAACTTTATCCACATTATAAAAATTTCCATACGTCAATAGAAACAGAATGCTACCTAACCGATGATTTCCCTTTACCAGTCAAACGATGCATAGCTTTTTTACAGTCTTAAAAAATAACCACGTTCTGACGTTTGAGGCCAAAAACCTAATATGTACACTCTATGACAAGGAAATTACTGAAGAACTCCCCCTTTACCTGCTTAATTGTATAGCCCTTGATGAAGAAAGGAAGGCTCTATATCAACAAATTGAATGTAACAACACTTCACCCTACGTATTGCTTTCAAAAATATCAGCAAACAAATCTAAGGCAATAGCTTACTATACATTTTTAAGATGAGGCTTTCATACATTCCAAGAGGTGGTCTGGTGAGGCCTCTTTGGTCCTGTAGATGGTGCATTGTTGGAAGGTCTTAATACCATCCTGGAAGAGGAGCAGTCTTGTATGACTGCCAGTTTTTAGTCTGGAAATACATGTTGCTGCCTGTCGGTTCATCCCACATTCTAGAATAGCTCCAGGCTTTTGGTTCAGATACCAATGATGGATTATGAAAGGGAGGGGCAAAGTCTGACTGTCACCTCCATGTGGATAGAAAACCATCGACAGCAGCTCTTTTTTACCTATTATGGAGACTTGTTACGAAACTAAATGTTACTAATAAATGTTGAGATATTTCTTTCTAAATTCAAGGCCACACACA
Organism: Cordylochernes scorpioides; assembly: GCA_030710605.1. Taxonomy (NCBI): domain Eukaryota; kingdom Metazoa; phylum Arthropoda; class Arachnida; order Pseudoscorpiones; family Chernetidae; genus Cordylochernes; species Cordylochernes scorpioides. The sequence continues at coordinate 7,597,798 of CP092885.1, read as the reverse complement.
TACTGATAGAGGTAGGGAAAGTAGTAAATAAAACACATTGTACTCTATGGGTAGCTGAATGAGGATAGACTGACAACACCCTGAATGAATCATTAATGTGCTGTTGTTGTTGTTTCTTATCCCCTTGTGTAAAGATTACACGAATTCTATGAGTTCATGCTCCTCAAGCAATTTTGTGCAATTAATGTGCTAAATTAATTAACTCACCAAAGATAAAAAAAAAGTATGCTTGCCTTCTTCTATATTTTAAAAATTTACTTTAAAAAAATTTTTGTGTGTCCAGCCAAATTCCTCTCAGGTCATCCTAAAGATTGTAAGTTTTATATTTCAGCATTTTATTTTAATATTTAAAAAAATATGCAATCTCAGTTAAATTAAACTTGTGGACAAAACTTAAGAAAGTTGTACCTTTTAGCATGTATATCAGGATTCAGATAATAACTCTGAAAGATACTTTATACACAGTGACCTTTATTGATGAATACACATGAGATAAACGGTGTGAACAAAATTACCTCTGTCTCCTTAGAAAAATATAGATGACTGGCGACATCAAAGAATTTCCACTTCCTCATGTTTTGTCCATGATATGTTTTTATATAAAGGTTATAATGTTTACTACCCCTTGGAGATACATTTATAATGCACTCAGGAGAATAAATAGGAAATCACTTGAGAATATGATAGACATCTGAGTAAATGGTTCAAAATTATGTGGTGGGGTAGTACCTGAATTTTGATGAAAAGTGTTTGATTTATTGATTCTTTTATGGCATGTGGAATATGAATAACATCCTTAATCCAGAATTATTCATTTCAGCTCATTTACTTTAATTTCAAACTCTGCCTTTTATGGTCCCAAGCCCGGATGAAAAAGGAGGAGAGGGAGCAGTAACAAGCTTGCTAAAAAACCTATGCTCAGCTGGCCCAGCTGATAGTACCCTGTAAGGTCTCCTAATCCAGGTATACAGGATGAGTCTGTACTCCATGTTAGGAGTGGCTGCACATGGCGTCTGTTCCTCATGTCAGAGGCGGCCATTTCATATTGGAGCTAAGTTAGTCTGCTACTGAGTAGTGATTCCAGTCTTAATAACATAGTCAGAGGCATTCTACTTCACCCAGTCATTATGAATGTCAAATCTCCTTTGATGAGCTTTATTCATCTACAGCAGAAACCATCTCAAGCTTGTACAGGCTTGATAACCCTGATATGTTTGTTGAGTGGAGTTGAAAAAAAAAAGAAGGAGACTATTTAAAAGCATGCTGTGATAAAAATATGATCCCTTGGGGTGTTGAATTCAAGAAGTTGGACTGTATTAACATAATATATCCAATATGAAATATGCAAAAGTAATAAATTTGCATGATCATATGCAAATAGTTTGCCAATATATATATATCTATTTTATTAATGAAACATATTCCTAAAATGTGTATTGAATTGTTGATTTGTAAAATCTTTATCAACTCCAAAAGCGCCTCAAAATTGCGATTGAATTTAAAATAGAAAAGGTAGTACTCAATAAAAAAATTGGTGGACATATGTTCTTTTAATGAAATAAAAAAATATATATATAATTATTTATTTTAACGCTACTTTTATATTAAAATATAAATAATTAAAATTATTTCCATACAGCCTTTCTCTCGAAATGATTATAAAATTGAAAGAGGGAGGGTATGGCTTATCATCAGTGGTGAACCCTCCCAGCCATATCAATCCATAAATATGTTTAGAATTTTTATCGATCGATGACACTAAGTTAATGATGATATTCTATATGAATAGAATGGGGGGTAGGGATGTAGCTTTCATTGATTATGGCACCATGATCTAGGCACATTTTGGTGAAAGTCTGACTTTGCCTGTAATTTGAGACCTTTCCTAACATGGAAGCTTTGCTGCCGACTCTAACAGGGAATAAGAAACAACAACAACATTCTATAAGTTCTAAAGAGACAAAGGTCGCCTCTCCCGTCAAAATAGACGTCAAAACTAGATGCTATCTATTGACCGTCGCCGAAAACTAGTGGGGTCGGTGACAAAGCCACAACACCAGCTTTGGCAAACTGAAAAGCGTTCACTTAGAGACCATGGTTTTGGGCTAATGGCCCTCGTCAGTCTAGGGCGGACTTTATTCCATTAGATCCACTGTTAGGATTTTATAAGTTGTTTTTTCCTAGATTAGTTTATTTATATTTTGACCAGATGACTGGACGATTTTACATGTATATAAATTGGTTTTTAATGATGTAAATTAGTTAGTCATGAAAGGAAATTAAAAGTGTTGATTTCTTAGAGGTGTTAGTGTTTACTCTGCTCGATTGTAGACTAGGAAAGAATTGGTTCCTAACAGGTTATGGGCCCAGCAGCACGCTTCCACTGCGCCGTAGAGAGAAATTAGAAGTTTAGGCTAAAGAAGTGTAGCTGAAGCTGAAGTCTAAAGAAGTGAAGCTAAAGTTTGAAAAGGTAGAGTTTAAAGAAGTGAAGATAGTAGTGTTTGAAGAAGTGAAGGTGAAGTTTGAATGGGAATAAGTAGAAAGTTTAAAGAAGAAGAAGAAGAAAATATTTGAGTTATAATTTTTTTTGTCAGATTTGCATAACTGGAAATATCAATGGCTGACGAGTTCAGAATACCTAAACTTGATGGTAATAATTATTATTCCTGGGCTATAAGAACTAAATCTATTTTGATCCAGAAGGATATATGGGATGCAATTGAACCTGGCTTTCCTAGTGAAGCTTCAGAAAAACAGAAGCGGAAAGATAGTTTGGCATTATCTGTCATATTATTAGCAGTTGAGGATTCATTCCTGGATGATATCGGTGATTGCAAGCGAGCGATCGATGCATGGCAGATACTGGAGGACATCCACACAAAGTATGGCTTATTGCACATATTACAGTTACTAAGAGAGTTTTTCAATATTGTCAAAAGAAATGACGAAGACATGAAGGAATATTTCGCGAGAATAATGGAAGGTCATAGAAAATTAGGAAAGTGCCACCATGGATTTGGGGATGGCGAATTAGCTTTGATTATGCTATTGGGATTACCAAAGAGTTACGAGCCGCTGATTCTCAGTTTAGAACAGCAAGAAGAGAAGCTATCTACTAGTGTAGTAAAATCCAAGTTACTTTTAGAAGAAAAAAGACAGAAACAGCGTCAAATTCCTCAAGAAGATCCTAATTGCGCTTTTGCGGTAAGAAGAAAAGAGGATACATGCAAATCACCATGTCAAAAGCGAAAAATATTTGAATATGATCAACCAAGGAATTATCATAATACGTGGACGGAAGGGAAAAGGGAAAATTATAATTACTCCAGGCAGATAAGATGTTTCAGTTGTGGCAGGTTAGGACACATAGCAAGGAATTGCAGATTTGCCAACTCCTCAAGGAGAATTAGCGAAGGTATCTCCAGGCAGATAAGGTGTTTCAGTTGTGGCAGATTAGGGCACATAGCTAGGAATTGCAGATTTGCCAACTCCTCAAGGAGAATTAGCGAAGGTATGCTGAAACAAGGTACGCTAGACCTGACTCATAAGGTCCTATTTGCGAACGGCTTTGAAGACAATAATTCGCAGAATATCTGGTTTCTGGACAGTGGAGCTACTGAACATGTGACGTCGAACAGACTGAAATTGACGAACACAAAAAGTATTTCAACTTCAGTAGAAATGGCTAACAATGAGAAAATAAAAGTATCAGAGATGGGTGATGTAACAATCAAACTCGGTCACGAATATGGAGGTGAAACCTTGTTCTTGGAAAACGTTTTATACGTTCCTGAGTTAGACGGAAATATTTTGTCTGTTGGAAGGATTGAGGAAAGAGGAAACAAAGTATTATTCCAGAATGGCAAGGCCTCTGTTTTTGGAAGTGATGGCGGGTTAATTTTGAAATCTAATAGAAGAGGAAGAATCTATACAGTGGAAGAACTAAAGAAGGAAGATGAAGGGGAATACCAAAATGAAGCTGCGATCCCAAGAGGATATTCAGGGACTGATGGGGAAACAATATCGGTAGAGAAAGATCTGAATAACTTAGAACGAAGAGAGGATGGAGAGCAGGCCTATGAAGACGAAGCACTGAGGAGAGAAGACGAAGGCCAGAATGAAACTATAATCCCAAGAAGATCTTCAAGAATTGCGGCTAGGCAGAAGGAGTATTGTAGATCAGCCTTCCACCGTGGGATAGTTGAACATAAGAGCCATCAAGATGAAATGCCGTCATCATACGAGGAGGCGCTTAATATGCCCAAAGCACAAAATCGGCTGAGGTCTATAGAATGTGAAATGGCATCACTTCGGGAACACAGAGTATGGGATGTTGACATGCCGGGTGGTGTTAAACGAAGACCTAACCAGGATCTTGACCACTCTAGGCCTCCGATGAGGGTATGAAAACAACTTTAAAATGGGGGGATATTGTTAGGATTTTATAAGTTGTTTTTTCCTAGATTAGTTTATTTATATTTTGACCAGATGACTGGACGATTTTACATGTATATAAATTGGTTTTTAATGATGTAAATTAGTTAGTCATGAAAGGAAATTAAAAGTGTTGATTTCTTAGAGGTGTTAGTGTTTACTCTGCTCGATTGGTAGACTAGGAAAGAATTGGTTCCTAACATCCACATGGGATCTAATGGAATCTTGACAATCTGCCAAAGAGGTGTTTAGCTGGCAAAGTGGCTGGGCCATATCTATGGCTAAAATATAGATGGAAATTTTGCTCTCTGGGAGGATTCTATAAGTTATTTCATTACAATCTTGTCATTCCGTTATCAGTGTGAACCTATTTGACAGTTGCACTGTGTGTTGATACAGCAGCCAGATGACTCCAACGCAGTACACCAGCTGGCCAGGGAGGTGTGGCAAGGTAACTAGACACTCCTGACAAACCCCAGTGACCTCTGGTGGACGTTGGTGGCAGACTGTCGACAACAGATCACCGGCCCAGACGCCAGGTTGGCCTCTCTCGCCATCACCACCCTCTCCCACTGTATCTCAGCTGACAGGGAGGTGGCCTTCCTCATGGATGACATCTTCCAGTTGCTCCTAGATCTCTACTCCTCCAAGCTTCAGGTGCTGTCTTCTTTACATGTTCATCCCTGGGGGATCGGTGGAAGGGTGGTTTAAACTGTTGGTTTTTGAATGCTACGACCTAAGATTGAATCCCGCATTGTGCACTTTTTTCTAATAAAAAAAAAAAAAAATGCTCCAATGGCCCCCGATACTTACAAAAGTCCAACCCCACCAGCGAGTACAAGTAACCAAATGGGACCATGGCACATTTGTAAGGGCAAAAGTCGAACTGCTTTTCACATGTGTGGTGCACGTGGCCTGTACCACATGTACTAGGGATAATAATTAAAAATCATGAAATTTGGTAATCTTTACACAAGGGGATAAGAAACAACAACAACAATAATTAAAAATATATATATGTGATAAGGGTCCTGTCGACTTATCTGTGATGAGGTATCCTGTCGACTCTCGCTATAAGCTGTGATAACCGAGGGTCAAACCTGTAGTAACCGAGAGGGACAGTCAGGGCGTGGAAAGTTTTCCAGTATCTCTCTGCACCTTGGAAGACCTTTAACAGTTCTCACAGAGTACAGGCAGTCGTGGTCGAGGCAAAGTGGAAAGCTTGGGAATGTCCACACACAAAAAACGAAGAGACACAGTTGTAGTAGGAAAGTTCCATGAACAGATAGGAGTCGAGCTAAGAGCAAGATGGAGAAAGAAGATTTCTTACTGTTTTACATGGTGATGAGGTGGTCCTGGCTACAACCAACAAGAGCTCACGCCGACGGTGAAGTGACTGTCTGAGTTCGGCTAAAACCGAGGTTTTTATATACCATTCCCGAGGAGGGGGGAGGGAGATATGTGAGAATTTGGACTTTGAACGTCTGCGGCAGTCTGCACCCTTTGACCTTGATGGCAACGGGCTTGCCAAATTCCTTTTTAGGGTTGATTTCTATCTCGACCTCTTGCTTAGCTCAGCTCTTAATCTATTACATGGTTTTATTTATTGATCCTCAGTTTGTACAAAGTACATTACATATGGTGATGCAATGAAACATGTCAATCATGCATATAATTATTTATAGATGTGTTTCTATATACAACATGACAATCTTGTTATAAGTATTATACAATATAGGGTTGTTGGTTTTAAATTACCATATATACATGTTCATCCCTGCCTTTACAATTTAACAAAATCAACAAGCAATCCAGGGCCAGGTTTCTTTAACTATTTTTTATTTCTCTAGCTTTCGGGACAACATGATCTTCAAGTTGTATAGCTGGAAGTCATACTTCTAGTTCGTTTGTTGAAGGGCATGTTGGCCTGAAAGCTAAGAAAAATAAAAAATAGTTGAAGAAACCTGGCCCTGGATTGCTTGTTGAATTTGATAAACCTGTCTTCTTTATCAACACTTCTTCCCTCTACATTTCTCTTTATCCCCTCGTATCTTGACACAATGGAGATTTTTAACATTCTCTTATTTTGTAAGGCAAAATTTGGATTATTAGATTATAAACACAAGTTAATAAAAACAAATCCAAATAAATAAAAGAGTTTGTGACATTTCAGTAAAAACTATCACTGAAAAATCACACGCTATTTATTTATTTGGTATGGTCTTTTTACCATGTTTTTATATTCTCTGATTTTCAATCAATCAATATAGAGTCATGGATAAAACTTAAGGAAGTGGAAAGTCTTTGATGATGCCGGAAAGGTGACAGTTTGTGAATGACATCACACACTATTTATTTATTTAGATTTGGTCTTATTACCTCAAGTTTATAATCTCTTATTTCCAATCAATCAATATACACTCATAGACAAAACTTAAGGAAGTGGAAAGTATTTGATGATGCCGGAAAGGTGACTTTAGGAATGACTATTCTACTGTGAATGATCTGTGAAGCTGACTAACTGAAGACTTACAGGTGGAGTTGCAAGCCGTGATTCTGGATGGATTGGCCAAAGCTACCTTGGCTTTACAAAGAGCAGGTGAGGTGCCACTTTCTATCTTCTATCTAGATGTTGGGTCTAACCTGGATTCTTGTGTTGGCAGCCTCACAGCGCGAAGTGCTCTTCAATATTGGTGAGTATTCTTAGAATAAAACATAAACTATATACAGTAGAACAACTTCCTCTTATTTTATTAATATCCCTAGTAAATGTGGTACAGGCCATGATAATCATGGTGGATAGAAGTTGGCACCTGCTTTTACTGTTGTTCTTTCTTATCCCCTTGTGTAAAGATTACACGAATTCCATGAGTTCATGCTCCTCAAGCTGTTTTATAACATGGAATTCGTGTAATCTTTACACAAGGGGATAAGAAACAACAACAAGCTGTTTTATGATAAGCAGCGGCCTCTCCCAAAGGTCCTGTTTAGTACATCTAATGCAAACCAAAATGTGTTCTGGAGTTGCAGGTGCCAAACTATGTTTTGGGCAAGTGGGGTAGATTTTGTTATTATTTTCTATCTTCAATGGTTTGAGATGGCCTGTTGCTTTTACTGTAAATGCACCACACATCTACAAATGTGAAAAGCAGTCAGACTTTTTACACTTCCAAATGTACAATATCCCCTTTTAGTCACTTTTACTCGCTGGTGGGGTTGAACTTTTACAAGAATTGGGAGCCATTGGAGCATTTTTTTTTATTAGGAAAAAGTGCATAATGCAGGATTCAATTTTGGTTGTAGCAGTTAAAAACCAACGGTTTAGACCACCCCCTGTATCCTTTACAGAGAGGTGTCCTCTTACCAGAGAGTTGCTAAATAGTAAAAATAGTAATTTTGTAAAATGAAAACTGTTTCCTTTGTAGGGGGGTCTCCTCTCTAGTGAGAGTGTCTTCTCTCATGGAGGTTCTACTTTACAATAAAAATATAATAATAAATAAATGAAATATATATACACTAATGGACAGAACTTAAGGAAGTTTGTACCTTTTAGCATGTTTATCAGGATTCAGACAATAAATCTGAAAGATATTTGAAACACAGAGACCTTTATTGAAGACACACTTGATAACCAAAGTGTGAACAATATTGTCTCTGTCCCCGTAAAAAAAAATAGATCTTCTGTGACATCAAAACATGAAACCTCCTCAAGTTTTGTCCATGAGGGTTCACTATACTCATGGTTTGTTATTGCCATAGTTCACTGTATTATAAATGTACAACAGCTAGATTTGAGGAAATATGGCCAATTACCATTATATCTATAGCATTTTATTAAAAAAAATAATAAATACACTAAAACCTTGCTCAAACAAACCTGGAATATACCAAACCTTCTTCTATTTTATAATACAGGGTGGCCCATAAGTCCTGAATCCTTTTATTTATATATCAAAATGATAAGGCACAATTTGGATTATAGATTATAAACACAAGTTAATAAGACCAAATCCAAATAAATAAATAGTAACAACGCTGTTACAGAAACGTCACACACTATTTATTTATTTGGATTTGGTCTTATTACCTTGTGTTTATTTTAGTAAAAAATAAAAAGCGAACAAGAATAAAATAGTTACTGTTACAGTTAAACCTGTCTATAGCGCCCCCTCTAAATAGCGCCTCCCTCTCTATAGCGCCCGATTTTAAATACATAGTACGATGCGATTTACACCAAAAGTGACCTGTCTTTAGCACCCGCTCTCTATAGCACCCTATTTTGGTGAGTCCCAAGAGGGGGCGCTATAGACAGATTTAACTGTATTTATATACTGCTATAACAGTAGCTATATGAAACATGCTGTGATATATTTTCTCTTTCAGTTCTTTTGTCTGAAGATGTTAACAACCTTTTAGTGAAATGTCACTCACTATTTCTTTAGATTTGGTCTTACTACCTTGTGTTCCTCATGTTTCTATTTTAAAATGAATGAAACATAGCTATAGTGAACCAAAGTTTAAGTCCCATTGAGGTTTGCTATAGAAGGGTTTTACTGTAGTTCCAAAATATTCCCTGAGGTCCAGTTATCTATTCTGATTGAAAAAAAAAAATGCTCCAATGGCCCCCGATTCTTGCAAAAGTCCAACCCCATCAGCGAGTGCAAGTAATCAAACGGGGCTCTGGCACATTTGTAAGTGCAAAAGTCGAACTGCTTCTCACATGTGTAGACATGGTGTGCACTTATAGTAAAAGCAGTCGCCTTCTTCTACCCACCATGATTATCATGGCCTCTACCACGTGTACTAGGGATAAGCAAAAAAAAAAAAACCTCTAGGAATAAAAAATAAACTATATACAGTAGAACTACCTCCCTGTAAAGGACAACACCTAATTACAGAGCCAAAGTATCCTTTAGGGAGAGGTGTCCTCTTACCAGAGAGTTGTTAAATAGTAAAAATGGTGGGTGTAGGAGAGAGCTTCAAGTCAGTCCCCGCCCAGCCAGTGTGGGTCCATGATGTCCTGGAGCTGTACTTCTCCATCCTGGGGTCCGCAGAGAGCCATGCTGAGGAGGTGGTTGTCTCGGCTCTGCGGGGAGCCACGGAGCTGGAGCCAATAGCGGAGCAGGACCACTCTAGCGCGGTGTTCCACCTTCACCTGGCTTCCCTCTGTGCCATCCCCTCCCCCAAAATCCGGTAAACCCCTCCCTCTCTCTCTCAGATACAGGGGATTTATTCACACACACCTTTGTTTTTGTTGTGGAAAGAAGAGAAAGAAAATTCGAAAATATTATAGACACATATGATTCTTTTAAAAATTAAACACCTGCAGCTCCAGAACACATTTTGCCTTGCATTAGATGCACTAAACAGGACCTTTGGGAGAGGCCGCTGCTTATCATAAAACAGCTCGAGGAGCATGATCTCATGGAATTTGTGTAATCTTTACAAAAGGGGATAAGAAAAACAACAAACAATTTCTACTGCCTTTACTGCAATGGAAAAATTAATGGGAGGGCCTGGTTCATCAGTGGTGAACCCTCCCAGCGAATCCGCCAGTTTAATCTACCATTGCAGTGAGGGCAGTAGAAATTGTTTAATTTTTAAAAGAATCATACGCAACTAAATTAGTTTCGAATTTTCATAACAGATGGCGCACTAATGTCATCATAATATAGAGATTTTTTTTTCTCAGATTCATCCGAGTTTATTAACTTTGCAAATGTTTATTAGAAAGATGTGCCTGAACATGAATATGACTCTTTTGAAATAGCTTTTAAAGAGCATCTTGTATATTATTGGTTTAGATCTCCCACATTTTACTTTTTAAAAAGTATTATACAATGGGATAATATGAAATTATATAAAAAGATTTTAGGTTTTCTCTTTCTCTCTATATTATGATATTTGAAAAGAAGAAAACCTAAAATATTTTTATATAATTTCATATTATCCCATTGTATAATTATAAAAGGTCATGGAGACTGAATTATTCCATAGGCTCCATGAGAGGTAAAAAGAGCTACTGTCGCTGGTTGGCTATGACAGTCAAGTTTACCCTTCCATGTAAAATCTATATTAAGATTAATATCCTTTATTCCTTAAAGGGAATCACCATTTAAAAAATGATAAGGTACAATTCGGATTATAGATTAGAATCAAAAGGTAACAAGAACGATTCTCTAAATTATTGAAATGTTTATGATGTTTCGGTAATACCATTATTACCATCTCGTCACACAACCAATGATGCTCTATTCATACCCAGCACAGACACCATCAACAAGCTCTACAAGCTTGACATCTTGTCAATACGTATTCTTCATAGATCGCGAAATGCATGGTGTCGCTGGAGACCCACTGGCGATTCTCCACTAAACTCTGCAGCGGTGGCAGAGGCGCCATATTCATTGTACATAGTGTATATAATCCATATTATCTTTTTTTTTTAAATAGTGCAGACTGTGCACTTTGCATGTATTGACAAGATGGCTACAAGCTTGATACCCTGATATGATTGTTGAGTGGAGATAAGAAAGAAGAAGAAGACTGGTAATCTGCTCAATGGTAATTGAGGAAGACTAGAACATGGCTAATTCCACACTTGTCTTTTCAGTGATATGCTAACCCTGTACGGTGGAATCTGTGGCTACTGGACATGCATTGGACCTGGAGACTATTGTTGGGTTCTGTGCTGTCTGGAGTATAGGAGCCCTTATCTATGCTTCCTTCCTACAGTGAATCTGTATAAAACCAGTGGTCTTAATAAAGTTTTGCGTGTGTGTATATAAGAGGATACCTCTCTAAAGGTACTATGGCTCTGCAATTAGGTTTTGTCTTTCACAGAGAGGTTTTTTTTTTTTGCTTATCCCTAGTATACGTGGTACAGGCCATGATAATCATGGTGAGTAGAAGTAGGCAACTGCTAGTACTGTAAGTGCACCTCATGTCTACACATGTGAAAAGCAGTTCAACTTTTGCACTTACAAATGTATCAGAGCCCTGTTTCACAGAGAGGTAGTTTCACGGTATTGTGTACCAACCATCTGTGTGTCCACAGGTCCGTCCTATTAAAGGTACTGGAAGAGGTGGATGCCAGGAGTCCTCAAGCCTCCATGGAGCTCATCTTCCAGTCTCACCTGGACCAGTTGTCAGCAGGTGGGATGGACTGCTGTCCCTGGACCTGAGAGTCAAACCAGGCTGTATGTCAATAGGTGGTGAGGAGGACCCTGCCAAGATCCAAATTGCCTGCTCTGTCCTGACATCTATGAAACTCCGCCCTTCAGTGGTGATACCTGTTGTCTTTCAGTTCTTTGTGGACAAGATAACTACTGGTAGGTCTTCATCCACTCCTCTGTTGAAATAGACATGTCTTGAAGGGACCATTTCTCTCCTGTCTTGAACATGTCTTGAACTGACAAAACTGCTGGAAGGGTTCACCACTGATAAGCCAGGCCCTCCCAGTATTTTTCTCCATTGCAGTAAGAACAGTCAGTTGAAGGCTTGTTTTATTTGTATAAAGGAAAATTCATGCTGATTAGGTACAATTTGGATTATAGACTAGAGACACCAGGTAATAAGACCTGATCCAAATAAATTGTGTGTGACGTTTCAATAACTGTTGTTAACATCATCAGACAAAAAACTGAATAAGAAAAATTATCAAATCCACATTGAAGTCTATAAAAATGATAAAAAAAATTAAAAAGGGGCACTTATCCCTTTAAAAATAATTCTTTTGGTTTATCACCACATTTATATACACTAAAACCTCCCTGTAAAGGACACCTTGTTGCAGTTGTCCTTTAGGGTAAGGTTTCCTCTTAACGGAGATCTACTAAATTGTAAAAATGGTAATTTTGCAAATGAAAACTGTCCTTTGTAGAGAGGTGTCCTCTAGTGCGAGTGTCCTGTCGTGGATATTCTACTTTATATATATGTGGCAATATAGTGGTAAATGTGTTGAGGAGAGAAATAATCACACGACGAGTTGTTAGAGCAGTCATCCAGCCAGCCAGCCGAGAGAGAAAAAAAAAGTAGCAAGCGAGACGTTATCAGCTGAACGACCGTTTTTCCCTGTGTACACAAGCGGGGGCTAACAAAAGATAGTCGCCAGGTGGTGACGCCCCCCTCAGGAATGTGGCCAAAAAATGGTTGTAAGTTAGTTTTCTTAGCTTTAGCTGCCCATCTATCTCTCGTTGGCTGTTGGATTGTTTTATTAATCCTGGAAGAGCATATATTATGACATATATTACAGTAAAATATAGTTGTTAAATACCCACCATGATTATCATGGCCTGTACTCTTACCATTCACCAATCAGTCTATTTGCTTTAAATCTAACTGACTATTATTCAACACCAACCTTAATTCAGCCGAAATTTCTGATCTAACTTAGGGTGTTGAATTAAAGAAATTGAATTTTAAATTGGATTTTGTCATGTCACCTTGTGATCTAGGGGGTCGGTAGAAGGATGGTCTAAACCATTGGTTTTCGACTGCTACAACCCAGGATCGAATCCTGCATTAGGCACTTTTTTTTTTAATTAAAAAAATGCTCCAATGGCCCCCGATTCTTGCAAAAGTCCAACCCCACCAGCGAGTGCAAGTAACCAAACGGGGCTCTGGCACATTTGTGAGTGCAAAGTCGAACTGATTTTCACATGTGTAGACATGTGGTGCACTTACTGTAAACGCAGTCGCTAACTACCCCCCATGAATATCATGGCCTGTACCACGTGTACTAGGGATAATAATAATAATACCTTGGTATCTATATACCACAAATTGTACATCATCAACTAACTCTTTTCATGTAGTTCTTAACTCTGTACATTTTTAAAAATTATTATTATCCCTAGTACACGTGGTATAGGCCATGATATCTTTTTTTTTTTTTCCTATCCCTAGTATACGTGGTACAGGCCATGATAATCATGGTGGGTAGAAGTAGGCGACTGCTTTTTACTGTAAATGTCTACATGTCTACACATGTGAAAAGCAGTTCGACTTTACACTTACAAATGTGCCAGAGCCCTGTTTGGTTACTTGCACTCGCTGGTGGGGATGATTATCATGGCCTGTACTAGGGAGGTTAAATAAAATATTGAGCTTCTCTACTCTCCCTATTAAATTGTAACCAATATTATAGAATGGTATTGAGGAGGAGCTGGTGCAGCGGCCCCAGAGCTGGCCAAGATGGCTGGAGACTGCCTGCTCCACCTGGTGCAACATCAGCCCAGCCCTGCGGCCACAGCCTGCCTGGCACCCCTGACTGCCCTAGCCCTGGTCTCCACTCCCTCTGACCTTGTCACAGCTCTCATTGAGGCCATTCTAATGGGAGACCCAGCTTCTGAGTACGATGCTTCTTTTAACTCTTCCTTCTTCTTTTTTGATTTTCTTTGACATTTATTTTTTGATATTACAGAGAAGACATATAATCTCCTAGTATTAGATGTTTGTGGATAGGTGTATCCCATCCATATTTCAGGTTTTAAATGCTCATTCTTATTTCTTATCCTCATGTGTAAAGGTTACACGAATTCCATGAGTTCATGCTCTTCAAACTGTTCTATGATAAGCAGAGGCCTCTCCCAAAGGTCCTGTTTAGTACATCTAATACAAGCCAAAATATATTCTGGAGCTGTAAGTGTCAAGCTACATTTTGGGCAAGTGGGGTAGATTTTATTAGTTTCCATCTTCACTGACTTGAGACTGTTCTAAATCTTGTTAGTGTTGTTTGATACTGTCTATTTCTGAGGTTCAGAGCTCCTCCCCTGGGTCCATCCATGAGGTGTATCCCCCCAGATTTTAGCTACTAGGTTTTAAATGCTCATTCTTGTTGTTTCCTATCCCCTTGTGCATAGGTTACACAAATGCCATGACCCATGCTCCTCAAGCTGTTTGATGATAAGCAGCGGCCTCTCCCAAAGGTTCTATCCAATTTAACAGGAAGACTCAAAGACCAGCCTTTCTTGACTGTCAAAGTAAAGATTAATGGAATGATTTACTTGATGATTACAAGGCTTCCGTTCTGTACTAAACTATCATCTCCTAGTATAAGATGTTTCTGAATGTGTGGATGGTTGTGTCCTTCACAGATTTTAAACCCAAGTTTCAAATGCTCATTCTTGTTGTTTCTTATCCCCTTATGCAAATATTACACAAATTCAATGAGTCCATGCTCTTCAAGCTGTTTGATAAGCAGTGACCTCTCCCAAAGGTCCTACCTAATCTTTGGTTTATAAAGAAGACTCAAAGACCAGCCTTTCTTGACTGTTGAAGTAAAGATTATTAATGGAATGATTCACTCAATAATTACAAGGCTTCTGTTCTGTACTAAACTGTCATCTCCTTATATAAGATGTTTGTGAATGTGTGGATGGTTGTATCCCCCTAGATTTTAAATGCCCAGTCTTGTTGTTGTTTCATATCCCTTTGGGCAAAGATTACACAAATTCCGTTAGTCCATGCTCCTCAAGATGTTTGATGATATGCAGCTACCTCTCCCAAAGTTCCTACCCATTCTTGGATTTATAAGGAAGACTCAAAGACCAGCCTTTTTTGACTGTTGGGGTACAGACTAATGAAATCTTGTTTTAATTTACTTTTTGATTAATACCCTAAGGTTCTATCTATTCTTTGATTTATAAGGAAGACTCATCAACCAGCCTTTCTTGATTTTTGAAGTACAGACTAATAGAATGATTTACTCGGTAATTACAAAGCTTCCGTTTTGTACTGAACTGTGCTCTACAAGTTTGATACCCTAATATGATTGAGTGGAGATAAGAAAGAAGAAGACTAAACTGTCATCTCCTTGTCTAAGATGTTTGTGAATGTATGTCCCAGATGTGTCCAAGACGTGATGTCAGATCTCCTCCACCTCTATGTCACCATGGACCCTGCCCAGGCTCGAATCCTTAAGGTGAGTGACCTTAGTGAGGAGATCCAAAATGTTCTCATGTCTCAATTCCTAAGGCAACAAGACCAAATAAATAGATTGTGCATGGCATTTTGGTTACAATGTTGGTGGATTCAGTCCTTTCGTATGATGATGGTAACAATGCTGTGGATCGAAATGTCACGCACAGTTTATTAATTTAGTTTTTTTTTTTTGCCTATCCCTAGTACACGTGGTACAGGCCATGATAACCATGGTGGGTAGGAGTAGGCGATTGCTTTTACTGTAAGTGTACCACATGTCTACACATGTGAAAAGCAGTTTGACTTTGCACTTACAAATATGCCAGAGCTCCATTTGGTTACTTGCACTCACTGGTGGGGTTGGACTTTTGCAAGAATCGGGGGCCATTGGAGCTTTTTTTTTTTATCAGAAAAAAGTGCCCAATGCGGGAATTGGACCCGGGTCGTACCGGTCGAAAACCAACGGTTTAGACCATCCTTCCACCGACCCCACAATTTAGATTTTGGTTTGTTCTCATGTCAGAGTCGACAGTAAAGGTGTCTGCTTCCATGTTAGGAACAACCTCAAGCTACAGTCAAAGTCAGACTTTCACCAAAGTGTGCCTGGATCATGGTGCCATGATCAATGAAAGCTGCACCCTACACCCCATTCCATTGGAATTTGTGTAATCTTTACACAAGTGGATGAGGAACAAGAACAGATTTTGGTCTTATTATCTTTTTTATAAGGCCGCAATATAGATTTAAACACAAGGTCATAAGACCAATTGTTTATGGGTACATCAATATAAAATCTTGGTCCCAAATGATGCTATCAAATGATTAGGTACAATATTAGAATTATAGATTAGAAACACAAGGTAATAAGACTAAATAAGTAAATAGTGTGTGATGTTTCGGTAACAGCGTTGTTACCATCTTCAGACAAAAGTACTGAATGAGAAATTTTACTACAGCATGTTTTAAATAGTTACTGTTATCAAGTGTGTAAACATGCTGTGGTAAAATTTCTCATTCAGTACTTTTGTCTGAAGATGGTAACAACGCTGTTACCGAAATGTCACACACTATTTATTTTTTGGATTTGGTCTTATTACCTTGTGTTTATAATCTATAATCCAAACTTATCAAGACGAAATCCAAATATATCAATAGGGTGTGATGTTTCAGCAACAGCATTGTCACCATCATTAGATAGGTAACTTCGCTGTTTACAGAAGTCACACACTACTTATTTATTTGGATTTGGTCTTGTTTCCTCATTTTTCTAATCTATAATTCAAATACTGTACTGTATTAGATAAGAGAGATTAGGAACAAGAGGTAACAAGACCAAATAAACTGTGAAATTTCGGTAATATATGACAATGCCATGTATTTGGTCTTGTTGCCCTCTGTTTCTAACACCCCACCTTCGGAATTTAGAAATCTTGAATAAATCTCTCTCTAAGAAAAAGACATCTCCTGATTGTGCAACCAAAAGTTGCTGATGGCTTACACCATCTGTTGGAATAAATATCAACTAATCTTTGATTTTCAACTATATCAGAATATTGGCTAAATTCCCTTTCTTAATTAATCAAGAAAAGCCAACTACGTATATATATTTCGGGCTATTGGCCCTCATCAGCATGATGCAAGCTGTACCTCAACTACCTAAAAAGCTGGTTTTAGGGACATTTTGGGGACAAAGTGTGCCTAGATCATGGTGCCATGATCAACGAAAGCTACACCTCAAGCTCAAGGAGCATGAACTCATAGAATTCATGTAATATTTACACAAGGGGATAAGAAACAACAACAAAAACATATAGGCTTGAAGGGCTTGAGAACACCAATCTGTGTGAAAAAAAAATACAAAAGTAAAATTTTTCTGTGAAAAAATAGTCACTTCGGCCAGTTAGAGTTTTATTTTCTCAACGTTTCAACAAAAATCTTTTGTCTTCGTCAGGAGAAATAAATAAAAATAAAGCATTTGGCAAGGTGTTGAAAGGTGAAATTGTCTTGGGATCCGGGGATAAAAAGAATAAAAAACATCTCCTGATCATGCAACCAAAAGTTTCTGATGCCTTGTGCCATCTATCAGAATAAACTTAATATATTCATTGATTTTTGATTATTTCAGAATTAGCCAAATACTCTTTCTTTGTTAATAAAGAGCTAACCAATCTCTATCACTCAGACAACAGGTCACTAAGACAGTTCTTGATGCAGGTGGCCTCCATGTCAGAGACAAGCCTTCTGTCACTGCTCCGGTGTTTCCTGGTGAATGCCAGCCTGGAGCAGCTGGAAGAGAGTCCGCGGGTGATGGCCAGACTGGTGGACTTGCAGCAGTACTCCACGAGCCAGGACCTCTGCCGTGCCCAGTGTGCTGCTCTTTTACTCAACAGGACCTCCCAAGCAGAGCCTCTGATAGCCCAGGTGGCAGGTCCTGAGAGCAGCGAAGGCAGCATGGAGCTAGGAGACCATAGACTCTGTCTGGATGAGACATGTCCGGCTTCTGTCCTCCTGGCTACCTGGCTTACTAAGGCCCTGGTTCTACGGGGGCATCCACAGGCCGGGAGGTTTGTTCACAAGGTGAGGATGGCACATGTTGGTTCCTCTATCTTGCTCACTATATACTGATGTTCAGAAAAAAGTAGAGATAAAGAGAAAAGGGAGGGTCATATACTCTCTTATATACTTAAGGAAGTTTTACCTTTTAGCATGTACAGTAGAACCTCCATGAGAGGTCACTTACGCTAGAGAGGACACCTCTTACAAAGGACAGGTTTTATTTGCAAAATTACCATTTTTACTATTTAGCAACTCTCCAGTAAGACGACATCTCTCCCTAAAGGACACTTGGGCTCTGCAACTAGGTGTCCTTCACAGGGAGGTTCTACTGTATACTGGGATTCAGACAATAACTCTGAAATATATTTGATACACTGACATTTATTGAAGACCCACAAGATAACCTAGTGTGAACAGCCTTTGTCTCCTTCAAATAAATAGATGGCCAGGGACATCAAAATATGAAACTTCCTTAAGGTTTGTCCATGAGTGTAGTTGAATGTGTAATAGTATTAAACATTTGTAAAGGACAATTTATTGAAAAATATTTTTTTCAAAATTTAAACATTTGCATATGCTACTTCACCCATATCCTTTTGTTCTTTGCTACCTTCAAACTCTTTCTTTAAATATAAAACACAAGGTAATAAGACCAAATGAATAACTAGTGTGTGACAATGTTGTTGCCATCATCATTCAGACAAAAGTACTGAATCTAGGATGATAGTAACAATTGCTGTTACAGGAACGTCACACACTATTTATTTATTTGGATTTGGTCTTATCACCTTGATTTTCTTATCTATAATCTAAATTGTAACTTATCATAAATATAATTATATAAAAAAAGGTGTACTAACTCTGTGAAGTAATTTTTTTTTTTTGAAGGATTAATGTACGATTTCATCAGTTTATTTTCTATAGGGACTTTAGTATCACATCACATGTTGGATGTCCCCAGATGCTGGAGTGGTTGTCCTCCCCAGAGGTCGGTGAGATGACAGCTAAAGGATTCTCCACCATTCTCCAGCCCCATCCTGAGGTAAGCCTTCTACATTGTGGTTTCAATGGCAAACTTCTAAGAGTGGGAGAGAGTAATGTATAGAAGAACAAAAATCTGAATCAATAGAAGAAAAAAAAAACTTTTCATCATACTCAA
Source organism: Cordylochernes scorpioides (assembly GCA_030710605.1). Taxonomy (NCBI): domain Eukaryota; kingdom Metazoa; phylum Arthropoda; class Arachnida; order Pseudoscorpiones; family Chernetidae; genus Cordylochernes; species Cordylochernes scorpioides. The sequence goes on along the minus strand of CP092885.1, from coordinate 7,578,726 downwards.
CATTATCAAGATAAATACAGTCAAATCTCTTTGATCAAACACCCAATTAATTGTTTAAAATAGTAATTTTGTCAATAAAAACTGTTCTTGGTGTAGAGTGGAAACCTCTAAAGAGATTATCCTCTCATGCAGGTTCTACTTTATACTTTTTTTGAGAGTCCAGTTCTCAACATATCACTGTAGTGGAAATATCTTTATTTACAGGGCTGCTAACCAAAATAGATGAATTTGAGCCTCGATGGCCGCGTAAAGCGGAATATATACAAACTACTATGACCAGGCTGGGGAGGCTAGGGACAGGATCTCCGTCAGGGAAGAGGCAGGTTAGGCCGGATTGGGTCCGTGGAGGTCAGGAGGCTGGGAGAGGGCGGGAGGACTAGATCTTTGCAGCTCTGGCAATTGGGCAAGGAAACAGGAATTACTGTAGTTAAACCTCTGTCCAAATGTATTGACATTGTTGCTTTGGACTCATGTGGACTTCATGTAATCTATGCACAATGGGATAAGAAACAACAACAACAACATAGGTTGTGTGTGCCAGGTGTTCAGGCCGGGAGTGGCCAACATTCGGCTCCTGTACCAGCAATGGATGTTCCACCAGACCTGGGAGAAGTTGTTAGAAGGAAGCCAGGTACCAGGGTCTGGCAACAACAACTACCTGTTGGCTCTGTCTGGAGTTCTGCGGGACACTCCGCCCTCTGTGGTCCAGCCCTACATCTCCACTGTGAGTGCTCCACACACTTCTTATATAAAGTCATTTATATCATAAAGATAGAGGCTGCCTGGCCGGCATTCATATTTATATGAAAAATGACACTTCGGCTAGTTGGAGGTTTTTATTTTATCAACGTTTCGACAAAAATATTTTGTCTTCGTCAGGAGAAGTAAATAAAAATAAAGCATTTGGCAAGGCGTTAAAAATTGTTCTGAGGTTTGCAAGGGCGTTCTCACGTGATTTTTCGAATTTAGTACAACATCTAAAGCACGAGTCAAAACAAATATTAAACTCGTCAAAGACTGATCTTGGAAATGAAAATATATAATAATAAAGTTAAGTAAAAATAAATGAATAAAGTAATATAAAAATAATAATCACAAATTTTTAACACCTTGCCAAATGCTTTATTTTTATTTACTTCTCCTGAGGAAGACAAAATATTTTTGTCGAAACATTGAGAAAATAAAAAAACTCCAACTGGCCGAAGTGTCTATTTTTTTATATAAAGTAATTTATAACACAATATAATGCGGCTTATGATTGTAGAACGATGTTTGAAAATTATCCCGCATGTGTTTCTTTTAAACGAAAAATCGAAATTTATTTTGAGAAATAACAATTATTTTTATCCTTAGGGTTGAAGTATGAAAGAATGAATTGTGAGTAATGATAAATGGAAAAAAAAGAGTGTCCAAGGGATGGGAAACATCCTAGTGTCCCTGAACACTTTATTTTTCTGTTTATAATTACTCTTCACACTTCATCCTTTCATACTTCATCCCTAAGGTTAGAAATAATTGTTTTTTTTCTCCTTAAAATAATTTTCGATTTTTCGTTTAAAAGAAACACATGTGGGATAATTTTCAAATGTCATTCTACACTTCTTACGAGGTGTGTTCAAAAGGTATCGCGACTTTTGTGTTTTTTCAAAAATTATTTATTTATTCATGAATACCTATTTTGTCCCCTTCAAAGTAATCCCCATGAGATATTATACACTTGTGCCAACGGTTTTTCCAATCTTTGAAGCACTTCAAAAAATCATTTAAAAAAAAATCTTATTCAGCTCCTCCTTCGATGCCGTCTTTATCTCGTCAAGCGTAGCGTAACGTCGTCCTTTCATGGGCCTCTTCAGTTTAGGGAACAAGAAAAAGTCACAGGGGGCATATCTGGGGAATACGGTGGCTGCGGCATCATTAGTGTGTTGTTTTTGGCCAAAAAGTCGCGCACAAGCAACGATGTGTGAGCAGGGGCGTTATCATGGTGCAAAAGCCAATTTTTGTTCTTCCACAAATCTGGGCGTTTCTGGCGGATTGCTTCGCGCAAATTGCGCATAACTTGCAGGTAATATTCCTTATTGACTGTTCTACCCTGTGGCAAGAACTCATGATGCCCCACGCCCCTGCAATCGAAGAAAACTGCCAGCAAAACTTTCACATTCGACCGAACTTGGCGCGCTTTTTTCGGTCTTGGTTCGTGCGGCAGCTTCCATTGAGATGATTGAGCTTTGGTTTCCACGTCATAACCTTAAACCCACGCTTCGTCACCAGTTATGACCCTCTGGAGCAAATTTGGGTCGTCGCGGACAGAGTCCAACATCTCATTAGCAATGTTCATGCGATGCTGTTTTTGGTCGCAATTGAGCAATTTTGGTACGAATTTTGCGGCGACTCGTCTCATGCTCAAATCATTGATAAAAATCGAATGGCACGAGCCAATCGATATGTTTAGGTCCTCAGCAACTTCTCTAACGGTGATTCGACGATTGGCCAATATCATTTTCTCCACTTCATCAATTTTTTTCGTCTGTTGTTGAAGTGCTCGGGCGTCCGGTGCGCTCTTCGCTGTTCACATCTTCTTGGCCTTCTGAGAACATTTTGTACCACCGATAAACGTTGCTTCTGTCCAAGGTAGCTTCTCTGTATGCCACAGTCAACATTCGGAATGCATCCGCGCACTTAATTTCGTTTTTCACACAAAATTTGATACAGGCTCTTTGATCTATTTTTTTTAATAGGTAAAAATCGAAGACGATCCAAAACACCTGCAAGCAAAGCATCTGTCAACAATTAAGTGAACATTCAAAATGGCCGAGCTTGTCGGCATAAGTGAGAGACATGAGTAACAACATAAAGCCACAAAAAGATTGAAATTCGAATATACGTAACCCGCGAAAATTCAAAAGTCGCGATACCTTTTGAACACACCTCGTATATATTGATGCTTCTAGCAGGAAGGACAAAGAGTTGAACTCCTCCCATTCATCACCCAAAAAAAAGTGGAAATGAATAGAATTTTACAAGAAAATAAGACTCTATCCAATAGTGTATGACATTTTGGTAACAGCATTGTTACCATCGTCAGACAAAAGAATAAAATCTTTTTATTTTTAACATATCATTCTTTTGTCTGATGATGGTAACAATGTTGTTACAGAAATGTCACACACTATAAATTCATTTGGACTAGGGCTTATTTTCTTGTAGCTATAATCTATAATCCAAATTTGTGCTTTATCATGATAGTGTTTCTTTTTTCTTTTTGCTTATCCCTAGTACATGTGGTACAGACCATGATCATCATGGTAGGTAGAAGTTGATGATTGCTTTTACTGTAAGTGCATCACATGTCTACACATGTGAAAAGCAGTTCGACTTTGCACTTACAAATGTGCCAGAGTCCCGTTTGGTTACTTGCACTCGTTGGTTGGGTTGGTCTTTTGCAAGAATTGGGGGCCATTGGAGCATTTTTTTTTTTTCAATCAGAAAAGTGCCAATGCGGGAATCGAACCCGAGTCGTAGCAGTCGAAAACCAATGGTTTAGACCATCCTTCCACCGACCCCTATAGTGTTTCTAAATATATAGTATCAAAATATTCTTCTTTAGATTGGTTTATATACCAGTCAGGATATATTTTCTGTTGACTACCTTAGCATATTTATCTTATAACAGAATGGAATATTAATGATAAGGTACAATTAGGATTATAGATTATAGCTACAAGGTAATAAGACCTAATCCAAATAAATAGTGTGTGATGTTCCGGTACTTTTGTCTGAAGATGGTAACAACACTGTTACCGAAACGTCATACACTATTTGGATTTAGTCTTATTACCTTGTATTTATATTGGAATATTTATACATAATAATCTATTTTGCATTAATAGAAATTTAAAACAAAACATACCAAATAGAGGCAGCAAACTGTCTTTAAAAAAAAAAAAAACGAGAGTTCTAAATATAGAAATTAGAATGCTACCGAATATAATTACACAAAAACTATTTAAAGAAATATATATCTTTTTCACGATATCTGTACAGAAGCTGGATTCCAATATATGATGAATGGAATGTTGTGTAGCTGGTGCCAGTACTACTGGCTGCCCTGAGCTACACCGGCTCCCCAGAGCTCCAGTGTGGCCTGGTGGAGGTGATCCAGGGGCTGGTGGCCTCCAACCCAGACCTCCTCACTGGCCACCTCCACAGCTTCACCCCTCGTCTCCTGCAGCTTCTGGCTTCAGCCCTGCCATTGGTGAGGACACCTCTAACACCACTGGTCTTTTTTAGGAATAGGTAGAGGGGGTCGGTGGAAGGATGGTCTAAACCATTGGTTTTCGACCGCTACAACCCGGGTTTGATTCCCGCATTGGACACTTTTTCTCTGATTAAAAAAAAAAAATGCTCCAATGTCTTCCAATTCTTGAAAAGTCCAACCCCACCAGCAAGTGCAAGTAATCAAATTTGTATTGAATTTGTTGAATTGAAGTTGAATTGCTTTTCATATATGTAGACATGTGGTGCACGTACAGTAAAAGAAGTCGCCAACTTCTACCCACCATGATTATCGTGGCCTGTACCATGTGTACTAGGGATAAGCAAAAAAGAAAGGATAAGGTAGATTATGATTAAGCAAGAGAAGTTTCAGTGGAAGACCTTATTCAAAGTACAATTTTGAAGGGAAGATATTCTCAAAAGATTATACAGTAGAACTTTGATCTTTGATGATCTCATGGAATGGGGTATAGGGGTGCAGCTATCGTTGATCATGGCACCATGATCCAAGCACACTTTGGTGAAAGTCTGACTTTGCCTGTAGTTTGAGGCCGTCCCTAACATGGAAGCCTTTGCTGCCGACTCTAACATGAGTACATTTTTGCTCGAGGAGCATGAACTCATGGAATTCGTGTAATCTTTACACAAGGGGATAAAAAACAACAACAACACAGTAGAACCTTTCTGTAAGGGACAATTCCTAAATGCAGAGCAAAAGTGTTCTTCAGTGAGAAGTTCTCCTTTTACTGGAGAGTTGCTAAATAGTATAAATGGTCATTTTGGTGATGAAAACTGTCAATTATATTGAGGTGTTATTTAGCAGGAGTGCACTCTCATGGAGGTTCTCTAAGATTGTACTTTTACAATAGAAGAAATTCTTCACCAGAAACTTCCCTTGTTTAATCTTATTCAGTTGAATATAGTTTTAACAGTAACACTCGGTTATAGCATCATGAATTCCCAAGTTTTAAGTCCTAATTGTTTCGGCCTTAGTTATAACAACGATTTTTAAATTTTTTTATTATCCCTTGTATAATTATACAAGATCATGGAGACTATATTCATACATCAAATTCACAATCTTGGCAGGGTTGGAATATAGGTCTTGTCTGAGGCTTCTATACATTCCAAGAGGTGGTCTGGTGGTTCTAACAAGTCTTGATAAGGTACAATTTGGGTTATAAAATAGAAACTCAAGGTAATAATACAAAATTAATATAGAGATAGTTTATTTTTGCTTATCTCTAGTACACATTGTACAGGCCATGATAATCATGATGGGTAGTTAGCGACTGCTTTTACTGTAAGCGCACCACATGTCTACACATGTGAAAATCAGTTCGACTTTGCACTTACAAATGTGCCAGAGCCTCATTTGGTTACTTGCACTCGCTGGTGGGGTTGAACTTTTGCAAGAATCGGGGGCCATTGGAGCATTTTTTTTTTTAAACAGAAAAAAGTGTCCAATGCGGGAATCGAACCCGGGTTGTAGTGGTCGAAAACCAAATGGTTTAACCAGTCTTTCACTGACCCCCCCATATAGATAGTAATTCTAATTAGTAATAAATTATATTTTTAATATAAAGCAATAACACACGCCATCTATATATAGGGTATGAAAGCATTTTTAAGAACGAATGTTTATTTTTACACACAAAGCAAATTTCTACTGTCCTTACTGCGATGAAAAAATTTGGGAGGGCTTGGCTTATCAGTGGTGAACCCTCCCAGCGGTTTCACTAATTTAATCCACCAGACCGCTTCTTTGAGCTCTAATACTATATTAGACAATTCTGCTTATATATGCTACACTAAAGGGTGCAATCTTAGAATTGGTATTTAAGCAAACTATGGACATATGCTTACAGGACAATAGAATTACATATAAATATTTGCATCGAGCAATGCTCTTCCACAAACAATAAGGACAAGGCCAGTTGGGTATAAATTAATAAAAAGCAATAAGACACCATCTACACATGTAAGGGAATTGCTTACTGTCTCCAACTTCTTTAATTCAGCACACCAAGAGATCAGAATTTCTGATTGGATTAAAGTTGATGTTGAATTATAGACAGTTAAATTAAAGAATTGTGCCCTATCTCATGTACATTAAAGGAAGGTTCATAGGTCACTTCCCCCCCCCCCCCCCCATCCCCCTCCCCATTTTTCTATTGAAACTACTATTTAAAAAATTCATAAATTTAACAAGTAGGTTTATAGATTTAGATGCAGTTTAAAATACAGTAGAACCTCACTGGTAAAGGACACCTAATTGCAGAGCTAAAGTGTCCTTTAGAGAGAGGTGTCCTCATACTGGAGTGTTGCTAAATATGAAAAATGATAATTTCACAAATGAAAACTGTCCTTTTTAGAGATGTGTCCTCTAGCGCGAGTGTCTTCTCATGGAGGCAACTCTCCAGTAAGAAGACACCTCTCCCTAAAGGACACTTTGACTCTGAAATTAGGTGTCCTTTACAGGAAGGTTCTATTTTAATACCAAATTGATATAAATAGTGAGTCTAATTAGTAATAAATGACTCTTTTTATATAAGGCAATAATGTTCCATCTTATATAGGGTATGAAAGAATTTAAGCACAAATGTTTCTTTTTACACAAAATTTAAATGCAATTTAAAATATTGTAGAACCTCCCTGTAAAGGACACCTAATTGCAGAGCCAAACTGTCCTTTAAAAAGAGATGTCCTCTTACCTGAGAGCTGCTAAATAGTGAAAATGGTAATTTTGTCAATAAAAAACTGTCTTTTATAGAGAGGTGTCCTCTAGCATCAGTGTCCTCTCATGGAAGCTCTACGGTATAAGCTATTCAAGACCTATTCAAATTACACCAATAACTAATTAACATATTTTGCGATAGATAATTGATGATTATGGTGATATGTTGTTTTTTATTACTACTACTACTGATAAGATCCCATTGTTAAAACATTCAACACACTTACTCTTACAGCTACTTACTCTCCTGTTCCACATGTCAGAGGCGGCCATTTATTTTGGAGCTAAGTCAGCCTGCCACTGAGTAGTGCTCCCAGTCTTAATGACAAAGGCATTCTACTTCACCCAGTCATGATGGTTGTCATGAAAGAAGACTCTCAGCCAAAAAACATACGAAGCTGGGTACCATCCCCACTAACAATATAAAATCTAGACGGCCAATTGTGTTGTGTTGGTCCCCAGAGGGTGAAGACAAGCTCCCTAGACTGCCTCATCACCATCTGCAGCCTCCCAGAATACCTACTGGTCCCGTTGCGTCAACAAGTACTCCGTACCCTGGCAAAGTCTCTGGATGATCCCAAACGTTGCGTAAGACAGAGGGCTGTGCGCGCACGCAACAAATGGTGAGTTTTCCAGCTCTCTCCCTGGCAGCTTCTAACCCTCAGTTGTTGTACAGGCTCCTGGTTGGACAACCCAAAGTTTGAAAAAAAAATTGAATTGTTTTGTATAGTCAGATAAATATATATATATGGTACACCATTGTTTGTGTGTGTGGCTTTCATTTCTTACACATATTGGTCTTTATTTTGTCATGAAAATAAAACAATCCAAAAAATCTTTATATATATATATTTTTGCTTGTCCCTAGTACACGTGGTACAGGCCATGATAATCATGGTGGGTAGAAGTAGACGACTGCTTTTACTGTAAGTGCACCACATGTCTACACATGTGAAAAGCAGTTCGAATTTGCACTTACAAATTTGATAGAGCCCCGTTTGTTTACTTGCACTCGCTGGTGGGATTGGAATTTTGCAAGAATCGGAGGCCTTTGGAGCATTTATTTATTTTTTAATCAGAAAAAGTACCCAATGCGGGAATCGAACCCGGGGTCGTAGCAGTCGAAAACCAACGGTTTTAACCATCCTTCCACCGACCCCCCAAAAAATGTGAATGCAGTAGAGCTTCCATGAAAAGACACTCACACTAGAGGACACCTCTCTACAAAGGACAGTTTCAATTGCAAAATTGCCATTTTTACTATTTGCGGGTAAAATGACACCTCTCCTTAAAAGACACTAAGGCTCTGCAACTAGGTGTTGTCCTTTACAGGTAGGTAGTTCTACTCTATCCTATAAGAAACACATATGTTGGTTTTCTTTTAAAATTTATTAATAAATTCTGTTCTCTGATGTAGTGACTTTCTAATATGCAGGGTATTAAATCTGGTTATCTTGGGTTACAATCATTCTCAATACTCCAAATGGCCCCCAATTCTTGCAAAAGTCCAACCCCACCAGCCAGTGCAAGTAACCAAACAGGGCTCTGGCACATTTGTAAGTGCAAAGTCAAACTGCTTTTCACATGTGTAGACATGTGGTGCACTTACAGTAAAATCAGTCGCCTACTTCTACCCACCATGATTATCATGGCCTGTACCACGTGTAATAGGGATAAACAAAAAAAAAAAGAAACAAATATGCAGATTTTCTTTTAAAATGTATTAATAGATGCTGTTCTCTGATGTATATAGTTACTTTCTAATATACAGGGTGTTACATCTGGTAATCCTGAGTTACATTCATCCTCAGTGTCTCTCAACATTGCTGCTAACAGAATCATTCAACTTCTCCCAATCCCTTTTTATTAAATTTTTTCCTTTTGTTCTATAAGGTGTGTGCATGTTCTTTTAATACACAGACTGTTGAAAATACAGTAAAACCTCAATGAGCTACAATGAGACTGAAATTTGTGTTCACTATAGTTCATTCTATGATATCATTGCTTTCTTCTCCACCTTTGCCGGTCCCAAGCCCGGATGAAAAAGGAGGAGGGGGAGCAGTAACAAGCTCACTAAAAAACCTGGGTTCAGCTGGCTCGGCTGATAGTACCCTGTAAGGGCTCCTAATCCAGGGATACAGGATGAGCAGCGTTTGTACTCTATGTTAGAATTTGGTGATTCTCCACCAAACTCTGCAGCGGTGGCAGAGGCGCCATATTCATTGTACATAGTGTTATGTATATGTGATATCTTGGGACCTCTGGGACCAGTGTTACCTGATGCTAGACGAACCTCGATGTCAACTCTACCGTGCAGTCGTGGTGGAAGGCGACACAGCTGGGCCAAAGGTGAAATAAACAAACAGAGATTCCACTAAGAAGCGTCTGACGTCAAGAAGGAATGGGATGAGGAGAGAGGGAGATCTTTAGAGCAAGTGTTACCTTGTTGAGAGCCAAGCGTAGACTAACTATTCTTGCTTCTCGATTTAACACCACGACCTTGCTTCTTTCTAATTGGCTGACCTATTTAGGTGATTCTTTCCTAATTGGTAGGAATATGTCACATGGCTGTTGGCTATTGGTTGACCTACTTAGGTATGGTCTTCTCTAATTGGCCTTGCGGCTTTCTTTGATGGAAGATACGTCCGGCCTTGTTCAGGAAATATTGGGCGTCTCTCTACTTTTATAACTTTTGCGGTCACCAGATACGTCCGGTCCTGTCAGGAAATATTGGCTTAAACTTAGCTCGCAGGGTTTCCGGGGTCAGAAGGTTAACTGTGACTTTATTAATAGTCGGGCTCTCTTCTAGGCCTACTTCTTAGGTTTGACTTCTACTCTCACCTAAGCCTGATTAGTTTTAACCTTAATCTTCTCCTGTTAGTCTCCATTCCTTCTATCTGTACAGTTGTTATACTTTATTAGATTTTTACGCGGTACAGATTGATGTTAGTTGAGGCTTTCTATGTGCAGTACATAAGAAGTTATATACAGTCATGGGGTGGAACATGTGGTAGTAGATATCTAGACTATTTACAACAATTCCATGGTCTTAAATCATCACAGATGGCCCCGGATGTGAGAGGGTTCATATGGAGGGATTTAAGAGAGCGGAATAGGAAGACTGTTATTAAGGAAGTAATTTTTAAAATTTAATTGAAATGAGTTGGTATATAACATGGGGTTGATTTCTGTATATCCATAAGAGATAATAAAGCATAAACAACTAATACTAAACATACAAGTAAAAATAAAAATATGAATAAAATATTTAATAGAGAACATATAATGATTATAGGTAAAACTATAAATGATTGGATGGGTAAATCATGATCTCTTCGTGATGGGCGTTAGAAAGGGTTGAGGGGTTATTTATTACTTGGTTGCGGCAATGTCACTTTGACTCAAGTCCCAAACCATTTAATGTGCACGGCGCGGAAAACCTAGGCCATGTTTCACATGTAAATTTAAGGACCGAATAAAGTTACAGTACCACAATCGAATAGTAAGATAAGGGTGATTGTTATGGGTTTTAGTAATTAGTCGTTAAGACGTACGCATGCAGGATAAAGAGGGCGAAGATCAGTGACCAGAAATCAAAGTTTTAATTAGAGTCGTCAGGGGCTTAGCGAGAAAAAGAGTAAAATAAAAAAAAAGATGTGCCAGCGTGTGGCATGAGAGTGCCCTGGAATATATAAAAAAAAATACAATTTGCACGTATCCAAGCCAGAAGTAGGGATAGGTAAATCTGGGGGACGGTGTGTCAAGATTGTTAATTACGAAATCAAAGTAGGTCAAGTCTAGCCTGCGAAGGAGTTAAAAGTTCCTGCGGAAAAGGGTTAGTATTTATTAAGAAGTAACCTTTAAAGTGGTTGTTTAAGAGGTTATTGAAGATTGCCCTGTTTTTAGATCATGATTTTTAGTTTGATTATGAAAGAATATATCATTGAGATGTGAAATTGCGAAATTAAGGCTTTGCATATAGCGTTAAAGGATTTAAAAAATCGAAAATAGAATTGCGAAGTTAAATGCAAAGTAATCTTTAAAAAAAGTAAAAATAGTGATGATATGATACAAAGATTAACACACTACAGCAGTATATAAGGGGTAATAGAAAGTGAAAATATTAAATGAAAATTAATAATGAGCAGTAATATACTCGATAGCATTGACATGGTAGCGGAAGATGAAACAATGTAAATAACATCTAATTTATAAAGTGAGAAAAAATATAAAATGACAAAAGGCAAATTAGTGATATAAACATGAAATATAAACTTGAGATTATTAGATATGAAAGATAAAATATAAAGTTGATTATAGAATAGAATCATAAAGCAAAAGTAAATAAGTTTTGGTAAAGAAAAATAAAATAAAATGACAATAATCTAAACTGATTGGTTGACGTTAAAAAAAAAAACAATTATAAGAGCTATATAATGATTATATACAAGATTATTAAAATGAAAAATTTTAAAAAATGTTCATCGAGAAAGAAGAGTAAGTAAGATTATACATAGAAATTATATATCGTGAAAGAATGGAAAGTTGTAGGCCAAATGTAATGTTCCTGTTTTTTAGGATGGGTGGAGAGAGCTTTAAATTGTCCTCGATCGCGATATCTTTGGTCTTGTTGGCCTAAGTTGTTCTAACTTATCGAATTTGTTTTAAGTTTGGTGCGACTCGTGGATCACATTGTTTCCAACTGTGAAACTTACTGAGTCCTAATGTTGTCGATTTTTTGTTCCCTGCGCCACGTTTAGGTGAAAACGTGATTCTTCCTAAAGCGGCATTTATTCTGTGTGTGCAGGAGAAACACGGCGATCTATTCTAACCGATAAAGGGTTGTTGTTGTTGTTGTTTTTTTTTTTTTTAACATGTGTGGGTGTGTGTGATTTTTAGGTAAAATGTTGTCCTTGGTTCTAAGTGTCGATGTTAAGTGGACAAGTTAATCGAGGGCGAGAGAATGTTAGTGAACAGATTTGTTAGTAAATGTACGCACTAATGTTTAATTTAATAGGTAGCGAAAATCCATTAGAGTGACATCGGGGTGGCGACGGGCGGTAACAAGATGTCGGTTGTTTGTTTGCTCATCTCCCTTCGAATTTATTATTAGCTAGTTCCGGCGGTGGCGGGCATATTTATTTGGGTCAGAGGCCCTTTGTGGGGGCAGCTTGCTTGGTGGTTGTCTCCCACTTTTGTAAACGCGGTTTTCTGATGGCCATGAATTAGTGACATTGGGTATGCTAATTCGGACTACGCTCGGAGATATTATTTCTATAATTGTAAACGCACAAGCGTTTTGATTTGTCACGTTTGGTGACAAGCGTTATGGGATTGACATAGGGAGATACAGAGGTTGTAATTATCCTGTGTGTTCAAGCATTTGTTCGATTTGTGTTTGTATTTCGAAAATTCGGATATTGTATCTGTTGATATTAAATCGAATGGTTTTTGGCGGACTTAGTAAAAATGTTATTCAATGATATCAGGTTAGAATTGAATGAAATTGCGACTATCTACGTGGACAATGTGTGGTTAAATGTGTCACAGGCGTGATGAAGGCGTCTTTGGCCTGAAAAGTGAAAGAGTTTTGTGGTGTAGCTTTGTGACACGAAGCGAAAAAATTGTAAATGAAAAGGTGTCACGTGAAGTCTTTGTTTTGTACAAAATCTAATCTGTTTTACTAAGAATAACAAATTTACTAAAGTCATGGGTGCTGGTTGTACGAACATATCGATATTTTTATATTGTTAGTGGATATGACACGTTTAATGTGAGAAAAAAAAAGATTGTGTGTGTGTGTTTAGTAGGGCGACGTAATGAGGCTTGTGTGGCTCGAGATTGGAGTTGGATGTTAAGTCGCGCACTAAAAATTTGTTGCCAATTGGAGAAAGTGATGAGAGAGGGAGTTGTTTATTTTGTTGAGAGAGATTTGTCGCTGATTAACTATGCATGTAAAAGGAAGGAGTGTAGTTATGGGGGAATTTAACGATTGGAATAGTTTTGTAAGGCTGTGACTTAAGTTACTTCTGTCTAAAGCTATGAAAGAAAAGGACATAGGGGCGTTGAAAATGGGATTAAGAACATTACAATAAGACCAAATAAGAGTGTTGGAGTTCACCACGTGTGAGCAACCCGTTCCAGGAGGGGAAAATTTAGTAAATGGGACAATTGTATTAACCTGTCCATGGGACACGTGTTGCTTGCACGAGGTGAATTGGTACAAGGTAGTTGGTAGAAGTACATTATCTTGATACAGGAGTAGCTGAGAACAGTTTATAATTAGTAGAAATCGTTTTATGGAATTAAGGAATAAAATGCCAAAAGGCAAGGGGGTATCTATAATATGGAATTTTAGGTTCTGCGTTATGTTACCTATTTTTACGTTTAAAAAGATATAACCTATGGTGAAAATATTGTTAGCTATGGCATTAATAGTTAAGTTAAATGGGTGAACAGGTATTTTCTTTTGCAAATTGGTTTCTATTATTTTAAAAGTATTCCGACTAATTATAGCGTTAGATGCTTCTGTATCAAGTAGTAGAGGTAGGTTTACATATTGGACAGTTCAGCTCGAACGAGCAATTGTTCAACAAAAATTATGTAGGGGGGGACCTACTGTTATGCTGTCTTGTATGTCGGGACAGTCCTGGTGCCATGGTTGGAGGTTCCTTGGGACAGTCAGAGTTCATTGTTTGCGCTGGGCTCGTGGTTTAGAGGTGGTCGGGGGAGCAGGTAACATACGCTCGCGTGTTGATAACTCGGAGGGGTGCTTGCAGGAGGTTTGGTGGCTTTCTCAGTCTTGTAGAGTATTGTAGTTGGGCCCGATCTGCTTGGGCGTCGTAGTTGGTGAAGAAGCTCTGCGCCTCGTACGAACCATCGTAGCGCGGTAGTTCCACATTTCGCGAAAGTCCGGTCACGGCAGAAAGCTGATGTAGCGTCGTCGTCAACCTCCCCAGGACATCTGACACCGGCGGCGGGGGCGTTGCGTCCTCGTGGCTGGGGGGAACTTCCTGCGTCCTACCGAGGGTGGTTTCTTTCTTCGGAAAAGTGGTGGTTTCGCCACTTTCGTAGTCGGTATCGGTCTTCATGGGCTCCTTTGAATCCTCCTCTCTTCCCTGTTCCATCTTTCTGTACAGACAGTGGTCTATTTGCTTACTTGTACCTTGGCGTCCACTATCCTGTCGACTCTTCGGACGGGGAGAGTCTGTGATATCTTGGGACCTCTGGGACCAGTGTTACCTGATGCTAGACGAACCTCGATGTCAACTCTACCGTGCAGTCGTGGTGGAAGGCGACACAGCTGGGCCAAAGGTGAAATAAACAAACAGAGATTCCACTAAGAAGCGTCTGACGTCAAGAAGGAATGGGATGAGGAGAGAGGGAGATCTTTAGAGCAAGTGTTACCTTGTTGAGAGCCAAGCGTAGACTAACTATTCTTGCTTCTCGATTTAACACCACGACCTTGCTTCTTTCTAATTGGCTGACCTATTTAGGTGATTCTTTCCTAATTGGTAGGAATATGTCACATGGCCGTTGGCTATTGGTTGACCTACTTAGGTATGGTCTTCTCTAATTGGCCTTGCGGCTTTCTTTGATGGAAGATACGTCCGGCCTTGTTCCGGAAATATTGGGCGTCTCTCTACTTTTATAACTTTTGCGGTCACCAGATACGTCCGGTCCTGTCAGGAAATATTGGCTTAAACTTAGCTCGCAGGGTTTCCGGGGTCAGAAGGTTAACTGTGACTTTATTAATAGTCGGGCTCTCTTCTAGGCCTACTTCTTAGGTTTGACTTCTACTCTCACCTAAGCCTGATTAGTTTTAACCTTAATCTTCTCCTGTTAGTCTCCATTCCTTCTATCTGTACAGTTGTTATACTTTATTAGATTTTTACGCGGTACAGATTGATGTTAGTTGAGGCTTTCTATGTGCAGTACATAAGAAGTTATATACAGTCATGGGGTGGAACATGTGGTAGTAGATATCTAGACTATTTACAACAATTCCATGGTCTTAAATCATCACATATATATATATAATTATCTATTTTAAATAGTTCAGACTATGCACTTTTGCATGTATTATCCAGGTTTTTTAGTGAGCTTGTTACTGCTCCCCCTCCTCCTTTTTCATCCAGGTTTGGGACCGGTAGAGGCAGAGAAGAAAGCAATGATATCATAGAATTGAACCATAGTGAACACAAATTTCAGTCTCATTGTAGCTCACTAGATTGAGGTTTTACTCTATTCTCAACAGTCTGTGTTATTTTATGAACATAACACATCTTGTAGAACAAAGATGTCAATAAAATTATTTTAATTGTCTTAATCCAAATTGTGAATCATTCATTATTTTGTCTGATGGTAACAACGCTGGTACTGAAACGTCACACACTATTAATTTATTTGGATTAGGACTTATTACCTTGTGTCTCTATCTCTTTTTAATATTTAAGGTAACAAATCCAAATAAATAGTGTGTGTAACACGTTTCAGTAAAGCTATAATATCTGTGAAAAAAGGAACATCAATAAAAACCATTAAGAAAGAAAAATAATCTTTTGAATATAAGAACATAAGATGCTCTTTAAATTTTAAATAACCTTTTGTATTTAGATATATAATCCTTTGTATTTAATTATTTCTTACTTTTATAATGTGATGCTACGTATAAAAAGTATTTAATATCAACACCTGACCCACTAATTTTTTTCTATTGTTTTTTCATGTGTTAAGCGTATTTAAACAAGTTTGGCCTTAAATACCCATTTCTTGGTTTCTCAAGAAGCCTCTGGGACCAAAAATCTTTTTGGTCGCAGTGGTTACAGCCTACTCCACGCTGACGAGCGCCAAAAGCGCAAAACGTGTTCGTGGATGGCTTTTCTTGATTTATCAAGAAATTGGGTTGGCCAAATATCACGGAGCAAGCTAAATAAACGTTTAGCTTATTTTTGCTCCACTAGATGGCGCTCTGCTATCTAAAAAGCACATGTCAGGATATGCTTTTTTAAATTTTTAATATCAACACCTGACCCACTCATCTTATATATATTTTTTCATTAATAAATATATTTCCTATCAAAATAATCCAACTCTTCAATCAAAATTAACATTTGGTATAACAGTGTTATTACCATCATCAGAAAAAATGGATTCAGTACTTTTGTTTTATGATGGTAACAGCGCTGTTACACACAATTCAAGGTAATAAGACAAAATCCAAATAAATAAATAGTGTGTTAAAGCACAATTTGGATTATATTCTTATATATAAAAGTCAATGTCTGCTTTGCTATAAACTCAAAAGCAAATGAACCGATTGGTGCCAAATTTTCCATATCGCTTTTTATAAACCTGAAGAAAAATTTCGGCTACATTTTGATTAGTATTTTTGGCTATTTATTTTTTTTTAATTTGAAGAACTTGTTTTTTTACGTGGAGTAAATACGAGGCGAAGTAACAACTTATACTATTTATTATTGATGTACTTTCAGTATGAAGGAAATTGAACTCGAGGGAATTCTCGGGCAAAGCCGGTTCATTCGTCTAGTATATTATAAAGACAGAGCAATAAGACCAAATCCTAATAAACACACTATTTATTTGGATTTGGTTTTATTGCCATGTGTTCATAATCCACTAGTGGATGTACCCGGCTTCGCCCGGGTTTTACCCGAGTAAAGGTTTGTCTAACAAATCTCTCGATAAAGTGAACATTTTTTCCCGGTCCCTCGAAAAATACTCGATAAGTTGAATAAAATCAATATTAATTGGTTCCCTCGGTAATTGGAAGTTAAAGGAATAGTATCTTGCCTTGGAATTGTATCATTATTCTTGTCTCATTTTGTCTTTCCTAATTTTCTACATTACAAAATCATCGTATCATCATGATAATATTTAGAGCAGATTGTTGAATTATAACAGATAAATTAGAATATTTATCTGATTATTTTTAGGCGAAAAGTTATTTAAAAAATATTATTTGCTAGAAACCTTCCCAGTACTATACTAAATAACTTCTCAAAGTTTCATGGCGTTCCAATGAGTGGTTTGATCAGGCATAAAGGACACACACACATACATTCATTTTTATATATATAGATAATCCAAATTGTGCTTTAACACACACAATTAATTTATTTGGATTTATTTTTATTTCCTCATGTTATTTTAAATGTTTGTAATATATGTTTTTCAATAAAATAATCCCTTTTATGAAAAATCTGTAGAAGGACGTTCGTGCCTGAAAGCTAGAGATTAAAACAATTTTGAAAAGTTACTTTTACTTGGAGGCCTGATGTTTTTACTCAATAGATGTGTTTAAAAAATTTAAATACAGTTAAACCTGTCTATAGCGCCTCCTCTTGGGACTCACCAAAATAGAGTGCTATAGAGAGGGGGTGCTATTTAGAGGGGGCGCTATAGACAGGTTAAGCTGCACAATTTTTATTTCAAATTATTGAGAATTTTCATGTAAACACATTTTAATCAAAGATATTAATAGGCAAATATTCATAAGGCATTTTTTTATTTTATTAAGGACATTTTTAATTTGGTTATTTTTAAAAGAATCAGTCATTACAATTTTCGAATGTCATTGTAAAAAATAATTGGAATTTTTAATATTATAATTAAAGACAACAACTTAAATTTTAATAAGGTTTAATAATGTTAAAATCAATAAGCTTGAGGGATAAGTCGCTTTCAAATACATTTATTTCAAGCTTTCGGGCACAACCGCCCTTCGACAGGAAAAATTATATTAGCTACTAAAGTTAATATAATTTTTCCTGTCGAAGGGCGGTTGTGCCCGAAAGCTTGAAATAAATGTATTTGAAAGAGACTTATCCCTCAAGCTTATTGATTTGAACATAATATTATGGGATTGCCTATTAAAGGTTTAATAATGTTATTTTGAAATATTTTCAATGTATGCTTACATATACACTCAAGGACAAAACTTAAGGAAGTGGATAGTTTTCCATGTCGCCGATCATCTTTTTTTTTTTTTAAGGAGACAGGCAATTTTGTTGCCACGTTATCTCATGTATCTTCAATAAAGTTCACTGTAATATCTTTCAGAGTTATTGTCTGAATCTCGACGATATACATGCTAAAAGGTACAACTTCCTTAAGTTTTATCCATGAATATAAATCAACGTTCTCTTGATATTTGTTCCACTAGATGGTGCTCTGTCGTCTAAAATGCACATGTAAGAACGGTCTGAAAATATTGTCACGTGGAGGGAAGACAAACTTCAGGAACGGAAATATCTTTATTTACGGGGCTGCTAACCAAAATAACATGATTTTTGAGCCCCAAACAAACTTCAGGATGACACAGAAATTTATTTAAGGCAAGAACAAACTATAAATGATAAACAAAAGATATGGAATCAGGGAAGTTTACAGAGTAGTAAAATATTGCTTGTAAAATAATAAATACTTGGCTACAATATGCTTTTTGTTTTTAATATCAACACCTAATCTTTTTTAATAGATATAGGGAAAGACGAGATATATATAAACATTGTTACCCCACCTGCTTTCAGAGCTGTTAAGAATAGATAAATGGTAAAAGCGATGATTTTCTTTATTTATAAAGAAGCTCGTCACTTTATTACCTTTGGTGTCTTCTTAGCAATGCTATCCTGGGATTCCTCAATTGTCTCAGAGCTGTATCAAAAGGAAAATGTAGCTTAGAGTGAGTCCGAGCGTTGAGAGAATGAAGCGGTAATCCACCTGGCAGAGATTGCCACAGGTCAGCTTGAACTCACGAGAGAGACATTTCAGGGCGAGGATTTTCTGATACTGGACCAGAGTAGGCTCAGCCAGATGTCCCGGACGACTAGCGGCCAGCATGACCGAGCCGAGGACAGCTTTGTTGTCATCATTCACCAGACCAGCTTGTAGTGACACCAGGACAAAACCTGTCACCCACTGAGCCATCATGATCTTCCCGTATTCCTTGAATACCTCTTTTGACTTGATGACTGTCAAGATACTGGCTACCACTTGGACGGTATAGAGAAACAGGACATCCGAATAAGCCTGATTAGTTTTCTTTAATTGACCATTCAGGATGAAAAGCTGACTGATCGTTTTATCAAGTTCTTCAGCTGTTATTGGATGGGCCGTGTTATACAGATTTTTTCTCATGTTGAACAATGCTGCACGAAAGTTGAAACAGACGAAGGTGAAGTACACTAAGCCTAGCCATATCATATTAGAAATTAACGAGAATGCAACATCTTTAATAGGCAGAATCATCTTCCACGATGTTTCCCGGTTATTAACTAAATCATATATGGGCATTAGCATCCAGAAACAACTGAAGAAAGTTTGCATAGTCAGCGACAAAGATAGCAAATAGTACTTTCTCTTCCAAGTCTTGTTCCACTCAACAGTAGGTTGACGAGCAACATTTTTCATTGTTATCGAATTTCTATTGAACAGAATCAAAATTGCGGCATTGTTGAATATAAGATAGAACCAATATAAATCATTGATATCCATTGTTATATCTTTTTTCAAATTTTCAACCAATTTTTGAAAGTCGGCGAAGAGGCAAAGTAACAATATAATTAACGTTATGAATAAATGATTAAAAACAGACCTCTCATTTCTATAGATTCCAAGAAAGGTGAGTAGCTTTTCAAGAGAATTCAGTAATGCCTTGGACATTATCGAAACAGAGTTAGAGGCCGAATGGAAGAAAAGGTAAACCAATCTATACAAAACTACCAACGCTCCAATCAATAGAAATAAGATTGTTATTTACATACAAAATATTACATTTCCATTATTTTGTTACCCTCCTTTGAAGTCCTTACCAAATTTTTTGATTAACTTTTTATTTTATTATAAGGAAAAAAAATCATATCCATCAAACACATTGAGTTTATTAAGTTTAGTTATTGACAAATACTTTTTGTGGTGAAATATTAAAAATCATGTAGAGAAAGATTATTAAAAATTACCAACGATAAAAATTGAATGTGTGAATAAATATTATATTTAATAATAAGTTCTATATAAATGCCAAAATTTAATTTGAAGGATGTTTGTAGAACTATAAAAAGTTTCTGTGTATATTTTATAGATTTTTTAAAAAAGTGATTATTAGTTTCAAATAAATAATTATATATTAAAAAATAATCTATATTAAATTAATTTTATAGAAATACACTAATGGACAAAACTTAAGGAAGTGGAAAGTCTTCGATATCGCTGGTGTTATCATCCCTATATATATAAAAGTCAGTGTATGTATATATGTATGTATATGTGTTTGTCGTCTATACACGTCCACAATACGTAACTAATCTAACTGAAAATTTAACAGTATATAGAGTTGAATCTGGAAAAACTTATAGTGAAAATTTCAGGTCTCTATCCCTATATTCGTCGAATTATTTGCAAATTAGCGTTGCAAACTTGCCCTTTCGTTCGCGAGCAGCGCCTCTAGGGGTGAAGATGGGAGGTAATATCAGCTGACCTAATGTACATGTAAAGTTTGGAGCGGGACCTTTCACAAGAGTGACATCCACGGAGCCAATTTATAATTGTAACGAATAGTATTTGAATAAAAACATTTAATCGGGTAAAACCCGGGCATTGCCCGGGTCAGTCGGCTAGTTTCTTATAAAATAAATACTATTGGGCTTCTATTTTGAAATAGCTACTAAAAGTGGCACCTATCCATTTGGGACTGCCACACTTAGTATAATTATGGTAAAGGACAATCTCTCGTGTATATTGACATTTTTATATTACTACATATACAGGGTGATCCAAAAGTCCCGCACAACTTTAAAAATTAATAACTCCGCGAATATTTGCGCTAGGGCAATGCGGTCAACACCATTGTGTTCAGATGCAGTGGGATTTTTTATGGCAAATAATGAAAAATTCGAAATTGATTTTAGTTACAACTTTATTCGCTAGATGGCGCTCTACCAGAATCAGCTATTCAGCGGCCAAATTGTTTGATAAATTGAAAAATATAACTGAACGACACGTATTTTTCCTTTTTGAATACCAGGAAAGAACCCTAAAAATATCAAATTATAAATTAATAAAACACCATTTCGCCAAAAGTTAGAAAAAATGGTTAACGATTTTTAAATACAATCTGAGATATGTAAAATAGGTATATGCAAATTAAAACATGTAACAAAAAAAAAAAACTGATATTTTAGATGCGGTTTGCTGGAATCCTCTCAGCTATTTAAATTTCGAAAATAATAATTTTCTAATTTTTTTAATTCACCTCTCTCTCAGTATCGATTATATTTATTTTAATTCACTTGAAAAATATTTATCTATTTCTGATGATTTATTTTACTCTGGAATGCCGTTGTTGTTTTTGTCGTGTCCAATAAAGAGCCTCAGATGTCTCCATGCATCTCTATCACAGCAGCAGCAGCAGCATTGTCCACTATCTTGGGTGTGAAAAGCATCTGCTCTGGGTCTATGTCAATTTTCTGCAAGGCTGCGGGCATGAGAATATGTGGGTGGTGTTAGTTCCACACCAGGACAGTTGTTGCATGTTCTATAGGTTCTTGTGCCATCTGGATGTATTGTCATCCTTTATAATGTTTTGTTCTAAATCTTGTTATAGTTTTGTCATTTTTCTCTCGGAGTTTATTTCACATTTTGATCTTTTCTTATTTTTTGTTTAATTATCTTGTATTTTGCAAAAGCATTAGCGTCAAATAATGACATTTGTTCTTTCCTTTGGCTCAACTTTCTGGCTTCCTTTGCAAATTCAACTGCCATATCATTACCCCCTATCCAAACACTGGCAGGAATCCATTGTAGAATGCAGTTATTCTCCAATGATATCAGTTGAGTAAGTAACGAATGTATTTTCTGTGTGATTATAGTATTGCCCTTCTGAATTTCTTCCAGATCGGATATGAAGTCGTTGTACGGTCTATTATAATTCCTTCTGCTTGATGCAGGGATGGTTGGTTAAGGCATACATCAAGGGCTTTCCAGATAGCTGTCAGTTCACAAGTGAAGTTTGACGAAATCTTTCTTGCTCCTTCTTTGATTTTATGTATGTTCCATCTTGCAGTATTATGTTAATTCCAGCCCCTCCATTACTTATGGTAAGGTCTGATGATCCATCTGTATATGCTGTTAAATAATTTATCTGATCGCATAAACCAATTGTGTCAAGTCCTTTCTTTTTAAGTGTGTTTTTGTTCTCTTTTTTATTGCAGGGTTCATTCAGAGTAAGATTGATGATTACATTTGATGCAATGGGGTAAGAAATATTGTGGTTATCCTCGAATTTGAAATTCATTATGTTTCATATTTATGCTCTTTCTAATATTGTTGTCGTACTGAAGTGTTGAAGATCTTTTGAACCTTTCTTTTTGTGTCCAGTTTAAATAGGTTATAGGGAATATGTGTTCGGTTTCTTTAGTTTTTAAGCTATTGGTGAATTTCATTGTTTTTAATTGTCTTCTGCTTTCAAGTAGGTCTAGACCACATTCTCTCTGAATTTTCTAATTGTTGGTATTTGAAACAGAACCAGTGATTAATTTGGCCGCTTTTGCTTGAACACTGTCAAGTCTTCTTTTTAGTGATGAACTTGAGGGAGCCCAAACAGGTGTTGCATATTCCATTATTAGCCTTATTATGGTGATATATGTTGTTCTGAGAATTTTGGGTTTGCTCCCCAATTTGTTCCACATAGCCTTCTCAGAATGTTTAGGTTTTGGTAGCTCTATTTGAGGTGCTGATTATGTGTTCTGTAAATCGCAATTACTCATCAAGTATCACACCAATTATATGGTTGTTTATGCTTATTTTGGAGTTAAATTAATGCCTTTTTTCCTGTCAGCGAAGGAGACCTATAGGTTTGTGTTTATTGGGTATATGGTCATTTTGAGTTTCATTGCCTACTTCTCCAGTCCTCTCATTGATGTGTTCAGTATTTTTCTGATATTTCTATACTGCTACTTGTGTGCCATATGGCTATATAATCTGCATAACAGGCAACTTTTGTGTCTTCAGTGAGGATGGATGTTGTTAAGGTTGTGTCGTAATTAGACGTACAACAACTCAAACTTGACCATGACTCTTTTTTTAGCTCTTATTCTTTTCGTTTGGCCAACAACAAATGTCCAATTTATATACACATATATTATTACATAATGAGACTTTAAAGAATGCAAATAATCTTCATCTATTTACAACACAACACATATCCCCCCTTAATAATACTCCAGTCGGTCTGGGGGTTTCCTGGCTCTCTGAGGTCTAGGACTGCGAAAGGGCACTTGCACAGTGGCAAGCTCCGGTTTAGGAGTGCAAGAGGGCACATGCACAGCAACAGGCCCTGGTCTAGGAGTGCAAGAGGGCACGTGCACAGAAGCATTTTCTCCTCCTTGTTTCCTGATGTAACCTCTGGAACCTCCTCCCGTAAACCATTCATTTTGGTAAATTTCTCGAATTCACCGGAGACAAACTGTCTTCCGTTATCTGTTACCAAAAATTAGGGCAAAACAAATCTGGCAAATTTCTCTAAGATGATTTATAATCGTTTTGCTGGTAATATCTTTGATGATAAAAATTTCTATCCACTTTGAGTATGCGTCCACGAGAACCAAAAACATTCTTCCCATGAACGGACCCGCTAGATCAAGATGAAGTCGATGCCACGGTTTTTCGGGCCAAGTCCATTCCGAGATGGTAGCCGGGGGCATGCTTACCGATTCTTGGCATACTCTACATTCTCTAGTTAACTCCTCGATGTTACTGTCTATGCCTGGCCACCAGAAAATATCGTCTGGCAAACATCTTCATTTTAACAATCCCCATGTGTATTTCATGCAAGTCATTTAAAATTAAAGATCTAATTTTTGGGGAATTACCACTCTTTCACGCCAATGAAGACAACCAAACTCCAAACTTAATTCCTCATTGATCTTATAATGAGGAGCTAGCGGGTTTTCTCTCGGTACCCTTGTAAATGTCCGGTTTCCTTCTCTAACATTCCTTAATACTATAGACAGTATTTTATCTTGGGGCGTCTCTCATATGCAACCTCCATAAAGGAGAACGGTGCCTCATTCAACTTCCTGAGAAGAAGTACCTGGTCTTCATCAAGAGACTCCCTGACACTCGATTCTAAAGGAAGACGTGACAATGCGTCAACATTGGAATTATCACTAGTTTTTCGAAATTCCACAGTATAATTAAATGCAGCTCATTTTAAGGACCATATTTTAATTCTGGATGATGCACATATTGGAATTGGTTTATAAGGTGAAAATATATGAATTAAGGGTCGGTTGTCTGTGACTAATACAAATTTCGTCCCAGTAAGTATTGCCTGAATTTCTCAACGCCAAAATTTATGCTCAACGCTTTCTTTTCTAGTTGAGAGAAACGTTTTTCCGCTTCAGTTAATGTTCTAGAAGCAAAAGCTATAGGGCATTCTTCCTTTCTATCATTTCTATGACTCAGAATTACGCCTAGTCCATAGTCCATTAATAATGATTTACATTTTTAAAATAACATTCGATATTCTTTCGTCCAATTCCTTCTACAATTTTTGTTCAAAAGTTGATAGAATAGCGCTAAAATGTTTGCTATATTCTTTATGAATCTATAATAATAAATTAAGAGTCCTATGAAAGATCTTAATTGCGAAACATTATTTAGGTTCAGGCGCCTCTATCACTGCTTTAATTTTATTTTCTAAGGGTGCATCCATATCTTTTCCATTCACAGGGGATATCTTGGCCACTAACTTATCTTGTAATTCTCTTGTATTTATCTCCGCCAGTTCGAACGAGATCGCCACTGCAAAACTTTATCCAGGGTGACATCGTCGTTTTCTTGTAGTAGCTTCTTTTGCAGGCTTTCCAACTTGATTCCAGCCACAAAACGGTCTCGCGTCATGGTTCCCAGCAAATCGCCGAAATTACAATTTATTGCTAAATGTTTCAATTTTCTAAGATATTCCGAAATTGATTCTCCTTCCTGTTGAATTCTCTTTAAAAATCTGCATCGCTGTGGTATCACTTTCTTCTTTGGATCCAAATGCAGCTTAATTCTTTGAATGATAGTATCATAGGGTTGATCTTTCATTAGACCAGGAAGAAAATGTCGTTTCCCTGCTTCAACGTTTCAGAATCTGGTAGCGAGGTAAAAATCAGCACTTTAATCTCCTCCTTCAGATGCCAAAAAAAAGCCTCAAATTTTTGTACAAAAAGATCGAAGTGCCCTCCACTGGGCTATGGCATCTAAAAGGTACTATTAACTTTGAACTTGGCATGCTGATCTTTTCTACCCTTTTGTTTTCTTGATCCAGATAGTTTAAAAGATGTAGTTGTTATACTTGCATAGACGCCGTTTTCCTCCTTTTTACTGGCTCTGTAGATCGCGCATCCTCGTCGCTACTTTTGTTGTGTCGTAATTAGATGTACGAGAGCTCAAACTTGATAATGGCCAACAACAAATGTCCAATTTATATATACATATATTTTTACATAATGAGGCTTTAAATAATACAAATAATATTTATCTATTAGGAGTACAAATAAGTTTTGAGGGATTTTTTTATAAATTCGAAGTTTTATTCAGAGAAATCAGTACAATATATTTCATTCAAAGTATTGTCCATCTTTAGCTACGACTTTTTCCTATCTTTCAGGCAGTATACGGATTCCGTGTCGAAAAAATTCCTCGTCTTTTGAGGCGATCCAAACATTGACCCAATTTTTCGCCTCTTCGTAAGAAGTGAAGTGCTGCTCGGCCAGGCCATGTGTCATCGAACGGAACATGTGGTAGTCTGAAGGAGCAATGTATGGTGAATACAGCGGGTGGGGTAGGACATCCCATTGAAGCGCCTCCAAAGTCTCCTTGACAACTTTTGCAACATGTGGCCGAGAGTTGTCGTGCTGATAGATCACCTTGTCATGTCTTTTGGCATATAGTGGGCGTTTAATCTTCAATGCTCGGCTTAATCGCATCAATTGTTGTTGGTAACGTTCTCCAGTGATGGTTTCGTTAGGCTGAAGTAGCTCATAGTAGATCACTCCGAGCTGATCCCACCACAATGCTGTTCACAGCATTAGCTTCTTGCCATGAATATTCGGTTTGGCCGTTGAGTTGATGCATGACCGGGCTTAACCGACGATTTTCTGCGCTTTGGGTTGTCGTAGTGAATCCACTTTTCGTCCCCCGTCACGATTCGATGCAAAAAACCCTTCCGATTTTGTCTTTGAGCAGTAGTTCGCACGTGCAAATACGGCGCTCGATGTTTCCTGGCTTGAGTTCATATGGAACCCAATTTACTTGTTTTTGCACCATACCCATGACCTTGAGACGGTTCGAAATCGCTTGTTGAGTCACTCCCAAGGTTTCAGCGAGCTCCTCTTGAGTTTGGCTTGAATCATCGTCCAATAAAGCCTCCAACTCAGCGTCTTCGAACTTTATTAGCCTCCCTCCGCGCTCTTTGTCTCTGGTGTCAAAATCGCCACTTTTGAAACGCCGAAACCCGTACTCACATGATTTTATTGATAGAGCATGTTTACCATATGCCTCACACAGCAATCGATGTCCATCAGTTGCACTTTTCTTCAAATTAAAACAAAAAAAGCAGCGCTTCCCGCAAATTGTGTTTTGTTGGCAAAAAGGTTGACATGGTTAGAGCACAAAAAAAGTTCCTTACACTTGAGTGAAAAGTCTTCTTCTGATTTTTTTGGGGAAATGATGAAGCCTTAACATGAAACCTTACAAGGTCCGATGCTATTTATATAATATTTATTGTGGCTTCTTTTGCAAATCCCTCAAAACTTATTTGTACTCCCAATATTTACATAAACAACAGTTAATATATAGCGAGAAGAGTAGAGGACTGAGCACAGATCCCTGAGGTACACCAGCCCATGTTCTTCGGTCCTTGGAAAATGTTCTATTGACCCGAACCTTTATCCTTCTTTCCCTTAAGAAGTCTGCAATCCAGATTAAGGTTTTATTTCTTACTCCGATGTTGTGCAGCCTTTCAAATAATTTCTACACTCGATCAAAAGTTGAGGTCATATCCAGGAATACGGCCGTTGTCTTCTTTAGCGGTTTTTCCTAGAAATCTATTATTGATTGACAGAAGTAGAACAGTTGATCAAATGTACAGTGTCTGGATCTATAGGAAGTTTGGTAGAAGTTTATTTTATTATTGTTAGTGAGCCAGACTATGAGCCTAGAGTGGATAATTCGTTCTGTTATTTTACAAAGTATGCTGGTAAGAGCAATTGGCCGATAGTTCTTGCATTCCTTTGCATCTTTGTTTGGTTTCAGTATTGGCACTATAATTGATATCTTCCAATTCTTTGGTAGCTTACCAGTTTGCCATGAAATGTTCAGTATTCGTAGGAGTTGATTTTTAGCTTTGTCTCCAAAGTGTTTAATCATTTGACCAATGATTAGAGCATCTCCAGGTGACATCTTGGATTTAACTTTCCTATTGATGAGTTTAGCTCATTCAGAGTGAAGTCTCTCGGGTAAATATCTTGTTAATGGTAATTTCTTGCTTGTTTAACTAACCTGTTTACTTTATTTTTTTTAGAGTCCTGCCTTCATTCGTATAGCTGAGTCTGGAAGTGCTTGAAAGATATCCAGCAATTATTTCAGCCATCTGTTTGTTCGTTCTCGCTATTCATATCGGTTAGAGTATTGGAGGATTAGTGTTGGTTTTGATTGTTTTATAACACTAATTATATTCCAGTGATGGCTTTCCTTTTTTGGATCCATTTTTTTTCGCAGAATTCTGCCCATTTTTCTCTCTCTTGTTTGAATATCCAAATTTCTTGTTCTATTTTGTGACTAATTTCAATGAGTTCCTTTATGATTTCTTCTGTTTTATTTGTTTTAAGAAGTTCATTGATATTGTCTCTCTCTGCAATCATTGCCTCGATATTGTGGTCCCTCCAGTAAAGTATTCACAGGTCTTTACGTCTACCTCTAGGTATCGATACTTTTGCAGCTTTGGATATGTTCGAAGAGAATTTTTCCAATTTTTTGTCAATCGTTCTGTGATTTAATTCTTCGTTGCACAGTTCTTCAAGCTTTTCTGTGAATTTTTTTCCAGTGTTCTTTTATTCTGTTGGACATTCTCAATTTTGAATTTTAGGGTTGTTAAAATTGGTCTGTGGTCACTGATTGCACTTTTCAGAATTTTCCATTGTGTTGTGGGTGCGAGGTTGTAATTTATCGCTGTGATGTCTATTGCGGATTCTGTGCCTGTGGACTTGGATAGATAGGTGTTCTTTTCATTATTTAACGGTGTAAGTTCGAGGTCGGTTAGCATGTCCTCAACCTGCTGACCTTTGTTATCCTGGACAGGTGATCCCCAAGTTGGTCTTTCGGCGTTAAAATCACCAAGTATGATTGCGATATCCGAAGACGCTTCACTTAATGTCTCTATCAGGCCTGTATTGATGCTAGTATTATCGTGGTGATAAACATTTATGATTGGAATTGTTTTATCTGTAAGATAGATTTCTATCGCCTGAGCTTCTGTCGTGCTTTCTCTAGGCTTACTCTGAATATAGGCGATTTCCTTAAATTTGATTTCTAGAGTTTTAATCAAAACGGCAAGTCCTCCTCCGAATTTTCCCGGTCTGTCCTCTCGTAGTGTTGTATAATCTTTGATATTGAATCTCAGATTCTGATTCAATTTTGTCTCCTGAGGACAAGTAATATGTACATTGTTGTCACAGAGAAGACAAGTCAGCTCTTTATTTGTCTCTGGGTACCATTTATATTGAGTTGTAGTAGATTGAATTGTGTCCTCGTAGTAGATTTCTCATCATGAGCTCGAGCTGCAGCTCCTGACGCGGCGATTACCCCGGACGCGGTAGTAATACTGAAGATATCAATTTTGCTCTTCATTTGAAAATGGGTGCCGTTGCAACGTTACTCATCTTGGAAACGAACCAGAATTTGGTCAAATATTCCAAGGGTCCAGGGGGAACCGTAAGGAAGTGTGGTCGGACTTCTCCCCTTCTCCCTGGAATGCCTTCACTACAGGATAAAGCACTCTTGGTGAATTATTTTTAATTGTGATTCAGAATCTGCCACTGAAGCTTTACGAGCGTTTCGTTCCTTTAAAGATATTCGAAGCGGTAAAGGACCAATGAGTTGCTACTCTCTAAAGCGATTGATTAAAAGTTTTGAGGAAACTGGATCTCTGAAAGCAAAACCTCGGAGTGGAAGACCATCGACATGCAAGTCAGTGGCTGTTACGGTTTTGCAGAATGCTGAAGCTATTGAAAAGTTATCCACGGATGGAGAAGTAAGTGCTAGACAAGTTTCTCGACAAACGGGGATTTCGTATGGAACAGTTTGGAGAGAACACACATTTAGAATTTTTCTATAAAAATACCCTAACAAAATTCAAAGTTTTCACGAGTTGAAAGTCAGCGATTTTGAGAAGCGTCAAGAATTCGCTGCATGGATTTACCGGCAAATTGATATTGATGAAAACTGGCTGTCAAATGTTCTAAGAACAGATGATGCTCACTTTTATCTAAAGGGAGAATTTAACATTCAAAACTGCCTCATTTTGGCAACAGAAAACCCTAGGATTTTTAAAGAAATACCACTTCATTAGCACAGAGTTACAGTTTTGTGTGGGTTCACTTCTTCTTTTATTATTGGGCCATTTTTCTTTGAAAAAATCAATGGAAGAACTTTTAAAACCGTTTTTGTAACTGGTGAACGTTATGTTCAACTTTTGAGAGAAAAGGTTATTCCCATATTGCAGGACAGACAAGCACTAAGCGAAATAACATTCATGCAAGATGAAGGACCTCCTCATATCTCCCGCGGTGCCAAACAATTGCTGAAGGATACGTTCGGTGAAAATCCTGTGATAATTCGTCACTTTATATACCAGTGGCCTCCAATATCACCACACTTGACGTCTTACAATTTCGGTTATGGGGGTAATTAAGTCGCGTTTTTATCGATGCCGGCCTACCACATTGGCCATATTGAAGGCTTCTATCAGATGGCACATTTTATAAATTTCAACTATTTAATTGTGACCATTCTGTCATCTATCGTCTGCAGGAGGTATTTGAGAATGAAGGGCGCCACATTGAGCAAGGATTGTGACCTAATACAAGAGATATGGCTTACCTCATGTGTTATATTTTGCGGCTCTTTGTTTTGGGTTATGGGAATAATAAATGCTGTCCTCACATCTTGACTCTTTTTATTTCTGTGAACAGTAATACTTTTGTTTGTCATTTGCCCACATCTTATATTATGTCGTGCAGGCCAAAGTGTTATAACTTCTCGAATAACACTGGTATACACAATTTTACCCCTTATGTTTAGTTTATCGCTTTTCGCTCATTAGAAGAAATAGCATAAGGAATATTCTCTGTATCCCCCCCCCCACCCAACTTCAGAAATTTTGCGCAAAATATAATACAAAATGATTTTACTACCACGTTTTTCAACGCAAAAGGTCGATTTAAAAATTATTTTTTTGAGGGAATACATTTTCAGAATTATGTACAGTATAATAAACAATGATAACATTTGACAAACCCATAGGATATTTGGAATAAAGTAGGACAAATATATTTTGTCACTCCCCTCTATATTTCTTTTTTGGATCATGACTAATATACAGTTAAATAGTCAAGTGTCGCCAATCAGTCAAGAAACTACACATTCCTTATAGCACGAAATCCTATTAGTACTGCCATCATAATTTTTGGTACTATATTAACATTTCAATAATCGTGTATTGATATCAGTATTTATTTTCAAACATTCAATCTATTTCACAAAACTCCATCTAAAATATAAATATTTTTTGCTACATGTTTTAATTTGCATATACCTATTTTACATATCTCAGATTGTATTTAAAAATCGTCTACCAATTCTTCTAACTTTTGGCGAAATGGTGTTTTATTAATTTATCATTTGATATTATTAGGGTTCTTTCCTGGTATTCAAAAAGGAAAAATACGTGTCGTTCAGTTATATTTTTCAATCTATCAAACAATTTGGCCGCTGAATCTCTGATTCTGGTAGAGCGCCATCTAGCGAATAAAGTTGTAACTAAAATCAATTTCGATTTTTTATTATTTGCCATAAAAAATCCCATTGCATCCTGAACACAATGGTGTTTACCGCATTGCTCTAGCGCAAATATTCGCGGAGTTATTAATTTTTAAAGTTGTGCGGGACTTTTGGATCACCCTGTATAATGATACTAGCCGAGTGAACCGGCAAACGACCCGGGTTTACCCGAAGTGCCTGTGAATTTAGAGTTTAGATGGTGGCTTAAAAATGAAAAAAAAATATATATATATTTTATTTTTTAGAAGTAGCATTTCAAGTGAGGTTAAATTGGAGCCGTTGAAGACTCTAGCTGCCATTGTGACAACGAATTCCAGGACTCGAGACACCCACTGCTGGAATGCCAACTCTTCTTCACCGCTAGACAACATACAATAAATAATGTTGTAGATCTATATCAATTTATAAATAGCAGAGAGAATTATCATATATTTGACTATTTTTGTAAATATATTTATAATTATCTTACTAACCTGAAAGGTTCAGGTTCCTCATATATATTATTGTTTCTCTCTTTTTTTATCTTTAATTATTTTTTATTGTATAATATTTTTATAAGTGTTTCGGTTTAAAAAAATGTAAATCGACGCAATTATTCATAACCGGGAAATCGCGTTTTGTGTGTTGAAATAAAAAATAAATAAAAAATAGTAAAGTTAAATGAGAAAACTTTCTGGCAAAGTATATACATTCGGGCAGATATGTACACGGATATATCCTAGTTATCCAAAGTAGATCCCCAAGGTAAATTTCTACAGAGAAGTAATTTTGATTATGATCAGAAAAGTATTTAACAATTAAATTAGAAACACGAAATATCTACCATTATAATTGCTAAAATTCAATAATAGAAATACAACAACAACAGCAGCAGCTTTATTAGGACATTTCCGTCCTGTAAGGACTCGCCATACATCATTTTCATGAAGAAAGGTGAAAAAAACCATAAACAAAGGAGAGAAGGGAAAATGAAAGGAAATCAAAGTATTCAACATAACACTATACAAATTAACTATGGAAGGAAATTGTTCTGTAATTTTAGTTCTTAGAGATTACCTTGTTCTCTAACGCTTTATGAAAGTTAAACAGTTCTATCGCTATATATTTTTCCTCGGACATTATTCTGATAATAGAAATACATATATTTTAAAAACAAAAATATTAGTGATGATAAATATATAAAGTAAAATTTGAAAGTTACAAATCTACGATTGGAAAATTGAATAAATAAAAATATAACTACTCTAATATTTGGTGAATAAAAATAAGTGTGCCAAATGAAGTAAAAAACAAAGAATATTTTGGTATATATATAGCTAGCTATTCACTATCTATGGGGGAGATTGCTTAAAATAAAAACTCTGTTAGTGTATTATCTATATGGATGATTAAAGGAGAGAATGAACAGTACTCCAGAGCAAGAAATATCAGGACAATAGCGCCTCGCCACATTCCTCAACTCACCTCGCCCTGCGACCTCGGCGCTTTAATTGTAGGTGGGTCCGTCCGGCGTTCCTGGAAGTTGTGTGAGCTCCTTCTATATACTCATCGTAGGACAATTGGTCTCCCGCTCTACACAGTGTGTGTACAGTGTGTGTACAGAATGTCTACACAGTGTGTGTAAACAGTGTCTACATAGTGTGTGTACAGAATGTTCACACAGTGTGTGTACAGAATGTCTACACAGTGTGTGTACAGAGTGTCTACACAGTGTCTTCACGGTGTGTGTACAGAGTGTCTACACAGTGTATACACAGGGTGTGTACACAGTGTCTTCACAGTGTGTGTACAGAGTGTCTACACAGTGTGTGTACACAGTGTCTACACAGTGTGTGTACAGAGTGTCTACACAGTGTGTGTACACAGTGTGTGTACAGAGTGTCTACACAGTGTGTGTACAGGGTGTGTACACAGTGTCTTCACAGTGTGTGTACAGAGTGTCTACACAGTGTGTGTACACAGTGTCTACACAGTGTGTGTACAGAGTGTCTACACAGTGTGTGTACACAGTGTGTGTACAGAGTGTCTACACAGTGTGTGTACAGAGTGTCTACACAGTGTGTGTACAGTGTGTGTACACAGTGTCTACACAGTGTCTTCACAGTGTGTGTACAGTGTGTGTACACAGTGTCTACACAGTGTCTTCACAGTGTGTGTACACAGTGTCTACACAGTGTGTGTACAGAATGTCTACACAGTGACAATTTTTTTTTTTTGACAATTGAAAAATATTTATTGTCGTCTAGACAATTTTACAATTCAGCGGGAGAGAACAAGAGAAATATATACAGGAGAATGAAAAATAAAATACAATATTTTTACAAAGTGATGATGGAGGATGAAGGAAGGCATCCCCTGCGCACGAGGGTCCTCGTCCAGGCGATGAGCGGGTCCTCCACCCCACCGAGCCCAACCTGGACAAAGTGGCGATAGACGCGCAGCTTTGCCGACGCCAGGATGGTCAGGGCGTCGTCCTCAAAGCCGGACCCGCCGAAGATCCAGGCCTGCAGGTCAGGGGGCCGCCCGATGATGTTGAAGGCCTCTCTGATGAGGGGCCTGATGGAAGAGCAGCTCCAGTAGCGGTGGCCGAGGGAGCGGTCGACGGACCCACAGGCAGGACACGAGGGGACGGCCGAGGCAGGATGGGCCGGATGGGGTAGAGCGTGGAGGGCCAATTTGAAGGCGGCATCGGCCTCATGCCCCGAGAAGGCGCAGCGCCGGAGCGAGGCCCAGTCGATCCTGGATGGTGGGCTGATGGTGGGTGCCCATCTCGCCAGGAATCGGGAGATCGGCGTGGCCGCGAGGCGTGGACGATCCAAGGCCCGTCGGGCCGAGCGCGTCGTGAGGCCGTTGAGGAACGGCGTGGCCGTCCCGCGCAGCACCACAGCCGCAGCTAATGAAGATGAGGAAGAAGATGGAGACTCCCCCCCGAAGCCCACGGCGTTCTCGGAGGTCAGCCTCCGACAGAAGGCGCCCAGGGTCGCGGCGTCAGCCAGGGCCGAGCGCGTAGGGCGGGCGATGAGGTGTTCCTCCTCGATGAGGTCCCGGACTCGGGCCCCGCTCCAGCGGGCGGGGGCCAGGAGGTCGGGAGGGCGGAGGAACCGGCAGCCGCCGATGATGGGGAGGTCCAGCAGCTGAGCAGTGGGGACCGCCCGGTGGTTGAGGCCCAGGATGTTGGAGGCCTCCTCCCAGAGCTTCAGCAGCCGGAGGCGCCGGGGCTGGAGTGTGGTGCCGTCCGGTGGAGGTCTGAGCCAGGAGTGTCTACACAATGTGTGTACAGAGTGTCTACACAGTGTGTGTACAGTGTGTCTACACAGTGTGTGTACAGTGTGTCTACACAGTGTGTGTACACAGTGTCTACACAGTGTCTTCACAGTGTGTGTACACAGTGTCTACACAGTGTGTGTACAGAATGTCTACACAGTGTGTGTACAGAGTGTCTACACAGTGTGTGTACAGAGTGTCTACACAGTGTGTGTACAGAATGTTTACACAGTGTGTGTACAGAATGTTTACACAGTGTGTGTACAGAGTGTCTACACAGTGTGTGTACAGAGTGTCTACACAGTGTGTGTACAGAATGTTTACACAGTGTGTGTACAGAGTGTCTACACAGTGTGTGTACACAGTATCTACACAGTGTGTGTACAGAGTGTCTACACAGTGTGTGTACAGAGTGTCTACACAGTGTGTGTACAGAATGTTTACACAGTGTGTGTACAGAGTGTCTACACAGTGTGTGTACACAGTATCTACACAGTGTGTGTACAGAGTGTCTACACAGTGTGTGTACAGAATGTCTACACAGTGTGTGTACAGAATGTCTACACAGTGTGTGTACAGAATGTCTACACAGTGTGTGTACAGTGTGTCTACACAGTATCTACACAGTGTGTGTACAGAGTGTCTACACAGTGTGTGTACAGAGTGTCTACACAGTGTGTGTACAGTGTGTCTACACAGTGTGTGTACAGTGTGTCTACACAGTGTGTGTACAGTGTGTGTACACAGTGTCTACACAGTGTCTTCACAGTGTGTGTACACAGTGTCTACACAGTGTGTGTACAGAATGTCTACACAGTGTGTGTACTGAGTGTCTACACAGTGTGTGTACAGAGTGTCTACACAGTGTGTGTACAGAATGTTTACACAGTGTGTGTACAGAATGTTTACACAGTGTGTGTACAGAGTGTCTACACAGTGTGTGTACAGAGTGTCTACACAGTGTGTGTACAGAATGTCTACACAGTGTGTGTACAGAATGTCTACACAGGGTGTGTACAGAATGTCTACACAGTGTGTGTACTGAGTGTCTACACAGTGTGTGTACAGAGTGTCTACACAGTGTGTGTACAGAATGTTTACACAGTGTGTGTACAGAATGTTTACACAGTGTGTGTACAGAGTGTCTACACAGTGTGTGTACAGAGTGTCTACACAGTGTGTGTACAGAATGTTTACACAGTGTGTGTACAGAGTGTCTACACAGTGTGTGTACAGTGTGTCTACACAGTGTGTGTACAGTGTGTCTACACAGTGTGTGTACAGAATGTTTACACAGTGTGTGTACACAGTGTCTACACAGTGTGTGTACAGAGTGTCTACACAGTGTGTGTACAGAGTGTCTACACAGTGTGTGTACAGAGTGTCTACACAGTGTGTGACAATTGACAATTGAAAAATATTTATTGTCATCTAGACAATTTTACAATTCAGCGAGAGAGAGAGAGAGCAAGAGAAATATATACAGGAGAAAGATAGAATACATAATTTTTACAAAGTGATGATGGAGGATGAAGGAAGGCATCCCCTGCGCACGAGGGTCCTCGTCCAGGCGATGAGCGGGTCCTCCACTCCACCGAGCCCAACCTGGACAAAGTGGCGATAGACGCGCAGCTTTGCCGACGCCAGGATGGTCAGGGCGTCGTCCTCAAAGCCGGACCCGCCGAAGATCCAGGCCTGCAGGTCAGGGGGCCGCCCGATGATGTTGAAGGCCTCTCTGATGAGAGGCCTGATGGAAGAGCAGCTCCAGTAGCGGTGGCCGAGGGAGCGGTCGACGGACCCACAGGCAGGACACGAGGGGTCTACACAGTGTGTGTACAGTGTGTCTACACAGTGTGTGTACAGAATGTCTACACAGTGTGTGTACAGAATGTCTACACAGTGTGTGTACAGTGTGTCTACACAGTGTGTGTACACAGTGTCTACACAGTGTGTGTACAGAGTGTCTACACAGTGTGTGTACACAGTATCTACACAGTGTGTGTACAGAGTGTCTACACAGTGTGTGTACAGAGTGTCTACACAGTGTGTGTACAGAATGTCTACACAGTGTGTGTACAGAATGTCTACACAGTGTGTGTACAGAGTGTCTACACAGTGTGTGTACAGAATGTTTACACAGTGTGTGTACAGAATGTCTACACAGTGTGTGTACAGAGTGTCTACACAGTGTGTATACACAGTATCTACACAGTGTGTGTACACAGTATCTACACAGTGTGTGTACAGAGTGTCTACACAGTGTGTGTACACAGTATCTACACAGTGTGTGTACAGAGTGTCTACACAGTGTGTGTACACAGTATCTACACAGTGTGTGTACACAGTATCTACACAGTGTGTGTACACAGTGTGTGTACAGAGT
Source organism: Cordylochernes scorpioides (assembly GCA_030710605.1). Lineage (NCBI taxonomy): Eukaryota > Metazoa > Arthropoda > Arachnida > Pseudoscorpiones > Chernetidae > Cordylochernes > Cordylochernes scorpioides. The sequence goes on along the minus strand of CP092885.1, from coordinate 7,541,944 downwards.
GTCTACACAGTGTGTGTACACAGTATCTACACAGTGTGTCTACACAGTGTGTGTACAGAGTGTCTACACAGTGTGTGTACAGTGTGTCTACACAGTGTGTGTACAGAATGTCTACACAGTGTGTGTACAGAGTGTCTACACAGTGTGTGTACAGAATGTCTACACAGTGTGTGTACAGAATGTCTACACAGTGTGTGTACAGAGTGTCTACACAGTGTGTGTACAGAGTGTCTACACAGTGTGTGTACACAGTATCTACACAGTGTGTGTACAGAGTGTCTACACAGTGTGTGTACACAGTATCTACACAGTGTGTGTACACAGTATCTACACAGTGTGTGTACACAGTATCTACACAGTGTGTCTACACAGTGTGTGTACACAGTATCTACACAGTGTGTGTACACAGTATCTACACAGTGTGTCTACACAGTGTGTGTACAGAGTGTCTACACAGTGTGTGTACAGTGTGTCTACACAGTGTGTGTACAGAATGTCTACACAGTGTGTGTACAGAATGTCTACACAGTGTGTGTACAGAGTGTCTACACAGTGTGTGTACAGAATGTCTACACAGTGTGTGTACAGAATGTCTACACAGTGTGTGTACAGAGTGTCTACACAGTGTGTGTACAGAATGTCTACACAGTGTGTGTACAGAATGTCTACACAGTGTGTGTACAGAGTGTCTACACAGTGTGTGTACAGAATGTCTACACAGTGTGTGTACAGAATGTCTACACAGTGTGTGTACAGAATGTCTACACAGTGTGTGTACAGAATGTCTACACAGTGTGTGTACAGAGTGTCTACACAGTGTGTGTACAGAATGTCTACACAGTGTGTGTACAGAGTGTCTACACAGTGTGTGTACAGTGTGTCTACACAGTGTGTGTACAGAATGTCTACACAGTGTGTGTACAGAATGTCTACACAGTGTGTGTACAGAATGTCTACACAGTGTGTATACAGAGTGTCTACACAGTGTGTGTACACAGTGTGTACAGAGTGTCTACACAGTGTGTGTACAGAGTGTCTACACAGTGTGTGTACAGAGTGTCTACACAGTGTGTGTACAGGGTGTGTACAGAGTGTCTACACTGTGTGTACACAGTATCTACACAGTATCTACACAGTGTATACATATCTTATTTAGAATAAACGTTTATACCCTGACTTATATTCTAATAAAATCAATCAAGTATCCAGGTATGAGAAATGTAAACTATATTTGACATGTAAGATCCAAGAAACTCTTATCCCAGGATGGTTATTAATCAAAGATGAACATATGATACAAAGGATTGATTGAATATAAACCCATGGATAAAACTTAAGGAAATGGAAAGTCTTTGATATCGCCGGTTATTCAAAGGAGAAAGAGGCAATTTTGTTCACACTTTGGTTATCTCGTGTGGCTTCAATAAAGGTGACTGTAATATCTTTCAGAGTTATTGTCAGAATCCCGATATGCATGCTAAAAGGTACAACTTCCTTAAGTTTTGTCTATTATTTTAAATATTTTTTATTGAAATAATTGTAGAACGAGAGATATTTGAAAATTATCCCGCATGAGTTTCTTTTGAACGAAAAATCGAAATTTATTTTAAGGGGAGAAATAATGATGAAGTATGAAAGGATGAATTGTGAATAGTAATGATGAACGGAAAAATAAAGTGTCCAGGGATAGGAAACGAACCCAGTGTCCCCGAACACTTTATTGTTCCGTTTATAAATGCTCTTGACAATTCATCCTTTCATACTTAATCCCTAAGGTTAGAAATAATCGTTATTTTTCCTTAAAATAAATTTCGAATTTTCGTTCAAAAGAAACACATGCGGCATAATTTTCGAATGTCGTTCTATAATCATAAGCCGCCATTATATTGTATTATAATTTGAATAATTGTCAAAAGAGAAAGCGCGCGGTCGTTGTGTTACGTGGAAATGTCATCCTCAGTTGCAATATGACCCAGATCACGTCGCTGAGAACTCTGTAATGAATGTTCGGAGGCTGAACTACTTGGCGTACAGAATTCGGTCGGTCTACACCAGGAGTCGGAAACCTTTTGAGTCGGAAGAATAAATAATTACAATAAAAAAATCAAAGTTTCTAAAGAGCCATACTTTTTTTCTTACCAACAATAAATAGAACTAGCATAAATAACGATTTTATTTATGCGAGTACTACATGCAGCTTCACATCCAAAGAGCCGCCAGTGACAAACACTTTACCACATCATGATTTAATGGTACTGGGTGTACTCAGAATAGGTTATCTCCATTTTACTCTTAAGACAGTAATGATGTTGATGTCTTGGTATTTGATCCTGTTACCTTGGTCCAAAGAGCCGCATGTGGCTGGCAGATTACCGACCCGTGGTCTCTACAGCTCACTGTCCCTCAGTGTCTACATCGACTATCTGTACACCCAGTCTACCGTTGTGACTTCGGCATACAATAGATAAGGTTGGGAACCTGAAGATAAAAATTATAGGATTCAGCAGCGAGAGCTTTCAGAAACCTTCTATAAACGTTCATCCCCTGACTTATAATTCAACAATACCAACAAGAAATTATGGGTTAAGTTTCTTGCACCATTTTTATTTCTCTAGCTTTCGGGTCAACATTCTCTTCAACAGGAGCAACTATAAGTATAACACACAGCTACCTATATACAATTATAGCTGGAAGTTATATATCTCTAGGTGCTCCTGTTGAAGGACATGTTTGCCCGATAGCTAGAGAAATACAAATGAATCAAGAAACTTAAACCTGGATTACTTGTTAATAGTACAAATGTATTAAGAAATCTCCTATATTTATCAAAATAATTTTAATGAAGAAATAATTAAAATCTTCCCGACAACTTGTCCCAACCTAAGATGGGATAATCCGATACGGGCGCGAAGACTAGAAGGCGGCTAATTCTCTACTCGCCTTTTCAGTGATACGCTAACCATGACGTATGCACGGTGGAATCTGTGGCCACTGGATATGGTCGGACCTGGAGGCTGTTGTTGGGTTCTGTGTTGCTTGGAGTATAAGAGCTCCATCTATGCTTCCTGCCTGCGGGGAATCTGTATAAGACCGGTGGTCTTAATAAAGCTCTATGTGTGTGTAAGTAGGATCAACCGCCAAACTCCACTTGAATCACTTCGGTTGGTAAGTAACCGATGACTTCAGTCGATCAGGGCTCTTCAGAAAAGCGGCAGCTAAAACATTCCAATAGAGCATGCCTTTATATTGTCGTGAAACTGAGTATCGTGCAGAATTTTTGTATTTATTTCAGCATGTAACGTGAGTTTTTGGGGCTCCATGGTTCTGACATCTTGTCCAGGATTAAATTATACAAGATGCATTAGCACGCCAACGGTTATAGCACGCCACATGTAAACTATTCTATAGATCTTATGTTTCTTTTTTCAAATATAACAATTTTCTATTGACCTTGCTGCAGAGAGTTCACTACTGATGAACCAGGTTCTTCTATTATTCTTATCATTGAAGTAAGGTCAGTAGAATTTTTTTTTATTTGAAAAGAAAAGCGCTGTGTGAAATAGTTTACATTTTCAATGTCCAGGATATGTTCAAGCCATATAAATAGAAAACTCACGTTGTTTAGCCAAAAATTTGAAAAAGAAAAGAAACTTTGCTGTTTGTAATCTCCAGTTTAGCAATATCAGATTGAATAGGTTTCATAGCCAGGAATCAAGAGTATGTGTTAGTTACTTCATGGCGATGACATTTACGTTGTCGTTGGTCTTATTATTAAACATGGGCAGTGTCGTCTTTCAGATTTCGTTTCAATATTGAATGACTTTGGCGGTATATTAACTACCTTTGGTGAAGAAGAATTTTCAATCCTGTTTGTCCACAGTATGAAAAATAAAACTTCAGCCAAATCATCCGAGAGTCATCGGCTAGGGAGTATCAATTCTATCGACAAACAAGGCGACTCTAGTCTGCTTAAAAAAAAAAAAGATGGAAACCTTTCGTTTCAATATTGACTGAGTTTCGCTGTATGTCATCTACCATTGACGAAGGAGCACTATCAATCCTTTAAGAGTTTGTCCGCAAAATAAGAATAAAACTTCAGCCAGATCACCCGATAGTCTTCGGCTTGGAAGTATCAATTCGATCGATAAACAAAGCGACTTTACTGATAATGAATGAACCGATCTCAAGAAAGATGGAAACCTTTCGTTCCAATACTGACTTTCGCTGTATATCATCATCTACCATTGACAAAGGAGCATCTTCAATCCTTCAAGAGTTTGTCTATAAAATGGAAAATAAAACGTCAGCCAAATCATCCGATAGTCTACGGCGGCTGGATTATCAATTCTATGGACAAACAAATCGACTTTACTGATAATGAAGAATTAGCCGGTCTTAAACAGTATGGCAGAACGCCATCTAAAAAGTTCATGTGAACGTTGACAGAATATGCCTTTTTTTGATTTTAATACCAACACCTGACCTTTTTAATATAATTTTATTGATTTTTTTCCTATATTTTAAATCTTGATTTAAACCCTTTTTCAATATTTATTTGAATAAGGAGACCATTGGCGCGTTGATACTGAATCTAAGATAATGTTCACGGCTACAATTTAAGCTGACTCTTCTGGGGTAAAGAGGTGAAAGGGATGTATGCCATTTGTCGTCTTGAATAAAGATATTCTCCTGAAGTCTTCGATAAACTCTTTGTTTTAAAATTGTCGTTCCAGAGTTATACGAGAGCTCATTTTTAAAAATATATTTATAACTGTCCTCTGGTACTTAACAGTCAGAGAGTGGTATTCTTGGTTAGGTTGGACAACTCTGGTCTTCTGGTAATAATATCAGTTTCACTGATATTTTTTAGAGCTAGCAGGCCAGATTTCTCTCAAAATTTGCTACTTCATTCTGTGATTTGCCTAACGCTATCCTCTCAACATCCCTCTATTGGATATGTATTGGATGCATTGGATACACGATGGGAACGGTAAATAAATTAAAACGTGACTACAGAGAGTGTTCTATTTTTTAAAGGACGATTATTTTTCAACGCTGTAGTTCGCGAAAGAAGCGAGCGATTCTAGTGATGTTATATTTACTCGAAATAACATAAGCATTGATTTATATTTCATCAAAAAAACTATTTTTAAATATTCGGAATATATAAAATCATAAGTGATTTTGTAAAAGGTTCCTTTTTCAATCTTTTCGAGGAGAAATACTCGTTTACCTATAAATTTTTAAAATTATGAAAGAAAGGAATATTGATATTAATAATTGCAAAATCAGTCAAATAATGAAGGAAAATAAATAAAATTTTGATATCTATGAAATTAAGCGGAAAGATTCTTCTGAAAAAAAGGTGCCTGAAGAAACCTTTAACTAAAACCGAAATAAAGATAAAGGAATGAGTTTTCAGATAGAAAATTCACCTTTTCAAAAGAACATTTCAACAATGGCCAAATTTCAAAATACTCTTTTTCTAAATAATCTATTATTTATTATAATCAAATCAGACGCGATATTCCCACAAGGGATGCTTGCGTCAAGCAACAACACTAAATTCAGGGAACTATTTTACATAAACAATTGGTGAATTACATGGTTTGAGTAGAAGTTTAAAAAGGAAAAGAAAGGAAAAGGACATTAAAATCATGATTGATTTTTCATCTTACTTAGGAAGAACCAATGAAATAAAGACATATGCAGTTAAACCTGTCTATAGCGCCCCCCTCTTGGGACTTACTAAAATAGGGTGCTATAGAGAGGGGGTGCTATAGACAGGTCACTTTTAATGTAAATCGCATCGTACTACGTATTTAAAATCGGGCGCTAAAGAAAGGGAGGCGCTATTTAGAGGGGGCGCTATAGACAGGTTTAACTGTACATAGTTTAGCAATTACGATTTTTTAACCAAGAGAGAAAATCATAGATATATTTACAGAATTTCCTAAATTTTAAATGAGTCCTTACTGTTTATTAACATAAAAAGATCCCTGTATTAAAACTCTAGTGGAAATAGAAGGTATTATTTTATATTAAAAATCTCTCTCACATTAAGGGATATGTTTCTTACATTCGATTTTCTAAAATCTCTAACTTTCGAGCTTTTTAACATCCTTCTGCAGGATTATACTGGACGTTATATTTAAGAATACTCTCGTTAAAGTCCAAAAGCTAGCGATATTAAAAATCGTGTATAAGAAACACATCTTTGGATGATTTTTTTTTGTCAAATACACAACACACACAACTCATAAACAAAACTTAAGGAAGTTGTACCTTTTAGCATGTTTATTGGTATTCAAACAAAAACTCTGAAAGAACTTTGATATGCATTGACCTTTATTGAATACACACGAGATAACCAAGTGTAAACAAAAGTGCCTCTGCCTTATTAAAAACTTAAATGACTTTCTACATCCTTAAGTTTTGTCAACGAGTATATGTATGTACACCTATTCCCCGATTTACACGGTAGATACGTTCCTGAGAAAAACGTGTAAATCGAGGGATAGATGTACATAGAAATAAAAATAAAATGCATTGACAGGTTAAAATATATAGTCAGCACATAAGCTCGGGATTCCTCGTGAGATGTGTACACAGCGCATGTGTTCAATCACAGTAGCATTTAGTATAGTGCGATAAAAACAAAAAAAAAAAAAACTTATTTGGAAAACCGTGTAAAAGCGAAAACGTGTAAAACAAGTACCGTGTAAATCGGGGGATAGGTGTATTTAAATACATCAAAAAAGAATCTAGGGTGTATCCGTGTTGAAGTACACGTTAACCCGAAAGATCGAGAAATAAAAGAATTGTAAAAAGAAACCAAACCTTAGATTCTTTATTGATTCAGTTAAAATGGAAAAGTAGGGAAGAATAATCAGAATATGTATGTATGGATGGATGCATGAATGTATGGAGAGAGAGAGATGGATGCAGGTTGGAAGCAGTAGTCTTCTCAGTAAAAGTGTCAGGATGAAAGAAATCTGAAGAATGCAAGGCTAGAGGAATAGGAAATCTATGAAATCGAGACGTAACAAAAAACAAAACGCCACTATCTCGACATTCATAAGGTTCAGGTCAAACAATAAAAAAAAAAAGATCAAAGTGGGATGGGGCCATATTTCCCAGGGTCAACTAAGATGATCGGTGAGGAAAAAGGTGGAGGCGCCGGTTTTCATGGCCGAGCCACGCCTGCCATGCCCTGCCCATAGTGCACGATAAAAGGGCGCTGCGGCCTGTCGGATCACAACACATCGCCGACATGTACGCTTCGGTGAGTACCTTCCTCATCTCTTACAGCTCCTTCGTCGTTCCTGACATTACCAGCAACCCAACGTACCTTACTCTTCTTGTTTACCTCCTTCTTCAATATTGAATCCACCACTACTTTTTAAATATCGGAAATATTTAACAGACATTTCTCTGAATTAGGAGACCCTTATAGATACATGTTGCTCCTAGCCGGCATTCATTCTTAAAATGAATAGACACTTCGACTTGTAAAGATTTTTATTTTATCGATGTATCGACAAAAATATGTTGTCTTTGTCAGGAAAAATTAAAGTATGTGACAATTTAATTTTTAATTTTCTCCCTGACACGTATACAATATTTTTATCGAAACTTTTAGAAAGTAAAAACCTTTTATGAACGAAATGTCTATATATTTTATGAAATATGAATGCCGGCGAGTCAACCTCTATCTTCAAGATAAATAAGAATATTTGTTTAAAATAACTCATGAAACCTTTTATATATATTAATGGGCAATCATAAGCTGTCCAGGCTTCATTTTCTCTTGAAATCTTCATAAAGATTAACTATCTTTGTGACTTAAAAAACCTTTCAATATGGGAACTAAGATAAACATAAGCTTCTATTGATATCCTATAGAAGACCTCTTTTAATCCCGAAAGCTTCTGTTTGCATTTTAATTCGATATAGGGGATTGATTTACTGAATAGATTAACTAGTCGAAATTGAAAGTATTGCACCCAGATATAACTTGTCAAATATCATAAAATTTTGTTTGAATGTGTTTTGGCGATTATAATAAATAAAATGAATTAATAATTAAAATAATTTAACTATTTTAGGCGTTTTTGCATCTAAAATTTAACCATTAATACATTCACTATAAAGAAGTTCAAATAAATAATTTTTTATTTTTCTTTCTTTGCAGCCCCATAAAGTTTACAATTGCCTCTCTCTCAACAATTTATTCCCCCTTCTTTCTCTCTCTAGCACAAACCATATACATAAGATACAAGTAACATTTTGAAATTTTCGATTCAATACTTGAGTTGTTTATCATGTGTGCTATTCTCTTCATATTAACTAGCTACACCAAAATATTTATCCGATAATTTTACTACTATGTACATTCAACTGATAAATATCTTGTCTGAAAGTTTATAAAATTCCTTTCAATAAAAATTTGCGATGTTATGGGAATGACCCCTATATTCAACATATAAAAGGTTTATCCTAAATAATTGTATTTTGTATTTATTTATCTCTGTTATCATATATCCACGAGTGAAAATAGAATGTGCTATTGTAAGTGCAAAGTCGAACTGCTTTTCACATGTGTAGACATGTGGTGCACTTACAGTAAAAGCAGTCGTCTACTTCTACCCACCATGATTATTATGACCTGTACCACATATACTAGGGATAAGCAAAAAAGTCCTATATCAAGAATTAAAGAAAAAACATTAAATGTAGCTTAAATTAGCTTCTTTTAGTGTTTAATTATTATTAAATTTTATGCAAAGCTTCTGAACAATAGTTAAATATTAATTATTTTAATTAAAGAAAAAGCTCTTTCAATGTAATAGCCTGTACATTTATGACAAATCTTACGTTAATTCATCATTTCCTTCTGGGAATAATCCAATCAATTTCTACTATTGTATGTTGAATTGGAAATAGATATATTTGATCATTCTAGGCCTGTAATAAGTCCTGTATATGTAACTAAGTATGAAATCAAATAAATTAGAAACTCATATATCAACAACAACAACAACAACAAAAGCTTTATTAAGGCATTCCGCCTTGTAATGATTCGCCATACAAAAAATAAAAAGGAAAAATGGAAACAAATATTTACATAATTAAGTGTATGTTTTATATATACAACAAACAACAACAAATCAACTCCATTAGGGCGTCCCGCCCTGTACAGATCCGCCGTAGAATTATTAACAATATTCAACACAAGAGAAAAGGGAGAGATGGAGTGTTTACAATTAAGGTATGGCAAATATATATATATATTTTTTCTTTTTATAATGCCCCAGTTCTTCTCTCTTCCACGAGTGCAATTTTATTTACAACCGCTTTTTGGTAGTTGAACAGTTCTATTGCCCAACTTTTCTTATCTGAAACAGTTTTTATTATCTTTATTGAGTTCAAATGCGGTCTAGGAAGACTTTTCAGGATCTTTTTTCTCTCTCCTTCCAGATCCCCGCACTCAGCAGTAAAAACTCATATATCTCACTCATTAGCGTTTCTAAATTAAAAAATGGAAATATCGCAATTACGAATAAAAAAAATTAGCGGCATCGTATATTATATTGACATAGCTTGCAATAATGATTTTTATTCCATTGTGTTTTCTTTTTATTTTTGGCGCATATATAATTGGAATTTAGTTTGAAGTTGAGATTGATTTGACTTTTAAAAATTAATTATAGTATAAAATTACAGACGATATAAAATTATATAAATTCATATATATATATATATATATATATCTGAGCACAAGTCGCTTTAATCAGTTGCAAAGAGTGAAATCTCGCATAAAACAGTAGCCAGTGACATCCATGATTGCTACCATGCATATACAATCAAATATGACGCTCATCATACACATTGTTGGTGCCTACAGCTAGCCGCCCTCGTCGTCTTCGCCGCCGTTGCTCAGGCCGTGCCCATGCTGGGCGGAGGCGCCAGTGCCAACTTCAGAAAGCAGGATGTAAGTAATATCTCCCTTAAACTTCTGAATTTTGATCTTAATTCTGAGTGAAACTCAGGACTTCGGTAACTACGCTTTCGGCTACCAAATCGCCAACGGCTATGGCGCTACCAACGGCCGTCAGGAGGTCGGGGATGGTCACGGCAATGTGGCTGGATCCTACAACCTGGCTGACATCGACGGACGTGCCCGTAAGGTGTCCTACGTCGCTGACGGACATGGATTCCGTGCTGTGGTCAAGACCAACGAGCCTGGAACCGCCGCTTCTCTCCCCGCTGCTGCTGTGATGGCCTCTCCCTACAAGGGCAACTTCGCCGGATCCTATGGCATTGCTCACGGAGGCTATGGTCTGGGTTACGGTGGTGTGGTTGGTGCCCCCGCCTACGCTGCTCCCGTTGTTGCTGCCGCCCCTCTGGGTCTTGGTGCTAAGGGTCTCGGCTATGGTTATGGAGCTGGCTATGGCGCTGGCTACGGAGTCGGCTATGGAGCTGGCTATGGTCTGGGCTACGGACACTACTAAATCCATCCTCCACCCTTTAGGTTGGTACTATAACATATATCATACTAACAATCATATTATAAGATAATAAACTATATTTGGCATTGTTATGAGATTACCTTTTTTGAAAAGACAACCTAGCATAACATAGAGGTGATATCTCTTGAGATAAACATTTTCTTGAATATGAGGTTGTCCTAAAAGTTCGCGTTTTTCTTATTACTTGGCGAATAATATTATTACGGCGAATACATAATAATACATAATACAATTAATTTATAAATGATACAAATACCTTATACATAACGGCGAATAGCATTGGTATTTCTTTTTTTTTTTTGCAAGTGTTTACGAACTTTTGGAACAACCTTGTACCATTTCTAAAAGTCCGCCCTTCAGTGCAGCGTATATAAGCAAAATCGTCCAATACAGTATTAGAGCTCTGAGAAGCGGTCTTGGTGATTAAATTGGTAAATTCGCTGGGAGGGTTCAACACTAATGAGACAAGCCCTCCCAATATTTTTTCCATTGCAGTGAGGACAGTGGAGATATGTATATTGTATAAAGGAAACATTCGTACGTTAATGTTTTCATTGTCTGTATTATATCTTCCATATAGCAACTAACCTGATTGAAATGTAATTTCTTGATATTTCTGAAAATGGTTATCAACACTGATGTATATGTTAAGACGTGGATGTGTGCAGGTGTACAGTGTACAGAACTATTTATTGTACTGTAAGGGACCGCGTTGCCACTTCTGCCGCTAGCACCGCTCATACTTCTTCTCTCTTTCTCTCTCTCTCTCTCGATATATATATATACTCATGTGACTTAGCTTGTATTATGCTGCAATAAAATATGCTTATGTCAATATATCCCCTTTGTTCTTATTGAATACACTGAATATACTCCTTTTTCTTACAAGTGTACCGTGTGGTACATGATATCATGGTGGGTAGTTGCTGTTGTCGTGACCAATGAAGAGCTTCAGATGTTTCCATACATTTCTATCACAGAAGTTGTTATGTCCTCTATATTAGGTGTCCTCTAACAAAGCTAATGTTCTGGGTTTGCCCATGGTAGGTAGTTAGAGACTTATTTTACTGCAAGTACACCACATGTCTACATATGTAGAAAACAGTTTGACTTTTAAACTTGTAAGTATGCAAGAGCTACAGTTGGTTACTTGTAATTACTGGTGAGTGTTAACTCCGCCTTTGCCGGTCCCAAGCTCAGATGAGAAAGAATAATAGGGAGCAGTAACAATCTTCCTAAAAACCTGGGCTCAGCTGGCCCGGCTGATAGTACCCTATAAGGGCTCCAGGGATACAGGATGAGTCTGTACTCCATATTAGAAGCGGCTGTAAATGGCGTCTGTTCCTCATGTCAGAGGCGACTATTTCATATTGGAGCTAAGTCGGTGGCCTGCTACTGAGTAGTGCTTTCAGTCTTAATGACAAAGGCAGAAGCATTCTACTTCACCAAATAATTATGGAGCTCTACAGGCTTGACACCCTAGTGTGATTGAGTGGAGATAAGAAAGAAGAAGACTGGTGTGTGTGAGGCGTTTGCACGAATCGGGATCCATTGAAGCAATATTTTTTTTCAAAATGAAAGTTTTTAAGGTGAGATTCTCGATCTTTGGTCGCGGATGTCGAAAATCGACAGTGTTTATACCACTCCTGCGCCAACCCCCTACTGAATACTCCTGAGTGGAGGAAACCCCGGTGCGCTCAACACTGTCCGTTTTCAATAATCAATTCTGTCCTCTCAAGTGAATAACAGTTTTTGATTTCCAGAATTAAGTCTGGTCATCTACGGACAATGGCTTTCTCAAGGTTTTTACACTATGTATCGAGTGAAATTCCCAACCTGCAACCCCAAACCACATTATTGACTTATCCATGGCTATTTAGTAGCTAGTATTGACTCATCCATTCATGAGTTCTACTCATCCCCAGCAGACACCAGCAACAAATTCTACTTGCTTGATACCCATATTTGATTGAGTGTAGATAAGAAATAGGAAGAAACACCAAAAACAATTGGTATATATATAAATACCAAGATGTGTATGTTGTATATGGGCAATAGTTACCTAGAAATTATTTTTTTAAAGAACAATAGAATTCAGGTAAAAAGTTTATTTTATTTTAAAAAATACACTCACACAATGTTTAAAGAAATATTACGTTTTAGCATGTTTATCTGGATTCAGATAGTAACGCTGAAGGATATTTGATACAGAGTGACCTTTATTGAGGACACAAGAGATACCCAAGTGTGAACTAAATTGCCCCTGTCACCTTGAAAAAAAAAAACACACACACACACACACAACCGGCGACAACAAAGACTTCCTTAAGGTTTTTCCATGAGTGTAATTTTCAAATAATTATCATCTTACGGATTGTTCCTTAACTGTTTTAATTAAAATAAACTCTTTACCTGAATTTTATTGTTCCTTTCTCGTATGAATGTGGATTGGAGCTGAATTACAATATTAGATAGTTCCAAAATATTGATCTTATCTATTTTATAACATATAATCTGTAGAGAAACAGTTAAGGAACAATCCGTGAGATGATAATTATTTGAAGGGGTCGGTGGAAGGATGGTCTAAACCGTTGGATTTCGACCGCTACAACCCGAAATCAAATCCCGCATTGGGCACTTTTTTTCTAAAAAAAAAAAAATGCTCAAATAGCTCCCGATTCTTGCGAAAGTCCAACCCCACCAGCGAGTGCAAATAACCAAACGGGGATCTGGCACATTTGTAAGTGCAAAGTCGAACTGCTTTTGACATGTGTAGACATGTGGTGCATTTAGAGCAGTGGCCTACTTCTACCCACCATGAATATCATGGTCTGTACCACGTGCACTAGGGATAAACAAATATAAAAAAAATATTATTATTTGAAAATTACATTAATGAAAAAAACTTAAGGAAGTCTTTGTTGTCGCTGGTTGTGTTTTTTTTTTTTTCAAGGAGACTGAGGCAATTTAGTTCACAATTGGTTATTTCGTGTGTCTTCAGTAAATGTCACTGTGTATCAAATATCTTTCAGCGTTATTATCTGAATCCAGATAAACATGCTAAAACGTAAAAAATCCTTAGGTTTTGTGCGAGTGTATATTTGAAGCATTTTTATTTATAAAGATCAAATTGGACAACGAATTAATCACTTGATTTCAACTTGTCGGATGACGCTTTATTTTCATATTTTAAACTGTTTATAATGTATTCAAATCATTATTTGTAATACATTATTGTATTATGATGCACTAGCGCGCCATCTGTTATCAAAATTCGAAACTATTTTAAACGCGTAAAATTCTTTTTGAAATTAAACAATTTCTACTGCCCTTACTGCAATGGAAAAATTAAAGGGAGGGCCTGGCTCATCAGTGGTAAACCATTGTATATTTCCTATTCTCCACAGTCTTCCTGTCTATTAATTTTCAAGTAAAATCTTCTAAAAGACCAGTATGTCTCAATAAAGTTTTTTTTTATGTGCCTGAGACTACATTATTCCAATAAGAAGGCGTGGAAAATCAAGTTTGCTTAACCGATACAAAATAATTTCCACCAGAAAACTGAAAGACTCTTTTAGATAATGTCAAATAATTTGAAACATCCCCCGAAAATGAATTATATTTGTTTTCCGAGACAATACTTTGTCATCTGTCTTGTAATTATATGAACTCGTGTCATTTTATATTGCTGAATAAATCATAATACAAGTATTTTTGAAATCAAGATATCAATTTATATATATTATAAAAATGATAATTTTGGTCTATAACACTATAGAGGTGAAATAACGAATTAAAGATGATAAAGCACAATTTGGATTATAGATTGTAGCTACAATTAAATAAGACCTAATCCAAATAAATTAACGCCAAACACTATTAATTTATTTGAATTTGGTATTATTTTCTTGTAACTAATTAAAGAAAAAACGGCGAAAAACTTCACTATACACGTATATCTTGTATATCTACTTGTATATCTTAAGATAAAAGCTAATCAATAATATAAACATTTTTCATGAAGATAGAAGTTGTCTGGCCGTTATTAATAGTTATTATAAATAATTTTGTGGAGAAAGACTGAATTTTCTACACAGGCTTTCATCGATGAATCAATTTTCATTCTATGGTAATTGAAGATTGATTCAAGAGATTAGTAGCTTTAATTAAGGACAAAGGAAAGTACAATTAACTAATCAATCAAGCTACGTAATGCAGACGACGGAAAAAAAGGAAGAATATTTACATTAAAAAACATGTCGCTTGGAGTGTAATCGCTATTGTTTGGAGGTCAGAATGACCATCTTCGGCTGATTGTTAATTCGAATTGTTCCTCCAACATATTCTTTTGTGCATAATTTGGTGTAAGTTTTCGGGATGTTTTCATGGGCGAAAAAGGTATTTTCAATTTTTATATAAAAAGTATTGTTTCAAAACAATATTGTAACAAAGTTTTTAATAATTTTATTATTTTTATTAGCAGAGTGGTTATTTTTATTATTATATTTTGCTACTCTGTAAACTTCCCTCGTTGCTTAACTTCTGGTTATCATTCATAGTTTGTTCTTGCTTTGAATAAATTGCTGTGTCACATCCTGAAGTTTGTCTTTCCTAATTTTCCACGTGACATTTTGGTGGAGATGCTTGGTAAGTTAGGGAAGACAAACTGAAGATAGCTGAGAAGATCTTGAGGCAATGGGTGCTGTGATCTACATTTTCGGAGACTAGCTCCAGGATTCCACCGCCGTGCTAAAGCCAAGACTTCCCTCGAAGATGACGATGTCCCTATAGACGATACGACGACAAAGCCGCTCTTCACGCCTCAAGAAAAAGGACGCAAAGGTAATAGGGACAAAGTTCCAAGACTTCGATGGAATCCTTGGCAGAAGCACGTCAGATCCAAGTCAGTATCTACTATAATTGCTAGCTGTGGGTCACAGCTCCCATAAGGAAGAAGCTAGGTAACAAAGTATTTATTAATTTCATTATTTTATTAACAGAGTGGTTATTTTTATGATTATATTTTGCTACTCTGTAAATTTCCCTCGTGGCTTATCTTTTGTTTACCATTCATAGTTTGTCCTTGCCTGAAATAAATTGTTGTCTCCTCCTGAATAATTTTATTTTCCCTAATTTTCCACGTTGCAATATATTTTCTTTATATTCCCTGCGCAAATCTCACAGATTTGGATCTAATGATTTGTCACAACGTCATATAGGTTGTTTAATTGTCCAATTTTGGCTAGTGTTGTGACAAATATATTGATAGGAATCTGGGTTAGTGGCATATAGAAGATAGAAAATAAATTGTTTTGATATATTTTTAAAAAATGATAGAAATACCTTTTTTCATATTGCTTATAATTATAATTATATACCAGAACGAGATATGCATTGTATATCACCTTAGTAAAAAAAGTTACTAATGATGATAAAGAATTAATGTGAGAGGGGTGCTTCTTTCGATACATGAATATATATAATATATATATAAATATGAATGATATATATCATCATAACATGGCACTTTATGTTATATATGTAGTAATGTAGTTGTTGTTATAATGTAGGATGACTGTAGTGTGGCATGTTGGTTGCAGTCGTGGTGGCCACAATGTTAGAGTGGTTTCAGGCGTGGAATTAGGATTACACAAAAGGACGAGACATGTTGGATGTCACCATAGAGATGGCGAGAGAGTATGTGAAGCCGACACCGGTCAGGGGAGATCTGTCGAGAGGGGTCTGTCAAATCTCGTGTCTCAAAGCGGACTGATCTGTTTGAGTAAGAAGGGGGCACACCCGGGAACCCGACTTGTTTTTCGGACCTTTTTCCTCTATTGGCGCTGGCTGTCATTCGCACGAAATTTTATTTATGTCACTTCGGCAATTACATTATAACCATACAACACATGGGGACATAGGTATATATTGGAATATATTACAACATATATATATAATTTTTTTTTTCATTTTTTTTTTCAGAAATTGAAATAATTCAGTTCACTGCTGGTGATGCAAGTTTTATGACCATCAATTCAACACCAGCAAAGTTTCTTTAGAACCAATGAATTGACAGAAAACATTGAAAAAAAATCTTTATGATTACAAATTTAAATATAAATAGCGCCAATGTAAGTATAGTTTTCGAACGATATGAAATCATTCTTCAGGAATGTTATGAACGCTACCATTAGCACAGTAAGTATCTAACATTGTAGTTTGAATGCCAAAAAATTACTGAACGATTGTGTACGCTTAAATGAAAGACATGGGCAGGGCAGGCTATAATGATGACATTCTAATGTCAACTGAGACAATGGAGAGATATGTATTGAGGAAGAAAAAATAAGGACATTCCCTCAATTTACAGTTTAGTAGTGTTTGACATCAGGAACAAGGCTTTGGAATCATGGTGGTGACAAGGTTAAGTGTGTGTGTGTCCAATAACCAATTTACAATTATTATTTACATTTTACAATTAGTTCTTCAAATTAAAGATACTTCTGACAATAAACCTTTTTTATTTTCTCGAAGTTTCGACAAAAAAACTTTTGTCCTCGTCAGGAGCGAACAAAAATTAAAACATTTGGCAAAGCGTTAAAAATTATTCTAAAGCTGCAAGGCCGTTCTCACGAGGTATTTCAAATTTTGTACAACATCTAAGTTACAAAATTTGAAATACCGCGTGAGAACGCCCTTGCAGCCTTAGAATAATTTTTAACGCTTTGCCAAATGTTTTAATTTTTGTTCGCTCCTGACGAGGACAAAAGTTTTTTGTCGAAACGTCGAGATAATAAAGATTTACTGACCGAAGTATCGTTAATTTTAAGAACTATGAATACCGGCCAGGCAGCCTCTATCTTTACGACTTTACAATTAATTTCGCAGCAAAGTATTTATTATAATAAATGTACAGATTATTAATATTTTTTTAGACTCTATTTTTTATATTTTTCTACTCTGGAAACTTTCTCTCATTCCTTATCTTGTATCTTATATTTGTGTTGATTTTGTTTTTGCTTTAAAAAAATTGCCGTGTCATCCTGAAGTTTGTCTTTTCTAATTCTCTACGTGACAATATTTCTTCTTCGCACCATCAAGACCCAATATCAGCAAGGCTAGAAATCTACTACTGCACCTGACTGGTACAGAGCAGGAGGAACAAGCACCAATTCTGTCTTTCCAAGAGAACAACAGTCTTTGATTTCCAGACTTAAGTCTGGTCATCTACGGACAATGACTTTCCAGAATGGTTGCAGCGTTTCCCCACTATGTACTAAGTGCAATTCTCAACCTGCAACCCCCAACCATATCATTGACTGTATTGGCTCATCCATTGATAAGCTCTACTCATCCCCAGCAGACACCATCCAAAGTCTCAAGCTCTACAGTCTTGATACCCTATGATTGTTGAGTGGAGATAAGAAAGAGGGAAACACGTGTTTTTCCAATATCTATTACTACATTAGAGTTTCCATAGAGAGCATATTTGTTATGATTTTTTTTCAATTTATTTATTTATTTCAACTTAAAGCGCTATGTCCCCCTAAGGACACTTGCACTGTCATACATGTATGTCTTTAAATTCGTCTATACATATATTGTTACATCATGATTAATGGCGTATTTCTTATATTATTTTTAATATATTTGAAATTTAAATTATATATTTATTTATTTTTATATAAAATATTCTATGATATTTATTTAAAACAGATTAGATTATCATCATTTGTATTTAGGTACACGTGTGACTTCACTGCTCTCTTTGATGTGAGAAAATAAATAAAGCTTTCTGGAGGTTACTTAAAGTAGACTTATCTCATTATTCCCTTATATAAATTTGTAGGATGGTTGAAACACGCTCTGGTAAGATGCAAGACCCAGCACAGGAGAGAATCATGGCTGAAGAGTCTGCCAAGCCGCAACCTGGTGCAACAATTGGTAGAGATGCTAGTTCCGACCCAGTTGTCCTGAATCCCAACATCGACATCCCCAAGTATGATGGAACGGAAGACCCTCGCCCATCGATTGAATCTCTTGAAGAAATTGGCTTCCTGTACCATTGGGCAGACTACATTATCTCTCGTTATGCCGCCATGAACATGACGGGAAGCGCTAAAACCTGGTTGAATTTACACAAAACTAGTTTCACGAGCTGGGAAAATATTAAAATCCGCCTCATTCAGGATTTTTCTTTGGACGCGAATAAAGAAGAACTTAGAATGAAGCTCAACAGAATGCAACACTGGAATGAACCAGCAATCAGGTTCGCGGAAGACATTCTAGTGTTGTGCAACAAGGTTGACCCCGCAATGGAAGAAGAAACAAAAATTGAACATGTTATTGGAGGACTGAAAAAAGAGTACTCATTCGCGCTCTACCTGAACCCTCCTAAAACGACCGATGACCTTCTTGTCGTGTGCAAGAAAATGGATTCTTTTGAAAAGAAGTATCGGGAACGTGTGGAGAAATCCAGAAACCTATATAACGGTCCACGCTATTCTAGACCCCAACAACAATCGAGGTACGTGCCGCCGACTGCCGCACGAAACTACCAGACCACTTCCAGGCCCCAAGCCCCTGTTTCCAATAATTACAAGAACGACTCCCCTCCTACTCCCAGACAGTATCGAAACAACATTCCCCCAGCCAACTTTCCTTTCGAAAGAATTGGAATTGACTTTGTTGGTCCATTGCCATCTACGAAAAACAGGAAAAAATGGATAATCGTGCTGACGGACTACTACACTAGATATGCAGAAACAAAAGCAGTCTCGGAAGCAACAGTGAAAGAAGTTTCAAAATTTCTAGTAGAGGATATTTTTCTCCGGCACGGAGCCCCACAATATCTTATTAGTGACAGAGGCTCTCAATTTACCAGTAATTTAATGAAAGAGGTGATGAAAACGTGCAAGATTAAACATTGCTTCACAACGAGCTATCATCCCCAGACTAATGGATTGACAGAGCGGTTAAATAGAACATTGATCAATATGCTCAGTATGTATGTGAACACTGATCAGAAGAATTGGGACGAAATACTCCCATTCATCACTCACGCTTACAATACTACAATTCAGGAAACCACAGGATATTCTCCCTTTTTCCTGATGTTTGGAAGAGAACCCACGTCTCTTTTGGACGACAGGAATATCTCGGTGGACATTGACAAGGATGATTATGATGAATACATAAAACATCACTTAGACAAAATAAACAGAACAAGAAAATTAGTTATTAACAACACAATAAAGACTAAAGAAAGAATGAAAAAGAACTATGACAAGAAACACATGGAAAGAAGCTACGAACCAGGAGAATTAGTAGCAGTTTGGACACCAATTAGGAAAATAGGAAAGTGTGAGAAACTATGAGAAAATATTTTGGCCCATATAGAATATTAAAGAAGCTGTCCAACGTAAATTACTTAATTGAACCAAAAGATAATCCTGGCCAAGACCCATTGATTGTCCATGTCTCAAGAATCAAACCCTATTTTGAAAGAATTGATGAGGTCAATCACGAAGACGTGACGACCTCTGGAGAGGGGGAAGTGTTACATCATGATTAATGGCGTATTTCTTATATTATTTTTAATATATTTGAAATTTAAATTATATATTTATTTATTTTTATATAAAATATTCTATGATATTTATTTAAAACAGATTAGATTATCATCATTTGTATTTAGGTACACGTGTGACTTCACTGCTCTCTTTGATGTGAGAAAATAAATAAAGCTTTCTGGAGGTTACTTAAAGTAGACTTATCTCATTATTCCCTTATATAAATTTGTAGGATGGTTGAAACACGCTCTGGTAAGATGCAAGACCCAGCACAGGAGAGAATCATGGCTGAAGAGTCTGCCAAGCCGCAACCT
This sequence comes from Cordylochernes scorpioides, assembly GCA_030710605.1. Taxonomy (NCBI): domain Eukaryota; kingdom Metazoa; phylum Arthropoda; class Arachnida; order Pseudoscorpiones; family Chernetidae; genus Cordylochernes; species Cordylochernes scorpioides. Next base: position 7,521,526 of record CP092885.1, on the reverse strand, counting down.
GGTGCAACAATATAATAATTTCAAGCCGTAAAGATAATAGTCATATAATATTAACAAGGAGATATAGAGAAAAAAATATTTGTCTTGACGGTGTTTAAGAATAGTAGCCGCTTTTTCCCGATTTCTAAATAATATTGAAAACTTAGTAACATGTATATAGGAACACAGTTCTTCCTATTCTTATTTTTGAGAGTTTCCCTTAGAAAGATTTAAAAAGCGTAAATATATTCTGGTAATTTATAATACAATATAATGAGGCTTATGATTGTAGAACGACGTTTAATAAGTTTTACCGCAAATGTTTCTTTTGAACGAAAAATCGTTATTTTAATTATTTTAAGGAGAAATAACGACTATTACTATCCTTTCATACTTCATCCCTAAGTTTAGAAATAATCGTTATTTCTCCTTAAATTAAATTACGATTTTTCGTTCAAAAGAAACATTTGCTGAATAAATTTCAAATGTCGTTTCTACATATTCTGGTAAGTTAATATCAGAATATTAAAATTAAAATCAAAACCTGTATTAATTATAAATGCTAATTAAAAATAACATAAACACCTATTTAAAGTCAGAACACTAGTACAATTTCACTTTCCTGATATTTTTCATACAAGCCTATGCAAATCAGAACATTGTATATAGAAATATATAAACTATTTTTTGACGCATATGATTCTTTTTAAAAGAGACAATTTACAACTGCCCCCTTACTACAATCATAGAATCAAACGCGTTAGAAAATAGTTTACATTTATTATAATAGATGGCGCGCTTGTGCATCATGTAAATATGTACATAGAGATACGCATTTGTAGAAAGAACACAAGATAAAGATATTGTTTATCGAAAGCTTAGATTTTATGTGATAAATAAATCAGTTGCTGTATGTATTTTTAAATATATTTTTATAATTATCCCTAGTACAGGTGGTACAGGCCATGATAATCATGGTGGGTAGTTAGCGAATGCTTTTACTGTAGGTGCACCACATGTCTATACATGATTCACTGGGGTTATTTGTGTACCTTTGTACACAAGCTGTATCACATGTACATATGTATGATAAGATGCAAATTGGTACAATAGTGTATGATTTTTTTGTAAAAGCATTGTTACCATTAATAGACAAAAGTACTGAATCCATTCATTCATCAATTTCTATTCAATACTTTTGTCTGATGATATTAACATGTCTATACATGTGAGTTCGAATTTTCACTTACAAATGTGCCAGAGCCCCGTTTGGTTATTTTCACTTGCTGGTGGGGTTGGACTTTTGCAAGAATCGGGGCCATTGGAGCATTTTTAAAATTAGAATAAAGTACCCAATGCGGGAATCGATCCCAAGTCGTAACGGTCGAAAACCAACGGTTTAGACCCTCCTTCCACCGACCCTCGTTGCTGCATGTGGTGTGGTCAAATATCGATATATATTCTCCAAAACTAATTTGGCGAATCAAGTTGCATAAAACCACCATTCAGAAATACAGTATTTTAGAAATCAAAATATCTATTCATATAAAATGAAAGGATTTAAAAGCACGAATGTTTCTTTTATACATAATACAAACTTCTACTGCCCTTACTGCGATGAAAAAAATATATTGGGAGGGCTTGGCTCATCAGTGGTGAACCCTCCCAGCGGTTTCGCCAATTTAATCTACCAGACCGCTTCTCTCTATTTGTTGAAGTGTTTAAATAAGGATATGTCATGTTCACAATCGCTAAACCAAGACAAATATAAAATATTTAGTGACGAGAAAGTGTCTAAATATAAAATTTCTAGAAAACACAAAGAATGCACAACTAATATTTAAAATTTACACTCATAGACAAAACTTAAGGAAGTTGTACCTTTTAACATGTATATCGGCTTTCAGACAATATCTCTGAAAGATATTTGATACACAGTAACCTTTATTGAAGACACTCGAGATAACCAAGTGTGAACAAAATTAACTCTATCTCCTTAAAAAAAAAAAAAAAGATGAATGAAGACACAAAATACTTTCCACTTCCTTAAGTTTTGTCCATTAGTCTAAATTGCCTTTTCTCTTACAGTTTGAAACGATGGAAAGAACAAATTAGTTGATCATTGGTAAATCAACTGTTTAAGCATTTTAATGCATCAACTTCCTTTATTGTTATATTGGTCTATTCTTTTACCCTGTTTAATCTATTTATTATCTTGATTGTCTTAATTAAATTTTTCCTGTATATAAATTTCATATTACCTTTATATGTGATTAGCTTTAAAATTAATAATATTACCAATGCTTATTACTTGTACTTTTACTGTTATTCCTGCATTTATTCTACATTTCTACTAGAAAAATCTGTATAAGACTGAAAGGTCTTAATAAATCTTTTTTTTGTTGTTGCATATTGGTCTATTCTGCTTATATACCTGGTACCTGAAAGGAATTATTAGTCAAGTTATTGATCGAATTTATAGATAAATAATTTTAGTTTATTAGTAATATATCTAAATAGATATATACATCTCGAGTAGGAAATTGTTTAATTTGAAAAATAATTTTAAAAACGTACTGAATGGCTTCAATTCTTATATATTCTTTAAACTGACGAAACCGCTTGGAGGCTTCATCACTAATGTGCCATGCCCTCACATTATTTTATCATCGCAGTAAGGGCAGTAGTAAATAGTTTTATTCCAAAAAGAACCATACGGGTCAAAAATAGTTTAAATATTTTATAACAGATGGCGCTCTAATGCATCATATTAATATTCTTTATAGTTAAGGTAAATCATTTGCCATTGTGATTTGTAAAAAGTAAACTTATGAATATCTTTGGATCTACAAGATGTAAATGGATAGTATAAACTCTAATTATTTATATCTGAAAAGCATAGACAGATTTATTTATTATCAAATAAGACGCGATTTCCTCACAAGGGATGCTTACGTCAAGAAACAACACTAAACTTAGATGATATATTACATAAACAATTGAATAATTACAAGGTCACAGTAGAGTTAATACACATATATAGACAGATAATACACTCGTGGACAAAACTTAAGGAAGTTGAAAGCCTTGCCTCCTTTTTGATGGAGATATGCAAGAATGTTCAAATTTGGTTATCTCGTGTGTCTTCAAAAAAAGGTCACTGTAATATCTTTCAGAGTTATTGTCTGAATCCTGATATACATGCTAAAAGGTACAACTTCCTTAAGTTTTGTCCATGAGTGTATATTGGGTATCTCGTATGTCTTCAATAAAGGTCGCTGTAATAACTTTCAGAGTTATTGTCTGAATCCCGATATACATACTAAAAGGTATACCTTCCTTAAGTTTTGTCCATGAGTGTAAATTGGGTATCTCGTATGTCTTCAATAAAGGTCGCTGTAATATCTTTCAGAGTTATTGTCTGAATCCCGATATACATACTAAAAGGTACAACTTCCTTAAGTTTTGTCCATGAGTGTATATTGGGTATCTCGTATGTCTTCAATAAAGGTCGCTGTAATAACTTTCAGAGTTATTGTCTGAATCCCGATATACATACTAAAAGGTATACCTTCCTTAAGTTTTGTCCATGAGTGTATATTGGGTATCTCGTATGTCTTCAATAAAGGTCGCTGTAATAACTTTCAGAGTTATTGTCTGAATCCCGATATACATACTAAAAGGTACAACTTCCTTAAGTTTTGTCCATAAGTGCAAACACCTCTTATATATGTTAGAAGGCAAATTTTACTCTCCAGAACATGTATATATATTTATAAGGAGAGTAAAATATAATTTAGTATAATGTCTTATATAACAAATGAAAAAAATTAAGACGTGATAATCAGTCTTACCTTTGGTTGAAGAAAACGATTTGTAAAATAATATTTCGAAGTAAATCACCTTTGAAAACCTTCTTTTTTTCCCTCTTAGCAATCTTTTGCTGAGTGTTAAGTTTAAGAATGGTAGATCAAAGATTTTGATTACGATTATTGATTTACTTGTTGCTAGATAATATTTATATTAAATTGACATTTTAAGAATATCGAGGCAATTGAACTTGCTGATCGTAGTCCCAAAATGATGAGGGGAAATGAAAACTTGTTTCATCAAACACATATTGATAGAGAATGGTAACTCCAGAACACATTTTGACTTGAATTAGATGTACTAAACAGGACCTTTGAGAGAGGGCGATGCTTATCATAAAACAGCTTGAGTATCATGAACTAATGGATTTTTGTGTAATCTTTAGACAAGGGAATAAGAAACAACAAATGTTCACGGCGATCAAGGCTGACTCGATAACTGGATGGTTGCTTCATGTAGCTTTATCAGAGGAGGCACAGAAAGAAGATTGCAAAGTGGCAAATAATCAGAATGATATCAAATTAAAAATCCAAAACACATTATTATGTTCGTTATTATATTGTAATTATTAGTATATTAGTTGCAAGATTTGCGAAAAAGGGTAGGGGATAGGGAACTTTGATGGATGGAAACGGCAAAAGGGATCTAGCCTCGGGAACATTCAACAATTTTCTGGGTAGCTCTGATAGCTAAACAGAAGATACTGCAAATAACGAATCATTTCTTGAGATAAAATTTCGATAATATTCAAAGCTATTTTTAAGTACTCTTAAAGACCCCTAACATTTCATTTTAACATATTTTGAAATTGCTACGGTATCTAAATTTCGTTCAAATTCAATATTGACATAAAATAATTATAAATATATCGTATATTTTAAACTGTATGACACTTTTAGTCACATATCTTCCAATTAGTTAGAGCCGATACCTTAAAATATCCTACCCTTCTATTAAAATGTACACTATTTCTATTTACTACCACCCCATATTTTGTATATGAACTATTTGTATTTTAACCCCCTATTTGTATTTATAACTAAAAATAGTGACGTCAAAATAAAGATACAAAGAGTGTTCGGTCAGCTGGTGGCAGAGACAGAGGGGAGGAAAAAGGCAACGCCCAGCCCATGTAGGGTCCCGAGAGACATTTTTATAGACGACCCCTGTATATAGGACAAGTTTTGGCAGGGGGTCAGCAGATGTTCTAGCGTGTGGCCATCGGCAGGCGGCTTCTGCCTTCACACACTCTCTCTCCATGTCTTGGTGATAGGCATCCAAGTTTGTGTTATGGCCTCTACCCCTGTCCCGTGGGCTGTCCCCGATCACTCTCGGTGCTAACATCCTGCCCTGCTTCTTTTTCTTGTTGTCCGCGTGTGGGAAGAACATCAACACTCGCCTCACGTACACGACTGCCAGCTTATCCATACATCGACAGGATCACATTTGCAACAATATTACATATATATAAAAAAGAAAGAGTTTTAAAAGTTTTTAGTATCCTTTCGTATTATATTAATATGCGTGTCTTTCTGCGTGAATAAGAAATAAAATAAAACCATGCGTCGCGCATTAAACACAAAAATAAATGAGTACAGCTAAGCCATCAACATTTTTTCACACACATACAAATAAAAAAATATATTTTATTAAAGCCTAAAAGAAAGAGAGGAAAGAAATACCGGCTGTTGGAAGAAAGACTTTGTTGTTTGAGAACGCGCATGCATAGTTAGGTGTTCTCTCAACTCATACTGGCTGAGGCGTGGTGTGAACACGCCATATATGATGATTATAATAATCATATGTAATAATTATTACAGAAGTGAAAAAGTATGCTTAAGGAAAAAACACCGTGCAACTGATAGTACGTTTTGTACTGAGATGATACCCCAAAATGAATTTTTAATTATTTTAATATAGATGAAGATATGGCTTTGCATCTCTTGAATTATCTTCTATGATTATTATTTTTTACAAATAGTTAAATTGCTCATTTGCATGCTTTTTTTCTATATTCATGTAAATTAATATGTGTATATATATTCACTACAGCCATCGGTATCGTTCATAGTGTCGTTTTTATCTTGCCCGTTGAAGGGCTTTTGCCCGAGAGCTTGCTCTTATGCATCAATAAAAGAAATGTGTCTTCCTTCGCCATGTTTTTATCGTCTAAATTATTTTAATATATTTAAAAAGAGAGAGGCCCGACATTTGGAACATATATTCATGTAGATATGTAAACATGTATGGCGTCAATATAAATTGATATGAACTTACCTGCTTTGTAGCGCCATCTGGTGTTTGATATGGCGACGCATGCGCTGTACTATTCCATTTTACAGCAAACGTGGCAACTTGGCAGTGATCCACTAATTCTAGGTAGTGTGTTTAACAGCTTTCCTTCTGATTATAATTTTTGATTTGGAAAAGTTTTGTGAGGAATTATATTAGCTTGACATGTGGGCTTGATATATGTTTAGCTTAGGGTATTTGGTCAATTCTGGAATAAATAAAAATTAACGAATAGTTGGCGAATAGATGGCACAAGCCATGAGCAACTTTCAGTTTCACGATAAGGAGATGCTTTTTTCTTTCTTAATTTATGCACCTTATCCCAGTACAATATCATTTATTTAATTTAAAATACATATATTTGATCAAAATATCATTTATTTTACCAATATTTCAGCTGGCTGAACGCCAACCTTTATATCATTTATGTTTAGCTTATCAAATGAACAGAAAGAGGTCGATGGCGAGGTCCAAAGCCAGGATTTAGCCTTGATGATTGTATCAGCAATTTTCAGCAACTACCAAAATGTATTTGCATTCCTTCCTCGTCTGTATCTTTCAATATTTCCAGAATAGCTGAATGTCATCTGTCTTCAAGGTATTTTTTCTGAATATTCAGTCCTATAACTCGTTTCATCACCTTATCTCAATTCCAAAACGATTTATCTCAGCTAAATGAGGCACTTTCCTGGTTACACGGGAAACCATTCCTATATAGCATCATTAACAATTATATAAATCATCTACCACATGCATTCAATAAAACGTCATTGTATTCTCGGTAGAAAATGGAAAATAATCTAGGATGTCGGTGAACGAGTGGTCAAACCGTCGGTTTTTCGACAGCTATGACCCGGGATCGAATCCACGCATTGAGCACTTTTACCAGAAGCCTGGGTTACCTTTATGAAAATAATCCAGATAGCTTTCGTTTATATATTTTAAATAATAGCAAAGTACAACCTCACAGTTGGTGGGAATTCTGAATCTACGCTCTGTCCACCTATTATATCAATACAGGTCGTCTAACAGCTAATTCAGCTAAGTCTATGGCCTGGAAGTCTTTGGTTTTTCAATACATTTGAGCATCCATTTGGTCACTTTTGTCCGTCATTACCTCTGCGTCAGTCTAGTTTGACGGGCGCAATCAGCTGGGGATCCTGCCATGTGAGTTGTGAGCCACCATCTTTCGTCATGTAACACTGTCATTTTCCCCTCTATCTCCCCGAAGACAAGCTTTGGTGAAAATTCGGCCCATGTTGTATGTGTACGAGCTTCCCATCGACTGTTACACTCTTTCGGGATAGTTTGAAACTCATACACTTCGTCTTATTCTGCAAACAACAGCCCTGTTCCCCTTTAGGAGAATTGACAGCCCACAGAGCTGTCTGTGACAATACAACTGAGTTATCACGCAACGTGTATGGCAAATCAATGACTAGCAGTTTGTAACTTCAGCTTAGACTAGTGTGGATAGAATAGTGATGTGTGTTTCAAAATAAATCGAAAGAAGATTATATTTATTTATTTATTTACACGTACCCATATAACAAAAGATAACGATATTTATGTAGCTCTGCATAGGGATATAAATAGAGATTGTAAAAGAGAAGCTATTTGGTTGACACAATTTGGTTGATCGTTTTTAAGTTTAATGATGGCCATAACCGCCATGGGAGATGCCATAGGAACCAGCAGCGAATCCCTTGTAGGGAGAGTCCATGTCAACAGCAGCGGGAAGAGAGTGCTGGGTGCCAGGCTCGTTGGTCTTGATGGCAGCGCGGAATCCATGGCCGTCAGCGACGTACTCCACCTTACGGACACGGCCGTCGTGAAGAGCCAGGTTGTAGGAGCCGTGGACGTTGTGGCCTCCGTGTCCAGCCTCCTGACGGCCGTTGGTGTTGCCGTGGTGGTCTACGATTTGGTAACCGAAGGCGTAGTTGCCGTGGTCCTGAACAAAATAGCTTTAATCTCAAGAATAATAAAATCGTTGAGAATAGCCATTCATACAAGGTTTAAATAGGTTCTGAATACGAATATTCGATAGAGAGACAATGAGATATCAACTTACATCCTGCTTCCTGAAGTTGGTGCTGGCTCCACCATGGTGGGGCATAGCTTGGATGGCAACAGCCAGAGAGAGAAAGAGGCAAACCTGGAACAAGATCAATATATATATGATGATTTTCTAATCAGTTATCAAAGTGACAAGTATTGAGGACACACACAGGAGTCAGAATTCAAGCGCAAAAACGCGTGGAGTAGTTCAGAGAAGAAAGAGAAGCTCCTCTGAGACCTCAGAGAGGAAGAGGCAAACCTGCCAAATAATGAGATGTAGACTTAAAGCACAATTCTATCACCAAAAATAAAGGAAGATTGAAGCGTATCAAGTGTTATTAATTTCAAGTAGAGTTATATATGGCTTACAATTCTAACCAGTCCCATATTTTGATACTTTTTTAGGTACAATCTTTTTCTAAACATATAGTTTGAGAGTATATACAGTAGAACCTCTCTTTAGCGAATACCCCGCTAGCGGACACCTCTCTACAAGGACAGTTTTCATTTGAAAAATTACCATTTTTACTATATAGCAACTCTCTGGTAAGGGGACACCTCTCTCTAAAGGACAGTTTGGCTCTGCAATTAGATGTCCTTTACAGGGAGGTTCTACTGTATATATAACTAAAAGGATATATACTGATTGATTACATGTGTATTTTAGATGACAGAGCGCCATCTAGTTGAACAGGAATCAACTAAACGTTGATTCAACTTGTTTCATTATATTTGGCCAACCCAATAAAGAAATTGGATTAGCCAAATATCAGGGAACAAGTTAAACCAACGTTTAGTTAATTTTAGTTCCACTAGATGGCGCTCTTTCATCTAAAATGCGCATGTGCTCGCGGTCAGAATATGTCTTTGGGACATTACAGTGGACTTCTCTAACGTCACGACCGGAGTTACCATCGAAACGAATAATAAATTTAGGTTGATAATGTTATTCAAGTTGTAATGATTGTAGTAATGATTTCTACCATCATCTTTGCTAATAATATTAGAGTATAGTGTCCCATAAGAGAACATAGCCTAAAAACATGTTTACATCTTAAAAAAAAGACTTCAGCAAGAAAATGTTTTATTTTTCTCAAAAATATTTTTTTTGAGCGAAGTGTCTCTTTCTTAAGAACTATGAATGTCAATCAGGCAATCTCTATTTTTCAAGATGGCTACACCCCTTCTCTCCTGAGATTGGTCTTTCATCAGAAAATCTGTTTGAGCTAAAAGACTTCTCATGACTTTTCAAAATCGCTGATAAGAGACGAGTTCCAGGATAGACTGGGTTTTAAGGAAATCTTTCATGAAAGACTACTGTACTACAATTTTAAAAATGTAACAATATTTATTTATAAAATATTGAATTTGTAAAAATACGGGTCATTAAGCCAGTAATAAATAATAATTTAAGGATCTATGAACGTTGAAATATATTTATATATTCTTAGATATAATATTTGCATATATTTTACTGATCTTGGTTAGAGAAGAGGGATTAGTTAGTGGTCCACCGAGCTATGCAAATTAATCTAGATAGAAAATAGTGAGCCCTGAGTCAGGCAAACTATTCTAGGTAGAAAATAGAGAAAGGTGACTAGATATTGAACCCCGAGCCAGCCAAACTATCCCAAGTAGAACTTACCTTAGCGATCATGGTGATAGGTAGTGTGGTGTGCCAGGGTGACAGAATATATAGTAGGTGACACAAGGTCCCGACCTCGAGTGTTGTTAGCCCCGTAATTGTCACCCCGAACCATTTTTGCCGCTTATCTCGAAATAGACGGTAGGGCTCAAAGGTCAACCGGTTGTCCACATGTTACTGCACATGATTGTCGACAGATAATCGCCCGGTCAATTATACCGGCTGGACGAATTCCAGCGACAGGTCACTCAATCGAATATAATAATTGGTAAAACTTAAGGAAGTTTGAAGTCCTTGGTGTCGCTCTGATCATCTCTTTATTTGAAGGAGATAGAGACAATTTTGTTTACACTTGGTTATCTCGTGTGTCTTCAATAAAGATCACTGTGTATCAAATAACCTTCAGAGTTATTGTCTGAATCCCGATATACATGCTGAAAGGTACAACTTCCTTAAGTTTTGTCCATGAGTGTATATGGGGGCTGGCAATGTTTATATGGATATCTCGAGCACTCTTAGACATGTGAGAAAGACAACTTTGAATAGAATATAATCGTCTTAATATATTTCTGAATAAAAATAAATTTCAGGAGAAAAGTTTTTTTTAATATGGCTATCTCTATGCATAAGTGTTACCAATTATCTATGATCTTTAACAGAAACATACGTATCATAAATAGTTCAAATTTCCGATAACAGATGGAGCACCAATGCTAAAGTTTATATTATATATAGAGTGTCTATCCTTTATGGATATTGAAACAAAGATGCTTGAAAGCTTGTGTGCAGATAGGGTTGTTATATTAAAGAAACTTTTCTACTGTAACTTAATTTATTTTCAGTTTGTTTAAAATAAGAAACCTTTTTTAGCATTCACAATTTCCCTAATGTCGCTGGTTCACCGGTACTGGTCCTGCCGCTACATCAGGCCTCTCATCCGGGAGGCATTTACCATCATCCCCCCTGACCTGCAGGGCTGGGTCTTCGGGCATGGCCTCCTGGCGTCTACCAAAACGCGCATCTATAAGTACTTCCTCGGTGTGGAACTGAGGAGTGTTCAAGAAGACCTTGTCTGGAGGAGGACTCTCTCAAGGTGGGGAAGCCTTCCTTGCTGAATATATTTGTATATATATTCCCCTAGACTTTATATGCCCTTTTACTCTTTTATTTTTCCACCTTTGTAAAATTTGATTAAATGAATCAATAAAATTGTTTGAATTGTCAAATTGTCCACAATTTCCCTATCTAGCGATATCTCCTCAAATATCTATATCTGGCCGAATTCCTGTCTTTTCAGAGCTTCCTTTCTATGGCTGGTCTTTTGGTGGTATCGTAGGGTCTATCTATTTCTCCTCAACCAGCCATAGGTTGGTGGCTGGCTGCATTCCTATCCTCTCAGAGCTTATTTTATATGGCTAGTCTTTTGATGATATCGTAGTGTCTATCTATTTCTCCTCAACCATCCATAGGTTGGTGGCTGGCTGCATTCCTATCCTCTCAGAGCTTATTTTCTATGGTTAGTCTTTTGATGGTATCGTAGGGTCTATCTATTTCTCCTTAACCAGCCCTAGGTTGGTATCTAGTAGTATTCAAGTCTTCTCGTTATCCACTCCCAGTGTCGGTCAAGATGTCCAAACTTGTGCTGGTTCTCTTTCTCTCAGCATCTTCAGTACGACATAGCTATCCTTGATCACTTTAATACATCTTTATTACTCCTTCTTTAAATCCTAGGTGATATCAGCTTTCCGCCCCAGCAACAAATATCTTGTAGCTTTACGATTTCTCTCTTTTCGAAAGTCCAAGTCAAGGAGACCTATGCGCTAACACACTCTGAATGAAACTTCTAACAAAATGATTTTACTTGTAAGCGACATGGTTTTCAAGATTAAAAGATTTTTTAAGACAGCAATATACAAAAAGAACCTACCCTGTGTTCTACATATGATGGATGACCATCTCCACATGAAAGATCTCTTTTTTAGAATTAAAGATGGCATGTACTAATCTCTAATGACCAATACCTCTTGGAGAGACCAAAAGTATCCTTTTATTTACTGGCCGAAGTATCTTTAATTTGAAGAACTATGAATTCCGGCCAGGCAGCCTATATCTTTACGATGAAAATATCCTTGTTAGTATTTTCAATAATTAAATTATCACTCTAAATGGCCGAAATGAATCTACATATCCTATATCTCTCAATAATTTCCTTTATTAAAACTTCTGGGCAAATGAAGACAGAGCTTGAACCTGGAATCTTCGCAGCTATCAAGCATTTGGGAAACACCTTCACTGGTTCAGATTAAGAACCATACATTCGAACAGCAACAGCTAGCACTAACTTAGTGAGATATCACGGGATATATATTTCATCAATGCAAAAATCAAAAAAAGATTTTTAAAAAATAGTATGGTGTTTGACGGCAAGCATTAGAAACTTATTGGAAATTTAAGCTGCCTATTTTTAATCTATTTTCCTTTTAAATAAAATGCGTCAAAAATAATTTAAATTTTTAGTAACAGATGGCCTACTTATTATTCATGTTTACACTCATTAACAAAATTTAGTTGTAGTTATACCTTTCAGCATGTATATCAGAATTCAGAAAAAAAAAACTTCGGATGATGTAAAAAATAATTAAAAATATAAAAAAGGTCAAGTATTAATATTAAAGATAGGCATATCCTAACCCCTCACATGAGCTTTTTAGACGGCAGAACGCCATCTAGTGGAACCTAAATAAACTAAGCATTTATTTAATCAGGTAACATCTTATTTATATCGACAAAGGCATATCCTGACCCGCTCACATGAGCTTTTTAGATGGCAGAGTGCTCTGCCAACTAAAACTCATGAGGCGTGGTCAGGATATGCCTTTTTGGGTTTTTAATATTAACTCCTGACCTTTTTTATTGTTTTTATTTTACATAGAATATATGTTATCAAGAGATAAAACATGTAATGTAGTATGTATATGATTTCTTGAAACTTGGACCAATGTTTTGGTCGTAGAGGTACAGCCATGCTGACCCGCGCCAACAGCTCGAAATACGTTCGAGGTTGGCTTTTCTTTATCTGTTATGAAAATGGGTTGGCCGAACATCATGGAAAGAGCTCTAAATGAACGTTTATTTGATATTTCTATCCATTATATAGAATTATGCAATTTAAAATGCTCATGTGAACTGTTAGGATACACCTTTATTTTTAATATCAACGCATGACCTTTTCTTTATTTTTGCTTACTTGTTCACAAACATGATTACACTATGAAAATTCGAAATTATTTTAGACCCGTAATATTCTTTTTGAAATCAAACAATTTCTACAGCCCTTACTGCAATATAAAAATTAATGGCGCGCTAGTGCATCATAATGTAATTACACTATAATGGGCAAAACTTAAGAAAGTTTCATATTTTTATATTTCGCCGGTCGGGCGGCGTGTCTACTTTTTTAAAGGAACAAAATTGGACAATTACTACTTCTTAGCTTTTTTTGTTGTGACTAAGGACTATCAAATTTTCCACATTGAAGTCTTCTGCCAACATTTTCAAGTTTTCATCATTTTCCAAGACAGCCAAAATTGCTTGGTGAATGAAATTTGAAACTAGAATTCTTTCTAATTTATCTACGAGGTTTATATCGCCCGATTTGAACTTTTTGAAAAGCCTTCTTTAAATTTGACCATTTATGATTATTCCATTGCTAAAATATATCTTGAGAACGTGAAATAGCTGTGCTGCATTCCAATTTTTATCTAGGTGTCTTCTTCCTCCTTCAGTGCCTTCCTCTACTGAAGGTGGACCACATAGTCTCTCCATATCTGCCTCCTTCAATGTCTTCCTCTACAGAGGTTGGACCACATGGTTTCTCTATACTTCCTCCTTCAATACCTTCCTCTACTGAGGGTGGGCCACATGGTCTCTTCATATCTCCCTCCTTCAATGCCTTCCTCTACTGAGGGTGGGCTACATGGTCTCTCCATACCTCCCTCCTTCAATACCTTACTCTAATGAGGGTGGGCCACATGGTCTCTCCATATCTCCCTCCTTCAATGCCTTTCTCTAATGAGGGCGGACCACATGGTCTCTCTATACTTCCCTCCATCAATGCCTTCCTCTACTGAGGGTGGACCACATGGTCTCTCCATATCTCCCTCCATCAATGCCTTCCTCTACTGAGAGTGGACCACATGGTCTCTCCATATCTCCCTCTTTCAATGCCTTCCTCTACTGAGGGTGGACCACATGGTCTCTCCATATCTCCCTCCTTCAATGCCTTCCTCTACTGAGGGTGGGCTACATGGTCTCTCCATATCTCCCTCCTTCAATGCCTTCCTCTACTGAGGGTGGGCTACATGGTCTCTCCATACCTCCCTCCTTCAATGCCTTCCTCTACAGAGGTTGGACCACATGGTTTCTTTATACTTCCTCCTTCAATACCTTCCTCTACTGAGGGTGGGCCACATGGTCTCTCCATATCTCCCTCCTTCAATGCCTTCCTCTACTGAAGGTGGGCTACATGGTCTCTCCATACCTCCCTCCTTCAATACCTTCCTCTAATGAGGGTGGGCCACATGGTCTCTCCATATCTCCCTCCTTCAATGCCTTTCTCTAATGAGGGTGGACCACATGGTCTCTCTATACTTCCCTCCATCAATGCCTTTCTCTACTGAGGGTGGACCACATGGTCTCTCCATATCTCCCTCCTTCAATGCCTTTCTCTACTAAGAGTGGACCACATGGTCTCTCCATATCTCCCTCCTTCAATGCCTTCCTCTACTGAGAGTGGACCACATGGTCTCTCCATATCTCCCTCCTTCAATGCCTTCCTCTACTGAGGGTGGACCACATGGTCTCTCTATACTTCCTCTTTCAATACCTTCCTCTACTGAGAGTGGACCATATGGTCTCTCCATATCTCCCTCCTTCAATGCCTTCCTCTACTGAGAGTGGACCACATGGTCTCTCCATATCTCCCTCCTTCAATGCCTTCCTCTACTGAGAGTGGACCACATGGTCTCTCCATATCTCCCTCTTTCAATGCCTTCCTCTACTGAGGGTGGACCACATGGTCTCTCCATATCTCCCTCCTTCAATGCCTTCTTCTACTGAGAGTGGACCACATGGTCTCTCCATATCTCCCTTCTTCAATGCCTTCCTCTACTGAGAGTGGACCACATGGTCTCTCCATATCTCCCTCCTTCAATGCCTTCCTCTACTGAGAGTGGACCACATGGTCTCTCCATATCTCCCTCCTTCAATGCCTTCCTCTACTGAGGGTGGACCACATGGTCTCTCCATATCTCCCTCCTTCAATGCCTTCCTCTACTGAGAGTGGACCACATGGTCTCTCCATATCTCCCTCCTACAATACCTTCCTCTACTGAGGGTGGGCCACATGGTCTCTCCATATCTCCCTCCTACAATACCTTCCTCTACTGAGGGTGGGCCACATGGTCTCGGTATACTTCCTCCGCCATCCTCTTCATTTCCTCTTGGTGTGTCGTTCAAAGACTATGTGTAACTCTAGGGCTGATACTATGACAGGACCCCAAGAACCTGCCATAGTCTTTGATCCACCCCGGGTATTTCATTTCCCCGGTATCACCCATTTCTGGGAGACATTCCCCTATCCGCCATCTGGGGAGGTGCCCGATGGGGGGAACTAGCAGACCCCTCACGGGATCTAGGTGTGGTCAAACCTAATTTTTGTTTTATAAATATTTTAGCTTCAATTAGTTGTTCCCACAGAGTATGTGTGTAAGATCACATGTAAATAGGCGCTGATCATAGAGAAATATAAGTTTATCTTTGTTTACTATGTTATAAGTTTTTTTTTGTTTTCTCTCTTGTAAATCATTAATGTTTGATTAAACCTATTGGGATTGGTATCGTTAAAAAGTTTATGAAAAGTCAACAATTTTAATATAATGGAAGTAATGAAAGTATTAAAGCACGAATATTTATTTTAAGCATTAAAATAAACCTCTACTGTCATTACAGTGATGGAAAAATATTGGGAGGGCTATGCTCATCAGAGGTTAACCCTCGCAAAGGTGTTTCGCCAATTTAATTCACCAGACAGATTCTCAGAGCTCCAATACTGTATTGGATAATTCTGCAAATATATGTTACACTGAGGGGTGGAATCATAGAAATGTTATTAAAGCAAACTATGGACATAAGCTTTTAGCCTTTTAAATATATTTTATTATCGCATTAAAGACAGTAGAGATTTGTTTTTATGTGTTAAAGAAACATTCATGCTTTAATACATCAATTTATTTATAGATTACGCGTTATTCCCTTATAATAACTATTATGAATATGATATTTGGTGCGCATTATCATAAATTTGGAAAATTTGATCATTTTAATAATAAAAAAAAGCTTATTGCTTTAATGTAACAGAAAAGGGCTGAAATAAATATACATAGACAATAATTAGCCATTTGTAATTGTGTAAATATAAACTCAGCTCAAGGTCAACTACAGTTCTATCATATAACAGCCCATTATGTCCATTATGTAAATAAATATTAAACTAGCAGACGATGTGAATATTTATAAAATTTAAAAATAATTAAATAATAAATATAAATAATAAAAATATTAAAAATTAAAGAAAAATTTGGTAAAACCAACCGCAAACATGTCCTGGAAATTAGAGAAAGAGATTGAAACTAATTTTATCATATCCTTCATATAAGGTTAAATACAAAATAAATGAATGAATATATATATATATAAATAATATTAAATTACTATATATAGATGGATAAATATAAAATATACATATATATGAAATATATTCAAGGTCTTCATATTGTGTGTGCTGGTGACCAACGCAGGTAAGATTCTACTATCGATGGAGTGCCTGAGTTCTTTCCCACAGAGTTGACAGGTCATTGTGATGGCTGGTATTACCTAACTCAAGACCAAGATGGTACTTGTAGATGGTAGCCTTCGCCACACTAGTGAGCTACATTGCCTCGGGATGGAGGCCGACACCGAACAGCAAAGTCTGCAGATCCAGGGGCATTTCTCAGGAGGCAAACACCTCCCGGAGCAAGGGACGCACGGCTCGTAAACTCCAGTATCTGTAGGTGAGAGAGTGACCTCATATCAATCTTCATTAATTTATCAAGGAGTCTGAGGACCACGAGGGCTATTTGACTAAAGCGTAATTGGATTGCATTTATGTTAATTAGTTTCTAATCACTTTCTAATTAACATTCTATACATAGTCCCTATCGCTCTCCCAATAGATCACAATTCTTCAAAGAGAGGCATCAATAAGAAAATATCTTGTACATAATTTGTTGATTGGAATTTTGTTTTGAAATGGATACAGCAATATCAACCAATCTTTCTTTATTTTCGACGCTTCAGTGACTCTCTGTCGTGCTTCTAAGAGGAATGATGATTTAGGAATTCTAGCTTCTATTTTTTGGAATTCCAACATTTCCCGCTCCAATTTTTATAATACCCAGTTTATAACGAACCATGGAAATTTTAAGGGATTTTTTAATCAAAAATTGAAGCGGTTGAAAACTTTAGTTGTCATTGTGGCAACGAATTCCAGGACTCGAGACACCTACTGCTGGAATGCCCACTCTTCTTCACCGCTAGACAACAGACAATAAATAATGTAGATCTATATCAATTTGTAAATAGCAGAGAGAATTATCATAGGTTTAACTATTTTTTGTAGATATAATTGTGATTATATTTCTAACCTGTAAGGTTCAGGTTCCTAATAAATATTATTGTTTTTCTTTTTTTATTTTTGATTACCTTTTCTTGTATAATATGTTTATAACTGTTTCTGTATAAAAAATGTAAATCGACGCAATTATCCCTAACCGAGATATCGCGTTTTGTGTGTTGAAATATATAAATAATTATATATACGTACACAATTTTCTATATATGTAAATAGAGAACCTAGAATTAATAAATAAACATTTCCCTGAAGAAAGTAACAGAAAGTAACTGACACGTCAGGAAGAAAATAAAGATTGGGGGGCTGAGATATAGCTGTATTTACACAAGAAAAAATAATAAAACTAATATATATTGAAAATGATATTTAGCTCATTATTGTAATAATTTATTTCTATGAATTTCAAAATATAATAGAATTATATTATGATGCATTAGCGCGCCATCTGTTATCAAAATACGAAACTATTAAAGACCCGTATGATTATTTTTTAAAATAAACAATTTCTACTGCCCTTACTGCAATGGAAAAATTAATGGGAGGGCTTGGCTCATCGGTAGTGAACCCTCCCAGCGGTTTCGCCAGTTTAAGGTTCACCACTGATGAGCCAGGCCCTCCTATTAATGTTTCCATTGCAGTAAGGGCAGTAGAAATTGTTTATTTTTAAAAAGAATCATACGCGTCTATAATAGTTTCGTATTCTGATAATAGAATTACCTGAAGTTGTTGGTTAAAAGTTAATTATTTTAGGATTAGTTAGAGTTAATTATTAAGAATTTTAATTCTCAACAAATTTCAAAAATTCAAAATCGCTAAAATGGTGGCGGTTTCTTGTCCATTCTCCATGGAAAGGAGGATACCATTGCCCCGTTAGTCAGCCACATTTTAGATTTCCCTGTTCACGGTTACCGTAGCGGCTCGGGGCTCACGACACCGTACTTCACCCTACAGGGCAATCCCTTACTTGTGCTGCTTCTCCCACCCGCCACGTAGAGGAAGGATTGGACTTCTGGGCAGGAAAAATCGCTAAAATTACCAAAGGAAATGTTGTCATTACAAATCACACACAACTTATTGATAAATAAGTAATAATAAAGAGAAATGAGAGGTAACTGATTCTAGATCCCATTTTAATAAGGAACTACTTCCAAAAAGATGCTTTGGAACAGAGGCTATGTGTAGGAAGATGAAAAAGAAGTTGAAGAATTCAAATTATTAACATTTCAAATTTTATTTCAATTTAAAGCGCTATGTCCCCCTAGGGACAATTGCGCTGTCATACATGTATGCCTCTACATTTGTCTATACATATATATTTAGAATAATTTTAGGCCGTGAATAGAATAGTCATATGATGTTAACAATAAGAAAGAGATAAAAAAAGAACTGTTTACAAAAGAAAGAAGTGTCTGTCAAGGTACATTTCACATCCTTACAAACAATTAGCTATATATTGCCAACAAAAAATATAATTGACCCATTAGAAACTTTTTTATTTTTTTCTCCAATAATGGGAGAATATTAGCTTAGTTATGAGGGGAAGCCCTATAAGGTTGTCTCAAAAGTTCGTAAACACTTGCAAAAAATTGAAATACCAATATTATATTGCTAATATTATTCTCCGTTATGTATAATATCTTTGTATTATGTATAAAGTAATTGTATTATGTATATTCGTCGTAATAATATTATTCGCCAAGTAATAAGAAAAACAACGTTTATAAGAAAAATGCGAACATTTGGGACAACCTTGTAACTTTAAAAGAGAAAAAAAATAACTTTACCAATATAATTGAATATATTTTCTTGTCTCATCATATTTATTAACCAATTGTGGTGGTGATGTTTATCTCCATGGTTTAACCAATTCCTGAAGTCCACTCCAATTTTGCGATGGTAGTTATGGGCCTGGAAAATAGGTCCTCTATCGGTCACCCATCGTATTTCAGATTATATAATCAACTATATATATCAACTATAGCGCGCTATGCATCATAATTTAATTTATGAAATAAAAGACTCAATTTAAAGTTGGCGGAAGAGCGATTGCTCGATGCATATTATATATTTATAATTATATGTAATTCTGCTGTTCTCAAAGCTTATGTCCATAGTTCATCTAAAATACCCATTCCAAGAGTCTAGCATCAGTATCCCTATAAAAAAGATATTCTAAAAATTCAATATAACAGCGGTATGGTAGATTAAACTGGCGAAGCGCTGGGAGGGTTCACCACTGATGAGCCAGGCCCTTCCTTTAATATTTCCATTGCAGTAAGGACAGTAGAAATTGTTTAATTTTCAAAAGAATCATACGCGTCTATAATAGTTTCGAATATTCATAATATATGATGACATTGATTAGAAGCGAGTAGAGGCGACCTAGAATATGACACACGTGTAAAGGACCGGTGTGGCCCCATATAGCTCCGACCAGTTTTGTCCTGGCTGTCAGTGGCAGTATATAAGGGACAGTAGAGTTGACACGGACATCAACCATGATTGCTAAGGTAAGTGCTCCTATACTAGACACAATCTTCTAAAACAAATTGCATCTAATTACCTATTACGATAGAGATTAAGAAAAATCTCTTAATTCAATCACACCTGATCTAAATACAATTTCACTTTTATGCTTTTTTTTTGCATATTAAGATAGAGTTTAACACATTAGTATATAAAGTCAGTGGACCTGTACAAATAGACAAAATTATTTTCAAATTATTCGAAATCCATATAAGTTTTTAAACTAATATCGTAAATCATGTTGATTAAATCATTGTTTAGTCAAATGCCCTTCTTTAAAATAAAATTATTTTAGGAACGAAAAAAAAAATTATATAATCTAAAAACTCAAATATTTCTATATTTAAAAACTATATATTTTTTATTTATATTCATTGATATTTTTACTTTTGTTATCATTGTTTTTTTAGAAAGACTTTCAGTTTTGTTGTATAGTTTTGTTGTGAATATGCGTAGTTAACATATCTATCCTTTTAAATCACTAATACAGGATTAACTTTATAAATTCTATATAATGTGAAAATAACTAATGTGTAATATTTCCTCAAGTAATTAAAAATAAAAGCTACTTGAAGGTAAATAATTATCTTTTTCTTATCACGACTGCACCCTCAACCCTTTATCTTATCGATCCTTTGTCTTATCAACCCTTTATCTAACAACAACAAATTATTCATAACATATATATAACCAAATAACAAAATTATTATAAATTTTAAAAGTATATAGTGTTCAAGAAATTGTTCATTAGATTTAGAATGGTTCACATGTAAATTAAATCGAAGAAAGATTGATTTGTAATTCCTTTATGACCAATCAGGATATCCTTGAAAGCATATTCCAATGTGAGAAATTTCTTATCTAATATCAATTTGAAAATTAATAGAATAGGATTGAGATGAATTCTTTCGTTTATTAACATTTTGCATCCAAAAATAAGCAATATCTCTCTCTAACTTGTTTCTGTTTTATAACTAATTCCTTTTATAAACATTTTATATTGTGTTATATAAGGCATATTCGTTCTCTTTCTCATATATGGATATTATATTATTTATATAGTGCTTGAATATTATGATTTGATAGCATGTGTGTTAGAACTGAGAGTTTATAAATTCAATGAATTGAAAGTTTAAAAATAAAAAAAAATAGATTATAAGAACACTTTCTTTAGAAAATAAAAACAGAAATCATAAAGGTATGACAAACTGATATTAAAATATAACTGAACGAATAGTGTTAAAACCTTTTGTTTTCATCAAATATTTTTAAAAAGGATTTCACAATTATAGCGAAATGATTTTTCACGAATTCCGAAATGTGTTTTTTCAATAATTTATTAAAATTCAGAATTTTTTTAGTTAAAACTTTTCCCACAGGTGTTTTGCCTTAGATCTCTAAGAAATGCCCGTGGAAGAGATTTCAACTCAAAATGTCGCGAATTTGAATAAATTTTTGAAAAACATATTGCGGATTTGGTAAATGCCTACACTCATGGACAAAACTTAAGTAAGTTGTACCTTTCAACAAGTATATATTAATTATTATTATATTATATTCTATAATTATTTTTTGAAGGAGAACGTTCGAATTAAGATGTATGGAATATCCGCTGTTATATAAGCAAAAGGAGAAATCTGCTTTTCACATGTGTAGACATGTGGTGCACTTACAGTAAAAGCAGTCATCAAGTTCTACCCACCATGATTATCATGGCCTGTATCACGTGTACTAGAGATAAGAAAAAAAGGAGTAGTTTATGCTTAAAATATAAAACTTCCTTAAGTTTTGTCCATTGGTGCATTTTAACAGATTCTTCAATTACTTAGGCGATTGAATATTTGATTATAGTCTACATAATTCAAAGTTTGTTTAAGATAAGGTTGTTATATTTATTATTATAAAATATATTTAATATTTTATGTGTGTGTGAAAATGATAATAATATTGCTGGTTTTCCAGGTTTGCCTTCTGATCTCTCTGGCTGTTGCCGCCCAGGCTTATGCCCACGGTGGATCCAGCACCAACGCCAGGAAGCAGGATGTAAGTAAATTTCTGCTATTTGGATGAGATCATTTAGACCTAATCATTACACTTTTTATGTGAAAATGTAAAATATAAAACCACCAATTAAACGTAATATTATTCTATTCGTTTTAACAATTATATGAAAAATCGGTTATTTATAAAATAAATTATGGGACAATTTAAGAATAATTCAAACTCAATCCAAATTATTTTGATATTTCAATGAGAGTGCATCTATAAATATGAAGAAATATAATTGTTTCTCCATTTTCTTTTGATAGAGAGAGAATTATATTTCTTACTCAATATGAAAGAACTAAAGATTTATACAATGACTGTAAGCATAGACACGATTAAAACAGAGCTTTTGCTTTATATAGTGGATGAATTTTAACATATACTCTGAATTTGGAATACCTATAAGAAAACGATAGATTGCGAATGCTCGAACGGGCATGTTATTATTAAAAGTGAATCCACGGGTTAAAGTTTTAGCGTTCGCCTTTTGATTATAAAGATATCCATGGAAAATTATTGGACAATAATGGATTCAAGAAATATAAAGAAAATTTTAATTAATAAAAACACTTTTTGTTTTCAGGACCATGGCAACTACGCCTTCGGCTACCAAATCGTAGACCACCACGGCAACACCAACGGCCGTCAGGAGGCTGGACACGGAGGCCACCAAGTCCACGGCTCCTACAACCTGGGCATCAACGACGGCCGTGTCCGTAAGGTGGAGTACGTCGCTGACGGCCATGGATTCCGTGCTGTGATCAAGACCAACGAGCCTGGAACTCAAGCTTCTCTGCCCGCTGCTGCCGTTATGGGATCTCCCTACAAGGGATTCGCTGCTGGTTCCTATGGCATCTCTCACGGTGGATACGGAGGCAATGGTGGTGGCTATGGATACGGTGCTGGAAATGGAGCCGGCTATGGCTATGGACACCATTAAATAATATTCTATATAGACCATTACGAAAGTGTTGTATATAAAACGAATTTTTAAATTAAATAATTAATTTTGATGGGTGTAAATAAAATATTATAGTTTTATTTGTAGTTCTCTTTTCTGTGTGAAATCTAGATTATTACATTTTCCACATATTTGGAAGACATATTTTTCTTTAGATAGATAATTGACAATTAAAAATGGTTTATTGACATCTAGTCAATGGTCAAGAGAGAGTTTACAGAGTTTAAATAGTAGAGAAAATATATACAACAGACGAGGCCTTCTCTGAAGGGACGTCTGGATCCTATCAGGAGCCGAGAGCGGTCCTAAGTTTGGACAGGCACTTGACAATTCTGGGATTCATGCTCCCAACATGCTCGGTGACAGTGTTAAGGAATTTGATGAGAATAGGTTTTTCTTCAGGCAAGAGTTTCTCGACGAGATAGTCCTATCACCGCGGTATAGAAACGCAAACATGATATCTTCCCTTATTACCGCTTTCTCATATAGGGGGCTCAGGATAGTTTCATCATTCAGTCGTTCTTTAGATAAAGATGGATCACTCTGAGTGTAACAATACAAATTTACAACTATTAGAAAACTCACCAGTTCTAGGTCAAATATGGCCAATTCTTTTCTTACGTCTTTTAGGACGCTTCAAATTTTGTGTTGTGTGTTGGTGGATTTTAATTTTCAAACACTCAAACTGAGAGTTGTCATTTATTTCATGCTTCAAAAAGATATATCTACGCTTCATCGTCTATTGACATATTATAAACAGTTTTTTTGGGATGTTTAAATTGATCTTCAAAGTATTTTCTGTCACCAGGACACATTGCTTCTTTTTGGTATTCGATGAGCTAATGGGTCACCCATCATATGCAAACTTTTGCACTTTCAATTCTTCATGCAACATTTCAAATAGAGCTGTTGATTAACTTTAAGTCTATGTTGGATACATGTAAACATTGATATCCTATCCTTTATAAATTTAATTTTACTTTTCGACATTTTCATTTTAAGAAGAATATATTAATAGTCTTCTTCTTTGTTTTTGTCATTTTAAAAATCGACTTTCCATTTTTAAATTTTCTAAACGCTTTAATTTGGTTGCAAATGATTGATGTGTTAGCTATGAGAAATGCCTTGAATATATTTTAATGTAATTTATTTCATTTAATCCTACATTGAAATCACATTAAAGAAGCATTACTCAAAATTTCTTTTGTGAGACAAGTACACATTTGAATCTAGAATAAACCGAAAAAAGAAACAAGTTAAGAACAACTATTCAAGCCATGTAGTGACTTGTCCCACAATTCTAAGAAAGTTAAACCATCCTAACATCAGGCATTTCGAATTGCAAAGTTTTACTCAGAGTGATCAACATATAAGCAGATAAATCTTTTAAACTTCTATATTAAAATAAATAGCTTCATCAGTCGTTTTCGAGTTATAATCTGACTTTTTACTTTCATCTTCCTCTGGGGAATGAATTCTTGAATTCTACCTTTGTACAGAGATAAGGTACATAAATTATGAAAAAGGCATCTCCTTATCGTGCAACTGAAAGTTGCTGATGGCCTGCCATCTATCGGAATAAATATCAACTATTCTCGTTAATTTTTAATTATTCCAGAATTGGCCAAATACCCATCCTTGATTAATCAAGAAAAGCTAACCACGGACGCGTTTCGAGCTGTTGGCTCTCATCAGCGTGGTGCAAGCTGTACCTCAACGACCAAAAAACTGGTCAGTCAGGCATTATTTTATATTATATTTGGCCAATTCTGGAATAATTAAAAATCAACGAGAATAGTTTATATTTATTCCGATAGATGGCGCAAGCCATCAGCAACTTTCAGTTGCACAATAAGGAGATGCCTTTTTCATAAAATATGACCTTAGTTTTAATATCCTGTTAAAATTTCCATCTACACTCATGGGGCTAGGAGATTCAAATATAGAGTGCTTTAATATTGTGTATATATCTCACATATGATGGTTTTATACTTTATATGAAAATAAATTAAAGGATAAAACCATTCAAAACTCTTACTTTTTAAAATAATAGTTTAATTTTTTTACATTTATTGAACTAAATATGAAAGAAAATTAGGAGGGCTTGGCGCTCATTAATGGTAAACCTTCCCAGCAATTTCACCAATTTAGGCCACAATTCAGATCAAAGCTACAACTATTGTATTGTTTATTTTACCTTTACATTCTGTACTTGAAATCTTGGTGATGGGGTTTAAAGAAACTATGGAAAGATCTTTCTGCAATTGTAGAAATTTCACTCAAACTTTCTGTTATGTAATTAAAGTAAGTAAGAAGGACGTAACCAATTTAACTTTACATATTATTTATTATTAATAGTAATTATAAAAAACAAATCTTGGTATATATATATCTACATGAAAACAACAAAAACAATAAACATTATATACATACAAGTTCCTTTTCAAACACGAGCTCATCTATAGCCATTGTTACTCTGTGTAATATTCCAACACTTTTATTTGTTCGAACACTAACCTTTGTCAAGATACAACGTATTTATTTTGTATAAATAAGCTGAGAGCCACATACCATTAATAGGTTATAGTTAGAAGAGGGTTTTGGTTAGATACCATGGGAGAAAACTGTTGGGAGAATCTTAATAATCACTCTCTATTTATACTTAAAACTTCTTTATTAAAAGTATGAAAAACAATGAAGTTAAATTACTATGATAAATTGAAGAAACTCTAAGAAAACTCATACGTCTCCACACAGATTCTCAACCACCCTCACTCAAAGAAAATACCTATATATATACATACACAATCAACACCACAGAATAAATCAGTCCACAGATTAATCAAATCATAGAATGAAAATTAATATTTGAAATAATAAATATCAACAAATCTCCCCTTCAAATCTTCAATTTTCATTCCTCAAAAAATAACTCCACCACTTAGGCAGTTCTTAATCTTGACAGCATCCACACTCTTGGTAAGATTGTCCGCTTTCATTTCTTCTGATGGGACATGCAAAACTTCAATTTATTCATCTTCCACAATTTGTCTTATGAAGTGACACTTTCTATTCAAGTACTTCGTACTTGCTTTCATATTTTTTGACTTAATCATTGAAATAGCATTCTGGCTGTCACAATAAACAGTAATTCGATCTTTCAAATCAATTTTCATTTCTCCAATGATGTTACGTGTCCAAATCAATTCTTTAATTCCTTCAGATAAGGCTTCTAATTCACTCTCTGCAGTTGACAAGGCAACATTTCTTTGTTTATTACTTTTCCAATTAAGTAAGTTGTTTCCCATTTCTATAACAAAACCAGAATACGATCTCGCATCAGCTGTTCTGTCCCAACTCGCATCAGTATAAGTCACAATACTTGAATCTCCCCTAGAATAAATCAATTCATAATTCACAATTCCCTTCAAATATCTTAATATCCTCTTCAATCCATTCATGTGAACCTCTCTAGGATCTTTATTAAATCTACTCATATTGCTTATAGCATAACAAATGTCCGGTCTTGTTCTAGTTGCTATGTAAATCAATTTTCCAACAATTTCTTGATAGTGATTTTGATCAATCGATTTACTATTTTCAAATAAATAATAATTTGTAGAAATGCATAACGGAGTTTTCGAAGGATTGCAATCACGCAAATTATAGGTTTCCAATATTTCTTCAATATATTTCTTTTGATTTATAAAAATACTATCATCCCTATATTCAAATTCCATTCCAAGAAAGTTTTTTGCTGCTCCTAAATCCGTGATATCTATCTCTCTTTTTATCTTTTTCCAAATATTTTCCTCAAAATCGTCACCAGATCCTACACTTAGTATGTCATCCACATGAATTCCCAGATATAAGAAATGATCTCTAAAAATTGCAATAATATAAACATGGATCATTCGCAGATTGTTTCATTCCTGCATTGGTTAATAATTCATCTAATTTCTTATTCCACATTCTACTCGCTTGTTTAAGGCCATAAATACTTTTCATTAGATAACAAATCTTATTGTTTCCCTTTTCATATCCAGGAGGTTGAAGCATAAATATTTCCTCCTCCAAATCACCATATAAAAAAGCTGTTTGAACGTCCTTTTGCTGAGGAATAACTTTTTTCATTGCAGCTATTTCTATTAGAATTCTTATGGTCTCAGGTCTTATTGTTGGAGAATAAATTTCGTGGTAATCACTACCCAGTATTTGATCATATCCTGTAGCTACTAGCCTCGCTTTGAAGTTTTTAATTGATCCATCACTATTTTTCTTAATTGAAAAAATCCACCTACTTTTGATCAATTTTTTATCTTTAGGCCTATCTATCAATCTCCAAACTTTTAACTTTTTAATCCTTTGCATCTCATCTTCCATGGCTTTAATCCATTTTTTCTATCAACAGAATTCAGTGCTTTTTGGTAATCCTTCGGACATTTAATCTCATAAGTCCTATCAGAAACATTTTCCTTATTCTTTATTAGTCTTAATCTTTCAGATCTCCTCACACCCTTTTTTATAAGTTCTTCTTCCTCTGTTTCTCTCAAACGAAGATCTCGTTCTTCTCTCTTTTCTCTCGTCATTCCTGGTTCTGGTCCTCTTCTACGTGGAGTAATTATTTCATCAGGAGGTATTTCCTCTATTTCACTCAAATCTATATCATTTTCATCTTGAGGAATATGCTCATCATCGATGTTAAAATTTTCTACTTGGTCTTCTCTATTACCACCATAGTCTTAATTCCCGTGAGAAATCAAATTTTGGTCTTCTCTACAAAAAAAGAAAAGTTCATTTTCATCAAGATTTCTACCTCTATTATTCATTAAATAATATCCTAACTTAGCTTCATTAAATTTAACGTCTGATACTTCATGAATTTCATCCATTTCCGGTAAATATATTCTATAGCCTTTTCTTATCATACTATATCCCATCATGATTCCTTTATGAGCTTTTGGTTCCATCTTCTTTCTCTTTTCTTTTCTAATATGAACATAAGCTTCACTTCCGAACCTTTTTAAGTAAACAATGTTTGGTTTCCATCCTTTGTATATCTCGAAAGGAGTTGTATTCATTTCTTTGATATCAATTCTATTATTTATATGAACAGCCACCTTAACACTTTCGCTCCAAAATTTTAAAGGTAATTTAGAATCAATTAGCATGGTTCTAGCTGACTCAACTATGGTTCTATTGAATCTTTCGGCTTTTCCATTGCTTTCAGGAGTATAAGCTGTAGTAAATTCTTGCTTGATGCCCTTACTAGATAACCATCGCCTCAAATAATTTGAAAAATACTCTCCACCATTATCATTTCGAATTCTCTTTAATTTCTTTCCAGTCTGTCTTTCCTCTTGGATAATCAAGTTTATTATGGAATCTGCTGTTTGAGATTTATTAGTAATTGGTATAACGAAAGTAAAATTACTATAGTCATCAACAATCGTAATGAAATATTTATATCCAAAAGATTCATTTAAAGGTCCAACTATGTCGGTATGCCATAGATCCAAAATATCTTCAGATTGATTATATTGTATACTTTTGTAAGATTTTCTATGATTTTTTCCTAATGTACAAGATTCGCAATTCGCTTTGTTATTATGTAAATTTTTCAATCCTAATACAGTTGAATTATCATACATTTCTTTTAATTTTTGAAAATTTACATGAACAAGTCTTTGATGCCATAGCATATCATCTACTTCTGCTTTTCTTGCTATTTCCATATTTAGGATTCCTTCAACTTCAAATTTATCCCCTACTCTTTTTGCTTCATATAAGACATCACCATTTTTATCTATTACCTCAGCTTTATATTTACTAAATAATACACTTAAATCATGATCCACTATTTTTGCAACCGATAATAAACCTTCTCTCAAATCAGGCACATGCAAAACATTTTCAAATTTAATGAATCCCTCATCTACATTCGACTTCATTCTTATAGCTCCAATTCCCGATGATTTCATCACTGCACCCTTCTCAGCTGTTGCTATTATTCTTTCCTCCTCTTCATATTCTATAAATAATTCTTTCTCACTGACCATATGGCTAGAGGCTCCAGAATCCATTGTCCATCTTATTCTTTCATTCCCTTGATCTTCCTCTTCGTAATTGTCTTCATTCGCCTCCATCACATGACCCGTAGATTCTCTATAATTTTTCCTGTCAACTCCTCTCCTAGGCCCATTATAATCATACTTTGCATGACTTTCATTTCTATACCTTTTACACATCGTCGATTCATGCCCAAATCCTCCACATTTAAAACATTTCATCCTATTTCTACACTCCCTAGAGACATGACCCATCCTTCCACAGTTATAACATTTAATAAATTTCCTTCTTTCCGTCCAGCCTTCTCTAGCTTTAGATGCAATCTCTTGGTTTTCTACTTTTTCTAGTTTCCTATATTTTATTTTTTCTTCAGTTTCCTTCAGGATTTGTCTTATTTTGTTCATATTATTTTGCCTGTCTGATTTTATAATTTTTATGTCAAAATCAAATTCAACTCTCAACCCTTCCAAAACGAAGCAAATTAACTCTCTATCTTTAATTTCATCTCCTGCTTGAATGCTTTTGCTCTTTATAATCATTGCTCTATTTAAGTAGTCATCCACCGTTTCATCTTCGTTCATTTTCAATTTTGACAATTCTATTCTATTTTTCATCTGCAAGTCTTCATTTTTTGATGCCATTTCCTCTCCAATTATATTCCATAATTTCTTGGCACTTTTTTCGCTCGAGTATTTCAGCACTTGAGTGTCATTCATTGTTCTATTCATCAAATTTCTTGCAATGGCATTGTCGTCATCCCAGTCTTCCCAGATTTTCATTTTTTCATCAAATTTCTTGTCTGTTTCTATTGGCCTTTCCACCTCTTCTCCTTCTATAATTCTTCTCCATAATTTTAATCCCCGTAATTCACTTTCAATTCGATTTGCCCAGATCAAGTAGTTTTTGTCTGAAAGTTTTTCTATTGGAGATAAATTAAAATTTTGCATCTTTTCTTTTTTCTAAAAATTTTCAATTAATCTTGATTTGCATAAATTTAAATTCAACCGCTCTCTGCTACCAATTGTTGGGAGAATCTTAATAATCACTCTCTATTTATACTTAAAACTTCTTTATTAAAAGTATGAAAAACAATGAAGTTAAATTACTATGATAAATTGAAGAAACTCTAAGAAAACCCATACGTCTTCACACAGATTCTCAACCACCCTCACTCAAAGAAAATACCTATATATATATATACACAATCAACACCACAGAATAAATTAGTCCACAGATTAATCAAATCATAGAATGAAAATTAATATTTGAAATAATAAATATCAACAAAAACATTGATAATTATTATAAAATTACTGATAATATGTAATATTTGTAATATTTTGGGGTTTGTGTGTGTGAATATAAGGATTTTCTATACAATAATCAGCAATGTGAAAATAGTACAAATGTGAATTTTTACTTCAATCAGGTGGATAAATGAAGAAAAAGGCATTTCCTTATCGTGCAAATAAAAGTTGCTGATGGCTTGCGCCATCTATCGGAATAAATATCATCTAATCGTTGATTTTTATTTATCCCAGAATTGGCCAAATATCGTTTTTTGATTAATCAAGAAAAGCTAACCACGTACGCGTTTCGGGCAATTGGTCCTTGTCAGCGTGGTGTAAGCTGTACCTCAACGACCAAAAAAGCTGGTCTTTGGGGCATCTTGAAATGCCCACGCTGACGAGGGCCAACAGGAATAATTAAAAATTAACGATTAGTTGATATTTATTCCGACAGATGGCGCAAGCCATCAACAAATTTAGTTGCACGATCAGGAAATGCCTTTTTCCTTTATAACGTTGGTAATATATTCAAAAATATTTTGATATATGTAAAGAAATTTATAAAAATAAAGGTATATAAATTAAATATATATTTCATAATAGAAATAATAATTTAAAACCACAATACTGGCCAATAAAATTACTCTACTAAGAAGATACACGCTACAGAGATGAAGTTTACACGATAGGAAGACAAAGGGCGATATCAAAATATGAAACTTCCTTTTGTTTTATTCATGAGTGTATGTAAGACGACAGGCTTACAGATTTCGGTCTAGGTAGCCCACTATACAATGGTGTATGTAAGACAAAATAGCTTGATAAAAAAACTTACAAGGTTGCCCCAAAAATTCGTGAACATTTGAAAAAATTGTAATAACAATATTATTCTCCGTTATATATAATATCTTTGTATTATGTATAAAGTAATTGTATTATGTATTCACACTGTAATAATAATTTTCGCCAAGTAATAAGAAAAAAACAATGTTTTAAGAAAAACGCGAACATTTGGGACAACCTTATATGTTGTTTCCGATACACATTTTTGAGAACACGATAACAATCGAGTAGTTGGCAGCAATTTTACGAAAAACTCCTGGATACGGAGACAATACCTGATTATGAACCACTTAATATGACTTTTCTAAATACAGATAATGAGCTAACTGAATACATAACTCTGAACGAAATAAACAGAGAAATTTCTCGGTTAAGATGTGGTAAGGCGATATACTTCAATGACGTAATGAATGAAGCAATAAAGGCCCTCCCTAAAGAATATTTGATTTCCCCGAAGAACATATTTAATAGAATCCAGAGAACATGTGGATTCCCGACAACGTGGATAAAATCAGTCACCCAACCAATTTTTAAGAATTGTGATCAAGACAATCCCTCTAACTATCGAGGCATCTTAAGTAATATAGCAAAACTATACACATCAATCCTCAAATCTCGTCTAGGCACTAGATAGAAAGGAGAGAGATTGTTCCTGAGAATCAGGCAGGAGTCAGAGGCGGTCACTCTTGCCAAGATCACATATTCACTCTTTTATCCTTGATTCAAATGACCCTAAGCCGAAAGAGAAGAAATAACTCTAAAAGATATTTTATACACAGTGATCTTTATTGAAGACACACGAGTTAACCAAAATTGAACAAAATGCTTCTGTCTACTGAAAAAAAAAAAACAGACAACAGGCAACATCAAATATTTTCCTCTTCTCAAGTTTTGTCCATGAGTTTATATTGCCGAATGGCCATCAATATATTTATTTTATCGTAGTAGTTTGATTGAAGAGTATTCAGAAGAGAGTTCGAAAGTTCATCCGTGTTTTATGAGTTAAAGATAATCTCCTAGAGAAATTTTAATCACTTTATAACATCTCTATCTATATAAATACTAGTATAATATTTAAAATAGTTGTAATTTTTATATGTCTCTCTCTCTCTCTCTCTGTGTGTGTGATCTTAGAGAAAGAAAAAGGGCGATCACAAAGGGAGATTTCTTCAATATTGTAAAATACTCGTATAATAGATATATTATTTTTGATAAAAATATTTTATAATTTTATCAATTATTCTTAAATTTTGTCTATTCAGACCGAATATTGAGGATGGTGATTTTTAAGATAGTCGATTACTTTCTTTGTTTCCTTATATAGAGAGTGAATTTGTCCATTCCAATATACACTCACGGGCAAAACTTAATAAAGTGAAAAGTATTTTATGTCGCCGGTCGTCTCTCTCTCTTTTTTTTTTGTTAAGAAGGAGACAGAGACAATTTGTTCACACTTGGTTATCTCGTTTGTCTTCAATAAAGGTCACTGTAATATCTTTCAGAGTTATTGTCTGAACCCTGATATACATGCTAAAAGGTATAACTTTCTCAAGTTTTGTCAATCAGTGTATCTCAGTATATGTTGGGGAGTGACATCTTCAATTTTGTAATATTTGTATAAACATAGATCCTGTGCGTTGTAACATAACCAATCTGTTGTTCCTTTTTGCATATTTCCATACTAGACGAATGGCCCGGGCAACGCCCGGGTTTTACCCGAGTGCGTATATATTTTAAAAATGTTTTAATTAAAAAACTATTCGTTACAATTATAAATTGGCGCCGTGGATGTCTCTCTTGTGAAACGTCCCGCCCCAAACTGTGTGTGTCTTGAAAATATAAAAATAAAAATGTGAACGGAAAAATATGTCCAGGGTAGCCTAGTGGTCATGGCATCTGCCCGGTAAGCGGAAGGTCGTGGGTTCGATTCCCATCCCTTGACACTTTTTTTATTTTATCCATTCTGACCAAAATCTATCCGTGAACTTCACACAGCGAACTTCACAAAGAGAGAATAAGGCAATTATATAAGTAGATAATCCAAATTGTGCCTTATCACACACTATTTTTTTATTTGGCCTTATTACCTTGTGTTTATAATCTATGACGTAATGCCGGCGGCGCGCGCCTGTTGGCTGCCGGCGAGCACGTGACCTCCCTGTGCGCGCGCATCCGTGACAGAACCGGCCGGCCCATGACGGTCGTGACTATATATGTTGATGGATGGATAATAATAATAATATAATAATAATGATAATGATCATAATGATGATGCGCGCGCACCCGTGACAGAACCGGCCGGCCGGCCCATGACGGTCGTGACTATATATGTTGATAATAATAATAATAATTTAATAATAATAATAATAATTATTATTATTATTATTATCATTAGATAATGATCATGATCATAATGATGATGCGCGCGCACCCGTGACAGAACCCATGACGGTCGTGACTATATATGTTGATAATATAAATGAGTTTTAAAAATTGCAAAAAAAAAATGCATCGGCCGGGAATCGAACCCGGGCCGCCCGCGTGGCAGGCGAGCATTCTACCACTGAACCACCGATGCTTTAAAAAATGGCCATATTTAGGTATTCATTCCATTCCGGATTAGTCCAGGTAAAAAAAGTTCTTCAAATGAAAAAAAGAAATAGCCAAAAATACTAATCAAAATGCAGCCGAAAATTTTCCTCAGGTTTATAAAAAGCGACATGCAAAATTTGGTACCAATTGGTTCAGTAGTTTTTGAGTTTATCGCGAAACAGACAGACAGACAGAAATTGACTTTTATATATATATAGAGATAGAGATATAGAGAATTACTCTTCATTGTTGGCTTTTTATCTTACATTCATTCTTCATTGTTGGCTTTTTATCTTACATTCACTCTGTTGGCTTTTTATATTACATTTACTCTTCATTGTTGGCTTTTTATCTTACATTCACTCTTCATTGTTGGCTTTTTATATTATATTTACTCTTCATTGTTGGCTTTTTATCTTACATTCATTCTTCATTGTTGGCTTTTTATATTATATTTACTCTTCATTGTTGGCTTTTTATCTTACATTCATTCTTCATTGTTGGCTTTTTATATTATATTTACTCTTCATTGTTGGCTTTTTATCTTACATTCATTCTTCATTGTTGGCTTTTTATATTATATTTACTCTTCATTGTTGGCTTTTTATCTTACATTCATTCTTCATTGTTGGCTTTTTATATTACATTTACTATTCATTGTTGGCTTTTTATCTTACATTCATTCTTCATTGTTGGCTTTTTATATTACATTCACTCTTCATTGTTGGCTTTTTATCTTACATTCATTCTTCATTGTTGGCTTTTTATATTACATTCACTCTTCATTGTTGGCTTTTTATATCATATACGAATGACCCGGGCAACGCCCGGGTTTTACCCGATTAAATGCTTTTATTCAAATACTATTCGTTACAATTATAAATTGGCGCCGTGGATGTCATTCTTGTATCTACTTATATATTTGCCTTATTCTGTCTGTTTGTCTGTTTGAAGCTCACGGATGGGATTTTTCATAACCATCGGTGGTTCAGTGGTAGAATGCTCGCCTGCCACGCGGGCGGCCCGGATTCGATTCCCGGCCGATGCATTTTTTTTTTTTTACAATTTTTGAAACTCATTTATATATTATACAAGAATGACATCCACGGCGCCAATTTATAATTGTAACGAATAGTATTTGAATAAAAGCATTTAATCGGGTAAAACCCGGGCGTTGCCCGGGTCATTCGTATATAATAATTGTATAAACGAATGCAAGACAAAATCACCGCGAATGTTTCTTTTTTTTAAGGCAATTTCTTTTTAAGGCAATTATCGTTATTTATCGTTAATTTTTGTTTCGATTTTATTGAAAAAAAAACGATATGGTGTCTTTAAAAAATGATCTTTATTACTATGCAGTTTTCTATTTAGTCAATATACCTAAGTTCATGTTGCAAATGTAATTATCTCTATCGATTTAGTAGGTGAAATGCAAAAAAAAAAAAAATCGACATGATGAAATCTTTATGAAAATTCACATTTTTATTTTTATATTTTCAAGAAACACACAGTTTGGGGCGGGACGTTTCACAAGAGAGACATCCACGGCGCCAATTTATAATTGTAACGAATAGTATTTTAATTAAAACATTTTAAAAACACACAGTTTGGAACGGGACGTTGCACAAGAGTGACATCCATGGGGCCAATTTATAATTGTAACGAATAGTATTTGAATTAAAACGTTTTTAAAATATATGCGCACTCGGGTAAAACCCGGGCGTTGCCCGGGCCATTCGTCTAGTAATATATAAATGAGTTTTAAAAATTGTAAAAAAAAAATGCATCGGCCGGGAATCGAACCCGGGCCGCCCGCGTGGCAGGCGAGCATTCTACCACTGAACCACCGATGGTTATGAAAAATCCCATCTGTGAGCTTCAGACAAACAGACAAACAGACAGAATAAGGCAAATATATAAGTAGATTGATAGGTTATATTGCTAACTGGTTTTATCCAGATTTTTACAGAAACGACACTAGAATAATCTAATATATCATTCATAAAAGAAGCGATTATATTCACATGTTCTCCTACATACACCAGCCAAATATATTCAAAGTTTACATAGGACTAATGCCAATGTTAAAAAATCCGGCAAAAACATATGTATATACAAGGTATGTCCCATAAGTTCCCGGACTGGGTCCATAAAAAAATAAATAAATGAAAAATGTAAATGAATTTGACTGTTTATTATAGAAAAAATATCTGGCTACACGGTGGTACCAATATCGAGGCGGTACGTGCACGCGCCCCAAAGTTATTCTAATTTATTTAAAGGTTACACATAGCGCTGCGGCGATTTTACGATGGAACGAAAATTGAAGCAGAGGATTTGCATAGAATTTTGTGTGAAACTTCAAATATCAGCAACCGAAACTTTTTAAATGCTTAATAAAGCATTCCCCAAAGAGAACAATTGTTTTTGAATGGCATTCTAGATTTAAAGCTGGCAGAATTTCCATTGAAGATGATCTTCGTCAAGGACGCCCAAAAATTTCAAAGGACTGATGAAAATGTGCAAAAAATCACCGATTTGATAAAAGAAAATCCTCGAACCACTTTGCTGGAGCTAGAGCAAGACACAGGCATCTCTAAAACAACGATTGGAAGGATCGTAACCAAATCAAAAAGACTCCTGCAAAATTCATCCCAAGATTCCTCACTAATGAGCAAAAACTGTGTCGGCTTGCAACCTGTGAGGACATGTTGGAAATGACAAGAACGGATCCGGAATGGAAAGACAAGATAATCACAGGCTACGAGACATGGGTCTATGGCTATGATCCTGAAACCAAGCATCAATCTGCCGAGTGGAGATGTCAGGGTGAGCTTAGACCCAAAAAATCCAGATTATTGAAATCCAGAAACAAGGTCGCTTTTTTGGATAAAAAGGGCATTTTTCATCACGAGTATCTTCCTGCAGGCCAAACAGTTATCAAGGATATGTATTTGGGCATTCTTCGCCGTCTAAGGGAAGCGATTCGAAAAAAAAGGCCAGAAAAATGGACTAATGGTGGCTGGATCCTACACCATGACAATGCTCGCCCTCACACAGCGCACTTGATGACTAGCTTTTTG
Source organism: Cordylochernes scorpioides (assembly GCA_030710605.1). Classification (NCBI taxonomy): domain Eukaryota; kingdom Metazoa; phylum Arthropoda; class Arachnida; order Pseudoscorpiones; family Chernetidae; genus Cordylochernes; species Cordylochernes scorpioides. The sequence goes on along the minus strand of CP092885.1, from coordinate 7,484,538 downwards.
GCGAAAAACGGGACACAAATCCTACTTCAACCACCCTATTTCCCAGACATCGCACCAAATGACTTTTTCCTGTTCCCCAAACTTAAAGCAGTTCTAAAAGGAAGACATTTTGACACCAGGGATGACATAATAGAAAAATCGCCGTTAGCATTGAAGAGCATTCCAAAAGAGGCTTATAAAAACTGTTTCGACAATTGGGAGAAACGATGGCGCTGGTGCGTTGAAGCAAGGGGGGATTACTTTGAAAAGTTTTAATTAAACAATTTTTTTAAAATCTTACCTTTTTTTTTTATGGACCCAGTCCGGGAACTTATGGGACATACCTTGTATATACGTATTAAAAGGGGGTGATACAAAAGTCTTGCACAACTTTAAAAATTAATAACTCCGCGAATATTTGCGCTAGAGCAATGCGGTATTCAAAAAGGAAAAATACGTGTCGATCAGTTATTTTTTCAATTTATCAACCAATTTGACCGCCGAATCTCTGATAATAGTAGAGCACCAGCTAGCAAATAAAATTGTAACTAAAATCAATTTTGAATTTTTCATTATTTGCCATAAAAGGTCCCATTGCATTCTGAACACAATGGTGCATACCGCATTGCTCTAGCGAAAATATTCGCGGAGTTATTGATTTTTAAAGTTGTGCAAGACTTTTGGATCACCCTGTATATACAGGTATTATAGTTATCTAACGGTGGAATATTATGGTATATTTGTAGTCCTGTAGAAGGGCTACGAGTTGGCAATAAAAAGAAATAAAAAAAACTAATCTCCTGAGACTAATTAACTTGTTTAATAGGACCAATATGTCAAAATAAATAGCTAATTAGATCATCGAAATGAATCACAATTCTAGTTTATCAAGTGTGTGATAATTTGAAATATGATTCAACTCTTTTCTGGTCGAAGTGTGTTTTATTAAAAAAAAACTATGAATACTCTATGAAAAAATAGTACAAATGTGATATTGTACTGGGATAAGGTGCATAAATTATGAAAAAGGCATCTCCTTATCGTGCAACTGAATATTTATTCCGATAGATGGCGCAAGCCATCAGCAACTTTCAGTTGCACGATAGGGAGATGCCTTTTTCATAAAATATGATAACTCTGGCCAGGCAATCTATATTTTCAAGATGATTCAATATTATTTGAAGCGATTACTTTCAAATGATTCAAATCTCCTGAATATAAATTAAATAATACAACATATTTATAGAGATGAGTTTCTTTTCATTTTATTGAACGCAATCCCCAGCTTTCGGACATTTCTGCTCTTCTATGGGAGTGCATATGAACTCTTGTAATTATTCGTTTTTATGTACCCTTGTACAATGGACTAAATGTATCAAACCCGTTTGATCTAATTTCAACAAAAGACAAATATATAAAATTCAACTCATTTTTCAGATTTATTTTGAATTTTATAAAAAAACTAATAAATTCCATTGGAACGCTTTATTTAGAAATGAACTATTTTTAGTATTGTTTTAATTGTGTGAATAATTATCTAATATCTAGCATATTTTCATTCTAAAATATTCCTTAAAACTTTTTAAAATCTGTAACTTGTTTTTCTTGAATAAACACAATACTTTACAATTTGATTTAATTTAACTAAATTTGCATATTAACCTTTTGAAATATATCAATTGTGTTGATATTTTTTTATCTTTTCATCTAACTAACTTGCATACTAATTCTGTACATATTTCAAATATCTTTCTTTCTTTTCTTTCAAAATTTTGTTTGAAGTGCAAGTGTCCCTAGGGGACATATCGCTCTAAGTCGAAATAAAGAAATGTATATGGACAGAGATGCCCGAAAGCTCGAGATTGCATTTAATAAAATGAAAAAGAAACTCATTTATAGAAACATGTTGTATTATTTAATTTGAAGATAATATTGCTTTAAATTGTGTTTTATCGTTGGTATTGAAATCTTAGTCCATTTGATAAGGAATAAATTAGAGGTCTTGCTATGGGACAGTGACGTGGTAGACCGGTGTGGACCGAAATAGAGTTGTGTCACCAGTCTTGTCTACGGTCGTCTGGAGTATATAAAGGGCTGTAGAGATATGGAGAGTCACATCTATCATGATTGCTAAGGTAAGTAAGTCTCTCACTGCCTCTATTTTTATCTTCAAACATCTACTTTCATTTGTCGATGGTATTGGATATAATTCGAATTCAATTCAAAACTACCTTAAATTCAGTTGAGAATATTCTCTACTCAAGTTGGTGGTGTAAATAATAAATAAAACTATAGCGAAGTTAATTATAAAGAAATTACTTTTATTGTTATATTTATTGATATTATATATTGTAGCGAAGTATTTGTTATTTTACAAAAGCATTTATTATTTTACACTAGTATTAACAGAGTATCATTTTTATATTTTACTACTCTGTAAACTTCCCTCATTGTGCTTATATTTTGTCTATCCTTCATAGTAATAAACTTCTAAAGAAAGGCTTATAATCAAACGATGGCTTGTGGTCGGAAGACGCACGATTAATATGGATTTCGACGTTTTAGTTAACTGAAGAAAGGCTTTCCCGAAAGATTCCTTTATCCAAGTAAATAAAACGAGTTGCGGCGTCTTTTGTAATTTGTTGAAATCCGGATTCTTATAAAAATGAATATGGTCTTCAGCTGAATAAGTGAAAGTTTATTATGATTACCCCAAAAAATAACGGTAATATTTATTTTTACTGTTTCATGTTACTAATGAATCATACATTTATTTTATCATGTTTATTCTTATACTAGCGGATGTACCCGGCTTCGCCCAGGTTTTTCTCGAGGGAATGTTTGTAGTCTAGTAATAAGAAAATATACTACACCTAAAAACTATCAGAGAAAAGCTTACAATGTATGTTATGTTTACGATATCAAGTTAAATAAAAACAAAGATAAAATTTGCATATGTTAGTCACTATAAATTTGTATATTTGTTAGGCGAAATTAGAAACATGATAAAACAATTGGGTATTTAAAAACAAATGTAGAAATAAAAGTTGAAGTATAATAAACAATGTTAAAGTTTAGTTTTAATTATTAATCAAGATTGTGTGTGAATATGTGAGAAAGATGTAATATCGTTGTTTTCTTGGCCGACTGTTTTACATATGGTGTTATCTTAAAATTGCTTGTTTTGAATATTTTTTAGATTGAGATTATTAGCTAGTATGTAAAAAAATTAACTCTGTTGAAATTTAATTTTGTATTTATATATAAATAAAATTAACTCTGTTGATTTTTTTTGTATTTAATCGATAACAGCGAAGTTACGCATGTTAATGTTAGGAAATATATTTTGATGTTAAGCAAAACCTGCTCCATCTCGTTTTACATAAATGTTGAAAATTTGGTTGAAATTGATGCATTGTAACGAAAGTTTTTAGTGATGTCCACTTATGAAATTTCCATTTTATTAATATAGATTATCATACATGATATTTGTTTCCAGGTTTGTCTTCTGATTTCTCTGGCCGTTGCCGCTCAGGCCTATGCCCACGGTGGAGCCAGCACCAACGTCAGGAAGCAGGATGTGAGTGGTTTCATTATATATTTTGAGCTTTATCTAAAATTAAAAATGCATAAAATACATGAAGCGATATAGTTTATTTGGATATTTTATTGTATAAACATATATTTATATACTTGGAAAAAATGCCGGAAGGAAATTGATCTATAAAAGAATAGAGTGTATACTCTGTCAAAATAAACGTCAAAACTAGACGCTAACTATTAAACGTCACCGTAAACTAGCCCGAAACCATGGTCTCTAAGTGAACGCTTCTCAGTTTGCCAAAGCTGGTGTTCTGGCTTTGTCACCTATTTGAGGCCCTTAGTTCGCGGTGACGGTCAATAGATGGCGTCTAGTTTGGATGTTTATTTTGAAAGGAGAGACGCCTATGCTTATATATATCTAACATATTTGATAATTCTATAAAAAGTAATGACAAGTATAGGACTTGTCAACAACGACAAATACTAGAAAATCATAAACTTTTTTGTCGCGATAAGCAAACTACGTCTAACACCAACAACATTCTTTTTTTTTACAAGTAGACCAAATCGTTTCGGCGTGCTTGCTAAAAGAATATCGTAATATATAAAAGGACACGTGTGTTGCGTTGCTTATTACACACACGATATATATAATAAGAGAAAAGTAATAAAATAATTTTGAACACAAAACTTAATTGAATTGAATATCCATACCTACCATTATTTCCACAAGTGTAAACAAGAGACCATATTCTAAAAACTTTAAACCTATGTATCTTGAAGGAGATCTTTTATGCCAAGTTATGAGGTGTTTCTCCATTGGAATCTAAAATGGCTGCATATCTTCTCAAAATAGGAAGGGGGAGGGAAGCTAAAAAATAAATGATATTAATAATAATTTTTGCTGTTTCAGGACCACGGCAACTACGCCTTCGGGTACCAGATCGTAGACCACCACGGCAACACCAACGGCCGTCAGGAGGCTGGACATGGAGGCCACAACGTCCACGGCTCCTACAACCTGGCTCTTCACGACGGCCGTGTCCGTAAGGTGGAGTACGTCGCTGACGGCCATGGATTCCGCGCCGCCATCAAGACCAACGAGCCTGGCACCCAGCACTCTCTGCCCGCTGCTGTTGACATGGACTCTCCCTACAAGGGATTCGCTGCTGGTTCCTATGGAATCTCCCACGGTGGATACGGCGGCAATAATGGCGGCTATGGCCGTGGAAATGGTGCCGGCTATGGAGCTGGAAATGGCGGATATGGTGGACACTACTAAGCCATCATATAATAATTTAGAGACCTGTGAAATTTGTTAAATTCTGTAAATATATATTGTTTTAAGTTATTAAATATTTTTGATGGGTGTAAATAAAAAATATTCACATAAAATTGTCTCATATTTTTAACTATAAATATTTACAGATATTCTCTCAAAAAAAACCTATTTTACATAAAAATATGTCTCTATATTAGAGATGAAGAATAATTTACCTATATTGTGATTGTCAGAACGCCATCCTTTGTCGTCTTTATTTCATACAGGTTAGCTGAAGTCTATCGTTATGCAGATCAGAAAGTGTGTTTGGTGATATTCTACAATGTGGACGGCAGTTGACATCGATCTTGGCTTACTATCTTTACAGACCTTTGTGAAGAGAAGACGATACACATTTTATGCTATAAATAACTCTGCACGAAGTAGTTCATCTGGTTCAAATTCGGCCAGTTTGAGAAGGCGACATGTCTTTGTCCAGGAAATAAAAAATCGTTCTGTTAGAAAGCGATCGTTGTAAGTGGGAGTCCCAGTTTTGCTGGAAGCCAAAATTTCAACCAGGAAAGTGTTGACGAGATGCGTGAAGCAGACAGTCACTCATAAAGAAAGTCCTTGTAGATTTGAGAGTCCATTTTGATATTTATCTCAATATAAACAAGAGGGGCGGCTTGCCTTCAGAAGTGACAACTAGCTTAGACTTTGACAGACTTAGTAAACTTGGGCTTTGTATGCATGTGAGTGTGTGTGTGCGACCTTTTCTAGAGAACTTATAGTGTGCAAATAACGGTTGCTTTTGAACTCATAGGCGATTGCAACTGTCAAAATATTTTTACGTTGTCGGAAAACCCCAATTGGATCATTAAGATAAACTACTTTGCTTTGTCTGGTCTTTTCTTCATATCAGCCTTGGAAAGGGTTTGCCACGGTGAATACGATAGCTTCGCAGTCCCAGGTCAGGTTTCACGATACCCTGCATTATTTCCCTAAAAGTGCTGAAGTCAGAAGCGATGCTATTCATGCTAACGCTGCAATCCTCTGCTTGATCTAACCTGTTGCCGAAGTGTTGACCGTCTTTCGGCCGCTTAATTTAGAAAGCATCAAAAATTTCCTTGCTCTTGGTATCGCTTTACAATCATTCTAACGATACTGGAGTTAATATTGATCCAAAGAGGCCTTAAGCCTGCATGCCAAATGCCTTCGAAGCTCAGGTGCATAATCGTAGTTCTAAAAGGACGGAAAAACTTGGATGTTGGAAGCTTTGCTTTCTTGAAAAGCTATTTATTAACGTGAGTGAAACATTATGAATATACACAGATGATACATCGCCTTAAACCTGTTAGTGAAATTCTATAAAGTTAACCATACTCTTCATCCACCCTTAATAGGCAATTGATATGTCTATGTATAATAGAGCGTACCTGGTTCTGTGAAAGAAGGACACTTTTGTCCAAAATATTATGAAGGATTTCTCTTTTCATATAAATTTAATTCGCAAAAATCTGAAAGTAATTTATAAATATTTTTAGGTCATCCGAAAACACACAAACACAGTTTTATCATTGTTAAAACTAAAGAAAAAATGATTGTGAAAAGAGACGAATATTAATCTGGTAAAAGGTCTGGTGAAAGATTTAAAATATACATGTCATTAAAAATTGTAATCGGAACTAAGAAAATGATGAAACCGAAAATCACATACACAATATAAATTATAATTTATTTTATGAATATATATTTGTTAGAAATGTGAAATTTATAGAGTCGCTGTTTCATCCCAAGTCGACCTTTGGCACATGTACACTGCGGCGGCGCCACCTGATACCATGTGTGACGTCACTACCTACCCCTCCTCCCTTCCTGCCTGCTGCTGGCTGATTACAACTGTCATTCTATCCCTCTTTTGATTTTCTCTAAACTTGTATAACTAATAAATCAATTGGCACTCTGCTTTAACGAGTCATTCGTTAATATTTCCAATAGGTTATGGGTCCTGACTACGCCCCAAATTTGAAGAAGCAAACCTAAAGTGAAACTGCTAAGCCTAACTCGTGCTAAATATGACGCACCTTGAGAATCAAGTCCGCCAGTTCAAAGGCGAAAACTTCCCTCTTTGGAAATTTCAGTTCCGACTACTATTAGAGCAAAATCAACTTTTGGATATCGTGGACGGCAAAGAAATCAAACCAGAGGTAAGTGACGCTACCTCTGCTATACAGGATGCATGGCACGCCAAAGATATCAAAGCCCGAATGCTTATATCACAGGCACTTGAATTAAGATTTTTAGAACCTTTGATGTCCTGTAAAACTGCCGCTCAAATGTGGACAAGGCTCATGTCCATCCACGAACAGAGATCAGAGATCGCAATTGGCATGTTGTGGCAACAATTTTTTGACGCCCGAATGTCGTTATCAGAGGATGTCAGCAGCTATAACGCCAAGATTGAAAATCTTAGTGCAAAAATTCAGGATGCAGGAGGAACGATTACAGATGACCAGAAAGTGGCAAAGATAATAAACTCTCTTCCTTCGAGCATGCGGTATTTCATCCCAGCATGGGAGTCTCAAGCGCCGATTACGCAGACTCTAGAGAACTTATCAGCACGTCTTCTGATTGAAGAATGTAGAAACCAGCAGGCCGATTCCTCGCAAGGTACAGCATTCTACCAACAGACTAAACTAAGAATCAAAGAAGATAACATAAAGAAGACTGATTCAGGAAAGATATCAGAACTAAAGAAAAAGACTGAATGCCATTATTGTCACAAGATTGGTCATTGGTCACGGGATTGTCGGAAACGGATTGCCGACCAGCAGAAGAAAAACGAGAAGCGGTAGAACCAAGCAGGAGATTGTGATCATAAAGGTTTCAACGCTGATACCATCCTAAAGTGGAATGATTGCGACATATGGTGGGCAGATAGCGGAGCTAGCTGCAGCATGACCTTCCGACGTGAATGGTTCAAGTCCTTCACTCCGATCCACAACGATCATAGAATATACCTTGGAGACACTTCCGTCCTTGCAGAAGGTACAGGTGACATTGAAATCCTTGCCATGGTGAATGGAGAATGGATTACAACATCAATCAGGAATGTGCTCTACTCTTCGAAGCACAAGAAAAATTTGTTCAGCCTGGGAGTGTGCACTGAAAAGGGATACCGAGTAGACATCGACAAGGATGAGCTGCGCATCTACTCAAGAAAAGATCTGAAAGCAGTTGGACAACGCCAAGATGGGCTCTACAAGATGATGTTCCGAATTACTTCATCTTCACAAGGATTTTCTGCAAAGATCAACAACCTCCAACTGTGGCACGAAAGACTAGCACACATCTCACTCACCACTATTCGAGAAATGGCCAAGAAAGGATTGATCAACGGTTTGCAACCCGAGAGGACATAAAAGAAGACGATTTCTTCTGTCAAGGCTGCCAAGAAGGAAAAGCTCACAGAAAGCCTAGTCATTTGTCTGAAACAAAAGAATACAATCCTGGTGAGTTCATTCTAAGTGATATCTGCGGCCCTATGCCAACACAATCAATAGGAGGATCACTTTATTTCATTTTATTCAAAGATTATTCCAGTGGCTTTCGCCATATAGATTTCATTAGACACAAATCCGATATTTTACAAAAATTTGAAAACTTTGCTAGATTCAGTTATAATCAAACAGGCAATAAAATTAGAGTGATTAGAACCGACAATGCACTAGAATATACCAGTAAAGATTTCACAAATACTTGCAGAAAGTTCGGAATAGTGCATGAATTGTCAGCTCCATATGTTCACGAAACGATAGGGCGCGTAGAACGCGACAATAGAACTATTGTCGAAGCAGCTCGATCGATGCTGTGCGCACGAAATCTTCCCGAAGAACTTTGGGCAGAGGCTTGCAATACTGCAACCTTCATTCTAAACCGAACATTCACTAAACAAGCTCCCAATACCACACCCTATGTACTCTTTTTCGGAAGAAAAGTTAGTTTATATAATCTAAAGATTTTCGGCTGTGAAGCATGGTTGCATACACCTAAAGAACGTAGAAGGAAATGGGATAAGAAATCACAAAAGATGATTTTCTTAGGGTACGATAAAACATGCACTAACTTTCGACTCTGGAACCCTTCAACTAGAAAGATTTCTATCTCTAAAGATGTTACTTTTAACGAGACAAAACTCCAACATTACGAACTAGAGGGAGAAAACCTCATCCCAATAAACATTGACTTTAACCCGCCGGCACCACCGACCGAGGATGAATCACCTACAACGCTACAATTTCCCACGCCGCCGGCATTCCACCCGATGATAACTCGATCTAAAAAGAAAGCAGATTCTTGTAACTACCATTTTGTCGATGAGCCTTCAACCTATAAAGATGCTATGGAAAGTCCAAATGCCGAAAAATGGTTGGATGCAATGAAAGAATAAAAGCGTTAGAATCTAATAACACATGGTCACTCGAAACCCTACCAGACGGATATAAGCCAATAGGAAGTAAATGGGTTTATAAGCTAAAATCCCATCCCAACTCTACGGCACCTAAATTTAAGGCTAGACTTGTAGCTAAGGGTTACACACAAAGGAAGAACGTAGACTATTTCGACACCTTCAGTCCTGTTGTCAGATATGATTCACTTCGAGTGTTACTAGCAAACGCGGCATCAGAAAGAATGTTCTTAAAACAATTTGACGTAAAGACTGCATTTTTATATGGTGACCTAGACGAAGTCATATACTTAGAACAACCAGAAGGTTTCTCTCAAGGACACAATTTTGTTTGTAAACTACAAAAGAGTCTATATGGACTGAAACAATCGTCCAGAAATTGGAATAGGAAGTTTAAATCCTACTTAGAGAAACACAATTTTTTTCAATCTAATGCAGATCAATGTGTTTTCACCGGAACTATTAACGACACTCAAATGATCCTTGCTCTTTACGTCGATGATGGACTTCTCATGTCTCGGAACAAGGACGATATCGATTCTATCGTCCAGGAACTATCTCACGAGTTCAATATAACGTCTAGAGATGCAGATTATTTCGTAGGACTTCAGATTGAACATTCAGAGGATAGATCGAAGATCTATATCCACCAATCTTCATACATAAACAAGATTTTAGATAAATTCAACATGATTGATTGCAAACCCGCAGCAGTACCCATGGACCCGAGTACAGTCCTAACTAAAGCTGATTGCCCAGACTTAGATAAAAATGGAAATTCACCAAAGTTTCCTTTAAGAGAAGCCGTAGGCTCACTAATGTTTGCCTCTTCTGTTTCTAGACCGGTCATAGCTTTTGCAACACCACAATTAGGAATATTGTACGCTAGCCATCAAGAGTTAACAGGTTACTCAGATAGCGATTATGCTAGGGACATTGATTCAAGAAAAAGTACTACAAGTTACATCTTCATGTTAAACCATGGTGCTGTTTCATGGTCAAGCCAAAAGCAATCGACAGTTGCCCTCTGGACAACAGAAAGTGAATATATTGCTGCCTGTGCAGCTACTAAAGAAATGGTCTGGCTACGCAGACTTCTTAAGGATATCGGGATTAAGATGGACAGACCCACAGTACTCAACATGGATAATCAAGCAGCCATAAAGCTAGTGCAGAATCCCGAGTTCCATAAGAGAACGAAGCACATTGATGTACGATATCACTACATTCGTACTAAACAGGAAGATGGTGAGCTGATCACAAGATATGTCAGCACTCTTCAGCAGACGGCTGACCTCCTGACGAAACCTTTGGAACCGAAACACTTCAGGCGGCTCCTAGAAAACTTGAACGTTATAAATTTCAAGAGGGAGTGTTAGAAATGTGAAATTTATAGAGTCGCTGTTTCATCCCAAGTCGACCTTTGGCACATGTACACTGCGGCGGCGCCACCTGATACCATGTGTGACGTCACTACCTACCCCTCCTCCCTTCCTGCCTGCTGCTGGCTGATTACAACTGTCATTCAATCCCTCTTTTGATTTTCTCTAAACTTGTATAACCAATAAATCAATTGGCACTCTGCTTTAACGAGTCATTTGTTAATATTTCCAATAATATTTTAACTGAAAAATGTTGTTTACAAAAAGGTTAACCTTTTCGTCAAAAAATAGACACAGCAACTATTTACCATTTATAAATTTAATTACCATCTATCGATAAAATTTGTAACAAATAATTTTTGGTAATGTGTTTTTATCACATATCATCAAATATTTCTACGGACCTTACTGCAATGATAAAAGTTGTTGAACAAAGGGATTGGCTTATACCTGGTAAACCAACCTCTTTGTTCAACAACTTTTATCATTGCAATAAGATCATTAGAGATATTTGATGATATATGGGAAAGGAAACACATTGCCAAAAATTATTGTTATAAATTTAATTTGCCATTGTTATGCGTCTTTGCAATCTAATATTTTCGTCTTGGTAACAGAGCCACATGGACAATTATGAAAAATTCAGAATGCCCACCTGGAAACCATGGTTTCAGGCTAAATACCGTCATTAGTTCAAAGAGGGTTTTTATTTCATGAAAGATCCACATGAATTTAGAAGAAGCTGGTTTTCGATGAATTCAAATTCTCTATGGTATTATATTTTTTATGAACAGTGAGTAAAGGCTATTTTTCCAAAGTACGCACGACTGTCGGTGGGAGATGGGAGAATTGGGAGAAAAATGTAAGTTCTGCGTTTGAGAGGTAGGTTTTCTATAAACCATTTTTACAACAAAAGTTTATAGAAAAACATTGAAGACTTTGACAAAAACGAGAGGGCTCTGTATTAAACTATGAAAGAAATATATTGGTCAGGCAATTCGATATTTCTATTAATTGCATTATCTATTGCTTCTGATATTAAGTGTTGGTTTTTGTTATTTATTTCTACATAGTGGGAGGTGGCTTGTGTAAAGTTAAAGGAGTGTCTACTGGAATTAACATTTATTGCGGTATGTCTGCTCTCCACGGTCACCCCTGGGCTCAATACTATTGGACCCGTCTCCCCCTGATCTCCGCGGATCACCACCCTGCCCCCCTCCTCTACATTCCGGCTCTCCTGGCCTCACCCGGCGATGATCCCCTGGCCACCCATCCTCAGGCCCCTCCAACAGTGCTTTGTATATATTACACTTTATGTGTCCATCGGGGCTCAAAAATCATTCATTCTGGTTAGCAGCCCCATAAATAAAGATATTTCCGAATTAATATGTTGTGAGATTTGAGATCTATTGTCCCGGTTTCTATCATATCTTTGATTATCAGTTATTCTGATGCCTGTTGTACGACTGCTCTCACCTACATAAAAAGCATTGCATTGTGAGCAGTTAACTGAATACACTACGTTGATTTTGAATGCTCTTATTTAAAAAAGAATAGCGATAATTGAATTGTGAATTGCTAAGTTATCTGTAAGACTTGTTTTATTATTATTTTTTTATTTAGTTATTTTAATTGGTTATATATATATATACCGGGGGTGTCCGATAAAGGGAGATTCTATTGTATATAGAATTAGAATTGGTTAAATATATTTTATATTTTTAAGCAAGGGCCTATTTTACGCCATAGTTACCCTCCTAAGTCTCAATATTAAATGTGTATTTAAATTAATTTTGAGCGTTGGAATCAAAAGTTTTAGCAATTTTTATTTTGCCAACTACGTATATTGAGAGATATTTTCTAGGATATCATTCCACCTATATATCATTTTCAACATTTTAATTGAAATTTTACGAAGATATTGGATTGTCTAACTTCTGGCGATAGTTTTGTGAATTTCATAATTCTTAAATGATTGTGCTTTATTGTTGACAATATAGATATACTCCTGGTTAAATATTGTTGCGCTGGTAACATGAGTTACTTTGAGAAAACATCCAAGACGACTTTTGTTTGAAAAGAACATACCTAATGACTATTGTATCTTAAATAATCGATAAAACATAAGTATGCAAAATTAACGGTACAAAAGTATGCAAAAATAATTATACAAAACAAAAATATGTAGATAATAAAGCATAATTTGGATTATAGATTAAAGTTACAAGAAAATAAGACCTAATTCAAATAAATAAATAGTGTGTGACGTTTATGTAACAGCATTGTTACCGTCTTCAGACAAAATAATCAAAATCAAATCTTTTGTCTGATGAGGATTACAACGCTGTTACCGAAGTGTCTCGCACAATTTATTTAGATTAGGTCTTATTTTATTGTACCAAAAATATAAAATAACTATATATTGAAAAGGTTAATAGAAAATAAATAAGATGTATGAAAGTTACAATTATAAACTTATAACGAAAGATGTTGATAATAGTTGATATGTGAAATGTCAATAAAAGGCTCAAGTAACGTATTCTCTTATAATAATTATAAAATATAACGTGATACATCTTATATTTTATTTCGACTTAGAGTGCTATGTCTCCCTAGGAACACTTGCATTACAAAGGTAAACTAAACATTGAAAGAAAGAAAGAAAGATATTTGAAATATGTATAAGAATTAGTATGCAAGTTTTAGGTAGATAAAAAGAGAAAATATCAACACAATTGAAATATGTAGAAAGGGTTGGTATGCAAATATAGTTAAATGAAATCAAATTTTGAAATATTGTGTGTATTCGATGAAAACAATTTAGAGATTGACGAAAGTTTTAAGGAATTTATATTTTATTTTGTTAAAAGAAAAATAAAGTAAATATATAGTTACGTCGTGTCCAGACGCTATTCGTGTACTTTGTCTACTCAGGATGCCACAAAGATACACATGTGAGTTCGAAGGTATTGCAGCTAAAGTTAGCGCTTTATTGAATCTCACTTAACAGAAGGAATACAACAGTGGGACTTGCCTTCAACCTCCCCGTCAGAAGAATCCTTGGCGCCGTGGATGTCACTCTTGTGAAGTGTTCCGCTCCACACTATACACGTCCAGCCTGGACTACACCGTCTTGTAGACCGCTCCGATGTCAGGCTCTCCTTGCCGGATCATCCACACGCCCGGAGGCAAGTCACCACGTCTCTCCTTGCCGCAGATGTAACCAGACTCTGTCCTCCCCCACACAGGAATGCTGTTTTTGGCGCCTGCCACATGGCAGCGGGGGCAGCTGGAGTCCACCCCTCTTTCCCCAACTTTACTCTAGTATCTTGGCCTTGTCGTCCATGTGACAATATCTTATATCTGTGATATATTGACCATATTTGTAACTGCAAGTGTTTATTGTCTTTAGTTGTGACACATTCCGGGAATTGTTATTACAATATAAATCACACCTTTAGTTTTTTTCTTAGTAATGACATCCGACGATTCCACATATTGCAATAGAGGATTCAACTGGAGAAATCGCTAAGAAGGTTCAATATTGATTAAACAGACCTTCCCAAAATATTTTTTCTCTTCAGTTCACTAGTTGCATGAAATCATCCTGTATGACAAGAAATATTCTGAATAATTCTGTACATAACAATTTTTTTACAATGATTAGGGATCTTAGTAGAAAATTTTCTTTTTTCCATCAGGTGGAGATGTAAACATATATTAATTAGATAATAAAAAGGCATATATTGGATTAAATAAAATATTTATTCGCCTATATTTCGGTTGGCAGAACGCCAATTCTTTATCAAGGCATTGAATTTTTGTATAAACAAACTCAGCGCACTATATATCACACTATAATATTATAACACTGTGTGGCGCTGAGTTTGTTTATTAAAAAAATGTAATGTCTTGATAAAGGTTTGGCGTTCAGCCAACCGAAATATTTACAAATAAATATTTCATTTATTCCAATACAAGCCTTTTTTATCTAATGATTTAAATATGGATTGCTCTATATTCGAAACATACATTAATACAAAGCAATAACGCGCTATTTATATAAAACGAATAAAGACATTATTTGTGAAAAGAAACATTCGAGTCTTATTTCATTTATTTATTACCAGTTGCAAACAAGACACGCTATATCCGATCTGGATAATTAAACGTGAAACTATTTACAATAATTCATATTGTAGTAGAGTAGGTAACAGAATTATCAAAAAGAAAATAAACAATTAAGAAAAATAGCATTGAATAAACATATACATTAAACAAATAAGCTACAACATAAGCAGATAGAAGAAATCGCAAGGTAGTTATTTACAATATGTTATGCAATTATGGGAGTTGATTTAATGAAGTTATCTGTAATAATTAGTATTGTGGAGAGAGAAAGTCGATCAAGTTGAACTATTTACAATGAGTTATATTCTAAAGTAACTTAATAATTATTTACATTGATGTAAATCAAGTCGCATTCTAGTGTAGTTCCTCAAGCTGCATGAAGCTGTCTATTTATAATAAAAAGTCTGCAGAATCTATTGAATTTCGTATATACATTTCCCTATTATAAATTATTTGACCTAGATAGGTTCTTTTCATCTTGCGCTCTGCTGTCTTAGGTTTGACACCAGTGGGCATGAGTTCAGAAAGTGTTCGGGGATTTCTTCTTCCGCTCCACAAGAGCATCTGGGCGAATATATTTTTTTAATTCTGAAGAGATATGATTTGAAGTTACCATGACCCGTAAAGAATTGAATATAGTAGAAGTTTGGGTTGATAAATTTTGGTATTTTTGAGTAACATTCGCGTATTAATGTCTTCATTCGTTATATATAGATGACGCGTTATTGTTTTGGATTAATGTGTGCCTAATTGTTCTTATTGTTTGCGGAAGAGAATTGCTCAATGAAAAAATTTAAATGTAATTCTACTGTACTAAAAGCTTATGTCCATAGTTTACTTAAATATCATTTCTAAGATTCCACCTTTCAATGTAGCATATTAAAGCAGAATGATCCAATTTAGCATTATAGCTCTAAAGAAGAGGTCTGATAGATTAAATTGGGCAAACCGCTGGGAGGGTTCACCACTGATGAACCAAGCCTTCCCAATATTTTTTCATCGCAGTAAGAAGAGTAGAAGTTTGAATTATTTGTTTAAAATAAATATTCGCATCTTAATGTCTTATTCGTTATAATGACATATCTATGGATGGAAATTTTGCCTGGATAATGATCATCTATAAAAATGAAATCACCTCTTTTGTCAAAATAAACTTAGCGCTATCTATTAACCGTCTCTGCAAAATAGAGGACTCAGGACGTTGACAAAGTTACAACATCAGCTTTATCAAACTGAGAAGTGCCCAACTGAAGACCATGGTTTCAGTCTAATGGCCCTCTTCAGTCCAGAGCGGGTTTTATTTCATTAGATACACAAGGGATCAAATTAAATCTTCAAAATATGCCAAAGAGGTGTTTAGCTGGCAGAGTGGCTATGCCAGATCTATGACCAACAGATCGCGATTAGTTTTCGCATCTATTTTGAAGGGAGAGGCGACCTTTAATTATATAGAAATATCTATATTAAAATAGCACATTTATAACCTATTGACCTAGATTGGGAAGTGAGCGCGGTATGCAAATTGTGAAGTAGGGTAGACCGGTGTGGACGAATATAGAAGCTGCCATCTATCCAACCAGCTGGACATGTCTCATTGACACTGGCTGTAAGTATGTATATAAGGAGGGAGGTAGGTGAGGAGGTCAGTATGTCCACCATGATTGCCAAGGTAAGTTGTCTATGGTGACACCTTTGTTTAACCTTTTACACCAATCAATATATACATTTATATTACTAAATTTAACATCGATTTCTAATAGTATTCAAATAGTATATATCAAAATTATGTTCAAAATATAGCCGAAAATAAAGGCGTGGACAGAATAATATAACAAAAGAGCACAAATACTCCTCTTGCAATTTCGCTGTGTGAGCACCCCATATTATTTTATTAATCAAATTTGATATAATTTACATAATATTGAAAGAGAGAATGTCCGAAAGTATTTGTAAGTCCTTTTAATAAAGAGTTGCGACGATACCTTTCAGTCATTTGTTGTTATCAAAAAACACGTGAAATTCTTTATCACGAAACCATTGACCCTTTTTTAAAACCCACATAAGAGATCTTTTTTTTTTACCTTTTATGACTATGATAAAATATTACTTGATATTCTAATATAATATGCATCAAGATGAAGCTGGCCTACTACCTTTGCAAAATCTTCATTCTTCATATATTCTGAAACATTATGTGTAAATTAAAGGATGAGAGAATCGAGAGCATTTCTCTTAGTCATCCCAATTTTAAAATTATTATATTATAATAACTCTAATATATATATATAGGTTAGAATTTAATTATTAGTCATATTAGCCATTTGAATGTATATAATCCTCGATAAATTAAAAATAGAATTCATATTCTTTCTATAAGCGCATTGGTATCTAAGACAAATCTTAAATAATTATTTTTTCTAGTAATTGATGTGAAAATTTCAATTTAGAATTGAAATGTTGGAATGGTTCCAGGTTTGCCTTCTGATTTCTCTGGCTGTGGCCGCCCAAGCTGTTGCCCACCATGGTGGAGCCAGCACCAACTTCAGGAAACAAGATGTAAGAAATTTGTGATTTACTCCATTTTTAACTGAAATCTACAACGAATTTTGATTGTTTCTCACCTATATGTAGTAACGTTTGTGTTGAACTATAAACGAATAATAAGCAAAACTTTGAAGAGATTAACCGTTTGGGGAGTAAATGTATTTATTTATTATGAAATAAGTGAAATTGAATTTCAATGTGTGCTTGTGAATACCATGATTAAATATATCCCTGTGAAATTCAGTTTTAAAATAGATTTACCTTATTTTATTTTGAAGATTATAATCAATCATTGTTTTATATCTCTTTTTCCTCTAAATATAAAAGGAGATGTGATTCGACAGTCTGATCTACTGATATTATTTAAAAGTTAAGCTGAAAATATTCATGTTTAAATTTTGAAAGTAAATGAAATGACACTACTGTTGATATTTTGATAATGTGTGCCCTATTTCAATTCTAATATTAATATATTTGATAAAATGTTCGCAGGACCACGGAAACTACGCCTTCGGGTACCAGATCGTAGACCACCACGGCAACACCAACGGCCGTCAGGAGGCTGGACACGGAGGCCACCAAGTCCACGGCTCCTACAACCTGGCTCTTCACGACGGCCGTGTCCGTAAGGTGGAGTATGTCGCTGACAAACACGGCTTCCGCGCCGCCATCAAGACCAACGAGCCTGGCACCCAGCACTCTCTGCCCGCTGCTGTTGACATGGACTCTCCCTACAAGGGATTCGCTGCTGGTTCCTATGGCATCTCCCACGGTGGATACGGCGGCAATGACGGCGGCTATGGCCGTGGAAATGGTGCCGGATATGGAGCTGGCCGTGGAAATGGTGGATACGGCGGCAATGATGGCGGCTATGGCTATGGAGCTGGCCGTGGAAATGGCGGATATGGCGGCAATGATGGCGGCTATGGCTATGGAGCTGGCCGTGGAAATGGCGGATATGGCGGCAATGATGGCGGCTATGGCTATGGAGCTGGCCGTGGAAATGGTGGATATGGTGGACATTACTAAGGCTCAAAAGAAATGACAATATTATCCCTCAAAATAGGTGTAAATATATTTTTCTAATAAAGTATTTAAATTAAACACGTGTCTTTTATACTCATTTAATCACATTTTATTCATCAACATATCAGTTAAAATTCACTATTTCTTCACTAAAATAACATCCTTTGCAAAAGACTAATTTCAATTTCGATATTCCCTTTCAAATTGTGGGATTAATTTTAATATTGCCACGTGGAAAATTAGGAAAGACAAACTTCAGGATGACACAGCAATTTATTTACGGCAAGAACAAACTATGAGTGATAAACAAAAGATAAGCAATGAGGGAAGTTTACAGAGTAGTAAAATATAAACATCAAAAATGTTACTCTGCTAATGAAATAAAAAAATACTTTACTACATACCTCGTTCCCTATGGGAGCTCTGGCCCACAGCTGCCAATTATTGTAATTACTGACATGGATCCGACGTATTTTTGCCAAGGATTCCATCGAATTCTTGGAACTTTGTCCCTAGTACCTTTGCGTCCTTTTTATTGCGGCGTGAAGAGTGGCTTTTTCGTCGTATCGTCTATAGGGACCTTGTCATCTTGGAAGGAAGTCTTGGCTTTGACACGGCGGTGGAATCCTGGAGTAAGTCTGTGAAAATGTGAATCACAGAACCCATGGCCTCTAGGTCTTCTCGGCAATCATCAGTTTGTCTTCCCTAAATTACTCGGCATCTCCACTAAAATGTCACGTTGAAAATTAGGAAAACAAACTTCAGGATAAAACAACAATTTATTTAAGGCAAGAACAAACTATGAATGATAAACAAAAGATAAACAATGAGGGGAGTTTACAGATTAGAAAAATAAAAACATAAAAAATGTAACTCTGTTAATGAAATAATAAATACTTTGCAACAATAATTTCCTGAATACATAGAAGTGTTCGGTAATATATAGACTCATTCAATCTTACAGAAATGGAAAGTTCACAAAATTCAGACTTCTAGGTGGCCGTGGTGGTCCGGAATTGACTAGAGAAGATTATTTCTAAATTTCCTTTTCAAAAGAAGTAAAATAGGCTTAGAACTTTCGATCACAAATAACTACATGAATACCTTCTTTTGCAATTTTTAAAATGTATTTTGACCTAAGATCATACAAAACACCTTACCATCTTTAACACCTTTTTCCAGATTTTGTAATTACTACAATAGGAGATAACAAATTCGAAGCCCGTACCCCCAATACTGATGAGGTCATAACCGCAAATCATAGTGTACGGATTAATTTATTTTTATCAATTTGTTGAAGCTGATGTTTCTACTCACATGAATTGATATGAATTTGTTTGTTCTGCCAAAATAATTTAAAAAATTACAAAGGAAAATTAGACTTTTTTTGAAAAAGAAAAATGAATATTCCTTGAAAGCATTATTTGAGAGATATATGGAAATATAGGGGTCAAATCAATGTCGTAGTCAGACCCGTGGACCTGTTATTGTACTGCTTTATGAGTTGAAAAATATGATCCTGAAGAAAGCATTTCTGATAGACCTCTCCATTTATATGTTGGATTGACAAGATCATTGGAACTATTGTTTATAAAATCTCGAATAGTTTCGTAGGAAAGGCAATTAAATTGGGCAGTAAGTGTATGAAGCAAATTGAAATATATATATGTAGTAACTTCATTTCCCATACAAAGGTCAACCATCATAGAACCCTGTTCAGAACAAGTCTTTCTATAAGAATAAAACGCAGGCTCCAAGGATGAGTTTCCTCTTTTTTATTAAATATACACGTATATCAAAATTCGAAACTATTATAGACGCGTATGATTCTTTTTAAAAATAAACAATATCTACCGTCCTTACTGCAATGAAAAAATTAATGGGAGATCATTGCAGTAAGGGCAGTAGCAATTGTTTATTTTCAAAAAGAATCATACGCGTCTATAATAGTTTCGAATTTTGATAACAAATGGCGCGCTAATGCATCATAATACATGTATGTATATAAAAGGTTTTAGCATTTATTGGATTTGAAAAAAAAAACGCTATTTTTTCCAATATGACGAGGGGCAGGTCGCATCTCCATATTTTAGGCGATTCAAACTAAATCACGTAGGCTCAGGTCATATATCATCAAAACATATATCCATATATTCTAATTTCATACATTGAAATATCATATTTAAAATGTTTTAGAATATATTCCTCCAGTATCGTTGAGAAACGGTATCCAAAATTTGCGCATTTACTTTTGATTACTTTACCTATTTATTCATCAGTTGCAAACAAGACACGCCATATCCGATCTGGATAATTGCGCGTGGAATTATTTACAATAATTCATATTGTATTAGAGTAGGTAACAGAAATATCAAAAGAAAATAAATAAGAAAAATACCTTACCTAGATGGTTATGCTCTTAGGTTATAATTGTTAGGAATATTAATTCAAAGAAATTTTCTCTATGTAAATAAATTATATAGATATATTAATAAATATAAATTGATGATGATAACATTAGCTAGCATATGATGATTAACAATTGGCAACTTAGTTAGTGCCTTCTTGATTCTTGTTTTTTGTTTTTCTTCTTGATTCTTAAATTTTACTTTTGTAGTTTCTATGCATAAAGATAACATTAAAAATATATTTAATTATCATTTTCTCTTTTTTTACCCCAAAAACACCAACAATAATTGTCTGTATTCCAACTTTAGAAATTATATTTCATTTATGTTATTTAATGAGAGAGAAAAGGACACTTTATGAAATTCTATGTTCGCTATTGATTTCTAGGTTTTACAAAGAAAGGACATTTTCAAATATTTTTTAGCAAACAACCCTGAATTATAGGATATACAACCTTTTCAGAGATAGGAAGATTTGAGAGTTTTTTTAATTTAAGTATTTTATGATTGCTAAAATAGATCTAACCATTGTTAAATTTATTAAAAGTCAATCTGCTCTGATGGGAGTGTTCATCCCAGATGAGCCATGCCTACCCTCTTTCAATTTTTAATTCATTGCTGTATACAGGGGAATAAATAATTTGTATATATTTATATTTTTCAATTTTAGCATATAGTTTTTTGTGACTTAAATAAATTTCTGTGTCACATTTATTTATTCCAAAACACAAAACGCGATATCCGGCTAGGGATAATTGCGTCGATTTACATTTTTTAAAACAGAAACAGTTATAAACATATTATACAAGAAAGTAATCAAAAATAAAAAGAGAAACAATAATATATATTAGGAACCTGAACCTTTTAGGTTTGAAAGATAGTCATAAATATATCTACCAAAATAGTTAAATCTATGATAATTTTCTCTGCTATTTACAAATTGATATAGATCTACAACTTATTTATTGTCTGTTGTCTAGCGGTGAAGAAGAGTGGGCATTCCTATTGTTACGACTCTTTTCAGCCGTCGATGTTTGCGTTCAAGGTTTCTAAGAGAACAATGTGGGTTCGTTTTGGATACAGCTTAGTACTATAAATTTATTACCGGATATTTAAAAGGGATATTAATAACTGTACATAGGAGATCGACTTGCCTTCATTGCCGCCCCAGGTAGGTTCCTCCTCGTCCTTCTTTGCTCCGTCCTCCACTCGTTAATCCACACAGTCTCGGAGCCCATTCCCTCGCAGCCAACTTGCCGCGTCTGTTGTCACCGCCGTTCTGCCTGCTGCAGGTCCCGTTGTCACCAGACAGACTTCTTCCCCCAGACTGCCATGTCTTCTCGGCACACAAATCCCCGGCAGGCCGGCCGGCTTCCTTCACGACGACACCAGCTGGACTCCCTGTCTGCCACCCCCTCCCCTGGAATTTGTCAATCAACACTTCCTTGGAGGAGCCCCTGGATATCTTCTTCTCTTGGCTTTTCCACTTCTTCCCTTCTACTTCTCTGCTGCATCGCTTCACTGCCCCCTTCTCAATCCTTTTCATCCCGAAAAGGGTTGATTTCCCCAGAGCGCTGATCGGCGGCCCTTTGATCTCCCTGAGGTCTCTGGCCACATGAGGGTCGTCACCCTCCCGGAAGCGTAGCGGCAGGGTTAACACCAACCCTTGTTCCCAGAACCACATCTCAACTCGGGCTTTCTTTCCACTCTCAACCAGTGCCGACGCCATTGATTGGTCTCGCTGTCTAGCACAGGGCGGTGGTTCTCCACATGATGGAGGCCATATTTCACTGCCTACGATGCTCTCATCTGATATTTTAAATTCTACTTGTGAACACTCTGTAGCCGCAATGTGCAAAGGGTTGTGATCGTTTGTGTTGTGCTTTCGCCGCTTCCTTCCACGACGGGGCTGTAGATCGCCGATCTTTACAGTGGATTCGTCCACCTGATCCACGTTGTCCATATCGTGGCCTCCCTTTTCTTCTTTAGGTTTTCCATTCTCTTGCTCTAGAGGTTCTCTCTTTCCAAACCCTTCAAACTTAGGCTCCTTAGTGCCGACCACGCACAGGGCTGTGAATTTCTTAAACCTTCTGGAGGTGTCGGATCCCGTGGCAGTCTCAAAGACGGTAGAACTTTTCCTAGGCGGTGGCTGCTTGATCTGCACCTTGTCGGGCGAAGGAACGAAGATGAATGGTACACATTCTTGGCACATATTTTCAGCTTGCATTGCAGACGACGGCGCTGACACATTGCGCGCGACTTCCGCGTCACAGACATTGTCGTCGGACTTCCACAGAGCGTCCAATCCTCTATCCCGTTCAGTCGGGTCGCCGGCTCCAACTTCGGGGTGCTTCGACCATCTAGCCTTGTCGCACTCCACGGAGCACCCAGCTCCGTCCCGTCCAGTTGGATCGCCGCTGTAGTCCCTGACAACCTGTCACTGTCGCAGAAGTTATCCACGCCGTCACATTGCAGCTCGCCAAGATCGTTGTTGTTTTCATGGAGTATTTCAGAATGGATCCCAAGGGTTGAATTTTCGCTCTGTATATCACCTTGAGGGCATTCTCCTTCCGTCCGCTTGATTTTATACAAAACACTCGTGCCACAGCCGTTGTCGGAGGCGATCAGCTCACCCTCCTCTGCTACACAACCAGTCTGGATCATTTCCTGCTGTCGACACTCTTCGGACTTCTGGATCACGGGAGAATCTTCTAGCGTAGATTCTGGCAGTTCACTTACAACGTCTCCTGAAGTGATGATCTTTGTTGTGATGGTCTTGTCGGGATCTTCATCACCTGGGATCGTCTTTTGTCCCCTCAGACATTGAATACGTGGGCTATTGGTTGCTGTGATTGTTTTTGAAAAGCCATCCGGATTTTCTGGCGGTAGTACATTGAACTTAACTTCGCAAGACATGGGTGTGGCAGAACGTTTGACATTCCGAATATGCTCGAGTCGGCTCAATCGAGATTCCAATGGAGTAATCCCTTCTTTAATCGATCTAACGTTTTCTCCGAGCACATCTACTTTCTGGCTTATCAGACTGAGCAATTTCGTGAATTTTTCATTTTCGAGGTCGCTTAGTTTTTCCATTTTTCTTTTTAAATTGGCGCAAAATAAAATCTTCAATTAAAATTAACTAAGCTGAACCCCACATCTGACACCAAATGTTACGACTCTTCTCAGCCGTCGATGTTTGCGTTCAAGATTTCTAAGAGAACAATGTGGGTTCGTTTTGGATACAGCTTAGTACTATAAATTTATTACCGGATATTTAAAAGGGATATTAATAACTGTACATAGGAGATCGACTTGCCTTCATTGCCGCCCCAGGTAGGTTCCTCCTCGTCCTTCTTTGCTCCGTCCTCCACTCGTTAATCCACACAGTCTCGAAGCCCTCTCCCTCGCAGCCAACTTGCCGCGTCTGTTGTCACCGCCGTTCTGCCTGCTGCAGGTCCCGTTGTCACCAGACAGACTTCTTCCCCCAGACTGCCATGTCTTCTCGGCACACAAATCCCCGGCAGGCCGGCCCGCTTCCTTCACGGCGACACCAGCTGGACTCCCTGTCTGCCACCCCCTCCCCTGGAATTTGTCAATCAACACTTCCTTGGAGGAGCCCCTGGATATCTTCTTCTCTTGGCTTTCCCACTTCTTCTTTTCTACTTCTTTGTTGCATCGCTTCACTATTTTATAATTGCTGTGTCATCCTGAAGTTTGTCTTTCTTAATTTTTTACGTTAAATTTTGGTAACGTTCATGCATTTATATTAAACGTTCATAAGTTACATTTATATTAAAAGAAAAAAGAAGAGTTGGCTTTCAAATATTGATCATTTTTAGCGATAGAAGGTGAGAAAATTGATGATATTTCATATAACTATATCTAATTAAAAAATAAGGCTTATTTTGGATTGTAATAAGATTATTTATTAATCCAATTTTCCGATGGACCAATCGTCCATCTTTTACGAGGTATTTTGTTATATATTGGATTAATAAATAATCTTTTTACAATCCAAAATAAGCTTTTTTTTTAAATTAGATATACATTATGGATTGTTCTGTATTCAGAAATATCTATATCTTTATGCAAATAAAAAGGATTGTAGCCATTTTTTGATCAAATATATATTGTCTAGTTATCCTTACATTTGCGTTCTCTATGTGTGTGAAAATGAATATATCATGAAACACATTATTGTACGAAATGAATGAAAATTTCTTCTACCTTAAGAACTAGACCATTTGAATAGATAGCACTTTTTTTATGACAATATTTTACTATTTCTTGAAAAAAGGCAGCCTCTATCTTCACGATAATATTTTCCTAAGTTCATTTAAATAAAAAGGCATATATTGGATCAAAATATCATTTATTTTGCCAATATTTCAGTTGGCTGAACGCCAACCTTTATCAAAGTGTTATAATATATTTAATGTATGTCAACAACAAACTCAGCGCCACATAACGTCAGCAGAATTAAGTTTTAAAAATATTTTGTTATATTCAATGGGGAGAAAAAGTTTGATATTTATATTTATATTATGGACAACATAATTTCTGTAAAATATGGTAGTTCATTTATATTGCAAATATAAAAATTCTACAACTGCGTTTCTTTCTTCAGCACTCGCACACGCATTGCCTACTCTAGAGTCGAAATATGCTGACGCCATTTTAAGTGAATACAGTAGGGAGACCGTAGACATTTAAATTTCTTTATTGAGATTGTTTAGATCAATCAAATGCATATTTTCACAATTGATTAATGAATGACACAATGAGTAATGAGATGGAAGTAAAATACCTATTTCCAGAATACATATTAGTAATATTTTGTAGATCCTAATACAACCAATATACATTTATAAACCTTTATTGTATTAAGATATACAAAATATCACTAATATGTACAATGATTAATACACACACACCATTATATGATCTATTAAAATGAAAATAAATAAATATTTGCGAAGAAAACTAAATATACACATAGCTCTTCTGAAACCGCTGTAGAATTAGATGAAATATCGCCAGCGGGTCTCAAGAAACTTCATCCGTTTCTCGTTCCACGAAGTACAGGTAAACAGCGTACTCTACAGAAACGAAGATGGTGATGGCGTGGTCTTCGATGCCCTTTTGGAAGATCTAGAACTGTAGGTTCGACGGCCGCTCGATGATAGAGAACGCCTCTCGGATCAGAGGGCGGAAGGCGCTGCAGAACCAGTAGCATTGTGCCAGCTACAGGTCGCTGGGGCGATGCAGACAGACTACCATGAACGCCAAGTTCCCCTGATGAGGTAGGGCGTGCAGGGAAAGTCCTAGATCGATGTTCGCCGTATGGCCCCCGAAAAAGCAACAACGGAGAAATGCTAAGGAGACGTCTTTGGAGAGAAAGTTTGATATTGAAATTACTTTATTACACACAAGATCCATATAAGATTTTATAAGGTTAAATACAAAATTGTGAATTATATATCAATAAATATATCGACAAAATGAATAAAAATATATAAAATAATTGATAAATATAGATATACAATAGAACCTCCCAATAAAGGACACCTAGTTGCAGCGCCAAATGTCCTTAGGGAGTGGTGTCCTCTTAACGGAGAGCTACTAAATAGTAAAAATGGTAATTTTGCAAATGAAAACTGTCCTTTGTAGAGAGGTGTCCTTCAGAGTGAGTATCCTCTCATGGAGGTTCTACTGTATATATATAAAATTTTACAAGAGATATATAAAGAGAGGTATATAAAGAGGCATAGAAAGAGAAAGAATACCAAGATAACTAAAAAATATTAGTATTAAAAATGATATGTTTATTATATTTTATAACTTTTTGAATAAATACATCCTCATATAATATATTTCTGTGGGTTTACAGTATCTCAACTAGAAAAGGCTTGTTATAATACATTACAGCACAGAACGATAATACAAATGTCCTGGTTTGATAGTCAAAGAGGTAGCCAAATATAATACTTTTAAAAATAATTAAATATTTTTATTCAAATCACTTTGGTATATATATTTAATCAGTTATAAAAATATTTTCTTGTGATATGAGTTGTTTTCAGGCTTCTTATATTGGCCATTATAAAGCGCTAGCTGTGTTTGTAGAGATAAGGGTAAAAACTCTAAAACAATGCGCTATTTTTTAATTGATGATATATTTTTTCTGAAGATGATATATTGTCCTATGTATTGGTATGGATCTATGTTTACAGAGTACATTATTTGAAAAAAAATCGAAATTTATAAAGGTAATAAAGCCCTATTTGATATTAATATTAACAACAAAAAGCTTCATTAAGACATTTCATTCTTATACAGATTCTTCGAGTAGAAATGTAGGGTAGATGCAGGAAAAACAGAAATAATACCAATAAAAAATAGAGGCATTGTTATTATATAAATAATAAAGCTGACCACATTTAATTATAATATGGAATACTGGAAAAATTTTTGATATTAATACAATCACGAAAAAAAAAACAATATAGAATATTTAAAGAGAAATTTATTTAGAAATATATTTAATGTGTTTTATATAAAACTCGTTTTTTTTATATAGACACTCTCAAACCTCTGAACCCTATGACCCATATTAAAATAGAAACTTTACGTAAATTGTGAAGTGGGATAGACCGGTGTGGACAAATATAGAAACTGCCATCTATCCAACCAGCCGGACATGTCTCATTGTCACTGGCTGTAAGTATGTATATAAGGAGAGAGGTAGGTGGGGAGGCCATAATGTCCAACATGATTGCCAAGGTAAGTTGTCTATTGGTGACACCTTTGTTTAACCTTTTACACTAATCAATATATATATTTATATTACTAAATTCAACATCGATTTCTATTCAGTGTTCTTTCTCGACTTCAAATAGTTGATTAAAAAGATATTGATTTTATAAAACTGAGTTTGGAAATATGAATAAAAGATATGCCACATATACGATTTTAACTATAGTGATGTTAAATGATCAAATAATGCTATTAAAATCAATCAAATATAAAATATTTATATTAAAGATAATTTCTTGAAATGTATTTGAAACTGTTATGAGGGTTTGATATTTTGACTAAAATACAATACATACAAATAGCGTAATCTTTCAATATTATTTGAAATAATTCATTTATTTTTCACGACGATTTATATATGCACATACAAAAGATGCAAACGATAAAATATTCTTCTCATGTCACATTAATTACTGACATTAAATATTATTATTATTATTTTTTTCGAATCATTGATAATAATATTTGAAAATCTCTAAATTGTGTGTGAGCTTTACCAATAAATCATTTTTGTGACGATATCTTTCGGTGAATTCTTAATTATAATCTATTTGTGAACATAGGTGAATAAAGTCTAACTAATAAATTATGTATACAAGTACAGTATATTAGATGTTGCATTACAATATTCCATTCTATTGAATATCTGGATTTTAATAACTATATTTTCATATTGCTTAATTATGATATACTTTACAAATAATTTGTTTGACATCCTTATGAAGTTTATATTGAAGGAGGCCGACAGATTGGCAAAGGAAGGAGCAGCTGGACATCCTGATGTGGTGAACTCCGAGACCTACCTTTCAGCAAGGGACCATATTAACAAACTGAAACTACAACTAATAAGGAACCATAGAGATAGTTTCCACCATTCTTTGTATCAGGTAGAAAACCCCAAAAAACAGACCCTCCAACTAAACAGAAGGGAATCGACACAGTTGGTCAGATGGAAATCTGGTCACCTGCGCCCTCTAGTCTATAAAGAGGGAGCCAAAAGCTTCCCCATGTGCACTAGGTGCAAAACCGAAGAGGCCACTCCCCAACATATACTAAATTGTATTGGAAAGGACAAAACATCCCTGTACAGAGAACCAAGAAGAGTTCTTGAGCTTCTTTACGAGCACGACCTCCAAGATCTTGTCTAATTTAGATTAAAAGGATAAGTAAAAAATATATATATATAAAAAATAAAGTTTTTATTATATTTTGGGGACAGTATATTGTGTGGGTGTATATGTGTGGGATTCTCAAGTTAAAATACAATTTGCAATGATTTTTGAATATCTACATTTCATCAAAGTTCCATATTGACTGATAAATTCTACTTATAGTTATCAAACTGTATAGTATAAAATGAAATAAAATTAAAATTTCAAATTCAATTTTTAAAATATAAAATCACGCAACAAACAATTTTGTTATTTATATGATATGAGTGTAACATCTGTATTCAAAATTATAACCTTTATTTCGTGAATGTTGTTTCAAACTAAAAGACTTTCTACTTCTCTTATTGCAATGAGAAAATGGTGGATTAAACTAACAAAACCGCTGGGAGGGTTCACCATTAAAGATCAAGGCCCTCCCGATATTATATCAGGGTAGTAATAAATCGTTTTTTTTAAAGGGAACATAAGCGCATAAATAGTTCGTAATATATTTTTAACTATCACTACATAAGTAAAATTTAATGGCAATCAGGAACAAAACCTAGGAAAATTGTACCTAATATAGCATGTATATCAGGATTTATACAATAAATCTGAAATATTTTGATATACAGTGCTCTTTATTGAAGACACACGAGATAACTAAGTGTGAACAAAATTGCCTCTGTCTCCTATTTCTTCAAAAAAAAAAAAAAGACGACATCAAAGACTATATATTTCTTCAAGTTTTGTCCATTAGTTTGTGTGGGGGATATTTATATATACATAATAATATTAATAATTTCAAATTTTGAATTTTGAAATGGTTCCAGGTTTGCCTTCTGATTTCTCTGGCTGTGGCCGCCCAAGCTGTTGCCCACGGGGGATCCAGCACCAACTTCAGGAAACAAGATGTAAGTGGTTTGTGTTTTACTCACGTAATTTAATCAATCTTCTATGTATATCATTTTTGTCATTAAGATTTTATAATACATATCAAACTGAATGGTGTAATTTATGCACAGGTTTTGACATCTGAGAATATTTTCCTGAAGAGCAGGGCATCTATCAAAGAATAGAAATTCCAATCATACCCACAGAAAATTCAAAATAGAACAATAATAATAAATATTGTTATTCTTGTGATATATATCTGAAGAAATATATTGATGTGGTGTACACCAACTTTCTTCATCTAAACCTTTACTACTCATATATCATGTAAACGCTAAGTTTATAAGTGTTAAATATTTTAAAGTTTCATATCAAATTTGTAACATTTTGTCAATGTCCCCAGGACCACGGCAACTACGCCTTCGGGTACCAGATCGTAGACCACCACGGCAACACCAACGGCCGTCAGGAGGCTGGACACGGAGGCCACCACGTCCACGGCTCCTACAACCTGGCTCTTCACGACGGCCGTGTCCGTAAGGTGGAGTACGTCGCTGACAAACACGGCTTCCGCGCCGCCATCAAGACCAACGAGCCTGGCACCCAGCACTCTCTGCCCGCTGCTGTTGACATGGACTCTCCCTACAAGGGATTCGCTGCTGGTTCCTATGGCATCTCCCACGGTGGATACGGCGGCAATGATGGCGGCTATGGCCGTGGAAACGGTGCCGGCAATGGCTATGGAGCTGGCCGTGGAAATGGTGGATATGGTGGACATTACTGAAGGCTAAATTGAATGCCTTTTTATCTCTAAAAATAGGTGTAAATATATTTTTAAAATAAAATATTTGAAATAAACATGTCTCTTATATTTATTTTAACACAATTTCTATTTATTATTATTTATATAGAAATCAATATATTTTACCTATAAAATAAAGTATCATCAAGACATTAGATAAGAATATATAACAACAACAAGTAGCCAAATGTTCTAATAGCAAAAGTAATAAAAAGCAAACAAAATGCATTGGATTTTCACAAAGTCTGGAAAACAGCACAGACAATAGGGGCAAGACAGATGATGGATCCTACTTGAAGAAAGGTCGAACTCAATCTCTATTTTCTGCATTTACCTGTACCATTACCTGCATTTACTTCTTTTAACCATTTATGAGAATCCTGTATGGGACTCTAGCGTTTTCAATAAAGGATTTTTGTTGTTATTAGACATAAAATATACAATATAAAGTTGCGGGAGGTTGATAGTCATGAACCAAAAAATACCCCTTTACCTTTCATTATACATTAGAACAATGGATTAAGCTTATAACCATAGCAAAATTAACTAGTGGGGATAAGAATTGAGCTAAAATAACATTTTTGAAAATTCAGACAAAAACAACATGAATATCATGGTTTCGGGCTCTGGATCTCATCATTACAGGGGTTATGAAGTCTGTCTTAACTTCCTTAAGGTTTGTCCATGAGTGTAGTTGTTATTTTAGATATTTTCGAAAATAATTATGGCATTCAGTTAGATCTGGCCATGTTCAACACCAAGCGTTGAAATTATATTTGTCTCTTTTCAGATGTTAACATATCCTTATTCAATATTTTAAACCTTTCAAATGCAGTTGATATTGGCAGAAACCTTCAAGCATATTCCTTTTTGCAAGTATTAATAAGTTTCCCTGAATATTTTTGTATGTATGCTATAAGGCTGCATATCACCAACCAAAAATAAACTAAGTTTAATAGATGGAAGCAGGTCTTCTTTGAAATTTTGGGGAATTATAAGAAAGGTAATTTGCAGGTATGATTCTCATTTTTTAGACGATCTACCAGGAAACGATGTTTGCCCTTAAATTAGTTTTACGGTATTGTAGGTCAACTGCACATCCACACGAAACTTACAATATAAATCTTTAAATAAAAAGTCATATATTGGATCAAAATATAATTTATATACCGTTTTAACTAAATATTTATTAATGGATTTCTCTATTTTCAAAATAGTATAAATCGTTATCAATATTTCACTAATGTCTGTGAGGTCATTATGAATTAAATTTAATCTCAAATCGCCAAAAAAAAAATTAGGTTCTCAAATCTGTGGAAAAATCTCGAGCTTATGGTTGCCCTAAAGACAAAGAATTTACAATCCAACTAGACAAGGGGTTGGCAACATTTTGAGAAGGAAGAGTCAAAAATTGATATTGACAAAATTTTAAAGTTTTTAAAGAGCCATAAATATTTTTCTTGCCAACATAAATAGTACTCGCATAAATAATATTTGCGTATGGAACTATATAAAGAGCAGCAGCATCACTTCCAAAGAGTCGCATTTGGCTCGCTAGCCGCAGTTTACCGACCCTTGAACTAGACGAAAGAGATCTCCTCCGTACCATCAAGGCCTAATGCCAGCAGGTATGGAAATCAACTGCTACACATGACAGGTACAAAGCAGGAGGGAAAAGCACAAATTCTGTCCTCCCAAGGGAACAGACGTCCTTGATTCCCCTACTTATGTCTGGTCATCTACCAACAATGAATTTCCGGAATAGTTTCAATGTATTAGCACTGTCCATGAGTGTATGTCGTTTTCTCTGATATCTAATTCCAAATATTATAAACCTCTCCGCTGGGATCTGTCAATCAACACTTCCTTGTGGAGGGGGGCCCCTGCATACCTTCTTTACTGGCTTGACACATCTTCTCTTCTTTAACATTTCACTGCCGTTCTTCTATAATGTTTGCTGCACCGTTTCAATATGTTATTTAAATATTTATGCTTATGAGGTGATACAGCAACGTCTTTACAATAAGAGAGGAGACAAAATGAATCAAATCTAGAAAAAAGAAGTGAGGACTTCTCGGTCAATTATTTAAATTAATAAATATGATGAAGAAGAAAGGACACATACTGAGAAAATTTGAAAGGATTGAATAATATTACATACGTATTTTAATTCAAACATGATGCATTAACGCACCATCTCTTTGGAATTTTAACCTATTTATAACGAGTGTGTTTCCTTTTTCAACAAGTAAGTATTTAACTTGCGTCGATTTCTGCAATGTCATCATTTGAGTAAAGGGCAAATATTAATTTTTGTGTAAAATTATGTGTAAAAAATTGTGTAAAGATTTTTCACAGAGGCATTAGCATTAAAGAATGAAGCTTATGAAGACGAAAAATTGTCACCAACGCAAGTTTATATCTGGTATAAACGTTTTAAAGATGACCGTAAGAGTATCGCAGATGATTCAAGGTCAGGTCGGCCATTGATCTAATTGTTTCTGATAAAAAAAAATTACTATTGATAATATATATATTAAATACTTGGATTTTCGTATGGCAGTTGCCAAAAAATATTGGTGAAGAGTTAAACATGCAAAAACTTTGTGGTTATTTTGTCCCACGAAATTTAACAGATCAACAAAGAGATCAATTTGTATTATCAATTTGCAAAGATTTAATTGAAACTTCAAATGATGGTTCTGATTTTTTTTAAACAATAATAACTGGTGATGAAACAGGGTGCTTTCCTTTTGATCCACAAACCAAAAAACAATCACTCCAAGTTCTCCTAGGAAGAAGAAAGTTCGTCTTGACAAGTCCAAAGGAAAAGTAATGCTTGTAGTGTTTTTCGATTAACAAAGACTTGTGTATTATGAATTTATTGAAGAGGGGTTATTATTAAAGAACAGGCATACAAAGAAATCGGTTGCGCCTTCGTGATGCGATAAGAAGAAAAAGAACACAACTCTTTAAATAAAAACAGTGGAAATTGCTACATGATAATGCCCCTGCTCTTAGAGCCATTATTGTTCAAGACTATTTAGCCAAACACTCTGTATCTGTCTTGCCGCATCATACTTACTCTCCTGACATCGCCCCATGTGATTTCTTCTTCTTTCCAAAACTTAAAATGACGTTAAAAGGAAGGCGCTTTTCATCGTCATCAGAAGTAATTGAAAATGCGACGGTGGAGCTAAACAAGCTTAGAAAATTTGACTTTGAACTAGCATTTCAACAGCCTTTTTTCACGCTGGAAAAAAATGTGTAGTTAACCATGGCTCCTATTTTGAAAATTTTGATGTTTAAATTACTATACTATGAATAAATAATTAATTTTAAAAAGTTCGGGAACTTTTTGACCCTACGTTGAATATTTAAACGAAATAAATTCAAGAATAATACGAGGGCCATCCAATAAATAAAATTTCTCTTTTTTTTAACAAATAAACAACATTATTTACAATTATGCAGTTATTTTATTTTCATTATATACAACTCATAGACTATTTCTCTACATAATCACCTTTTATGTCAAAACAATTTTGGTAACGTTGTAGCAATATTTTGATACCACTGTTATACCAAGCCGTGTCCTGTCTTCGTAGCCAGTGGTTCGCCTCCACCTGCACTTCGTCATCATTCGCTAAGTGCTTGCCTCCAAGGTGCAACTTGAGTGCTGGAAAAAGATGGAAGTCGCTTGGGGCAAGTTCCGGAGAATAAGGTGGATGTGTGAAAATTTCCCATTTGAAGTTTTCCAGCAACGTTTGGGTCGTTTGAGCTGCGTTAGGGCGAGCATTGTCATGGACGAGTAACACTTTCCGAGACAAAAATCCAGGACGTTTCCGTTTTATTACAGCTCTGAGTTTAGTGAGGACTTCGCAGTACCTCGCAGCGTTAACCGTAGTGTTTGGGGGCAGGTAGTCAACAAATAAAACACCCTTACAGTCCCTAAAGACGATAGCCATAACTTTGCCTGCAGAGATTGTGATCTTCGCCACCAAAAAGGTGCACTTTCCTCAGGCTTCTTCCACACCATGCTTTGTCGTTTTGTTTCTGGAGTTGAATGATGCACCCAGCTTTCATCTCCAGTGATAATACGGGAAAACAGTTGATCTCCATCTCTTCGATGCATTTCCAGGAAAGCTCGGGCTGCCTCCATTCGTTGATGCTTGTGATTTTCCGAGAGCAAACGCGGGACCCATCTTGCGCAGACTTTGCGAAATTTCAAAACATCTGACATGATTGTTCCAATCGAAGAGCGTCTAATTTCGATTCCAGGAGGCAGTCGAATCATTATTTCGTCAATGGTGACGCGGCGATCTGCTTCCACCACATTCCGAACAACAGCAACGGCTGCATTGTCCGTAGCGATAACGGGCCTGCCGCTTCGCTCGTCATCATGCGCGTTTTGTCGTCCTTCCAAGAACCATGAACGCCATCGGCGAACCATTTGGATGCGCATACATCCTTCATCATACACTGACACTAAATTGCGATGAATATTGACTACAGTTTCATTTTTAGCCGTGCAAAAAACGAATTACACCAGTGGTAGCTCCATGGAAACTGAAGCGCTACGGACTTGCGCATTCCAGTAACGTGATTTTGAAGGTCACGCACTTCCAACGCATCCTAGTGACCATTTCTTACACTACTAACTAATTTTCACAACGTTTCGTTCGCAGAAAAAAAAAGGGAAAATTATTTATTGGAAGGCCCTCGTATATGTTTCAGACTTGAGGATGTATTTCAAATAGTCTATTTTCAAATGAGTTAGAACTACAGAATGCTTAACGATATGGATAAACTAACAATGTGATGAAGATTAACTAAATAAGATTAAATGGAGGACATACATCATAATTTAAGACAAAAGGTTGTGTACTGGTCGAGAAGATCTATTTTACTGTTGATACTTCAGGATTTCTGTTATATAGGTTTACAGGATTGGCTGTTGGTTCTTATTTCCAACATGCTATAATAAGCTATTGCTTGATGAAAATTGAAAGAGTGACTAGTCATGTGAGAGTGTTGAAATTTCAATGAACGGCTACCATGGTTTCTACTACACCTGTGATGTTAATCCAGGCACGTGTCTATGGATTTGCTCGTCAGTCCAACATAGGCTGTGCTACACTGTAGACATGAGACGGGTTAGATAGCATTAGACTTATTTAGAGGGGTCTGACGGTGTGTTCTTAGTGATTGGGTATCTATATTTGTTACCTAGATCAGAAAGTGCACTAAGACCTAAGGAAATTGTACATTTAACATGTATATCGGGATTCAGACAATAACTATAAAAGACATTTGATACACAGTGACCTTTATTGAAAACAGACACACGAGATAGCCAAGTGTGAAAAAAATTGCCTCCAACACAAATGAAACTTTTCAAAGATTCTTCCCTAACAACATACCAAAATATTTCCGACCAAACTTTCATAATTCTCAATTCATTTCTAATCATGAAAATTTCAGAAGCTTTTTAAAAAGAATTAAAGTGGTGGAAGACTCGAGTTGTTTTTGTGGACAGGAGGAACAAACCTCAATACATCTTTTTACTAGATTGTCCTGTTTTTCAAGACTACAGAATCGAAAATAATTTAATAGTAACAAATCCAATATTTTTATTTCCAGTAAAGAAATGTATATTAAATTCAATGTCTTTTGTAGATATATTTTAAATTATATAGCAACACAAATATCTTTTAAAAAACTAATAATTTATATTATGCTTATTGTACATATTGTCAGACACTTCTTTCTTTTGTACACAGTTCTTTTTCTCGTTTTTCTCTCTCTCTCTTTCTAATTGTTAACATCATATGACTATTCTATTCACGGCCTAAATGTAGAAATAAATGTAATGGGGACATAGCGCTTTAAATTGAAATAATAATTTTAAAAAATTGCCTCTGTCTCCTTAAAAAATAAAAAGACGACAAGTCACATTAAATATTTTTCACTTCCTTAATTCCATGAGTGTATACGAAGAAAAAAAAAATTCTTGGAGTTAGATATCGTCTAAATTTGGGTTATAAAAGATATGAACATAAAGCTATCAGCGCTGAGGCCTGGATCAAATTATCTATTTACATATTTGCAAATAGGATTAGTATAAAACAACGACATAAATGAATTAAATAGTTGAATTGGCGCGACCTATATCTCGGATTTTCCAATTTCACATAGTCTTAATAGGAAAAATAAATATTTATCAGGAAAAAATATATATTTATAATATATAAATAAAGTTGAGAGGAAGATATAATTAAATTATTTCATTTTATACCCAGAACATACACGTTAGCAATGATTTTCCAATCATATATATTGCATGGGGGTGAATATTCAAAAGCTTAGTTTGAAGGTTACTCTGTTGTGGTGTTTAATCGCATTTTTAAAAATAATAAATACAGTTTTCGTTAAAATATTTTCTCTTAAATTTCTTTTTAAATTATATTTCTATTAGAGAGGGTTCAAGTTTTGTTCTACACACTGATAACTCAGGCACAGTCTCCAATTATACTGGGTTTATAGTTTATTAAACGAAACTATATTGAAGCGAAGATAAAAATTCATAGTATTTATAATGAACTTACATATACAAATCAACGTATATTCAAAAGCATTCTAACACAATTTGAATTAATAACAACTTAGCCTTTTTGTTTATACCCTTGACCAAATTATTCTATGATCAAAATTATTTAACTTAAAAATAAGATAAAATAATCTATATTTTTAAAGTGCATTTAATTTTGACCAGAGAAGAGGTTGCACACGAGTATAAAATACGCTAGGTGGCTAGTAATGTGAAATATAGCAAAAGATATATACAAAACTATGAGTTTATTAATTATAAACTCAAAAACCTTTCTAAAATCATTATGAAATTTAAAGAAAATCTAAGAAATAAAATTTTATATTCTTAACAACATATTGTGGCGATGCTAAAATAATTCCTTTAAAATTGAGAATTAATAAAATTGGAATTATAAACTAAACAAATGAGAATTAGAAAATAAATTAGATTGAAATAGATTCAACCTTATGACCTATATTAAAATAGAAACTTTACGTAAACTGTGAAGTGGGATAGACCGGTGTGGACAAATATAGAAACTGCCATCTATCCAACCAGCCGGACATGTCTCATTGACACCGGCTGTAAGTATGTATATAAGGAGGAAGGTAGGTGGGGAGGTCAGTATGTCCACCATGATTGCCAAGGTAAGTTGTCTATTGGTGACACCTTTGAAACCTTTTAGAAGAATCAATATATACATTTATATACAACATAAAGTTGCAAGAGGATTATATTCATGTTAAGGTGAAAATATCATACCTCCAGGGATAGGTTTATTTTAAAAGTATTTATTCACAAATCTCTTCACATTCCAGGCATGGAAACCCTTCTACAGGAGAAAGCACGATATAATAAATCGCAAGTAGAATAAGAGTTTTAATATTTTAACTCTTAACCCTTTGGTAATTTATTGTATCGTGTTATTTTACTGTAGAATGGTTCCCATGCCCGAAATTTGAAGAGATTTGTGAATAAAATTTTTAAATATTTTTAACGCCTTACTAAATGTTTTCATTTTTGTTTGCTCCTGACGAGGACAAAAGATTTTTGTCGAAACGTCGAGGTAATAAAAATATTTACTAGTCGAAGTATCTTTATTTTCAAGAAATATGAATACCGGCCTTGCAGCCTCTAGTTTTACGATAAACCTATCTCTGGAGAAGAGATATTTTCACCTTAAAATTGATACATAGAATTACACCTAGCCCCCGATTTACACGGTACTTGTTTTACACGTTTTCGCTTTTACACGGTTTTCCAAATAA
This sequence comes from Cordylochernes scorpioides, assembly GCA_030710605.1. Taxonomy (NCBI): domain Eukaryota; kingdom Metazoa; phylum Arthropoda; class Arachnida; order Pseudoscorpiones; family Chernetidae; genus Cordylochernes; species Cordylochernes scorpioides. Next base: position 7,446,273 of record CP092885.1, on the reverse strand, counting down.
GTTTTTTTTGTTTGTTTTTATCGCACTATACTAAATGCTACTGTGATTGAACACATGCGCTGTGCACACACTCACGAGGAATCCCGAGCTTATGTGCTGACTACATATTTTAACCTGTCAATGCATTTTATTTTTATTTCTGTGTACACCTATCCCCCGATTTACACGTTTTTCTCAGGAACGTATCTACCGTGTAAATCGGGGGATAGGTGTATTTTATAGAATTATTTTCATGTACTTATAGAGACATCTCTCCCTCTAATCATGGATCAGAAAAATGCATTATGATTATCATCCTGGTAAAAAACTCTTTACTAGTTTCTTTATCATCATTGGTAAAGTTTTTTACTAGGGTTATGAACATGAGTCATCGTACTGATGCATGATTGAAGGCAGAGATGCCTCTATTTGAACATACATTTATATGACTAAACTCAATTCTAATTTTAATTCGATGCTTGAATACAAATAATCAATTGTATTTCTAAGCGATAAAAGATAATTTAACATTTTTAATTAATCTCTCTCTTCTAATTTTAACATTAATAATGAGAACAAGTATTTGCGTACGTATAGAAAAAATAATTAAAATTTTATATCAACATTTATAAAAGAGATATCTGAATTATATTTGAATGATTTCGGAGAATTATGCTTTAAAACTTGTATCACACAAAATATATGCAGATATCTCAAAATGTTCTAAAGAATTTGATTAAAGAATTAATTTAATCATATCTTTTTTTAGTACTTATTAAGTATATATCTATGGGAATTGAGCACATTCTCATTACCGATATATTGCAATATTACATATATCTAAAATGCAAATTATATTGTTTGTTAATATATATATATATATATTCTCAAAAATATATATATAAATCAGTTTCAGTTTAACCATTTTAAAAGAGATTTAAGCGTTATATATTTTGAAATTCAATTTTAAATAAAATATTGAAAGAGAGCGAGAGAGAGATTACAACCGTTTAATAAATAAAATAAACTATTAAATATATCTTCTGATAATTAATGATAATTATTCAATTTAATAAGGCCACTTACCACCAAAGATTGATCGATTATCTTTGAGAAGTTTGTTGAGAAGGTACACCAGATTTTTAGGGCTGCTGTGATTCACCTGAAATATACGAATTTAGTTTAATATTCTTTTAAAAAATAGAATGTTGAATTATATATGTGATGATATTAAGTGGAGATATGCATCTTATGTAAATAATCAAATGAGATGATATGTTATAAAATAAATTAAGCTTCCAGGTTTAAGTTTCTTGTGCTACTTTTATTTTCAAGCTTTCGGACTTGTCAGTCCTTCAACAGGAGAATCACGTTAACAACTTAATAATAAATACAAATTTTTTATACACATTATTATGTACATATTTTATATACTTATTATATCTTGAGAGAAAAATATATTACATTATTCCAGTTTTAATGTGTGGAAGTATAAAGAGAGTAAAGAAAGAAGGTTGGCTAGTCTGAATAACCCTAGTCGACCATATGTACTGCCTTCTAAAATTTGACATTTTGTGCAACTGGCGTTACCAGCCCTTTCCACCACTGTAGTCACTAGTTTAACCTACTGAGAATAAATCAAAAAGCTCCTGAATTTGAGGTTCAGGGATGGTTCTCCCTGAGGTCGTTAGTTATCAAGGTAGTGGAGCCTCCCTAGCTTCTAAAATCATTGTATATTCTCATCATTTATTCATTTATATTATATATATATATTTTGTAAAAATTCATTAATTGTTAATAAAATCGTTTCAAATGTCTCCCTGAGGTCGTTTCCACTTCAGTTGTTCCCAGGGTGGTCTCTGAGGACCATCTCTATCTTCTCCGAACTACTGCTCGAGGTTTTTTTTTTTTTGCTCTTGGATCCTGACTCCAGTGTGTGTCCTCAATACTTGCCACTTTGATAACTGATTAGAAAATCATCATATATATATTGATCTTGTTCCAGGTTTGCCTCTTCCTCTCTCTGGCTGTTGCCATCCAAGCTATGCCCCACCACGGTGGAACTAGCACCAACTCCAGGAAACAAGATGTAAGTTGTTTATAATTTACTCAGTTTTAAACCCATTACAAATATACATTATCTTTTATGAAAATTCGAAACTATCATAGACGCGTATGATTCTTTTAAAAATTAATAAATTTGAATCATACTATAATAGTTTCGAATTTTCATAACAGATGGCGCGCTGATACATCATAATACATTCTATTTTATTAATAACTGTGTAATTATTGAAACCTTTCACATCGACTCAGTTTTCCATCATTGCGTCTATTACTATATCTAGCACTTGGATTCAAAATCAATGAAACATATTTGAATTGGAAGGTCGTTCAAATAAAATTTTATGAATTTTTTACATTTAGAAATAAATTTGATGTAATTTGAAGTATTCAATCCAGAATATTTTTAATTAAGGTTTAAGATTCAACTCCAAAAAATCCTCATTTAAATAAGTTTATAATATATATATATTTTTAATAAGGCTTTGCTCTTATGGTCTCATGCGAATAACAAGACTTTGGAAAAGGTCTCGCGCGAGTCAATAAATGAATCCCCTTCTCTAAAGGTGATATTTAAAACAGAAAGATAGTTCTGAAACAGGGTCCAGGGATAAGTTTATTCCTGAAAGCTTAAATTTAGATATCTCGTTTTCTTTACCGAAATTCAGAGATCTGAATCAAATTTTCAAATAGAAAATTATGCTTTTTGAGGTCTGATGTTTTCATTTTAATATTCGAACAATGAATTATTTAAATTTTGGATTTTTTTAAAATAAAAATAGAAATACATAGGAATATTTTCTTTCACTACCTATATTTCCACTGATAAATATATTATTAATTAGTATTATTTATGAGAAGGGATGTTATTCAACACAATCACACCTACTGTGAAAATATTTCACACAAAGTTTAATTTCAAAATTGAAAAGTTTTTGATGTGTGGGTAGTAGTGCATTTTGAGATAATTTCGAGTGAATATTTAAATTTTTATCTTTTTGGAGTTAAATATTGCAATTCTAATATATTTGTCAATGTTCCCAGGACCACGGCAACTACGCCTTCGGGTACCAGATCGTAGACCACCACGGCAACACCAACGGCCGTCAGGAGGCTGGACACGGAGGCCACCAAGTCCATGGCTCCTACAACCTGGCTCTACACGACGGCCGTGTCCGTAAGGTGGAGTACGTCGCTGACAAACACGGCTTCCGCGCCGCCATCAAGACCAACGAGCCTGGCACCCAGCACTCTCTGCCCGCTGCTGTTGACATTGACTCTCCCTACAAGGGATTCGCTGCTGGTTCCTATGGCATCTCCCACGGTGGATACGGCGGCAATGGTGGCGGCTATGGCCGTGGAAATGGTGCTGGCTATGGAGCTGGCCGTGGAAATGGTGGAAATGATGGCGGCTATGGCCGTGGAAATGGTGCCGGCTATGGCTATGGAGCTGGCAATGGCGGATATGGTGGAAATGATGGCGGATATGGTGGAAATGATGGCGGATATGGTGGAAATGATGGCGGCTATGGCCGTGGAAATGGTGCTGGCTATGGAGCTAGCCGTGGAAATGGTGGATACGGCGGCAATGATGGCGGCTATGGCCGTGGATATGGAGCTGGCCGTGGAAATAACGGTGGCTATGGAGATAATGATGGCCATTATTAAGTCAGAAAGAAAATTGCTATAATCTTCTTCAGAATGATTGTGTAAATATATTTATATTAAAATATTTATATGGAAAATGTCTGTTTTTTAACATTCTTAAAACACACACATACACACATAGGTCACTCATTTATTTAGAAGACTTATATATATTTTTTTCAGTATATTTCTTAGCTGAAGAACAAATATATCTGCATATTATATTCGTCTCGGTTAAATGTGGAAAGGGCTTTATTTCTATTGATATGATATGCAATTAAAGTGAAGGTAGTCTCAAATTTGAGAAATTTGATACTTGATCCAGGGTATCTTATGCATATTCTATCTTATTATGGAAACTAACCTATATACTCAAACTTATAAATATACTAAACTATATATCAAACTTGCAACAGCTACTGAATCTTATTGAACCAGCCAACAATAATTATAAATAAGCTCTATCCATTGTGTCTTATAGACAAATCTTTGTTATTATGTAAACTATACTTTCGGCTGTAACCCATAGAAATACTTTCTAATATGGTACACTCATCCTATACCGGCTCTATCCGGGATGTTACCAAGGCTAATTTACCGATTACGGCGTACATAATCTATCCACGGTGTCACATAGACCTGCTTCTGTATCACTCTTGTATTATTTTTATTACAGATGTAATTTACTCTAAGACAGTATTGTACTTGAATACTTTTCTCACACAATTTTTAGCTTAATTTCTATTCAATATAAATGTAATATGTTTTGTTTATCTTTAAAGTGCAAGTGTCCCTAGGGGGACATAGCGCTCTAAGTCGAAATAAAATAAAATATAAATGTAATATACACAGTCACATCAAATGACTTCAAATATTGTGACTCTCATACTTTAAAGTTGAGATGACCACTGGTTTCACCCTATAGTCTAACACATATGCATCCATTCATGTCATTATTAACAATAGTGTTTATAAAACATTCTCTTTGATCAATCCAATAGATGTGAATCCTCTATATGTGAGTCAAATAAATATTACGAAGGTTTATGGAGATGTGAGTTTCTTTTCATTTTTTCGCATTCTTGAGCTTTAGGTATTTCTACCTTCTCTACAGGGGTATAAAATGATCAATAAGGAAAACTTTATTTGAAAAACTTTCATTATTGTTCATTTAGTACTTCTGTAAAAGAGAGGAAATGCCCGAAACCTTGAGAATACAATAAAAATGATATAAACACACACACATCTCCAGATACTTGTTGCGTTATTTATTTAATTACCTGTGTATATTAGGAACAATATTTTATATTAGTATGCTCATATCAAAATTACCAGTTCCAGTTGAATATATCAATAATATACCGATTTCTTTTATTTGCATGTTACTATTGATTAAACCATCAGATTACAGAGTACATATATTAACATTTAATTGAAAAGGCATATGTTGGATAAAAATATTATTTATTTTACTAATATTTTAGTTGGCTGAACTCCAACCTTTATGAATGATTATTGGATTCAATATATGCCTTTTTGATTAGATATTTATTTATGGATTGCTCTATTTTAAATATATATATTGTTGCACCAAGTTGAAGCTTTGCAGGGTCGTCGACCTTGGTTTCTTCCTTCTTGGTGTTATACACGTTTCCCGAGCGGGTTTCCATATTAAAAGTAAATAAATAAAAATTAAATAAAAATAAATTACCTTTCAAAGTTATTGGGTTTATTAATTCGTTGTCTTCCTCGTAGGTTGCGATCCGCAGTCTTCGTCTAGATCCTCTCCCGCTCCAATAAGCAATAAAGCTGTATGTACAATAAATATTACAAAAGGAGTGAAACTATAAAAAGGAATGATGCTAATCTAAATATTCTGTTTTAAATAAATATTAAATATCATAGAATATTTTGAATAAATGTAAGGCGCATTAAAATTGATGTAACACTTCCCCCTCTCCAGAAGTTGTCACGTCCTCGTGAATGACCTCATCCATTCTCTCATAATAAGGCTTGATTCTTGAAACATGTACTATCAGAGGGTCTTGGCCCGGATTATCTTTCGGTTCTATTAGATAATTGACGCTAGACATCTTTTTTAATATTCTATATGGACCAAAATATTTTCTCAGAAGTTTCTTACACTTTCCTATTTTCCTAATTGGTGTCCAAACTGCTACTAATTCTCCTGGTTCGTAGCTTCTTTCCATGTGTTTCTTGTCATAGTTCTTTTTCATTCTTTCTTGAGTCTTTATTGTGTTGTTAATAACTAATTTTCTTGTTCTGTCTATTTTGTCTAAGTGATGTTTTATGTATTCATCATAATCATCCTTGTCAATGTCCACCGAGATATTCCTGTCGTCCAAAAGAGACGTGGGTTCTCTTCCAAACATCAGGAAAAAGGGAGAATATCCTGTGGTTTCCTGAATTGTAGTATTGTAAGCGTGAGTGATGAACGGGAGTACTTCGTCCCAATTCTTCTGATCAGTGTTCACATACATACTGAGCATATTGATCAATGTTCTATTTAACCGTTCTGTCAATCCATTAGTCTGGGGATGATAGCTCGTTGTGAAGCAATGTTTAATCTTGCACATTTTTATCACCTCTTCCATTAAATTACTGGTAAATTGAGAGCCCCTGTCACTAATAAGATATTGTGGGGCTCCGTGCCGGAGAAAAATATCCTCTACTAGAAATTTTGAAAATTCTTTCACTGTTGCTTCCGAGACTGCTTTTGTTTCTGCATATCTAGTGTAGTAGTCCGTCAGCACGATTATCCATTTTTTCCTGTTTTTCGTAGATGGCAATGGACCAACAAAGTCAATTCCAATTCTTTCGAAAGGAAAGTTGGCTGGGGGAATGGGCTGTAGTAGTCCAGAAGGTAATTGGTTTGAGCCTTTTCTACTTTGGCAAAGGTGACACGTCTTAACGAATTCTGAGACATCCTTTAGCATGGATGGCCAAAAGTATTTACACTTTATTCGGTACATGGTTCTGGCGACACCCAGATGGCCATTCGACATATGATTGTGATATTCTTTCATAATTTCTCTCTTTTTCTTCTCTGGAACCACAAGCAACCACGCCCTGCCTTCAGGGTTCGGGTTTTTCTTAAAGAGGCATCCATCTTCTACTTTAAAGTTTTGCGCAATTGATCGCCTGCTTCCATTAAGGTTTTTCTTAACACTTTCGATAAACTTATCCTCTTCGTCTGTTATCTGATTTAAAAATAGCCTTTCAAAATCCTCATCCCAATCAGTTTCTGGTATGGGTCCCCTAGATAAGCCATCGGCGTCCAGATGCTTCTTTCCTGATTTATGTATTATATCGAAGTCATATTCTTGAATTTTTAATGCCCATCTTGCCAATCGACCTGTTGGATCCTTCAAGTTTTTGAGCCAGCATAAGGCGTGATGGTCTGTTACTATTTTAAAGTGTCTTCCATAAAGGTAGGGCCGTAATTTTGACATTGACCAGACAACGGCCAGACATTCTTTTTCAGTTGTTGAATAATTTTGCTCCGCTTTACTTAGGGTACGACTCAAATATGAATCACCTTCTCTTCACCACCGATGTCTTGGACAAGTGTTGTACCTATACCGATGTTGGACGCATCAGTATGAACATAAGTAGGCGCATTTGGATTGAAGTGACCTAAAATTGGTGGACTTAATAGTGCTGTTTTTAGGGTTTGAAACGCTTCCTCTTGTCTTTCTGTCCAGGTAAAGGATACACTTTTTTTTATAAGGTTGGTCAAAGGGTGAGCAATTTTTGAGAAATCTTTGATAAATTTTCTATAATATGAACACATTCCCAAAAAGGATTGTACTTCTTTGACCTTTTTGGGCCGAGGAAAATTTCTGACAGCTTTGATGTTATGTTTCGCGGGTTTTATACCATGTTTGCTCGTTATATAGCCGAGAATCTCCAATTCTTCAAAAGCAAATCGGCATTTTTTGTCGTTTAACCTTAAATTAGATTCACGAAAACATCTAAAAACAGCTTCAAGTCTTTTGAGGTGCGTTGGAAAATCCGGGCTATATATGATAACATCATCCAGATAACACAAACAAATTTGCCATCTCAGATTTCCAAGCATATTCTCCATATTTCTCTCAAAGGAAGCAGGCGCGTTACAAAGTCCAAAAGGCATCACGTTGAATTCATATAATCCATGCGCTGTAGTGAAAGCTGTTTTCTCTTTGTCTCTTTCTTCGACTTCAACTTGCCAATATCCAGATCTGAGGTCTATTGCTGAGAAGTATGTAGATCCTTGGAGAGTATCCATAACTTCGTCTATTCTAGGGATCGGATAGACATCTTTTACTGTCACATTATTCAGTTTTCAGTAGTCCACACAAAATCTGTATTTACCATCTCGCTTCTTGACCAATATTACTGGAAAAGACCAGGGGCTAGAAGATGGCCTAATTATGCCTTCTGTAAGCATCTCGTCAATTTGCTCTTTTATAATATCTCGTTCTTTAGCACTTACCCGGTAAGGCTTGTGTTTAATTGGCTTCGCGTCTTCTGTGTCTATCTAATGTTTTGCCAAATTGGTTCTCCCTAATCTCGACGAAAACAGATCTCCATACCTTTCTAAAACTTGTTTTAACTCCTTCTGTTCCTTTGGTGAAAGATTTTAGTTTATTTGGAATCTAGGTTCTTCGTTCTCTTCTACCTCTCTTTCTCGATTCACATTTATTTTCGCTGGACTACTTCCAAAAGCCAATGTTTGGTTTTTCATTATTTTTAACGGTCGATGATACGGATTAGTTATCCAGATGTGTGTTTCCCTATTTTTAACATTGATTAAGCTTCTTGCTAGACGAAGTCCATTTGTTTGAAACATTTTGCTGCTCTCCTCGATAATATATTCCCCATCCTCTGTTTCTACCAATGCCTTGATCAATTTCATGGAACATTCCGGTACAATGGAATCCTTGGCACTCTTTATTTTCAACCTTTCGAAATTGATTTCGTCATGATTATTCGTCAAATCGTATTTTATAGTTTCTTGCTTACAATCTATTTTCGCGTTCATTTTCTTAAGGAAATCTTTCCCAAGAATTAATGTCCGTAAATGCGTTTTCAATATCACAAAGTTGTGTGATAATGTTTCGTCATCAATTTTTATATTTAAAATATACTTCCTACCATGTCCAATTTTTTTCCATCGGGTCCTGCACAAATTTTTGCGAGTTTACTTATACCATGGCCTGTATCGAGGGCCGTTCTGAGGTCGACCACTGAGAGGTCAGCACCTGTATCAACCAAAGCTTCAAAAGTCCCTATCTTGTCCACATTAATTTTTAATTTGTATTTAGGGTCCAACTTCTTGATTCCGTTTATGGTCGACTTGCTTTGATTGACAGATTCAGGCGCGACGCTTAGTTTAAATCTTCCAACACGGAATATCTATTCCTGGTAGGAATATTTGTCTGTGTGCTATGACATACATCAGCATAAAGCCGAGGTCCTGATTTCTCTGATATTTCATTCATTTGGAATTTCTCTTCGACCTTCTCTTGGGTATCTGTTGGATCCTCTTGGGGCCTGGAAGTGGTCTGGTAGTTTCGTGCGGAAGTCGGCGGCACGTACCTCGATTGTTGTTGAGGTCTAGAATAGCGTGGACCGTTATATAGGTTTCTGGATTTCTCCACACGTTCCCGATACTTCTTTTCAAAAGAATCCATTTTCTTGCACACGACAAGAAGGTCATCGGTCGTTTTAGGAGGATTCAGGTAGAGCGCGAATGAGTACTCTTTTTTCAGTCCTCCAATAACATGTTCAATTTTTGTTTCTTCTTCCATTGCGGGGTCAACCTTGTTGCACAACACTAGAATGTCTTCCGCGAACCTGATTGCTGGTTCATTCCAGTGTTGCATTCTGTTGAGCTTCATTCTAAGTTCTTCTTTATTCGCGTCCAAAGAAAAATCCTGAATGAGGCGGATTTTAATATTTTCCCAGCTCGTGAAACTAGCTTTGTGAAAATTCAACCAGGTTTTAGCGCTTCCCGTCATGTTCATGGCGGCATAACGGGCAATTATGTAGTCTGCCCAATGATAGAGGAAACCAATCTCTTCGAGGGATTCTATCCATGGGCGAGGGTCTTCTGTCCCACCATATTTCGGAATTTCTATATTGGGGTTCAAAGCAACTTGTTCGAAACCAGCATCTCTACCAATTGTTGCACCAAGTTGAAGCTTTGCAGGGTCGTCGACCTTGGTTTCTTCCTTCTTGGTGTTATACACGTTTCCCGAGCGGGTTTCCATATTAAAAGTAAATAAATAAAAATTAAATAAAAATAAATTACCTTTCAAAGTTATTGGGTTTATTTATTCGTTGTCTTCCTCGTAGGTTGCGATCCGCAGTCTTCGTCTAGATCCTCTCCCGCTCCAATAAGCAATAAAGCTGTATGTACAATAAATATTACAAAAGGAGTGAAACTATAAAAAGGAATGATGCTAATCTAAATATTCTGTTTTAAATAAATATTAAATAACATAGAATATTTTGAATATATGTAAGGCGCATTAAAATTGATGTAACAATATATATATTTCAGCATGTTTTTTATAATTTCTTCTACTAGGCCAACCATTTTGACAATTCAATATGAGGTTTAATATTAAAACTGAATATAATACGAAATAACTATACAAACTTCAGTCAAATTGATAGCGCGCTATTGATAAACCTATCTAAATAGAAATATATTTTACTCTAGTTATAGAGAAATATAGGTTGGCTTGCGTTATAAGTTTGAGATGGAAGCTTATCCAAAACGAATTGGTGTAAAGTTTTTGCCTTGATAAGGTCGATAGTAGGTCCCTCAAAAATATTGGGTGATAAATTTAGAAAGTAAATGTTTCCCTCTCCATCTATTATTAACTTAGTTATTGAGTGTGCGCAACACTACTACAACATTCTCAGGCCTGAGCAGTGAAAAAACCAAACCTACAAAATACTCTTACTATATCAATCGGTGTTTCTGAACCATTCTCACAAACCTTAAATTTATAGCGTTTTAACTGATAAACTAACAAAATGATATCCTTTTTGAAATGTTATATTGATACCCTCTAAGACTAAAATGAGCTTTAGATATTGGGTCATCCCCCACAATCCATATAAATAATAAAAAAATAAATTTGAAAAGATTGTCGGGAGAGCTTGGATTTTTACCCTATCCAGTGTGGTCTGTTTTTTTTTTTTTCACAAATAAAAAAATCAAAAGAAGCAGCCTAAGAATACGTGATCAGTATTTATCAGTACATTCATCATCATTCATCAAAAACAGCAGTTAGACCAGAAGCAGGGGCTGAATATATAATACTAATGGTTAAACAGATGGATATTTTTCCAGAGAGAATATTGCTCTATAAAAATAATTGTCACAAAAAGATATAAAAACTAAGCGTCAACTATAGACTGTCTCTGCAAACTAATATACTCAGTGGTGATGAAGCCACAATTCTACTTGGGAGAATTCAAAACGCATGTCTGTAGACGATGTTTTCAGGCTAAAGCTCTACGCCAATCCACAAGAGATTCATTTATATAACTTCTGAATTTGTCGACGAGGTATATATCTGGAAAAGATATTATTTAGTTGCTTATAGATGATGACTAGTTTTTGAACATTTATTTATTAATTTTATGACCAGAATGGTGATATTTTTTATTATAAATTAATATACCCCATGCAATATATCCTTCTTTATCCCAGCCATAGGATTGGCCAAACCACTTTTCCAGCTAAACACCTCATTAACAAATTCCGATGATTATATGAATCTCTTGTGGAACTCATAAACTCAAAGCCGCCCTGAAATGACGAGGGCCATAGCCGAAACCATGGTCTCTAGGTGGACGTTTTGAATTTGACCAAGTTGCTGTTGTGGCTTTGTTACCAATCCGAATCTATTAGTTTGCAGAGACGGTTAATATAGTGCGCATATTTTTCATGAGAGAGGTAACCTTTTTTATATGAATTTGAATAAATAATGATACTTTATTTAACCGATTTTATATAAAGAAAGGTCACCTCTCTCATAAAATAATGCGCCATCTATTGCTCATTGTAAGTATTTGGGGAGATTTCTAGTGGTTGCTTTACTATATATTGATTCCAGATGACCCAAAGAGCATCTCTGCCAAGGTTTGATATAAAATATTTCGAACCTTGAATCTTAAGCATCTTACCCTGGACAACAAATTTGAGTTCTCGTCTAGCCCGAAAATTATTAAATATCGTCTCTTGTTTATCACAGTAGAAGACCAATGAATAGAACTTCCTTCTCACAGTGTTTGGCACCTTTCACTGAGTGATTGCTTTGATCGCTGTCAGATTTTCATTCGAGATCAACAATGTGAAGGCTATTGAGATGGAAGACGTCGACAAAGAATACTTCAATTTAAACATTAAATGGTATGCAATTCCAATTCTCAACAGCCCCGCAATGAGTGTTAAACCATGACAGATTTTAACAGTCAAGGGCCTATTTTCCACCAGTTTTACCTGGTTCCCAGAAAAGTACACTTCTGGTAAAGCGGTGACATTGATTAGAATAGGGCCATTTTATTAGCCTTCCATCAACGCACGAATCAAGTGGTATAGTGATCACATTAAATGTTAGATCTGGAAATCTGTGAATACCATCCTGTATTAATACAAAGCAATAACGCGCCATCTATACATATAAAATGAAAGGATTTAAAAGCACGAATGTTTCTTTTATGCATAATACAAACTTCTACTGTCCTTACTGCGAGTGTTCACCACTGTTGAGCCAAGCCCTTCCAATATATTTTTTCATCGTAGTAAGGACAGTAGGAGTTTGTATTATGCATAAAAGAAACATTCGTGCTTTTAAATCCTTTCATTTTATATGTATAGATGGCGCGTTATTGCTTTGTATTAATTTATGCCTAATTGGCCTTGTCTTTGTCTTTATTGTTTGTGGAAGAGCATAGCTCGATGCAAATATTTGAATGTAAATCTACTGTCCTATAAGCTTATGTCCATAGTTTTCTTGAAACCCATTTCTGAAATTCCATTCTTCAGTGCTGCGTATATAAGCAGAATCATCCAATACAGTATTAGAGCTCTTAGAAACGGTCTGGTGGATTAAATTGGCGAAACCGCTGGGAGGGTTCACCAATGATGAGCCAAACCCTTCCAATATATTTTTTCATCGTAGTAAGGACAGTAGAAGTTTGTATTATGCATAAAAGAAACATTCGTGCTTTTAAATCCTTCCATTTTATATGTATAGATGGCGCGTTATTGCTTTGTATTAATTTATGCCTAACTGGCCTTGTCTTTGTCTTTATTGTTTGCGGAAGAGCATTGCTCGATGCAAATATTTGAATGTAAATCTACTGTCCTATAAGCTTACGTCCATAGTTTTCTTGAAAACCATTTCTGAAATTCCATTCTTCAGTGCTGCGTATTGTTGCACCAGGTTGCGGCTTGGCAGACTCTTCAGCCTTGATTCTCTCCTGTGCTGGGTCTTGCATCTTACCAGAGCGTGTTTCAACCATCCTACAAATTTATAAAAGGGAATAATGAGATAAGTCTACTTTATGTAGCCACCAGAATAATTTATTTATTTTCTCACATCAAAGAGAGCAGTGAAGTCACAGTGTACCTAAATACAAATGATGATAATCTAAAAATAATCTGTTTTAAATAAATATCATAGAATATAAAAATAAATAAATATATAATTTAAATTTCAAATATATTAAAAATAATATAATAAATACGCCATTAATCATGATGTAACACTTCCCCCTCTCCAGAGGTCGTCACGTCCTCGTGAGTTACCTCATCAATTCTCTCAAAATAGGGTTTGAGTCTTGAGACATGGACAATCAATGGGTCTTGGCCAGGATTATCTTTCGGCTCAATTAAGTAATTTACGTTAGACAGCTTCTTTAATATTCGATATGGGCCAAAATATTTTCTCAATAGTTTTTCGCATTTTCCGATTTTCCTGACTGGTGTCCAAACTGCCACTAAATGTCCTGGTTCATAGATTTTCTCATTGTGTTTTTTGTCATAGTTTCTTTTCATTCTTTCCTGAGTCTTCTCTGTGTTGTTAATGACTACCTGTCTCGTCCTTGCTATTTTATCTAAGTAGTTTTCTATATATTCGTCGTAATCGTCCATGTTACTGTCCGTTGGGATATTCTCGTCGTCTAAGAGGGACATGGGTTCCCTTCCAAACAACAGGAAAAATGGAGAGTAGCCTGTGGTTTCTTGAATCGTGGTATTATACGCGTGGGTGATAAAAGGGAGGATTTCATCCCAGTTCTTTTGGTCTGTGTTCACATACATGCTGATCATATTGATTAAAGTTCTATTTAGCCGTTCCGTTAGTCCGTTAGTCTGGGGGTGGTAGCTCGTTGTGAAGCAGTGTTTCACTTTGCACATTTTCATTACCTCCTTCATCAAATTGCTAGTGAATTGTGAACCTCTATCGCTAATAAGAAATCTTGGGGCCCCGTGACGTAAAATAATATGTTCGATTAAAAATGTAGAGACTTCTTTCACGGTTGCTTCTGATACTGCCTTTGTTTCAGCATACTTGGTATAATAATCAGTCAACACAATTATCCACTTCCTTCTTCTTTTCGTTGATGGCAAGGGGCCAACAAAGTCAATTCCGATTCTTTCAAAAGGGTAGTTAGCTGGGGGAATAGGTTGTAGAAGTCCAGAAGGCAAGTGATTTGAACCTTTCCGACTTTGGCAAAGATGGCACGTCTTTACAAATTCTGAAACATCTTTCAACATGGAAGGCCAATAGTATTTATTCTTCAATCGGTAAGTGGTTCTGGCGACGCCCAGATGGCCATTCAGCATATGGTTGTGGTATTCACTCATGACTTCCTTCCTTCTCTTCTTTGGCACTACCAGCAACCATGCCCTACCTTCAGGATTTGGATTTTTCTTGTAGAGACACCCATTTTCTTCTTTGAAGTTCTGTGTAATTGAACGCTTGTTTCCACTAAGGTTCTCCTTAATATTCTCAATAAAATCATCCTTTTCGTCTATTATTTGATTCAGAAATAGTCTTTCATAATCTTCGTCCCATTCGTTTTCAGGTAAGGGTCCTCTAGATAGACCATCAGCGTCCAGATGTTTTTTACCCGATTTATGTATGATTTCGAAATTATATTCCTGAATCTTCAGTGCCCATCGTGCTAATCGGCCGGTCGGATCTTTCAGATTCTTAAGCCAGCATAGTGCGTGATGATCAGTTACGATTTTGAAGTGCCTTCCATATAGGTAGGGTCGTAACTTGGACATTGACCACACAACAGCTAGACATTCTTTTTCGGTAGTCGAATAATTTTGCTCAGGTTTGCTCAGTGTTCGACTTAAATATGAGATAACCTTTTCTTTATCGCCGAACTTTTGGACTAATGTTGCACCCAGGCCGATGTTAGATGCGTCAGTATGAATGTAAGTAATTGCATTCGGGTCAAAGTGCCCTAAGATTGGAGGATTTATCGATGCTACTTTAAGGGTTTGAAATGCTTTCTCTTGATTTTCTGTCCAGGTAAAAGGTACATTCTTTTTTATAAGACTGGTTAATGGATCGGCAATTTTTGAAAAACCTTTGATAAATTTTCTATAATATGAGCACATTCCTAAAAATGATTGAACTTCTTTTATCTTTTTGGGCCGAGGAAAATCTCTAATAGCCTTGATATTATGCTCCGCTGGTTTTATACCATGTTGATTAGTTATATGGCCAAGAATCTCCAGTTCTTCGAAAGCAAATTGGCATTTTTTGTTGTTCAATTTTAAATTAGCCTCGCGAAAACATTTTAAAACAGCTTCTATTCTTTTGAGATGTGTTGAAAAATCCGAGCTATAAATGATTACGTCATCTAGATAACATAAGCAAATTTGCCATCTAAGATTACCAAGCATATTTTCCATGTTCCTCTCAAATGTAGCAGGGGCCCTGCATAGACCAAAGGGCATTACGTTGAACTCATATAGGCCATGTGCTGTAGTGAAGGCTGTCTTTTCTTTATCTTTCTCCTCAACCTCTACTTGCCAATATCCTGATTTAAGGTCAATTGCTGAAAAGTATTTGGATCCTTGAAGTGTATCCAATACTTCATCAATTCTGGGAATTGGGTAAACATCCTTCACTGTTACATCATTCAATTTTCTGTAGTCAACGCAAAATCTGTACTTACCATCTCGCTTCTTGACCAAGATTACAGGGAAGGACCATGGACTCGAGGATGGTCTAATTATGCCGTCTCTGAGCATTTCATCAATTTGTTCTTTTACGATTTCTCGCTCTTTCGCGCTCACCCTATACGGCTTGTGTTTGATCGGTTTCGCGCCTTCTGTATCGATCCGATGTTTCGCTAAGTTGGATCTTCCTAATCCCGACGAAAACAAATCCTCGTACCTTTCCAAAACTTGTTTCAATTGCTCCTTTTCCGTATATGCTAAATTTTCGTTTATCTGAAATTGGGGTTCTTCATGCTCTTTTTGTTCACTTTCTTCCATAAGATTCACTTCGGCTGGCTGGCTTCCAAAGCACAATGTTTGGTTTTTTAATATTTTTAATGGTCGAGGGTAAGGGTTTGTTATCCAGATATATGTTTCCTTATTCACAACATTTATTAAGCTTCTCGCTAGTCGAAGTCCATTTGTTTGAAACATTTTATGGTTCTCCTCGATGATGTATTCGCCATCCTCTGCTTCTACAAATGCATTAATCAATTTAATAGAAAGTTCTGGTATAATGGCATCCTTTGCACTTTTTATTTTCTTCTGTTGATATTTGATTACGTCACGATTTTCTGTCAAGTCATATTTGATTATTTCACGCTGACAATCAATTTTTGCGTTCATTTTCTTAAGAAAATCACGTCCAAGTATAAATATTCGCAAATGTGTTCTCATTATCACAAATTGATGTGTAATTGTTTTGTCATCAAATTTTATATTTAAAATAATATTTCCTACGATATCTAATTCTTTGCCATTCGGTCCGGAGCACATTTTATCAGGATTTATTATTTCAAGACCTGTGTTAAGAGCTGTACTAAGGTCGACCACTGAAAGATCGGCGCCTGTATCAATCAAAGCTTCGCAGATACCGATTCTATCCACGTTAATGTTCATTTTATATTTGGGGTCTAACTTTTTAATTCCATTTATGGTCGACTTGCTTTGATTGACGGACTCAGGCGCGATGTTTAGTTTAAATCTTCTAATGCAGCATATCTATTCCTTGTAGGGATACTCGAGTACGGGCTATTACTTACGTCAGAGTAGAGCAGAGGTCTCGACTTCTCAGTTCCATTATCCATTCGGATTTCTTCTTCGACCTTGTCTTGTGTAACTATGGGGTCCTCTTCCACAATTCTTACAAACCTGACTCTGCAATACCGCGCTACGTGTCCTGGCTTGTTACACTTGAAACATATTGGTCTCCCGTCTTCTGTCTTATTCCTATTTGAATTTGGATTCTTATTGTATGTTTTACTTGGGTAGACCGGTTTTGGCTCAGGATTGGGAGTGTAAGATCGTCTAGGGGCAGATACCTGGGGCAGAGGCTTGTTCTGGTAATACCTCGGAGTGGGGGCCTGGGGCTTGGAGGTGTTCTGGTAGTACCTCGGAGCGGGGGCCTGGGGCTTGGAGGTGTTCTGATATGGTCTTCTGAACGACGTAGCATTCTTCCATTGCTCTTGATGATGGGGACGAGGAGAGCGTGGTCCATTATAAAGAGCTTTTGATTTTTCTGCACGTTCTTGGTAATTCTTTTCGAACAAATCCAGCTTTTTACAAATTTCTAGAAGTTCATTGGTATTTTTAGGAGGGTTTAGGTGAAGGGCAAAAGAGTATTCTTTCTCTAACCCTCCAATAACCCAGTTTATTTTAGTCTCTTCTTCCATTTGGGGGTCGACCTTGTTGCACAGTACAAGGATATCCTCTGCGAACCTGATTGCAGGTTCATTCCACTGTTGTATCCTGTTTAATCTCATCCTCATTTCTTCTTTGTTGGCGTCTGAGGCAAAATCCTCAATTAGGCGGCTCTTGAAATTTTCCCAGCTGGTGAAACTTACTTTGTGTAGGTTCAGCCAGGTTTTGGCGCTACCAATCATATTCATGGCAGCATAACGGGAGATAATGTAGTCTGCCCAATGGTACAGGGAGCCAATTTCTTCAAGAGATTCAATCCATGGGCGAGGGTCTTCTGTTCCATCATACTTGGGGATGTCGATGTTGGGATTCAGGACAACTGGGTCGGAACTAGCATCTCTACCAATTGTTGCACCAGGTTGCGGCTTGGCAGACTCTTCAGCCTTGATTCTCTCCTGTGCTGGGTCTTGCATCTTACCAGAGCGTGT
This sequence comes from Cordylochernes scorpioides, assembly GCA_030710605.1. Taxonomy (NCBI): domain Eukaryota; kingdom Metazoa; phylum Arthropoda; class Arachnida; order Pseudoscorpiones; family Chernetidae; genus Cordylochernes; species Cordylochernes scorpioides. Next base: position 7,428,183 of record CP092885.1, on the reverse strand, counting down.
TTCAACCATCCTACAAATTTATAAAAGGAAATAATGAGATAAGTCTACTTTATGTAGCCACCAGAATAATTTATTTATTTTCTCACATCAAAGAGAGCAGTGAAGTCACAGTGTACCTAAATACAAATGATGATAATCTAAAAATAATCTGTTTTAAATAAATACCATAGAATATAAAAATAAATAAATATATAATTTAAATTTCAAATATATTAAAAATAATATAATAAATACGCCATTAATCATGATGTAACAGTATATAAGCAGAATCGTCCAATACAGTATTAGAGCTCTTAGAAGCGGTCTGGTGGATTAAATTGGCGAAACAGCTGGGAGGGTTCACCACTGATGAGCCAAGCCCTTCCAAAATATTTTTTTCATCGTAGTAAGGACAGTAGAAGTTTGTATTAAGCATAAAAGAAACATTCGTGCTTTTAAATCCTTTCATTTTATACCATCCTGTATAAAAATTTCATTTTATTAATTAATCAGTTTGTTTTGTGTATGTATAGATGGTATTTTACTGTCGTATGAGATTGTGTGTACGTCATTATTTAGTATTCATTATCATATAAATAAAACACTCATATACTCCTACAAATACACATTAATATATTTCCATATAATCAGGTCACCGGTTCAATGAAAATTATTGATATATATAGACTAGCGGATGTGTACCCGGCTTCGCCCGGGTTTTATCCGAGTGGAAGTTTGCCTAACGAATATTATTGATAATAATATTCCGGAACACACAGAATATTATGTAATAATGATAATGATATTCGTTACATTATTTATTTATATAATATAGAAAATATATTTTTCGAGCAAACATATCTACTCTCTCTACTGAATAGATTTTAAAAAAGATATATATAAATAAAAATATCTAGAGATATACTACATGATCTTAGCCAAAAGGCCGAGAAACGATATTTTATATATAGAGATGACCTGTCTTCGTGTCTCTTCTGCTCGAGTGAATGTTTTGCTGGTAGAATTTTGTTCCTGCCTACTAAAAATTATTATCTGGCTTTGCCTGTGGTCTGCTTTAGTGAATATTCCCCTAAAGAATTTTGTTTATGTCAATCAAGCATCATACAGCAATATTGTCATAATCATTTCTGACTAAAAAAATATTGTTGCTCAGTACTTGGTTAATTATAATTTTTCTTGGTTAAAAGTGCGGCAAAAAACTCTTCCAGATTTAACTCTGTCCTGTTCAAATTTCAGCGAGATTAGTTACATATTGAGGGCGTGCATAGCCGACAAACATATATATGTTCCCGGCTTCGCCCGGTTTTTACCCGAGTAAAAGTTTGCCTAACGACCATTTGTTAAAACGATTCTAGCAAACATCCAATCCCTTCTGAATCTATACTTGTCTATACTCTCGATAATTTGAATTTTTTTCCTGGTCCCTTGAAAAATACTCGATAAGTTGAATAAAATCAATATTAATTGGTCCACTCGGTAATTTGAAGTTGAAGGAATAGTATCTTGCCACAAACGAACATTTGTAAATAACTGTATTTAGCGAATGTACCAGGCTTCGCCCGGTTTTTACCCGAATAAAAGTTTGCCTAACGAATATTTTTTAAAACGATTTTAGAAAACATTCAATCCACCTATATATAGATTTATAAACGTATATAAATATTGTTATATGCGTTTAAATATATTTTAGAAACACATAATTTTTTTGAAAACATTTATTAAATTTTAAATAAGATATTTTTTATAAATATTTATTTATATTGAAATGCCAAGTTTTTTACAACGTCATTGGAATATTATATTGCTAAATCCTCAAATTAAATATTAAATTTATTATACTTGGAACATATTTTAGCATTTTCACAATTTATAAATGTAATTTCACCAGATGCCGCTAGAGGCGCTGCTTGCGAGTGAAAGTAGAAAATTTGCAAATAAAATTGCGACGAATATTTATTTCAAATCAAATTCAAACCAGAAACCTTCCCAGTAGTATAGTAAATAGCTTCCTAAAGTTTCACGGCGATTGGATAATCTTACCTTTTAAAAACATTCACGTGTAAACAAACTAACAAACTACGCGTAAAATTATTAACCAATCAAATTCATTTATCGTCGCGACCAGTGCGGCGCCAAGCGGTAAAAGGCTGGAACTAACGCTTTTTGGTTTTATTTTTTTTTTAAACACATTAACCTTTTTAGTTTTTTGAATAGCCTATATGTTAAACGAAATCTTCAGCTACCTACATGCGAAATTCCATAATGATTAAGTCAGTAGATTTTGCGTGAAGCGATAACATACATCGATTTCGCATTTCATTTTTATAGATATAAGGAAGGACTAGCGGATGTACCCGGCTTCGCCCGGGTTTTACCCGAGTAAAGGTTTGGCTAACGAACATTTGTTAAAACAATTCTCTATAAACATATAATTGTGCTTTTAGCGTTAATTTATAGATATTAAAATTTCCAATTTATATTGTTTTGAGGAAATAATCCTTATTCATACCCAAATATGTCATAATTATATTAAATAATCGTATGTTTCCTCGAAATTATGTAAACACACACTTTTTATTGAAAACAAATTCTCTCTCTCATTACGGTAATATAGTTTTTGTAAAGGTAATTAATATATATTTCAATATATAATTATATAAGGAAATTAATATATACAACTCAGAATTATAGTAATTCGATACAGGAAAGTTTGCATATAAGTAATATTATCATTTTAATGTATATATGTGAAAGTGCAGAGAAAGGTAATGATATGCATAAAGAAATATTCTCTCTTTTATCAAATTCAATAAAATTTGAATCAAAACGATGTATTTTATTTTCTTTGCGCGCAGAGAGATCGCTCAAATTTTTATAATATGATAAGCAACAAAACAAATTTAGATTGAGCTTGTCAAAACTATTGTCTTCTTTTCGCCGAGTACTCATAGATAATCAAATTTATTGCTTTTTTTTTTGTGAAATAATAAAATCATATAAATGTTTTTATTAATAAAGAGGTGATCTTTTATCATTATTATTATTATTATTATTATTATTATTATTATTATATTGCCACGTGCAAAATTAGGGAAGACAAAAACTTCAGGAGGATACAACAATTTATTTCAGGCAAGGACAAACTATGAATGGTAAACCAAATATAAGCCACGAGGGATATTTGAAGAGTAGCAAAATATAAACATAAAAATGACCACTCTGTTAATAAAAATAATAAAATTAATAAATACTTTGCTACAATATTGTATAGTTGTATTTACAGATATTATTTATAAGATGTGCAAGGTTTTAAAACTCAGAGAATATGTGAATTTTATCATTCTTAATTTTATTATTATTGGTAGACTTTTATAAGCATCCCGTCCAAAAGATTATATATTTCTAATAAATATATTCAAATATATATATTAAATGCATTAACAAATTTGTATGAAATGAACATTGGATTCAAATAAAAAATAAATTTGGCAGAGCGATATTTCACGAAATATCAGTTTATAGGATATGTTTGGCATAGTTTCACTAGGTTTTTTTTTTTTGGCATTGAAGAAGAATGCAAGTCAAATATGAATTTGATTAAACTTTTTTTTACAAAAATCATGATCGGACAGAATATTATTTCTTTGTAGAAATAGTAACAAAACACATTCCCCATTTAGGTTTTTACGAAGCTTTTGTTAACGAGTTTACCAACCTGAATGTGAGAATAATTTTCTTCCCAAACTTGAATATTTTCTAGAAAATCGGTACTAAATAAAAAATATTTTGCCAGTTTAATTATTTCACTTTGTTCATAGTTTTTCTGAATTCACAGAATTCTTCGTATACAATGTTTAAATATATAATTTAAATCTAGTTTTGAATTATATCTTGTTTATCATTACACAAAAAATCAATTGATCAAATTTCCATTGTTTCATAGAGTTATCTATGTTTTTATTAATAAAGAGGTGATCTTTTATCATTATTATTATTATTATTATTATATTGCCACGTGCAAAATTAGGGAAGACAAAAACTTCAGGAGGAGACAACAATTTATTTCAGGCAAGGACAAACTATGAATGGTAAACCAAAGATAAGCCACGAGGGAAATTTAGAGTAGCAAAATATAAACATAAAAATGACCACTCTGTTAATAAAAATAATAAAATTAATAAATACTTTGCTACAATATTGTATAGCTGTATTTACAATTTTCGATTTATAAATTATTTCCATTATTTAGAACCAAGAAACATATATCTTGGCAATTTTGAAAGTTGTTGAATAGAAAGGATATATGTCTTATATGTATCAAACAGCTCTCTTTCTACTTAAAATGCGCCAAATATGTTCAGTTTTAGAAATTTCACAAAAATAGGTATATTGTAAAGTAGCTCTACAACCCCGGCCACAGAGAGCTCCATGAGACACCTGGACTCCGGGGGGACGACCACAGGTGTGAGGGGTTCTCGGAATCTTATCGGCAAATAAGGAAAACGGGACGGTGGCTGACCACTCTCATTATTATTATTTTTACCTTGGGATAAGTTGTTATCTCTCTCCTTATAAACTCTTGTATATAATTTTATTGGAGAACTAAAAGGTAAATACCCACCTTTATAATAAATTAAATATTCCCAAATTTGCCTTTGCTTCATTTATCTCCGCGACAATATTACTTATAATACATTTTTATATCTTGATCATGGCATTGACTAAAATTCAATATTTAGAGCATCTCTAATATAATCTATCAGCTATTATATGTAAATTGTATTTATATGCAAAAGTGTAAGTGTATACCACGGAATATATTAACGAAATCCTCAGAAGGGAGCCATGACTGCTTGGCACATATACGTGTATCTGAGGTTTGTGCGAGCAGACCAGGTGAGCAAGCGACACCAGTTCGAGCCCGGATCCTAATATCAGAGGAATCGATAGACCATCAAACAGCAGCGACTTCCTTCCAAGAGATAGACAAACCTTTTATATAAAAAAATTGATAAAATGTCATTTTACCTCAGTGCTTTCACTCTTTCAAACGTATAGAAGCAAATAAAAATTAAAGCATTTGACAAGGCTTTAGAATAGTTTTTAACCCCATTCCAAATGCTTTAAATTTTATTTGCTCCTAACGAGGATAAAAGATTTTTGTAAAAAGTCGAGATAATAAAAATATTTATAGTAGTCGAAGTATCTTTAATTTCTATTCCTAAGTTTTATTAAAAAACATTTTTTGAAGCTAAGTCGGCCTGCCACTGAGTAGTGCTCCCAGTTTTAATGACAAAGGTAGACGCATTCTACTTCACATAGTCATGATGATGGTTGTCAAACAAGTTTGATACCCTAATAGGATTGAGTGGAGATAAGAAAGAAGAAGATTAAAAAATGATAGTCTGTAATAATGATCTTTGACATTTCACCTAGCGTCGCGATGACCTTCGACCTGAAGTGGATAGAACGTGTTCAAACAAGCAAAGGACCGATATAGAACAACCTGACTTGTTTAATTGGTGACATACAGGTATATAAGGGACTGTTGGTCTGGCATTAGTACCTCAACCATGATTGCCAAGGTAAGTTATCTTACTATGCACTTGCTACATAACCAACTCAAGATTTTAGTACTCCTTTTTAGAGAAGAGGATAAAAGTTAGAAAAAAAACGTTCTTAAATTTCGTTTATTTTTTTACTTATGTTTCACGGAGATTTCCTGATATCTTCTTCAAGGGAAAATATTTGCTTATTCAATTATATTCCAAATGGCACTGTGAAGAACAATAGGTACTGTTCTAAAAAGATGAATAACGTTTTTATTACATGAATCTTCATACCTAAGGTATGTGTATTAATACAATAGTTTAAATACTCAGCTTCTATCCTTTTCACTGATGTTTATAAACTTTATAGAAGTGCTAAGCTATACATGGCAATACAGTACAATAACAAATAAACTTATTGTTTGTATGGAAAACCTTTTGAAGTCGAAAATTATTCAATATTTAATTAAACACCTGAAGCGATAGCAGATTCTATGCAATTAAAACTTTAGCTTAGCTAAATATATATAATGATAAATAATAATGAGCAAAATTAATCATTTCTCCAGGGAAAAGTATCTTTTTAAAAACATTTTATTGTTCACTAGCTTTCGGGCACGGATGTCCTTCTACAGGAGAAAACATGGTATAATGTTATACATTACACAATAAAATGTTTTTAAAAAGACACTTTTCTCTGGAGGAATGATTAATTTTGCTCAATATTGATGCAGGGGATTATTTAATAGAATAATAATAATGATAATTTTAAAGATTTAGAAGAAAATACTTGAATATAACTTTATGATATCTTTCCTCTGAAGGTTTTAACCAGTTATTTATTATTCAAATATAAAGTTTTCTCAAATACGCTTATATAAACATAATGAAATATATGGAATATAATTATATTTACATGTTAGTTTCCTTTAAAATTACACTATGTAGATTGAAGCTCGATATGTAAAGGTAATAAATGATATATAAATATCAGTGGACACATTACAAAACCTCTTATATATAATTATTCTTTCAATTTCATTGCTTCAAAGCTACGAAGAAAATGTATCTTTATATTTTCTATTCACGATTGATAAATAAAATTATATATTATTATATTCATTATATATATATAAGTGTTACATCCAGATGTAACTGAGGGAATATAAAATAATTTAGCATGAATATTTTACAGACTATTGCATAGATCACATTATTTATGTTTTTAAAACTTAATCAATAATTATTAGCGCTACAGGAGAGGTTGATTTAGGTCCAATTCAAAGTTTTCTTACATTTTGTAATTGTGTAAACACTTTTCATCTATCGTAATTGTGTAAACACTTTTCATCTATCGTAAAGATAGAGGCTGCCTGGCCGGCATTCATATTTCTTATAATTGAAAATACTTTGGCCAATATCTAGTTTTCTCCTGACGAGGACAAAATATTTTTTTGAGACAATAAAAACATTCACTGGCCGAAGTATCTTTAATTTGAAGAAATTTTCTTCTAGTGTATATGTAGGTTATATTCAAGGCCCACTTTTGAGATAAAATATATTTTAAAACGATAAAATCAGCTTTAATTATTTTAGGAAAACTACTATTTTTAATCTTTATAATTCTTATCCACTTATCTAATTATTATAAAATATTCATCTAGGTTTGCCTTCTGATTTCTCTGGCCGTTGCCGCCCAAGCTGTTGCCCATGGTGGAGCCAGCACCAACTTCAGGAAACAAGATGTAAGTAGTTTATAATTTATTAAAACATCAACTTTATTATGCTAATGTTATTAAAATTGCTATGGTTTAAATTCAAATTATTTTCATTTCTTAAAAGTATTTTTCAAAAAATTGCTTTAAATTTTAATATGGATAATACATAACGTAATTGTTTACATCAAATGTTGATAGTTTGAAGAAATCATTTCTTAGAAATGAGATATCATGGAATTATGTTGATATATCTATACAAAATTAAATAAATCATATAACAACTAGCTGAATATCCCGGTGATGACCTGGTTTGCATGAGTTAACCCAATAATATTATTGTTTTAATAATTATTTAGTAATAGTAGAATTCTTGTAGTATCTTTGTAGAATTGATGGTATTGGACAATCAATAATACATTCATATAATCATTTGTGACCCGAAATAAGCAAGTTGCTCCTTTATGTTTGATGTATATTCAATATACATAACATTTCTCTAAAAATGTGCTTCGATATATTGATAAACGAAACTGAATAGGCCGAGTAAATCTCGGGATTACAAAAATATTGACGTCCTTTTAAAAATATATAGACCTGCAGCACACCAAGAAAGATTGGCGTCCAGTTGAAGTCTTTTCATTTACAGATTCAAGATATATAGATTTAGTATGTATGTACGTATATAAAAAACAATCGCTTTCTGAATTTATATTGTCTTTCAATTTATCGAGCAAAAAACATCGAAAGAGACTCTGTATTGTGTTATATTCAAAAAATAAATACACATTTTTTGAGGAAAAAAATTTTTGAAATAAATATTAAGAATTTTTATTCCGAATAAACCTCAAAATTCAAATTGAGAGATTAGTGAATATTTATTAATTTTAACAGAAATATTAGTTTGGGATTTTTGAGATCAAATTATAATATATTTGTCAATGTCCCCAGGACCACGGCAACTACGCCTTCGGGTACCAGATCGTAGACCACCACGGCAACACCAACGGCCGTCAGGAGGCTGGACACGGAGGCCACCAAGTCCATGGCTCCTACAACCTGGGCATCCACGACGGCCGTGTCCGTAAGGTGGAGTACGTCGCTGACAAACATGGCTTCCGCGCCGCCATCAAGACCAACGAGCCTGGCACCCAGCACTCTCTGCCCGCTGCTGTTGACATGGACTCTCCATACAAGGGATTCGCTGCTGGTTCCTATGGTATCTCCCACGGTGGATACGGCGGCAATGATGGCGCTATGGCCGTGGAAATGGTGCCGGCTATGGCTATGGAGCTGGAAATGGCGGATATGGTGGACATTACTAAATTTTAGGAGTTTTCTAATAAATTGTTGTTATAAATTATTTTCGGTGAAATTTATTTACATTTTTACACATTTAGCATAATACAATGTAAAGCTTGTGGATGATGACCTTCATATACCAAAATAGGCACCTATCCCGTTAAAAATGCATTTGAACAATGCATCTTGGTTCATCAACCCAGTGCAGAACGCTGTGGTGGTGATGAAGAATTTGGCACAGTTTTGGAAAAATTTGACAAAAGCCAACCACTATATCATGGGATGACTTCAATATAATAACATTCTACGAGATGAATTATGAAATTGGTCAAATTTGTCAAAAAGATAGGTGCCTCTTTTTGTATATGGATATCATCCTCTTGCTAAATTTTGTTGTAGACTGAACGCAAAATAGGTCTTGCCACCTCACCAGATCATACACCTTCTGGGAAAATCGACCGATTTCATAATTTCTCTTCTAGGATTGTATGAATTCGAAGCTCCTTTTGTACTGATGAGGGCTATAGCTCAAAACCATGGCATACTGGTTTGCTTTTGTATGAATTTCTTAAAACTGATATTGTGGCACCTTTACATAGTTCCATGTCCTCTCAATATTTTAGCATTGCAGTAAGAGCAGTAGAGTATTATTTATTTTCAAAAAAAAATGGTGCTGAAACTTTTGCATATAACATAGAGTTACGGGAGAATGATATTCATGCACTTGAAGAGACATATCTCTTTTTATATATGAATCAGAACGATAAAGGGAAAGGCGCCTCTTTAGGTACATGAATATCATTCTTCCCCAACTTTATGTTGTATTCTAGTCTGAAAATCGGCCCATGCACTACACCAACTTAAACACATTTTTGGTAAATTCGAAGGATTTCATAACTATTCTCTCGTAGGATGTTTGAAATCGAAGCCGAGCCTGTGCTGATGAGGGCCAAGCTCGATATCATTATATAGAGGTTTTAATTTGTCTGAATTTGCCAAATCTTGTGACTTATTCCTCTCTTTTTTTTTCACCGCTATTAAAATTTTCACTAGAGTGATAAACACAATGTAACGTTCTGATGGATAATAAAGGTAGAGGTGCCTCTTTATGTACAATTTTGAATATATAATTAATAAAAAAAATAAACTTTTATTTTTAATTTAATGTAGTGTATATATTATGAATTTCTCTATTTTAACACAATTTGTTTTAATATAAAAATTGTGAAATATGGGTAAGAGTAGATAGATAAATCATTTTATTCGATATCGAACGTTGTGGGCCACTGTACGTATTACATCCCAAACACGATGCGATGCCAGCCATCTCTGACTGAGCTCGATGTACCATCTCTGCAATTGTCAAGCCAGAATAAGAGTATTGTATCGAAATTTTCAATTTGACCAAGACATTTGGCATGATGAAAGTGTCCACTTAATTCATATCGTTACTGCTAGAGATGGATAAGAAGTAACTCCATCTTGGAATCTAACAGAAATGCTGTACAATGCGAACAAGAATTCTAACCTTCTGAACACCGTGATTAGTAGCAATAAGTCGTAGATTAATAGGCACAACCCAGAAACCAAGATGCAATCGCCACTGTGGAAACATATAACATCCCCTGTGTCAAAATAACACAGATACCAAGAAATTTCAATCATTTTATCATCTAAAGTCAAGATAATAAAAAAGATTTACTGGTCAAAGTATCTTCAATTCTAAGAACTATGAATGCCGGCCAGGCAGCCTCTATCTTTACGATAATAAATATCAAGGTCATTTTGATCGTTCTCTTTTACTTACCAGAGGTGGTGGATCATAAGTATGACTACAATGCCAAACTACTACAAAGGAATTATTAGAATGAAGTTCTTATTTTGCCTTTGTGATAAAGTGCGTCAAAAACATCCGAAGGTAGAGGAAACAAAATCTTGACAGTTTCATCAGGATAACACCCCTGCCCATTCTGCCATCTGATTCAGACTTTTTGGCCACACACATTCCCTAGACGATCGACTATTTTCGAAGATGACAATACCCTTGAATGGGATCCAATTAGAAAAATAAAAGACCTCGCGCAAAAGCAAAGGCCTCTGGTTAATTATAATTTCAAAAGGCACGTTCCAGGTGAATTTAAAACAAGAGAAGGAGCGCTGGAAAAATATGTTGATCAAGAAATATTGAACATTCTTTAGTGTTTGAACATACGATACAATAAACGTTTTTCCCACAATGATAAATTGGGTATAAACTGAAAAGAGAATCTTTCATAAATAAAAATTAAAAAAAATGTTATAAAAGTGAAATTATTCTGGGATCAAGTCGATAAATTAAGAGAAATACATCTCCTGATTGTGCAACTAGAAGCTACTGATGATTGCGCCTCCTGTCGGAATCAATATCAACTAATCTTTGATTTTTAATTATCCCAATATTGGCCAAATACTCTTTATCGATTAAAATAATTTCATGTTTTTTAACAGGATTCCAAAAAGACCAGCTTTTTTAGTCGCTGAGTTACAGCTTGCACTGATGCTTTTCTTGTTTAATCAAGAAAGGGTATTCGGCCAATTCTGGAATAATTAAAAATCAATGAATAGTTGTTATTTTTTTCGAAAGATGGCGCACACCATCATTAAACCTTTAGTTGCATGATCAAGAGATGCCTTTCTCTTAATAAATATGAGTGTTTTATCAACACCGAGCCTTTTGAACTATCATTCTATTTGAAAAGGTTTTCTACCATTAATTACTTATAAAAACTATAATTATTGAAAGACGATATATATTAAAATATTGTTGCGTCGTACCCAGAGGTTGTTTGTGATCTTGGTCTACTCTCAGTATGCCACAAAGATACACATGTGAGTTCGAAGGGATGCAGCTAAAGTTAGCGCTTTATAATGTCTCACTAAACAGAAGGAATACAATGAGTGGGACTTGCCTTCAACTCCCCGTCAGAAGAATATTTGGCGCCGTGGATGTCCTCTTGTGAAACCTTCCGTTCCACACTATACAAGTCCAGCCTGGACTTACACCCCCTTGTAGAATCATCCACATGCCCGAAAGAAAGTCGCCACGTCTTCTCCTCACAGCAGATGTCACCAGACTCTGTCCTCCCCCACACAGAAATGCTTTTTTGACGCTTGCCACATGGCAGCGGCGGCAGCTGGAGTCCACCCCTCTTTCTCCTACTTTACTCTGGTATCTTGGCCTTCTCATCCGTGTAACAATACATTTGAGAAATAATGCTAAGTCCTAATACTTAAAATAACTTTGTATACATATTATGTCATTACAAAAATAAACCTTTTTTACGAGGGCAAATACATTTTCCGAAACAATTATGCATTTTTCGATAAAATAATCCTTTGTATCAATATTAAAGTGAAAATATCAAGATTTCAAGGTTAGGTTTCTTTTTCAAAATTTTTAATTCACAAATCTCTTTATTTTTCGGGTATGGAAGCCACACGATACAATAATATTTTATCGTATTTTAATAATAAAAAACCCCTTCTTTACCTCCAATGAATTGTAAATAATTTAACCATTTCAATCTGTAACAAAAAATAAACAAATGTTGAAATAAAATTCAGCTTTCTGATAGGAATAAGGAATAATTTGGTTGAATAACCTTTGTCAGAAAGTTAAAGGCGTGCACAGCTAAAATTAGATTATTATTCCAAATCCAAACGTGTCAGTCATTTTGCTATGACGTATCACTATCTGATTGGTCCTCCAAATCAGGTGACCCTCAAGTCCAGGCCAGATCGGACGGGGACAAAAAACATCAGTCAGGTTTTGATAGAGTTAGCAGACAGCAGTCAGCAGAGAGAGGACAGCAGAACATGAGCAGGACCCACAGTCCCGTTCCGACTTCACACTAGTGAATCTCTCATCTACTTCAGGACTTTTCGTCAAATTCCCGTCAAACCTTGTGCACACCTCAAATCACCCATGGTTTAAGAACCAATTTATTTTTCGAGTCAAAAGGCGATCCATCAATTAAGTTGTTATAAAAGGGCGTACCTGGATCTGTAAAGAAAAAAAAAAACAATTTTTTCTAAAATAATTCGAGAGATTGCTCCCTTTTTATATTAAATAAATTGATAAAAAGGGAGCAATCTCTCAAAATATTTTGAGAAAAAGTTGTTGTTTATTTCTTTACAGATCCAGGTACACCCTTATATATCAACTTATTTTCTTTTTTTTTTGTTTGGGAGCTTCTTGTTTCCGAAATCCATCATGTGTCCGTACCTTCTTTAACAAAGAAGAAGCCGCTTGACCATCGACTGCAAAACCTAAGTGGTAGGTCCCGATTAGCTGTCTAACTGGGATAGATATATTTCCCCCTTATTAGTGAAATTTCGAGATCACGACATATATATATATATAGACCTTAAGTTTGGAGTTAGCCAAAAATGAGTAAGTTATTTATTAGTATTTATTAGTAGAATTGAGGTAGGTTTCTCTTTCGTTTTTTTCAATACCATAAAACGATATGATGGAATATTTAGAATTTTAAATTATTTATAATTCATGGTATTTACCTTTTTCATAATTTTGTCTTGTATCTTCGACTTTTTTCTGGCAAGTATTTTATATAACAAGAATTAGAATGCTATCGAATACGAAAATTGGGGGGGGGGGGGGAGAGATATATAATTTCTATTTATAAATTTAATTGCCATCTATCGTTAATATTCTACACAAATAAATTTACTGGCAATGCGTTTCTTTTATATATCATCATGATGATATTTAAAAGAAACGCATTGCCAGTAAATTTATTTGTGTAAAATATAATTTCTATATTATTCGAATTGTTTTTACAGTTGAATAAAACCTATTTATTGAACTGTAGTTAAATTAAATTTATAGTGAATTACCGGCACATTTAAAAATAGTATATATATCGTCCCTACAACTGCAAACTATCGAATGTGAAAAATTCAATTTTGAAGGAGAGAGAAATGAAGAGACCATGTGGCCTACCCTCAGTAGAGGAAGTCATTGAAGGAGGGAGAAATGAAGAGACCATGACATGGTCTCTTCATTTCTCCCTCCTTCAATGCCTTCCTCTACTGAGGGTGGGCCACATGGTCTCTTAATTTCTCTCTCCTTCAAAATTGAATTTTTCACATTCGATAGTTTGCAGTTGTAGGGACGATATAATCACATAAAAATCATTCTATTTTTTTAAATTGTTAACAAAATTATAAATTTGAAACAGAAGAAGTAAATTACAGAGAGAGAGAGCAATAGGTATAAACCGCTAAATACCGTTTCTGTGATCTTGAAATATCCATCTGTGATATATATGGTGTTTTAAAAAGTAATAAGGACAAAATTGAAAGCATTAAAGCATGATTTATTCAATTTTTCTTTTAATTTTGATATAATTCCAGCAAAAATAAATAAATATTCCTAAATTCCTGAAAGGATTGCATCCATAGCAAACACCACGGCATGATTAGCATTCAAAATAATTTATAACAACAATTTATTAGAAAACTCCTAAAATTTAGTAATGTCCACCATATCCGCCATTGCCAGCTCCATAGCCGGCACCATTTCCACGGCCATAGCCGCCACCATTGCCGCCGTATCCACCGTGGGAGATACCATAGGAACCAGCAGCGAATCCCTTGTAGGGAGAGTCCATGTCAACAGCAGCGGGCAGAGAGTGCTGGGTGCCAGGCTCGTTGGTCTTGATGGCGGCGCGGAAGCCATGTTTGTCAGCGACGTACTCCACCTTACGGACACGGCCGTCGTGGATGCCCAGGTTGTAGGAGCCGTGGACTTGGTGACCTCCGTGTCCAGCCTCCTGACGGCCGTTGGTGTTGCCGTGGTGGTCTACGATCTGGTACCCGAAGGCGTAGTTGCCGTGGTCCTGGAGACATTGACAAAATGTTAGAATGACAAAATTTCAAATTATTATTTACAATTTCAATCATTCCTCAAAGTAGGCTGCAAAGTAAGGAGTAGACAGAATGATATTAAATTAACAAATTGAAACTTATTATTATATTTTAATGTTAAATCTATATTATCTAAAGATTATAAACGTAATATTTGATGTGTGATAAGGTAGGTGGAGAGGAAGCCTGAGTGGGATTGAATGAGGAAAAAAATATTCTACTGTCTCAAACAGCTCTCTCAAAGCATACAGTTTCTATTTCATCAGTATAACTAAACTAATGCAGTCATAACAAAATGTAAAATGGAAAAATAATTCAACAATTTCCTATAATCTGCATTTGTGCATATCATTATATAAAACTAAAATAAATATTGATAGAAAACTGAGATATTTCAAATTTGTTTCAATATTTTATATACCTTTTTATCTAAATAATAATATTCCTTTGGTAAATAGCAAAACCCAAAACAACGGATAAAAATAAGAAATAATAGAAACTTTTGTCCGTTTTTATTTAACTTTTGATACTTTTTGTAAACTTGTGTTCAGATATATCAACATATTACATGCCCTCCTTTATAAAAATATTTTTTATTAAAACAAAATGTGCATATTACTGATTCATTCTAGAGAGACATTCAATATAAACCGCTCTATTAGTGTGTAAATGTATATTCTCTCTGTACATTAATATTTCATAAAACAATACTTGAAAATTCTTTCAATAAATTAATATAATTTGAAAAATAAGCGATGAAACGTTTACTAACAATAATACTAACAATAAAATGATTCAGCATATATATACAGAATATGTCAACCTCTGATATAAGATATACCTCATATAACTTCACTATATGTAAACTATTGTTTTTTTGCGTCATATTTACCTCGAAATTTGAAAAAAATATATTTATTGATAATTAAATAAACATTATGAATGAAATTATTATGAATTAGTATGTATTTGAACCTAAAAATACCATTTATAATTATGAATGTATAAATTTAAAAGACTATATTTAAACCTTTTCATATATAATCTTGCAATGAAAAATTGATGTCTATTGAATATTTCAAAGCTCCTTTACCAAGCAATAATTTGTTTCCTAACCCCTTGCTACATGTTTAGTAAATGTACTTACATCTTGTTTCCTGAAGTTGGTGCTGGCTCCACCATGGTGGGCAACAGCTTGAGCGGCCACAGCCAGAGAAATCAGAAGGCAAACCTGATGAACAATATTGTTTTAAAATTCATAATATTATTGAATGTCATATAAGTATTAGATAGAACATTATTATTTTAAAAATTTTAATAAATGTGATTTTACTATATATATTATAGGGAATTTTGAAGGAAGGCTTCACTTTCTGAAATATGAGATATATATAGATGCACAAAAAAACTTATATTAATGAAATTTAACTTAAAAAACGAAATTTCACTCTTTTTACAGTAATAACTTTGAAACGTAGAAAGATATCAGTGCCCTACTAATTTTCATATTGAAATTGCATCATTAATCAAATTTTGTAGTGTAAATTATTTTTACTTTTCTCTCATCTATTCAAATTAAATGTTTTCACATCATTGTGTAGACAAACATGAATAATTTAGGTATTTTGTGATTTATAAATGAATATTTTACTGAATATATTTGAATGAAAGATAAATTCTAATATTTTCAATAGGATGATTTATAAATTATATTCTAGTGTATTTTGTTATAATTATTATTATTTGTCTTCTCAATTATCATTCTTATTAATCATCATTACTTTTCATTTATTTATTCCTTTACCCCAGTTTTTCTCCCAAATAAATTTAAGAAAAATAATCTTATTATTATCATTATTATTGAACTCTTACTTAATCCTTATTTCAATTTATAATCTCAGAATTCTACTGAATAATCAGTCTAATGCCTATACTTTAGTTTACCTTCGCGGCCGAGTTTCCTGAGTAGTAAGTCGAGACTAGACATAACTCATCTCAGGAGACTATAAATGAATATTTTAATTATTTAAAGTCGAAATTATAAAATAAAAACAAATTCAAGTAAATTATCAGAAGTACAAAAATCGTGAGGCGAAGTTTCTTGTAAGGTTTTTTATTTAACAGAGATTTCGAGTATTTCTGTTTTTCTACAAGAATAGAAAGATCTCATTTATACTTATGTAGAAGGGCAGAAATTCTCAAAAACTTGATTAAATAAAAAGTATTTTAATAAACTCTTATGAACTAAAAATCAAAATTAATTTAAAGGAGAAATAACGATTATTTCTAACCTTAGGGATGAAGTATGAAAGAATGAATTGTGAAGGGCAATGATAAACGGAAAAAAAGAGTTATCATTACTCTTCACTATCAATCCATTCATACTTCATCCATAAGGTTAGAAATAATCGTTATTTCTCCTTAAAATAGATTTCGATTTTTAATTCAAAAGAGACATTTGTGGTATAATTGTCAAACTTCGTTATACAATCATAAGCCGCATTATTTTGTATTATAAATAAACTCTTTGTCTCAAGAGTTTCTAATTTTGATAATATATTACTCCAGGGGATTATAAAACTTCTAATTTTAAATTATGCGAATTTCATTTGACTTTATTGAATAAAATATAGGGTTATTTTAGATTACTAAAATATTAATTGAAATACGCTTTGAGAAGGTGTTAGTCCTGGTGTGGAACTAATACCTACCCACAAATTCTCATGCCCAGAAATGGCCGCAGCCTTGTAGAAAATTGACATTAACCCAGAGCAGCAGATTTACACACCCAAGATAGTGGACATTGCTGCTGCTGTGATAGAGATGCATGGAGACATCTGAGGCTCTTCATTGGACACGACAACAACAACAATCATGATTTGTTTATATATTGGATTATATATATTTTATTTGTATGCGGACTTATTTAAAATATAAAACACATTATAGCTATAAATATTTTATATTAATGAATACTCTGGTAAAAAGGTGTAACTATTATGATTCATTAGTGTGCCATCTGTTATGAAAATTCGAAACTATTATAGACAGGTATGATTCTTTTAAAAATTAAACAATTTATACTACCCCTCTCATTAATTTTCCATTGCAGTAAGGGTAGTAAAAATTTGTTTAATTTTTAAAAGAATCATACGCGTCTATAATAGTTTCAAACTTTCAGGTGTAACTCTAGCTATATAGAGGCATATTGTAAAGTAGTGTGAGCTCACTTACCTTAGCGATCATGGTGACAAGTGTGAGGGGGTACCCCGACACCTGTCATATATATGTCCCTACCCGACAGGTCACTTTCTATATTGGGCCGCCCTTGAACCACCACTAACACCTAGTTGACCCTGGCACTTTTAGTGTTCTCGTCAATTACATGCATAACCCATAGTTATTTTTTGTCTTCCAGCTTTCATACACAATAAAATTACTCCCATTAATATATTAACTCTTCGGAAATATATCAATTTTGATTGTTGTTAAGAAAAAAACTATTTTTCACATATTAATGTATTTTATAATATTTATATAGATGACGCTAAATAATATGATTAATGATATGAAGTTCTGTGAACTATGATTATTTTTTATCATAAAAGAGCACAAATAAACTGAGCTTTCAAATATTTTAAAGCTAAGAAAGTTTGGGAGATTTGGTGAAGTATGGTTTGCTATACCTTTCTGGAACCTCAATCTTTGCTTAGTTTATAGACAATTAAAATAATAATTATAATAATAAATTATTATAATAATTGTCATTACATGCAAAGTGCACAGTCTGCACTATTTAAAAAAAGATAATTAAATATATATATATATATACATTATATACACTATGTACAATCAATATGGCGCCTCTGCCAGTCCTGCAGAGTTTGGTGGAGAATCGCGTCTCCAGCGACACCACGTATTTCGTGATCTACGAAGAAAACGTAGGTGTATATAAATAATTCTAAAAAGTAAAAATAAAGCGACAGAAACATTTTTACCGTCAAAAACAACAAACAAATTCGATAATCGAACGTAAGATTTTATATATTTAATACGGTACTTTGTTTTTCAATGTAACCACTGAGCTAAAAAAATATTTCACGCTGATTGGATAATGTATTTATTGGATAAAAGAACTCATAGATAGTAGAAACCAATAATGGAATGACCGAATAAATAAATTTGCGGAAGTATGATATTCATTATTATCATTGAATAATTTTTAACGCCTTGTCAAATGTTTTAATTTTTGTTTGCTCCTGACGAGGACAGAAGAATTTTGTTGAAACGTCGAGATAATAAAAATATTTATACTGGCCGAAGTATCTTTAATTTGAAGAACTATGGATGCCGGCCAGGCAGCCTCTATCTTTACGATGATATTCATGTACCAAAAGAGACACCTCTCCTTTTAAATACGCATTAGAACACAATGGAATATGTTTATCATCTCAGTTAAGATTTTTACGATGATGATAAAGAATGAGCCACAACACTATTTTAGGAGAATTCAGACAAAAAGCCAACAACCTGTATACCATCTTCTTCTTCTTTTTTCTTATCTCCACTCAATAATATTAAGGTATCAAGTTTGTAAAGCTTGAGACTTTTGATGGTGTCTGGGGACAATCATCATGACTGGGTGAAGTAGAATGCGTCTGCCTTTGTCATTAAGACTGGGAGTACTACTACTTAGTAGCAGGCCGACTTAGCTCCAAAAGAAATGGCCGCCTCTGACATGAAGAACAGAAGCCAATTGCAGCCGCTTCTAATATGGAGTACAAACACTCTCATCCTGTATCTCTGGATTAGGAGCCCTTACAGCCGGGCCAGCTGAGCCCAGGTTTATTAGTGAGCTTGTTACTGCTCCCCCTCCTTTTTCTTCCTAATTTGGGACCGGCAAAGGCGGAGAAAGTTGGCATGACACTGAACAGCTATTAAGTCGGTAAAGATAGTACCTAGTCTATATAGATAATACCGTAACAGAGTTTTCCATTGTAAAGTCCTGAGCTATCTCCTCCGAAGATTCTGAACTACACATAACAATCTATATACCAAAATTTTCGTTATTTTTTTCTTCGTATGATAGGCCTGTTTTTATTTTCCTAATGTTAACAGTTATTTTTATTTTTTAATTTAATCTATTTTACAATCGTAGATTTTTTGCATTTATCATCATCAATTCATTTGTTTCGAAATGCGTAAAAATGTGTTTTGAAATAATATATATTTCTGATTCATTTGATTATGTAAGTACTTTGTTATAGTTTTTCATTTAAATATATAAATTTTTCGAATTGTAGATTGAATTATTACTTTTATTCTATAATAATTATCTTTTATAAGTGTTTGTTATAGTTTTTCATTTGAATTTAGCACAATTTTTGTATCTGGTTATCTTTTTTGGCATCTTTTCATCTCTCTTTGGCATCTTTTTTTTTCTCATTAATAAGACCTAATCCAAATAATTCAATAGTGTGTGACGTTTCAGCAACAGCATCAGACAGAAGAATAAATGAACTAAAGAATAAAATCTCATTTTTTCTTTTGTCTGATGATGGTGGCATTTGGATTAGGTCTTATTTTTTTTATTAATTTGTTATCGTTTTTCATTTGAATTTAGCTCCATTTTTGTGTCTTATTTCTTCTTTATATTAAAACTTAGAATTAAGCTTTGCTTTTTTATATACATGTTTATTACACATTTAGCAATACTTTTTCTTTATATTTGCTCTTATTTACTCATTTTTTTACTCTTTCACAATCAGATTTTGAAAATGGCTAAATGGCTTCACTTCTCCCTATTTGCTTTTGTAGCTTTTCTTATAAAAAAAAATATTAGAACTTAGAATTAAGCTTTGCTTTTTTATATACATGTTTGTTACACATTTAGCAATATATATACCAAAATATTTTTTTGAATACTTACCTCTTTTAGTGAATTTTTGTCAGGGGGGCTGCAAAAGTGCCGTACTTATGCAGTATTTTGATGCTTTTCCTGTGAAAAGGATAATGAAATTTAAAATTAAGCTTTGCTTTTTTATATACATGTTATTTACACATTTAGCAATATATACACAGAAATATTTTTGGAATATTTAACTTTTTTGGTGAATTTTTGTCAGGGAAGCTATGGACTGCCGTAATCATGCATTATGTTGATGTTCTTCTCATAAAAAAAATATTTGGGTTTGGAATTGGGCTTTGCTTTTTGTATACATGTTTTTTACATATTTAGCAATTTACACACAGAGAAATTTTGGGATATTTAACTTTCTTGGTGAATTTTTGTCAGGGAAGCTATGGACTGCCGTAATCATGCGGCTGCAAAAGTGCCGTACTTATGCAGTATTTTGATGCTTTTCCTGTGAAAAGGATAATGAAATTTAAAATTAAGCTTTGCTTTTTTATATACATGTTATATACACATTTAGCAATATATACACTGAAATATTTTTGGAATATTTAACTTTTTTGGTGAATTTTTGTCAGGGAAGCTATGGACTGCCGTAATCATGCATTATGTTGATGTTCTTCTCATAAAAAAATATTTGGGTTTGGAATTGGGCTTTGCTTTTTTGTATACATGTTTTTTACATATTTAGCAATTTACACACAGAAAAATTTTGGAATATTTAACTTTCTTGGTGAATTTTTGTCAGGGAAGCTATGGACTGCCGTAATCATGCAATATGTTGATGTTCTTCTCATAAAAAAAATATTTGGGTTTAGAATTGGGCTTTGCTTTTTTATATACACGAGTGACCCGGGCAACGCCCCGGGTTTACCCGAAGGACCCGCAGGTGAGAAACTATAGAAGAAAAATTTTAACAAATCAGAAAATGAAATTGCAAACAACAGAACTACACTTCTTTAAGGACATGAGAGCACATGCACTGTATCACCATACGTGTACCATTTTCAAAGACCCTGCTTAGGATTAAAACTTCTCAGAAGCATAACAATAGTACCAACCTAGAGGTTAACTGGTGTGGATGCATTCCTCTGGGAGTAAGACTATTGAGAAATTCAGTAGGGAGTTATTTTGCTTCTCCGCATTCTAACACTCCAACTGTTAACACTGTGGAAACACTGACTCATGTTTGGTAAGCAATTTCAGGGAAGAAACTATAGACATTGGATTAAATAAATTATTAATTAAATTGCATTAAATAAAAATTATTAGATTTAAATAAATATTATTAGAGTGAAAAAAAAAAGAAAAAATTAACAAATTAGAAAATAAAATTTCGAAAAATACAACTATATTGCAGATAAGATAAGAGGACCTTATTAAAAAATAAATAAACAAACTGTAATTCGACACTATCGATAATTCGACACTTTCGATAATTCGACCATTTTAAAAATCAAATTTACAAGGTTGATTGTTGTTTAAATACAACTTTGATTTTGCATGCATAAACACAGGCTCTTGTAGCAAGAACCCAAATATTATTTATAGTCATAGCAAAAGCCAACTTTAGTGAAAACTGATGCCTCTTCAGAATGAATGGAAGACTGAAATCTGAAGGAGCAGAAGATGTGGGTCATCTTTACATGTATGCTATCCAATGTTCGCACACTTGAAAAAGCCACATATAAAGTTGTCCGTGCGTAAACACAGGCTCTTGTAGCCAAGGTTTGGCCTTGAGCCTTATTTATAGTCATAGCAAAAGCCAACCTTAGTGAAAACTAACGCCTCTCTAGAATGAAGCGAAGGTTGGTATCCGAAGGGGCCAAAGATATTTCAGACACTATACAGTGTGTTCAACTTTGGGCACTGTCAGTATATGTGCTTCAAGGACATGAGAGCACATGCGCTGAAACACCATACGCGTTCCATCGCAAAGATCCTAAAGGCATTGGTGAAAGTATAAATGACCCATATCTTCTGCTCCTTCAGATTTCAGTCTTCCATTCATTCTGAAGAGGCATCAGTTTTCACTAAAGTTGGCTTTTGCTATGACTATAAATAATATTTGGGTTCTTGCTACAAGAGCCTGTGTTTATGCATGCAAAAGCAAAGTTGTATTTAAACAACAATCAACCTTGTAAATTTTATTTTTAAAATGGTCGAATTATCGAAAGTGTCGAATTATCGAAAGTGTCGAATTATCGAGTGTCGAATTACAGTTTGTTTATGTATTTTTTAATAAGGTCCTCTTATCTTATCTGCAATATAGTTGTATTTTTCGAAATTTTATTTTCTAATTTGTTAATTTCTTTCTTTTTTTTTCACTCTAATAATATTTATTTAAATCTAATAATTTTTATTTAATGCAATTTAATTAATAATTTATTTAATCCAATGTCTATAGTTTCTCCCCTGAAATTGCTTACCAAACATGAGTCAGTGTTTCCACAGTGTTAACAGTTGGAGTGTTAGAATGCGGAGAAGCAAAATAACTCCCTACTGAATATCTCAATAGTCTCACTCCCAGAGGAATGCATCCACACCAGTTAACCTCTAGGTTGGTACTATTGTTATGCTTCTGAGAAGTTTTAATCCTAAGCAGGGTCTTTGAAAATGGTACACGTATGGTGATACAGTGCATGTGCTCTCATGTCCTTAAAGTAGTGTAGTTCTGTTGTTTGCAATTTCATTTTCTGATTTGTTAAAATTTTTCTTCTATAGTTTCTCACCTGCGGGTCCTTCGGGTAAACCCGGGGCGTTGCCCGGGTCACTCGGCTAGTTGTATATATATTTCTAAACCTTTTAGCTACCCAGTGCCATGCCATCTTTCTTAGCTTTATATTAAAGAGACCTCTCTCCATGTTCAGTTTTTTGTTAGTTTTTAATAAAATAAAATAAATTTAATGACCCCCCCTTGAATATATTTCATAAAGGTTTGAATTAATTATTTTCACACACACATTTCGCTAAAATAAACAGCTGGTTGAAATTAAAATTATGAAATATTAAACCTCCTGTACTAAGATCAGGCAGATAAATTAAGACAAAAGCATCTCCTTATCGTGCAAATAAATTTTACTGATGACTTACGTGATCTGTCGGAATAAATTTAAACTATTCGTTGATTTTAAATTATTCAAAGAAATTGACCAAATACTCTTTCTTGATTAATCAAGTGAAGCTAACCACATACGCATGTCAGGCTGTCTGGAATAATTAAATTAAGGATTAGCTTATTCAGACAGATAGCGCAAGACATCAGAAACCTTTAGTGGCATGACCAGAAAAGAAATGCTTTTCTTAATTTATCCTATATAATATATGTTTTTATCCGGTAGATTTGGTCTCGATTTCAAAAAATAAAAATGTTCTCTATCAAGGTCCTACATGCGAGGAAAACAACTTATAACAACCTTATTTTCTATGGGTTTTATAAATTATTTTACTGCGAGTATTGATGAATAAGTGTTGGCTTGGTCGCCTTATTTATTCTAAATGCGATACCCTAACGCTATATGTGTTTTAAGATCATATATCTTAACCCTAAAGTAGTATGGTTTGAATTATTTTCATATATACTGGCTATTTTTCCTGTTAATCGTATTTAATATCTGATATACAATCGCGCGTACACTCATGGACAAAACTTAAGGAAACTTCTTTTTTTTTTATGTTGTCGGTCAACATATTTTTTATTTTTAAGAAAACAGCGGCAATTTTGTTCACATTTGGTTATCTCGTGTGTCTTCAATAAAGGTTACTGTGAATCAAATAACGGATGAGAACAAGCGCGTACGGATGGAGAGATGTCGCCAAATCAAGCATTGAGCCACTGGTCAGCGAAGGGAGCGCATGCTCTTCACGGAAGAGAAGCTGTTTACATCCGAGCAGTGGCACATCCACCAAAACGACAGGAGCTGATCCGCTGAGGCTCCCGGCACGTCGGTCATCGTCGAACACAGCTAAAATCTACAGTCAGTTATGGTATAGGTCGGATTTGCGCCAGTGGCAAGACCACCCTTGTTTTCATGGATCAGGGGGTCAAAGGTGTATCACCGCGACATTCTTGAGGCCGTCGTACTCTCGTACTCTCAATAACACTTAAGTTTTGTTCATGAGTGTATATATTAAGAGTAAAACCTAATTTAGGTATGAAAAACTGAAATAATCATTATTATTAATGATAATTGCTTTATTTGGAAATTTAAACTATTTATAGAGCTCCTATGTTTCTTTTTAATATAGAACAAATTTATATAATTGCTCTTACTGCAAACATAAAAATAATGGGAGGAGACGATTCATTAATGGCTATTCTTTATCAACGCAATAGTTTTCAGAATCTTCTAGATATCAATTAAATAATGCAACGGCCTTCTGGAGAAGAGTTTTTTATTGCATTCTCAAGTTTTCCAGCATTGCCTCCCGTCTAAAGGAGTACAAAATTAACAATAAAGATACGCCGTTAGATATTTATTATTTGTAGTTAGATATCAGTTATATATTGGGCAAATTTGACCGATTTCATAACCCATCTCGTAGGATGTTATAAAACGAAGCCGTTTCAGTACTGATGATGGCAATAAACCCAAACCATGGTATACAGGTTGGCCTTTTGTCTGAATTCGTCTAAAATAATGTTGTGGTTCATTCTTCATCATTGATAGCAATCTTTTTTACTAGAATGACGAACAAGTGTATCGTTCAGATGAATAATTAAAGGGTGAAATCCTTCTTTTGTTACACATTGTTTCTTTATTTCATTTGCACGATAAGGAGATGTCTTTTTCTTAATTTATGCACCATATCCCAGTACAATATTACATTTGTACTATATTTTTCATATTGTGTAGCGTTCTCACGCAATTCTGGCCTTAACTACCTTTTTATGATTTTTCAGGTTGCCTGAATGACCAGTGTTTTGATCGTTGAGGTACAGCTTGCACCACGCTGATGAGGGCCAACAGCCCGAAACGCGTCCGTGGTTATCTGTCTTGATTAATCAAGAATGGGTATTTGGCCAATTCTGGAATAATTAAAAATCAACGAGAATAAATGATATTTATTCCGATAGATGGCGCAAGCCATCAGCAACTTTCATTTGCACGATAAGGAGATGCCTTTTTCTTAATTGTTTCTTTAATGTATATGTTCTTACGTTATGCACATTTATTATATGTATTTCATGGTTAATTTGAGCTCATAGTTTATGTGCAAAATAGTATCCATATACATTAGGTATTTTTATTAAAATACAAACATTAAGCCTCCAGGGGAAAAAAAAGAAACTTTCCCATGAGACCTAATGTTTGTGTTTTAATATTGATTCAAGTTTTTTTTTTATCGAATTAGGTATTCATATTCACATGAATTGAATAATTTGTTTCTTTTATATATATTGTTATATATTCAATATACAGTCAAACTTGGATAATTCTAAGCCCAAGTGACAAAATATTTGAATTGAAAACGTTTTGAATAAAAGGTTTTGTCTAAATTTTGTCTATATTTACTTTGTGCTTATGTGTAATGATATTAATATTGGCTCAGTTACCACCCAAGCAATGTCAGGGCTAACGTCCAGTTGCTGTTCGTCTATCCAAACCTGCATACATATATTGAACCGCTAATTCTACTCATACTTCATGCAGAAAAAAATTGTACATCACACAATGCTCATGTGAGCCCACAGGGTATGCCATTTTTTGTTTCTAATATTAACACCTAACCATTTTTCCTTTTTTTTTTATTCATATGAACAGCCTATTTACGCAAACTTTGCCTTAAATACCCATTTCTTGATTTCTCAGGAAGCTTCTAGGACCAAATATTTGGTCGTAGAGGTATAGTCTGCACCACGCCAACTAGGGCTAACAGCCCTAACCACGTACGTTGTTGACCTTTTAATATTAACACCTGACCATTTTCTTTTCTTTTTCCTTATTATCCATATCAACAGCGTACGCAAATTTAGTCTTAAATACCCATTTCTTTATTTCTCAGGATGCTTCTAGGAACAAATTTTTGGTCGTAGAGGTACAATCTACACCATGCCAACTAAGGCCAACAGCCCTAAACACGTAAGTGGTTGACCTTTCTTGATTTATTAAGAAATTGGGTCGACCAAATTTCATAGATCAAATTAAATCAACATTTAGGTAATTTTTGCTCCACTAGATGGCGCTCTACCATCTTAAAATGTTCATATGAGCGATCAGGATATACCATTTTTGTTTGTAATATCAATACCTGACCTTTTTTCAATTTTTAACTTATTTTATCGCAGTACTTATATGTATCGAATATTTTCCCCTATGTAACAAATCACGGGAGCATCATTCTCTGGTACCAAAAAATAAAAAATAAAAGTGTGTTCAAATACAATCTTTAAAGATTTTTTTTTTCGTTTTAAAACATAACGCGATATCATTTTTTTTTAAAACTATAGTAAACAATTTTAAACGCCGGTAAAATTTTTCATGCAAATTTCCTATCTCTAAACATTTTCACTTACATATTTATAATATTTATTTGATTGATTTATAAAATCTCTCTCTATTTGGTTTCCTGTGGGTAATGCATATCCAACAATTGGACAATCGGCTTAGGGCCTTAGGCAAGTAAAGGTCAGCGTAATATTTCAAGTCAGTGTGACATTCCCATATTTATGAAGGTAGAAATAATTTGAGTGAAACTCAGCTAATCCGATGAAATTAGTTTTTCCAAAGTTGGCGAATAAAATAATAGTTTTTAGTAACCCCCTAGTAGCTGATACTTTCTAAGACTCCTGGGGTTCGAACATTCAATATAAGCAAAAGGTATCTATTCGAGTAAGCTAAATATTGGAGAAAGCTGAATTAAGAAAACTCTTCCGATAAATAGCTAGAGAAAATACAAATATAAACCTAAATAAATTACAATACATCTAAATATAAAGAGTAAAACAAAACTAAATAAAATGCTCTGAATTTTGTTAAGCTTATTTGTGTGAACATTTTTTTAATCAGAATGATTTTTTTGGGTGGGTGGGGAATACCAATTCTAAAATATTGTCGAGGAGATGAATAAAGCAAGGGAAAATTTGGGATAATTAATTTATTATAAAGGGTATTTACATTTCAGTTCTCCAAAAAAATTTGTAAATAATTTTGTAAATAGGTGTATTTAAGGGAGAGTTAGATGATAAAAATAACTTATCCCTAGGTAAAGATAATAATAATAATGAGAGTGGTCAGCCACCGTCCCGTTTTCCTTATTTGCAGATAAGATTCCGAGAACCCCTCACAGCTGTGGTCCCCCCGGGGTCCAGAGATGATTGATAGGTGTCCCATCTGAATGGGGCTTTTTGGCAATATTTATAAATTGATTTATTTCTTAGTTGAGTAGCAGGTGTATGACTCTAACTGCCTTTGATCCAAAAGTCACAAGCTATAAAACCCTTCTTCAGTCTCACCGTCCTGAAGACCGCAATAATCAATAAAAAAATTAAACCAATACTAATTCATATATTCATTTAAAGCTTAATTTAGTTATCTGTAAATATAATTTTATTATTTTTGTGTCAAAATTGTTTTTAATTTGTATTAATTATTCATTTATATGATGTGTGGAGGAAAATATATAATTGCATATAAAAAAGAAAATGCGACAGGAATCAACATTTCCCTAATTTTAGATCAAAACTCTATTCAAATTTTATTAGGTCAATATTGGTGAAATTTTGAAAGGGGAGGAAGTTATTTTTAAATAGTGAACACTTTAAATAGTTCATTTCTGATTTTGGTATATATTATCTGTATTTTTGAGATAATACAAGATAAAGGTGTTTAAAACATTAATTATCTTTTAGACACACTATAAAACACTTCTTTTAAATATATGATTGAAAAAATTATTACCACTCACACTAGCAATGTGTGTCTTGTTATTAAAATAAGAGATCTATCAGACACAAACACTTTTCGACTGGATTTACCGTAGTAGAAATAAACTATTTCTCGTATCAGTTTCTTTTTTTCATGTAATTGCCAGTGGAAGAGCGTTTGTGCTTTAAATATCGCTCATTTCTATTTAAAAAAAAAAACACTTTACTAGTGTGAATAATAATTTCCTATGAATTTCTTAGAAATTAATTATTATTATTCAAAATAAATATATGTATATGTTGTTAAAAGATATTCAAGTGAGCACTTGAATAGACTGTTTGTTTTCTATAAAGAGAGAGAGAAATTCATGGTAAACGGTTTGCGGATTTCGACAATTTAGAAAGAGGGAATCATATATCGCCGCAAAGGTAATTTTCTTTTCTTTTATATTAAAAACGATAAATAATCTCTCCTTGTTTGTACACTATAGTTAGCTGAAGAAGGGCTTGCCCGAAAGCTTCCTTAATCGCGTTAATAAAAAAAGAGTTGCGGCGATATATGATTCCCTCTTTCTAAAGAGAGAGAAATGTTTATAAAATAAAATTATAAGAAGTTATACCTTGACTCAATACATACAGAGTATTATTAGATGATAAAAAAGAAGAGAAAAATGTTTCTTTAATAAACGTATTCGATACAAGCTTTCGGGCTGTCAAGCCCTTCGACAGGTACTATTATACTATTATAAACATTTCTCTCTCATTAGAAAGAGGTAATCATATATCGCCGCAACTCTTTTTTATTAACGCGATTAAGGAAGCTTTCGGGCAAGCCCTTCTTCAGCTAACTATAGTGTACAAACAAGGAGAGATTATTTATCGTTTTTAATATAAAATAAAATAAAAAAAAGAAAATTACCATTGCGGCGATATACGATTCCCTCTTTTCTCTTCTTTTTATCATCTAATAAAACCATAAAGGAGAAATTTCTTATTAGTTATTTTCACATACAGAGTATTGTAAATACTTGTATTATCATTTTAAATATATAAATGAATATAAGGTTCATGTTTAGTGTGAGAGAGAAAAATATATACAAATGCAAATAATTCATAATTATAAATTATTTTATTTACATATAATTTTTCAATATATTTTCAAACATTTTCACATATCTAACTACTCATAAACCATAACAATAATTTAATAATCACTTAATGGTGTCCATAGCCATATCCAGCACCATTTCCAGCTCCATAGCCATAGCCGGCACCATTTCCGCGGCCATAGCCGCCATCATTGCCGCCGTATCCACCGTGGGAGATGCCATAGGAACCAGCAGCGAATCCCTTGTAGGGAGAGTCCATGTCAACAGCAGCGGGCAGAGAGTGCTGGGTGCCAGGCTCGTTGGTCTTGATGGCGGCGCGGAAGCCGTGTTTGTCAGCGACGTACTCCACCTTACGGACACGGCCGTCGTGAAGAGCCAGGTTGTAGGAGCCGTGGACGTGGTGACCTCCGTGTCCAGCCTCCTGACGGCCGTTGGTGTTGCCGTGGTGGTCTACGATCTGGTACCCGAAGGCGTAGTTGCCGTGGTCCTAAACAGAATAGGTCAACCTCTGATATAAGATATACTTTATCTAATTTGACTTTATGTAAACTATTGTTTTTTTGCGTTATATTCACCTCTAAATTTGAAATAAATTTATTTTTAGAGATAATTAAATAAACCTTCTATATATAAATGAATATAATTATTATGAATTAGTATTTATTGGAACCTAAAAATACCATTTTAGAATTAAGTGAATATATAAATTTGAACGACTATATTCAACAAACTTCATAATACATGTTCTTGCGATTAAAAATTGGTTGATATTTAATATTCCAAGGATTATTTACCAAACAATATTTTTCTTCATAACCCCTTGTTACATGTTCAGTAAATGTACTTACATCTTGTTTCCTGAAGTTGGTGCTGGCTCCACCATGGTGGGCAACTGCTTGGGCGGCCACAGCCAGAGAAATCAGAAGGCAAACCTTCAAACAAAGAGTTAAAAATAGATTTAAAATATTTTAATATAAATAACAAGAATTTATATATTGATATAAAGGTTAAAGAGCTTCAAATTAATGCTAATATTTGATATAGTATGGAAAGTAGTATGTCAATATTTTTCTTGAAAATTTTTAGATAAAACTTAAATAATAATTTGTAGAATAATTGCGTTTTTTCATTGCATTAAATTCTTGAATTTAGAATTCACCTCGATGTGTGTTGTGTTGTGATATAGGTATCAAAATATTATATATATAATAAATAAAAAATTGTGGAGGTTCAGAAAAAAAGATAGTTATACTACTCGCCATGAAACATTATAATACCCTCATATTAAATGATTTTCGAATTTAATAATTATATCAAATATTTACCAAAACTATTAACTATTATATTAGTTATAATTTAACGTATGCAAAATATGGTGAAATTGAGATACAAAACATCTATACACCAATTCTACCAATATAGAGTCAACCAAGGGAGCAATACCTTTATTTTATAGAAACTATATTTGATGACATTCAATATAGCTGATTGAATTTCTGCATGTATATAGACTTCACTCTCTAAGGAGAAAAATAAAGTCTATGGTCTCTCTCCACTATTTCTTTCTCTAAAGATGATAAAGATCATAATGTCTCTTTTTTCACTTAATATTTTATTATCATTGACTTCAAACGTTTTTGGTAGAATTCGGGACATCTTTATTGTTGAAAATTATGTGAAAGTCTTTAATGGAAAATAAATTTTGAATGCCTTATAAATTATGAGGAATCAAATCATATCTTCATATATATATATATAAATATAGGCGCTATCATGTATTTTCTAATAATGAGAATTGTGGACATCTCTATATACATTTCTGTAAATTTATCTATTTTCGGACCATATTTCAGGTTAATGTTCTATAACACATATACATACTTTGTATATGCGCTTGATATGTTGAATATTACTTTTATAAATTGAACAATATTTATAAAAATATATGATAAAGAATGGGTTAATATGAAACTGAATCAATTGATATTTGATAAGTTATTTTAAAAATAAGTATATATATAACTATAATAATGTTAAGAAACAATATTGAAGATTGTTTGATAATAAAAAAGAAGATATACCGTTAGAAAGTGATATCCAGGCACATATACACGCACGGATGAAACTTAAGGAAGAGGAAAGTCTTTTATGTCGTCTGTTGTTTGTATTTCTAAAGGTGACAGAGGCAATTTTGTTAACACTTGGTTATCTCGTGTGCCTTCAATAAAGGCCATTGTGTATCTAATATCTTTCAGAGTTATTGTATCGACATACATGCTAAAAGGTAAAACTTCCTCAAGTTCTGTTCATGAGTGTATTTACCGATATTGACTTATTTACATATATATATTTTAAAAAAAGGCCTATCCTGGCCAAGCTCACATGAGCATCTCTCTCTCTCTCTCGCTATACATATAAACATCTCTTCAAAGATGGATAAAGACACTAAGTTAATACCCACCTTGGCGATCATGTTGCCGGAGAATGTGACAGTGGACAGTGGCAGCCACTTATATAGCACCCACGACAGCAAGGGCGGAGGTCGCCTGACCTCGTGACATTTCAAATCCCGATCTGGTTAATTATCTTAAGATATATTTAGGGGGGGGGGGGGGGAGGGGTTAATAATTAAAAAAAACTTTTATAGATTACAGGAACTAAACTTAAGGATGCTTTATATTCTGATATCGTCGTTCTTTTTTTTTTTTTTTTAAGGAGTCTGAAGCAATTTTTTGTTTACACTTGGTTATCTCGTCTGTCTTCAAAAAAGGTCGCTGTATCAAATATCTTTCAGAGCTATTATCTGAATCCAGATATACATGCTTAAAGGTACAACTTCCTTAAGTTTTGTTCATGAGTGTAGCTTTCAGAGTTATTTTTTGAACCCAGATATACATGCTTAAAGGTACAACTTCCTTAGGTTTTATCCTTGAGCGAATATTTAGGATGATTTACAGTGCATAAACTCTCATACCTTTCTATCTAAATTCCATGAAGTATTCTACAGATACAAAAAAAGCCTCTTTCCTAATAGTTTCGTTAAAATATCATCTTTAAAAATGAACTTTCTAAATCAGGCAATATAAAAAGATCGGACACTACAATGGTTGCAGCGATCTGGAGATTTAAATTTTATGCAATCATTGCGAGAGTTGACTGCTGATGTTCCAAGCCTTCCCAAATCTTTTTGATTTCCATTTTTCTAAATGCAGGTATTCGTCCTTAATAATGATAAAATATAGTGTTTCGTACTTCCATCCTGAGCATGAAATCATTGTTGATTTAAGACAACATATTTTAATATTTTTCTATTTATGAAACACTTTATATACATAATATTCAACCTAATATTCATAAAATGGCAAAAATAGAGTGAAGAGAGAGAATGTGATATTAGTATTATCAAAACATTATTTATTTGGCAAACCTGAGACACATAATTGAAAATAATTATAGTTTTTTTTTATACATAATTTATCGTTACCAGTTTCATTTTTTAGGTCGTTATATCCGAAGTTAATTTTTTTTTTCTGATAATGACAAGGGAAGAGCCACTGTTATCTTGAACAAACAAGATTACGCAGAAAAATGGAGAAACTTTTAAACAAATGATAAGGGGAAGGGGGATTCCTATCTAAAAGTGGAAAACGTTTGCAATAATGATTTAGTAATAAATTTCTACAAAAAAAGAAGAGGAGAGGTTTTCTATCAGAATATATCTTTGAAAAAACATGAAACGATTAAAACATACATGCCTATTATCAATGGATTTCCAAAAACACATGAAGAGAATATACT
This sequence comes from Cordylochernes scorpioides, assembly GCA_030710605.1. Lineage (NCBI taxonomy): Eukaryota > Metazoa > Arthropoda > Arachnida > Pseudoscorpiones > Chernetidae > Cordylochernes > Cordylochernes scorpioides. The sequence continues at coordinate 7,395,001 of CP092885.1, read as the reverse complement.
ATTAAGACCAATTATCGCATCCTGTAATTCTGTTACATATATTTTTTACGAATATTAGGTTGTCCCATAAATAATGGCCGTTTGGAAGCGACCCATCAAAGAAACCATATATAAAGCCAAAAATAAGTTTATTCAAACAAAATAGGCACCATTAGAATCACAGCATATAAGTCAACGTGATAGTTACATTTTTATCATATTTTCATAAAAGTCTGGTTGTCTTGAGGCCAAAAAATCCAAAAAAGCGTTTTTCACATCTATACGGTTGATCAGCCGTTTTACACGAAAAAAATTATCAAGATGCTTGAAAAAAGGTAGGGGACAGATCAGGTGAATAAGGAGGGTGAGCTAGACCTTCATAACCTAATTGAGTAATTTCTTGTTGGGTCGTAAATGTAGAGTGTAGCCGTGCGTTATCGTGAAGCAGAATAATGTTTTTCCTATTGACCAAACTGGGAATTTTTATTACAATTACAGATGCATGGATTGCAAATCTTGACAATAAACTTCTGAATTTATCGTTTCGCCACTATTCAAAAATCTGTAATGCAATAATCCAGCATATGGCCACCAAACAATGAGCATTATCCGCTTTGGGTGCAAGCTTGGTTTTGGGCCCTCATATTTGTCTAACCACTGCCTTGATCTCTTCCTGTTGTCAAAAAGAACCCACCTTTCATCACACGTAACAATTTGTTTTAAAAAGGAGTCAAATTGTAGCGAGCCAACAGATAACTGCAAATTTCCAGAAGTCGCTGACGTTGAGCATCACTCAAATCATGTGGGATCTATTGTGGGAATATTTTTGTTTTACCAATTTGGTGAAGATGTCTAGCAATTGTTGATTTTAAAGCATCAAACTCAACACTTACCTCACGCACAGTTTGGGTATTATTGGATTCAATATAAGACTTTAGATCTTCACTTTTGAAGGTTGACCGACGACCACGACCATCTTGATCTTCTCAAGTTCGAAACCGCCAACTTTAAATTTCTGAAACCATCTTGTTGTGGTTCTTCCGGAAGAAGCTTCTTCCCAGGCCTCAATAATGTTTTTGGTTGCCTGGGCGGCCGAATGTCCAAGTTTAAATTCGTGATGTAAAACAATGCGCAAATACCTAGGCTCCATTGGTCAATAGTTTTTATTATATATTTTTTATCATTCAGGAAATTTTCGAAAAAAATACTGCACGTAAATGCGCGTGCTCTAAGCTTTAAAACAATATATAATTTTAATTTGTTGCCAAATTATTTATTTAAATATTTTCATTTGAAAATGTGTTTCCAAAAACGGTCATTATTTATGGGACAACCTGATATTTTGTAATAATACTCAACCCTATAGTTAATAATTCAACTAAGTTGTTGAAAATCTTGAATAAATACAGCAAAACATATAAATTTGAGTTAAACAATCACTTCTTAATCACAATTAAAAAAATCACAAGGTACTAGGTCTGGTGAATATGGTGGATGAGTGACTAATTGGACACCAGAGTTGGCTAAAAAGTCTAATGTTTGGGCTGAGATGTATGGTCTTGTGTTGTCATGGTGAAGAAGGACTCCTCTTAGTTGAACTCTTGGTCTGCTTTGAATGATTTTTTTCAAATACTGTCGGAAGAAATTTTGTTGTATACCAGTCACTATTAACTGTCTCACGATCTTCTGATTTCACAATAGCAATGAAATCACTTTTTCTAAAAAAAAAAACAAGCATCATTTGTTTTCCAAATTTTGAGCTATACGAACTTTCATAGGAGGAGGTGATTTTGAAAAGTGCCAAAGAGTAGATTGCCATTTTGTTTCTGGATTAAAATTGTATATTTAAGTTTCGTTACCTGTAATAATATTAAAAACAGCCTTTAAGTTTTCTTCATAATTTTTTTTAAACATGAAATTACACCATTTAACACGGCCAAGTTTTTGGGTTTTTAAAAATTTACATTTTGCTCTTTTCGGAGATAATTTGAAAGATATTTACTCGTCTCATCTAATTCAGCTGAAAAGTATTATTTTTTTTTTTTCAGTCGACAAGTAGTACTCATAGAAAATTATGTTGTTTATCTTTCGGTAACAGAGATATTTATATTTCAGAACGTGAACCACCATTTTCTAGGGTATTTTCATTTTTAGATTATTTTAGGGATCATCCTATTGACTCTTTGTGAGCCAATAGGACTCACAATAGGTATTACTGCCAAAATTATTATAGGTAGAGGGTTCTCTTATTCGACTTCCTGAAGCTTTTAGATATTCTAAAGATTTATTGATGCTTTTTTTTAAATAACTTTCAGGGAGGGGGATTCTGAATAAAGATATAAAATTTGAAGCATTAAAAATGAATTCAGTTTTTTTTCCAAATATGCCAATTTCATCTTAGAATTTTCAATCTTCACGCTATATGTTAAATTACATGAGGAACGTCAGAAGACTAGTGGTATTGTTAATTTTGATAGCATAAAACACGCCAACCTATGATAAATGCACATAAAAGGCGAATATTTTCGAAGATGCTTGTTTAAATAATGTGTTTCCAGTTTCCTGTACAAAAGTTAGCATTATTTAATACTTTAAGAATGACATTTTCTAAGAATGGACACATTGTTTTGTTTATACGTTCAAATTAAGTTTATTGAACTGATTCTTTTGTTGAATATTATAAATAGGATATGATATCAAGCCTAATTTTCACTTCAGTCATTGATATTGAGTATATGTGGCAACATGTATATTTTTTGTTCTGATAATGCATCATAATTTTCCTTATCCCGCTGAATGAAATACCTTGCGCTTTTTTCTATCTTCTTATGTTGTTGCTTATTTGTTTAATGTATATGTTTATTTAATGCTCTTTTTCTTAATTGTTTATTTTTTATAATTCTTTTACCTGCTCTACTACAATATGAATTATTGTAAATAGTTTAACGCGCAATTATCCAGATCGGATATAGCGTGTCTTATTTGCAACTGGTAATAAATAAATAAATGAAATATTGAAAATTACATTTTTTAGAGTTGAAAAAAAAAATTATTATTATATAAATTTTTCTGAATATTTTGCATAATTTAGGTTTACATATCGAAAAAAAAGTGAAATTCATAGCGCGACTCTTATGGTAAAAGTTTTTCCTAAGAAAACGAGAAAATACCCTGTTTCAACATTGCTATTTTCTTTGTGTTGAGCTATAAAAGTCATATTCATGTTTTTTATATGTGAATTACTCACTCTCTCTCTGTATATACTATTATGAATATATATTTCTGAAAGAAAATTTTAAAAATCCTGATTTATCACATGATATATTTATTGAAAACTAATATTAAATATATTGTGGCGAAGAAATATTTTATTATTTAATTTAATATTATTCAATGAAAATATATTCAACAGATTATAAAAATATATATTAATCTGTATTTGTGAAATCATCTTTAAAATATTTCTTTGCTTGCTTGCTTAAGATTCCCTAGCTGTAAATAGTTTTGGCTGACCTGTTAATAATTGTCGACTCGTCGCTGTGACGTCATCAATAAATACTTTTACATCTTTGGATATTTCAAGGCTTGATTTCTACGCTACAACTGGTGGAGAGACTGGACCGATACCCATTAAGAAATAAAAGAAAAATTGATTCTGTTGAACCAGAAGAAACTTCTATGAATGTAAAGAAGGAAGGTACTCAGGTAAGCAACTACGTTGTTCAACATCTGCCAAGAAACCCTTCCATTTTCTCCGGGGAGGATGGTGAAGATCTCCAAAAATGGTTAAAAGGGTATGCACGTGTGGCAAGGTACAACCATTGGGACGAAACCCTTTGTCTTACTAAAGTTTATTTTTATCTGTCTGGAACTGCTCTCAAATGGTTTGAGAACAACGAAGAAAGCATCCAGACTTGGAAGGAATTCACATCTCAATTAGAGAATGTGTTTGGAAAAAAAGAAAATTCAAAATTGCAAGCGGAGAAGAAACTTAAAACACGGGCACAATTAAAAGGCGAAAGTACCGAATTTTACATCCAGGATGTCCTGTGCTTGTGCAAAGAGGCTGATCTTCAAATGAGCGAGGAAGATAAAATCTCGCACCTCATGAAGGGGTTAGCTGAGGAGCTTTATCAAGCACTCCTACCGAGGGATGTACAGAGCACCGAGCAATTCATTACAGAATGTCGCCGTGTTGAAGCGCTCCGTTGTAGGCGAGTTACCCTAACCAAGTACGAGCGCCGACCAAATGTAGCCTCTCTCTGTGACCAGGATGACGGAGCAGATCTGTCATCGCTGATCCGAAAAATTGTTCGTGAAGAGATAAAGCAAGTATTGGACTCTCCTCATGAGGAGCCTAAAATCGCTGTCATTGAAGATTTAGTGAGGGAAGAGATTGTAAAGACCTTGGCACCTAGATCAAAACCTACAATAAGTCCTCTTCAAGCAACCAGGCCGGAACCAAATACTAGATACGAGGCCCAAACGATTCGACCGCATCCTGAACCTCATTACCGAAAGCAAGGAAGAAGATGTGACACCAATGAATGGCGGACAACTGAAGGAAAGCCAATCTGTTTCTACTGCGGACGCCCAGGTCACGTCGTCCGCTATTGCCGCGACAGGAAGAGACACAATGAGGAAAGGAGAAATAAATATTTCCAAAGAAAGCAAGACGCAATGGAATTCTACAACTCTCAAACCGAATCTCAGGAACCCAACGATGAATCATCGAGGAAAAATTTCAGTCGCTACCGAATCCCTACCCCATATACCGGTCGAAACAGACAAAATTTCTCACCTGCTAGAAGATCTAGCTGGTCGCCCCGCCATGAAAATTAGATGATAGACCATATTGGAGGTGAGGCCGCATAGTTAAGAAATCCTACCTTGCCGATCACAGTATAAATAAGAAAAAACTGCATTGACGTAAATATAGACCTGCCAAGCCATCAGGAAGAAGTTATCTCAACTGAAAGAAGACATCCACCACAGTCACCTGAAAATATCCCTTGCCCTAGTACTATGTAGTTATTGAGACTGACGACGTAAGTCTCCTTCTGAGCATCGGGTCGATGCTCTTTATAGGAGGAGGCTATGTGGCGAAGAAATATTTTATTATTTAATTTAATATTATTCAATGAAAATATATTCAACAGATTATAAAAATATATATTAATCTGTATTTGTGAAATCATCTTTAAAATATTTCTTTGCTTGCTTGCTTAAGATTCCCTAGCTGTAAATAGTTTTGGCTGACCTGTTAATAATTGTCGACTCGTCGCTGTGACGTCATCAATAAATACTTTTACATCTTAGGATATTTCAAGGCTTGATTTCTACGTTACAATATTGTTTTAGAAATATGTGTTTATAGTCTGAAATCATATAAAAATACATATATTCCATAGATTTAAATTATTTTATTTACACATCATTTTTTGAGATATTCAACAAGCCATTTTTAACATTTATATCACATTTTTCTTCAAAAAATTGAAAATATTAACAATAATTTAATAATCCTTAATGGTGTCCATAGCCATAGCCATTTCCACGGCCATAGCCGCCGTCATTGCCGCCGTATCCACCATGGGAGATGCCATAGGAACCAGCAGCGAATCCCTTGTAGGGAGAGTCCATGTCAACAGCAGCGGGAAGAGAGTGCTGGGTGCCAGGCTCGTTGGTCTTGATGGCGGCACGGAAGCCGTGTTTGTCAGCGACATACTCCACCTTACGGACACGGCCGTCGTGGATGCCCAGGTTGTAGGAGCCGTGGACTTGGTGGCCTCCGTGTCCAGCCTCCTGACGGCCGTTGGTGTTGCCGTGGTGGTCTACGATCTGGTACCCGAAGGCGTAGTTTCCGTGGTCCTGGAAAAAATAGGTTAACATCTCTAATGTAATATGTATCGGTAAAAACATAGATACCATATGCACAGGATTTTCTACCGTATATACTGCTTACGAGGTACATCTGCGTCAGAAGAGTATAAAATGGTTCCAGATGTTCAGAAAAAATATTAGTGCCAATGATTTACCAATAGGAACGAATTTGTTGTGAATTATGTCTTCGAAATTTACCAATCGCACAGCATTATATTGAGTTCAAAACGCCAATGTTTGACGACAGGTTCAAGGTGGACCAAGAATTGACCACTGATTTCGGGCGTTAAATAACGATAATTGGTACTTATCATCGCAAGTAACAATGATATTTATGAATTTTATATCAGGGGTTGATCAGCTAGCAAGTTTTTTTCAGACTTCCACTCGGCGACTTGCCTCAGCTGTTGTTAATTTGTGAGATACAAAGAGGTAGATTTTATTGAACTTGTTTAGTTAATTAGAGTGAGAATCACGGTGGTTTGTAAGCCTCTATTTTTCTTGATAGACAACGAGTACTGGTTGTTGGATTTGCCTCCACAGTTTGGAACAGGGCATCATTAATTATGGTTCGCGGCCTAAAATATCCTTGAGTTAGCTTCAAGATTTCTGTCAGCTGAGCGAAATATCTTAATCTACTTTGGTATAATTTTGTGGTTTAATTTACCTTTATATCACAATTTTTTGTTGTGTATTTAGCGTCATTATGACCCATTAAAACTAATAAAGTAAATGTGTTCTCTAATTAATCTATTTCTGACAATTAATTTTAAAGCTTAATTAAAGTGAATAAAATTAAACACTTCGAGAATTTCAGAAAGAAGTATCACCTGTCAGGTAAGCTGTTTAAAAATCCAAGAATGAGGATGATTCTTCTCGAAAAGAGTTATATAAAAATAAAAAAAAACTTTGGTTTCATCTCTGTAATTATAAAATAAATTTAAAATAACGAATTTGTCATTATAATTTATTTTGAATATTTTATGCCCTAATAAGCAGAAATAGTTTGCTTCTCAATCTCTTTTTTACCAAATGAGTAAATATACTTACATCTTGTTTCCTGAAGTTGGTGCTGGATCCCCCGTGGGCAACAGCTTGGGCGGCCACAGCCAGAGAAATCAGAAGGCAAACCTGGAAAGCAATGATGCAAAACATACTTATAGCTAATTCATTTTAAATTAAAATTTTAAACATCAAGAATATATAAAACGAAATAAAAAAGCGTTATATGAATAAACACATTCTTATAGTTCTTTAAAATAGTATGTCGATATATTAAAAGAATAAATTTGACCAAATTACGTTCTTATAGACATTCACATAGACATTCATCATACTATGAATAAATGCGTTTCAATGCATTTTATCTTTGAAGTCAGAAGTTGCCTGTGTGAATCTCAATATCGAAATGGAAGATGTAAGTGAGTAGCTTCACTATAGAAAATGATTTTGTATCAAAGTATTTATTATTTTATTAGAATAGTATCATTTTTATGTTTATATTTAGCTACTCTGTAAATTACCCTCATTACTTATCTTTTGTTTATAATTCATAGTTTGTTCTTGTATTAAATAAATTGCTGTGTCATCCCTAAGTTTGTATTTTCTAATTTTCCACGTGGCAATATGCTAGTATCAAAATCATTCTATACATATGTATCAGATAATTCCTTTATCTTATTAAATGACTGAAATCCACAATAAACATATTATTTGTAAATATTTTTTTTTTGCATTTACAATGCATTTATAGTGTGGATATTATATCGATGAGTCAAGAAACTTACTTGCACATCAGGACAAATTCAGAAGAAAAATGTCTTCATTATGTAGTTAAATAATGCTACTGTGTGTTCTACTAATTATATTTTAACACACATATTGCTGGTGATTATGGGAATACTTCGATTAAAAATATATTACATGAAATTGCAATATATATCATGCATTTTTAAAATATATGAAAATATCTACCTAGTATTTTATAAATACAAAGCAATAACGCGCCATCTATATATAACTAGTGAAGACATCAAGATGCTAATGTTTCTTTTCACATATAAATCACACTTCTACTGTCCTTACTGCGATGAAAAAATATTGGGAGGGCTCGGCTCACCAGTGGTGAACCCTCCCAGTGGTTTCGCTAATTTAATCTACCAGACCGTTTCTATAGAGCTTCAATACTGCATTGGATCATTCGCCCCTATATGCCACACTGTAGAGTGAAATCTCAGAAATGATATTTAAGCAAACTATGGTCATAAGCTTTTAGGAGAGTAGAATTACATAGTCTTTTATCATATTTCAGAATTATTTATAACATATATATATGAACTCTCTTGTTATGTATATTATAGAGATGGGGAGTTCTTTAAGAGATTAACAAGGTATTTTATATATAATTATAATTGTTTCAATATAAATCTATAAATATTGATATATTTCCACGATATTTGCAAATAGTTAAAGCGATAATTCTCTCCCCCCCTTTGCAATAATATAGAAAGAGAATTTCAGAAGCAATCAAATGAAGCCATATGAGATTGAGTTAAAGGCTACTTCTTACTGCTTTTCACATGTGTAGACATGTGGTGCAATTACAATAAAGTCAGTTGCTTACTTCTACACACCATGATTACCATGGCCTGTACCACGTGTACTAGGGATAATAAAAAAGTTCTGAAAAACTCTTTTTTTTTTCTGAATTGAAAAAAAAAATATTCCAATGGCCCCCGATATTTGAAAAAGTCCAACCCCACCAGCGAGCCCCAAAAAGAGCTCTAGAACATTTGTAAGTGCAAAGGTTGAACTGCTTTTCACATGTGTAGAAATGTGGTTCACTTACTCTAAGAGCAGTCGCCTACATCTATGCACCATAATTACCATGGCCTGTACCACGTGTACTAGGGATAAGCAAAAAATTAAAGGTCTATATTCACACACATATTTGACAACATTTATACTCCTCTATCTCATACATACTGATAGCTGGTTAACAACAGAGGTACTGTACCCACCTTGGCGATCATGTTGTCGGAGAATGTGACAGTGGACAGTGGCGGCCACTTATATAGCACCCACGACAGCAAGGGCGGAGGTCGCCTGACCTCGTGATACTTCAACTCCCGATCTGGATAATTATCATAGGAGAGTATATAGAGATAATAGTTTACAAAGATAGTTCATCAGAATTATTGTGAATTTCGAACTTAATGTGATTAATATATTAGGAAACTTATTAGCGATTTTTTATGTTTGCTAAATTTTTCACCTCTTCACTCACAATATTTTAGTGACCCTCGTCGCTTTTATTTATATAAATCTAATTGTTCAATTGTGCAGAAGCTGAACATTTAATTTTCTCGAAAGTGACTTTTATAATAAAAGCTTTTAGAAAAATGGGTATTTTGATTTATTAATTTTCTATTAATTTTTAGAGAAAAAAACACAGCCACATCAATTAATAGTTTATTCAACTCCTGACGTTCCAGTGACTTCATGTTATTCTCTTCAAAGGAATGATTACTTTGAATCCTAGTTCTACTTGATATGTACAAGTTATGTGTAGTGTACATGGTTGATGTGGCTGTGTTTTTTTCTCTGAATCAACTTCCAATTAACAAATGATCTTCAGAACTATTAAATTTTAGTCAAGAATTCTAAATTTACAAATATTTCATAGCCAAATTATTTATACATTTACAAAACATCTTAATTGAAAGTTACTTATGTGATTTAGAATCATATTTAAAATTTATGACAAAAATTAAAAAGAAATATGTAAATAAGTTTATTCCCAACTACCCCAATCTCATTGTTATTGAATGCTAGCCGTTCTTCATATGCTACCGAAACCATTCGCCCATTTTCTACATTAAAAAAAAAAACAAATTCAATTCTACAGTATATTGGTACCAACAGGGTGAAGATATAGCAGAAAAGGTTATAATGGCAAAACCATGATAACATTTATTTAAACAAATAAGGAATAAGGAAGGTTTAGAAGATTTTAAAAATTGATTTTTGTGTATTTCTAATTTTTATATAAGTTTTAGATTATAATAATAATATTCTTAGTGCACTAATTGTAAAAAAACATAAAACTTTGTAATATTTTATAAATATTTGTAATGGAAATCCTAATGGTTCAGCCGTTGAGGGAAATAGACACATAAGGCCTAGTTTTGTTAAAAGTTTTCTTGGCGGTTGTTTTGACTCTGCAATTGACACATATACGAGGTGTGTTCAAAAAGTATCGCGACTTTTGAATTTTCGCGGGTTACGTATATTCGAATTTCGATCTTTTTTGTGGCTTTATGTTGGTACTCATGTCTCTCACTTATGCCGACAAGCTCGGCCATTTTGAATGTTCACTTAATTGTTGACAGCTGCTTTGCTTGCAGGTGTTTTGGATCGTTCAATCTCTTAAAACTTATATGGAGTCAAAATGAGACAAAAATAATGAATGAAAATTTATATTTATGTTTATACAGTTAAACCTGTCTATAGCGCCCTCTCTAAATGGCAACTCCCTCTCTATAGCGCCCGATTTTAAATACGTAGTGCGATGCGATTTACATTAAAATTGACCTGTCTATTATACCCCCTCTCTATAGCACCCTATTTTGGTGAATCCCAAAAGGGGGCGCTATAGACAGGTTTTACTGTATATATATATTTTTATGTTCAATCTTCCTGATGTGTAACGAATTTGTTATATGTGCCTGACTGGGATCTGGTTTGAAATACTGATATGAAGTTCGGAAATTTTTTATGTATATATATACTATAGTAAAAGTTAAAATGTTTGAACTACAATTAGCTCAACTCTTTACACCAGAACATCAATTACCTTTTTAAATTTGAGGGCAATTTATAGAGAGATATATTTATAACCCAGAGAGCGCAGAACGCCAACTACCCGGGGAGTCCAGCGCACTAGTATAGACTAATGTTGAACGCTTTTACGAGCAATTTAGGACTGGTTTAGTTTATTAAAATTATATATTTTTGAGTTTAAATTAATATTTCACCAAATTATCTGATCTCTCCCTCCCTCTTTTTTAAATATAAAATATAATAAATAATAATATTCTCACAATAAGAGATAAATTAAAAGAATGGATATTTTAAGAGAACATTATTTTAATTAGATTTAGTTTATGAGTAACAATTGATGAAAAAGTGTTTTTAAATAGTTCAAAGTATGGTGTGTTTTTTGTGTAATTGCAGTTCAAGTAAAAATTATAATATTTTTTATTTATAAATACTATAGAATAAAGCGTTAGGAGAAAATGATTTTTATTTTTATTTATATATTTATAAAAATAAAAATCATTTTCTCCTAACGCTTTATTCTATAGTATTTATATTCCAAGGAGAAAGTTTCTATGTTTAAATATTTTTTATTTATGTTAATAATCTCACGCTCTCTCTGCTTATCCCTAGTACGCGTGGTACAGGCCATGATAATCATGGTGAGTAGAAGTAGGCGACTGCTTTTACTGTAAGTGCACCACATGTCTACACATGTGAAAAGCAGTTCGACTTTGCACTTACAAATGTGCCAGAGCCCCGTTTGGTTACTTGCATTCGCTGGTGGGGTTGGACTTTTGCAAGAATCGGGGGCCATTGAAGCATTTTTTTTCAAACATAAAAAAGTGTCCAATGCGGGAATCGAACTCGGGTCGCAGCGGTCAAAAACCAATATTCCCCCCATATTTAAATTGATGATTACAATTTATTTTTTGAGATATTCAGTGAAATACTAAATGATGTCTTCGTCTATTTCAAAGTTTAAACTGTATCATCAAATCTAGTTCCTTTTTCGTCCAGTTATTACAACATTAATCAACTAAAATTTCATTTTTATTCATAAAAATAACAAACATTTTTATTTATAAATAAAAAAAATTGCAAAACATAATATATAACTTAAATATTACCTATTATAAAACTAGCCTAATCTAACCTAAAAATAATACTAATATAATATCCATTATAAACCTAATATGGAAATATCCAAATCAATGACGTGTCTGTGATGAAGCGTCCACAATGTTGATAAACAATATCAAAATTATATACTTAAAATACCAAATGCATTCGACAATACATTTATATGGTACAAGAGCCTACAGGACATACAACAATTATCCTGGTGTGGAACTAACACCTACCCACATATTCTCATGTCTAGCAATGGCAGCAGCCTTTCATAAAATTGACATGGACCCATAACAGCAACTTTACACACCCAAGATAGAAGAAATTGCGACTGCTGTGATAAAGATGCATGGAGACATCTGAGGCACTTCATTGGACACGTCAACAACAACCAAATATATTCGGTACTTTTGACTTATGGTGGTAACATCAGATCTACATAAGCCACTCAAGCAACACAAAAATCAGGGTCATATCTTTGTCACTTTATACTTCTAATCTATAACCAAAATTAATTTAATCTAATTTAATTTTAAATAAAGCTATTATCAGATAATATGAAAAATAAAACCAAATTTAGCACAAATGAAACTAACTCAACCCAATTAATCTAATTTATATTAACCTATACTTATGCATATCTTAGAATCCAGTATTGTTAATGTGCGGGGTTACTTAGAGGAAATAAGATTATTAATACTAGGGAGGTATGTAATTATGAAATAGGACTAGTTTATGAAATATAAAGGCATTTCATTAACAACAAAGAGAATGGTTGAGACATTGGTATTCTAGGTGGTTAATTATGGATGTTAGATGGAGTTTCTGAACAAAAGGTAGAAAATTGAATTCCTTCAAATGTGGATTTGGGGAAACTCACACAGAGTGTTATAGACAGACAAAAGGTCAAGCGTTTCAATCTCAAATGAACTCAATCCTCTTAGATCCTTATAATATCAAATATGTGCAAAATATCGGTTTATTTCAGATAAATAATGAGAGTAAATGTCTAAAGGAAGAAGTGAAGATATGTTGATACAAATTGAAAGAGGAAGGAAGAAAGAAAGACCTGCTATGAGCTAATCAGGCAGGGAAAAGGTCAGAAAAGAATCTTGAAGTTCATCAGATGAGCTGAGAGTCACTAACAAATCTTTCAAATGATTTATTTTAAAGTTTTTATAGATGTTCTATTCTGATTAAAAATAATGTTTTACATCCTTAAAATATAATTTGCAGTCAATAACCTCTTTTTAAAAAGAGCATTGTCAAATCTGAAAATCAATATTAATCAAATAGCACTGTCATATCATGAAGGTTTAGCGTTCTTATTAGCATTCCTGTGTGAGAGAAATTTCAGATAATCCATTCCTTTACTAAATGATTAGCTACAATTTGTATTATAGATCAGAAACACTAGGTACTAAAGTAAAGCATGAACAAACTAACGGTGTACGACGCCTGGGCAACAGTGCAGCCTATATCATAAGCCAAAAGTGCCGAATGAAACTATATTAAACACTTTTGTCTGATGATAGCAATAAAGCTGATACTTAAACACCACATTTTCCCTATTTATCCGTATTCGATCTAAATACATTGTGTCACTTTATGATATTTGACATACATGCTATGTATATTATTAAGGGTCAGTGTATACAAATTGATGTACATCTGCACATGATTGGTATAGAGCATGACAAATTATAGCTGAATTTATCGGTCAGGCTAACAGCTGCTTCCACCGAGGGTTGTCTGATATCTTCTCACTCTCGAACTCCTGTCACTAGGCTGTCGTATTTCTCCTTGAAATTTGCGATAACTTCCCTTGGCGCTGTCAGTTCCCCAGCATTTTTTGCTCTCCAGCACGCTTCATCCCTCTTTCTGTGGTCTCACCCCGATTGGCGCCTATATCACTTCCTTATTCACCCCTTTCTCATCACCTACAACGTTCTTAGTTTTCGGGATAAGAGTGTCAGACATCACTATATAATGTAAGTATATTGATTCGTAGTTTTCTCAAAATTTATCAGTAGTTTAATCATAATTTATGTTTTTTTTTTTCAAATACCCATTATTACTTAAACAATTACAAAAGGGTTCCGGAAATGAGTTTCCTTCTATTTTAAATACCATCTCAAGCTTTCGGATATCTCTGCTCTTCCACAATTTCAGCATCATGTGGTGTTTTATTCATTGTATATATTCTCCTGTAGAATGGCAGAGATTCCTGAAAGCTTGAGATTGTATTTGAAATGAAAAGTAACTCATTTATTTTTTAAATTAATGTCCAGGAGATTTAAATCTTTTTATACGCAATATTACCTTCAAAAATATTTAGTTTAATCTTAATGTTTTAAGATTATTTTAAACTAGAACACATATTGTAGCGTAGAAATCAAGTCTTTGTATATCTGGAGATGTGAAAGTATTTATTGATGACGTCACGGCGACCAGTCGACAAATATTGACAAATCAACAAACTATTTACAGCTAGAGAATCTTGAACAAGCAAGCAAAGAAATATTTTTAAGGTGATTTTACAAATACAGAGTAATATATATTCTCATAATCTGTTGAATATATTCATTGAATAATATTAAATTAAGTAATACATTATTTCTCCGCCACAATATATTTGCACGTTCAATGAACGGATCTAGCACGACGGTCACCTCTAAGCCTTAATAATGTTCTTCCTTATTAGAGCTAAACACATCAAACATAAATATAAAAGTATCAAACTGTATGTTCACTAATATATTTTTACTCTACATCATGAAAATTAATGTTAAAAACTGAGAAGCAAAATATAATATATTGTTACATGGATGACAAGGCCAAGATACCAAACTAAAGTTGGGGAAAGTGGGGTGGACTCCAGCTGCCATGTGGCAGGCGCTAAAAACAGCATTCCTGTGTGGGGGAGGACAGGGTCTGGTGACATCTGCGGTGAGGAGTGGACGTAGCGACTTGCCTCCGGGCGTGTGGATGATCCTGTAAAGCGGTGCCAGGAGAGCCTAATATCGGAGTGGTCTACAAGACGGTGTAGTCCAGGCTGGACGTGTATTGTGTGGAGCGGAACACTTCACAAGAGTGACATACACGACGCCAAGGATACTTCTGACAGGGAGGTTGAAGAAGGCAAGTCCAACTGTTGTATTCCTTCTGTTAAGTGAGATACAATAAATCGCTAACTTTAGCTGCAATCCCTTAAAACACACGTGTGTATCTTTGTGGCATCCTGAGTAGACAAAGTACACGAATAGCGTCTGGGTACGACGTAACAATATGTGAAACAATTCATTTATCTACCTTCTCAATGAATATGATGGCAGCTGATGCTCTACACCCTAATTTTATTTAGGTTTTATAAAAGCGTTGGTTATAAATTTGAGTATTTCAGCATTTTAAATTTTCTCACTCGCGATGACTATTCATTTATTAGAGATGTTTGTAACATAATTAAATGATATTCAAAATAACATAATCAAGACCTATTATATCAAATATTTGTATGAAATTACCGTGCGGATCGGGGTTTATTTATTAAAGCAATAAATATTGAATTTAAAGAGAATTTGAAAAATTATATAATAAAATATAGATATGGTGATATTCAGATCAATTCTCACATAGGTCGGAGGTAGTAATTTGGAATTTATATAAAATTTATTCCTCCTTTAAACCCCTGAACAATCATCCCAAAAAATTTAAATTGTTAATTCTAAAATGAATTCCGAATAAAAATCATGAATATCAACAAACAGTAGTGTTTTATTTATGTTTTTAACCAAAACATATATATGTATAATAGTTTCGGCTTTTATATATATTTAAAAATAAAAAGTTTTTTTTTCAGAAAAAATGGCAGTTTATTTTTGCCATTGTTTATTTAAAATACCTACAAATAGTTAACGGCCTAGAATATGCAATTTTGGGCATAATTGATTGAGAGGTCAATATAATGAACATAGAATATCCAAGAACTATTTCATGAAGTATATGTGAAATAACGACTTCCTCATATTTCGAAATCTCTCTCTCTCCCTCTGACCCACAGATATTGGAGTTGCCGAGCCGTGCGACCCCTGCTCCAGGAGTTGTTCACCTCCTGTGAAGAACACCTGGATCTTCAGGCCTGGTTCTTCGGCGTTGGCCTCCAGCCCTAGGCAATTCAACTGACAAGTCTGGCGAAGGCTACCATCTACAAGTACCATCTTGGTCTTGAGGTGGGTAACACCAGCCATCACATCGACCTACCCACTCTGTGGGAAAGAACTCTCGCAGTCCATCGGTGGCGGAGTATTTCCCGCGGTGTGCGTCACCAATGACGACTTGTATATATTTTCATATATATGTATATTTATCAATTATTTTAGCTATTTATATCTATTAATTCGAATATTTATCATTAAATAATCTTATCTATTAATATTCATATTTATTCTGTAAGTATAAGAGTTCAAGGCATGCGAGGATGCGTTTCTTAAAGATTTTAATATGGGCGAGCTTTCGGGTTATCAACCCTTCTACAGGACAACATATCTGAGTAAAAGTGCATCTTATATACATATCCATATTGAGAAAATTAGCATATATACAAGAAAACTATAAACATATTAACATAATTGGTGAAAAAGTAAAAATAAGAGAAAGCTGCGTGTTCTGAGTATGCTAAGAAGTAAAATCAAAAATAGTTGTACAAAAGGATACGGTTGAATTTAAGACTGCAATAGTAAAACGATCCAAAATAAAATAAAATAAAACGCTCTAGCAATGGTCACCTAAGGTACACTATGGCAATATTGCATTGTATATATCGGGGATGTCTATATGTCTGTTAATACTGTTATGTCTTAAAGAGAGCAACGCCTCGACGACCAACCTTCTGTATTTGTTCGTGATTCCTGAGTAATATGCCTGTGGTTGAGAAGTATCGAAAGAGTGTCCTGTCTGTCTAATGTGTTGTACTATAAGGGATCTAGATTCACTATTTCTGATGTTTCTATGGTGTTCATCTATCCTATCTTTAATTCTACGGCCTGTTTCTCCTATATACAAACTATTGCAATCTGAGCATTTTAAGGAATATACGGAGTTTGTAAAGTATGGCAGGGTAATGGGAAAACTATTTCTGGTGATGGGGTTTCTAACTATTGTTTCTAATTTAGGATTGTTGGTATAGAAGGTACGTATTCCGTGTTTGTTTTTTAAGTATCTGGCTATGTTGACACTATGGGCAGAGTAAGGGATGATGCAAGTCGATCTATAAGTCTGACTGCTTAGCTGCTGTTGTGGATTGTAAAAGTGTCGGAGAATGAAGTTTCTGGGGTATCCTGAGTTCATTAGGTGATTAATCACGATCTGGGTTTCTGTATGTTTAAATTCAGATGTTGAACAGTGAGTAAAAATACGTTTTGAGAGGGTTTTGACCGTATTAATTTTATGGCTAAGGGGGCAGTATGAGGTATAGTGTATATAGGAGGGATGGAAGGAGGGCTTATAGTATACGTTGGTAATATACCTATAATTTTGTCTTGTGATCATGATATCCAAGAATGCCAAGGAACCATTGTTTTCTTTTTCGAATGTAAATTGGATGTCCGGAAATAGTGAATTTAATTTAGTATAAATACTGTCCAAGGATTCTATATTAATTATACAGAAAATATCGTCTATGTATCTAAACCAGGTATGAATATCTGCTGGGAAGTGACTTGTAATTAAACTGTCAATTTTTCGCATAATAATTAATATAGAATCCTTGGACAGTATTTATACTAAATTAAATTCACTATTTCCGGACATCCAATTTACATTCGAAAAAGAAAACAATGGTTCCTTGGTATTCTTGGATATCATGATCACAAGACAAAATTATAGGTATATTACCAACGTATACTATAAGCCCTCCTTCCATCCCTCCTATATACACTATACCTCATACTGCCCCCTTAGCCATAAAATTAATACGGTCAAAACCCTCTCAAAACGTATTTTTACTCACTGTTCAACATCTGAATTTAAACATACAGAAACCCAGATCGTGATTAATCACCTAATGAACTCAGGATACCCCAGAAACTTCATTCTCCGACACTTTTACAATCCACAACAGCAGCTAAGCAGTCAGACTTATAGATCGACTTGCATCATCCCTTACTCTGCCCATAGTGTCAACATAGCCAGATACTTAAAAAACAAACACGGAATACGTACCTTCTATACCAACAATCCTAAATTAGAAACAATAGTTAGAAACCCCATCACCAGAAATAGTTTTCCCATTACCCTGCCATACTTTACAAACTCCGTATATTCCTTAAAATGCTCAGATTGCAATAGTTTGTATATAGGAGAAACAGGCCGTAGAATTAAAGATAGGATAGATGAACACCATAGAAACATCAGAAATAGTGAATCTAGATCCCTTATAGTACAACACATTAGACAGACAGGACACTCTTTCGATACTTCTCAACCACAGGCATATTACTCAGGAATCACGAACAAATACAGAAGGTTGGTCGTCGAGGCGTTGCTCTCTTTAAGACATAACAGTATTAACAGACATATAGACATCCCCGATATATACAATGCAATATTGCCATAGTGTACCTTAGGTGACCATTGCTAGAGCGTTTTATTTTATTTTATTTTGGATCGTTTTACTATTGCAGTCTTAAATTCAACCGTATCCTTTTGTACAACTATTTTTGATTTTACTTCTTAGCATACTCAGAACACGCAGCTTTCTCTTATTTTTACTTTTTCACCAATTATGTTAATATGTTTATAGTTTTCTTGTATATATGCTAATTTTCTCAATATGGATATGTATATAAGATGCACTTTTACTCAGATATGTTGTCCTGTAGAAGGGTTGATAACCCGAAAGCTCGCCCATATTAAAATCTTTAAGAAACGCATCCTCGCATGCCTTGAACTCTTATACTTACATTATTCAGAGGATTTCATCTCTTTTTATATTTATTCTGTATTTAACCTTATATAATCTTATATGGACACATTGTAATAAATTAGTTTCAATTTCTCAATCTTTCTCTCTCTCTCCTGGCCATCATCGCGTCTGCCAAGACCTGAATCTACAAGCACCTCCTGGACCTGGAGATGCGGGGAGTCCGAGAAGACTCCCTCTTCGTCTGGAGAAGGACCTTATCAAGATGGTGGAACCTCCCTAGTTCCTAAAATCATTGTACATTCTCACCATTTATTCATTTTTATTATCATTTTTTTGTAAATATTTACTAATTGGCAATAAAATCATTTCAAATGTCAATCTCTCTCTCTCTTCTAGACATAAATAAACCTGCATTTACCTATCATCCAATGTATATAACACGACTGACCTTCTTTTTATTGGATCATTTAGATAATTATTTATTTGATTTCAAAATTTATATATTTTTTAATTCGATAGAGAGCTCCTTTTCTAAACAGAAAATGGTTGATTTTTAAAGAGCATGAAACATATCAGATATTTTCATACAAAAGTTAATAAAATATAAAAAGAAAATATATGCATGAGGATATTCGAAGAGAATCTCAATAAATAATAGATAATTGTATTTATCATGAATTTTGACAATATTTTGGTGGTTTAGATGGTTTTAGATAGAAGCCTGGTTTTTGGATCACTTCTTATTTTAGGTGATGAAAATTCTTCAAATATTAAGTCTCAAATTCCAGCAGTTTCTGAGTTGAAATGTTGCATCACACACACACACAGAAGGATGGACATTGCATTCATATAGATGATTTAAATTATTTAGATATATTTGAGAGTAAGTAAATATATTTGTGTTAACATAACAACAGACATGTTCATAAATATAAATTATTTTATTTACATATATAATATGTCGAGATATTTTCAAATATTTGACATATTTAGAATATTACCTCAAATAATTAGCAAACGTTAACAATTCTCAATAATTCTTCTTAATGGTGTCCATAGCCATAGCCATTTCCACGGCCAGCTCCATAGCCGGCACCATTTCCACGGCCATATCCGCCATCATTGCCGCCGTATCCACCGTGGGAGATGCCATAGGAACCAGCAGCGAATCCCTTGTAGGGAGAGTCCATGTCAACAGCAGCGGGCAGAGAGTGCTGGGTGCCAGGCTCGTTGGTCTTGATGGCGGCGCGGAATCCATGGCCGTCAGCGACGTACTCCACCTTACGGACACGGCCGTCGTGAAGAGCCAGGTTGTAGGAGCCGTGGACATGGTGGCCTCCGTGTCCAGCCTCCTGACGGCCGTTGGTGTTGCCGTGGTGGTCTACGATCTGGTACCCGAAGGCGTAGTTGCCGTGGTCCTGGAAAAAATAGGTTAACATCTCCAATGTAATATGTATCATTAAAAACATAGATCCCACAAGATTCTTTCTACCGTAGATACTGCTTATGTGGTACATCTGCGCCGGAAGAGTCTACAATGGCTTCAGTTTTTAAGAAAACATATTGGTGCCGATGATCTCACCTTTTGGAATGTATTTGTCGTGGATTATGTTTTCAAAATTTACCTGTCGCATGGCATTATCTTGAGTTCAAATCGCTAACATTTGTCAACAGGTTCAAGAAGGACCAAGAATTGACCAGTGATTTTGGGCGTTATATAGCGATAATTGATTTATTTATCATCGCAAGTAACAATGATATTTATGAAATGTTTATTAGGGGTGGATCAGCTAGCATATTTTTTTTCAGACTTCCACTCGGCGACTTTTCTTAGCTGGCGTTAATTCGTGAGATACAAAGTGGTAGATTTTATTGAACTTGTTTAGATCTTTAGGGTGACAATCACGGTGGTTTGTAAGACTCTATTTTGCTTGATAGTCACCGAATACTGGTTGTCGGATTTGCCTCCACAGTTTGGAACAGGGCATCATTATCTATAGTTCGCGGCTTAAAATATTCTTGAGCTATCTTCAAGATTCCTGTCACCTGAGCGAAATTTCTTAATCACTTTGGTATAATTCTGTGGTTGAATTTTCCTTTGCATCACAAATTTTTGTTGTAGATTTAGTGTCATTATGACCCATTGAAACTATTAATTAGGCGTTCTCTAATATAGCTATTTCTGACAATTGATTTTAAAGCTTAATTGAAGTGAATCAAATTAAACACTTAGCGTATTTTAAATTGAGGTATCCCCTGTTAGGGGTTAGCTGTGTGTTTAAAAAACCAAAAATGAGGATGATTCTTCTCTGAAAGAGTCATTCAAAAAATGAAAAACCTTTGGTTTAACCTCTGTAATTATATTATAAATTTAAAATAACGAATTAACATTATAAATTAGTTTTAATATTTTATGCCCTTATAAGCAGAAATAGTTTTATTATTAAACTCTTTTTACAGAATAAATAAATGTACTTACATCTTGTTTCCTGAAATTGGTGCTGTGTCCACCATGGTGGGCAACAGCTTGGGCGGCCACAGCCAGAGAAATCAGAAGGCAAACCTGGAAAGCAATAATGTAAAACACACACACACACACACACACACTCGGCCGTGCGGCACGCATTTGTCGAGCTCCGCCTTTTTCCCACCCTGGCGGGTGTATGGCTACCGGCGGTACGCCGAGTTTAGCACGGGCTGAAATCCCATTAAAAGCTGATCAGATGCCTGGAAGGCACGGCTTGAAAGCACACCTCTGTGCAGAGAAATCTGCAATTTTCGATTCGCAGAGCAATTACTCTAATAATCAAGAAGCATTTGATAAATATGCAAATTTGCCCGCCGGCGGTAAAGATGTAAATCTGGCCGCGCCGTTCAACTTGGCGGCTAATCCATCTTCCAATGCCGTAGCCCAAGCTCAAAGAAACTGGGCAGACATGACAGAGGATATAAATCCTGAAATTGAGGACAACTTTACTCTTGTCCAGAGAAGGAAGAGACGCCGCGGCTCGGCGAATTCGCCTACAGCGAATGCACCATCCTCCAATGTCGGAGGTTCTAGGACCGATCGCCGACCGCGATCATCCACGGGATGGGCGCCGCGGGCGGAGGAGATTAGGACCACCAGGGCGCATATCGCGGAGGCAAGGGCTCAGCAGGCGTCCTCCTCTGAGGAGTACTGCGTGTATATCGAACGCAGCCCCGACCTAGAGCCCTTCCACTACCTAAGGGCACTGGACAGAATGGTCGGAGGAACCGGCGGAGTCGTCCAGGTTTCCAAGGTCAACGGACTCTACCTGCTGGGACTAACCAACAGAGGCCTGGTCGAGCGCCTCATAAGCGAGGGCCTCGAGGTTGAGGGCACACTCCTGAAAGCATTCCCTTTCCGCAAAAGAGCGGAGAGGATAACAGTTGGAAACCTGCCCTTCTTCGTGGCGGACTGTGTCATCATCAACGCCCTCTCGACATTTGGGCGTGTTACATCCATCGCGCCCAAACTGATGAAGGCTGGCCCTTACATCTACAATGATGGCCGCCGAGAGGCGTTCATTGCCCTCCACGAAGGAGTGACTATCGAAAGGCTTCCTACCCGCCTCGAGATCAAAATAAAAGGCGAGACCTGGCCCGCATACCTGACCTCTGGAATCAGGTGTTCCAGGTGCCACGGTCAAGGACACCGTAGGGCCATCTGCCCCCTGCTTGCAGGGCTGGCCAACAACACCAGAATGGCCCCACCAACCACTCCTGCCGGCGTCCCACCACCGACCACCCCTGCACCGCCTCAGCGATCAGCAGCCCAGCCTCCTGCACCGGCATCCTCCGACCCAGCCTCGGAAACTCCCGGCGCTCCTCCTGAGGCCCGAGCTGTAACTACATCTACAGCACCTCGGCCATCTCCACCAGTGGCCCCGGCCGTATCTATGGAGAAGGCGCCTTCTGCCCCTCCACCTGTGACCCCTGCTCCGTCCCTGCAGGCGCCTGAGGGTCCCGTGGGCCCTCGCCCGGCCAATTCACAACATCCAGAGCCGCCTCCCGCTCGGCCGGACTTCGTTGCCCCGCGTGGCCCTCTGCCCGCCCAGAAGACCCTCGGGCCTGCGGCCCCAACGCCGGACGTGGAAATGTCCACCACTGAGGAGCCCTCTGCTCCCTCACCAGCCGCAGTTTCAGCACCCCCACTGCCTGCGCCTCAGCCTGCTGGGCCGACACCATCTGCTCCCCACAAAGAGGATCCGACACCGGCTATGACACCTCCGTCCCTACCACCTACCCCGATGGAGGAAGACCTGCCGCCGAACCTGGGTGATTGCATCGATGAAATTTTGAGAGAGATCATCATGTCCAAAATCAACCCTGGACCCTTGGTCGATGATGAAACCTCCTGGACCGACGCCATTGATGCCATCCTACATCCCCATTCTAGGGCGCCTTTCCTTGCGAGACTCTCGCCTATTTTGAAGAAAAACTACGCTGTCTTTTTCGAGGCGGCCATCGAGCGCGCTCGGGATTCCCATCCCAGGATCCTCAGCGGGTTGTCCGAGCTCAGGAGGGCCTTGGCTCCCAAGACTAGACGTCACCGCGGCAAGCGCTAACCTAATGTATATACCCCTCTCTTCTCTCTTTCTCTTTGAGATGTAACATTGTCTAGAAGACAATAAACTATTTTCAATTGTCAATTGTCACACACACACACACACACACACACAACACACACACACACACACACACACACATACTTATAGCGAATTCATTTTAATTAAAATTCTAAACATCAAGAATATAAAACGAAATAAAAAAGCGTTATATGAATAAACACATTCTTATAGTTCTTTAGAATAGTATGTCGATATATTGAAAAAATAAATTTGAACAAATTACATTCATTTAGACATTCATTATACTATGAATAAATGCGTTTCAATGCATTTTACATTTGAAGTCAGAAGATGCCTGTGTGAATCTCAATATCGAAATGGAATATGTAAGTGAATAGCTTCACTATAGAAAATAATATTGTATCAAAGTGTTTATTATTTTATTAAAAGCGTCTCATTTTTATGTTCAAATTTAGCTACTCTGTAAGCTTCCCTCATTGCCTATATTTTTCATATCATTCATAGTTTATTCTTGCCTGAAAAAAATTGCTGTGCCATCCCAAAGTTTGTCTTTCCTAATTTTCCACGTGGCAACATGCTAGTATCAAAATCATTCTATAAATATGTATCATAAAATTCCTCTAGCTTAATGAATGACTGATATCCACAATAAACATTTATAGCGAGGATATTATGTCGATGAGTCAAGAAACTTACCTGCACACCAGGAGAAATGCAGGATAACATTTTCTTCATTATGTAGTAAAATAATGCTTCTGTATGTTATTCTATTATCCTTTTCCAACACAAATATTGCTGGTGAATATGCGAATGTTTATAATAAAAATATATTACATAAAATTGCTATGTATATATTATTTACTTTTCAAATATATGAAAATATCTACATAGTATTTTATTAATACACAGCAATAACGTGCAATCTATATATAACGAATGAATAAATCAAGATGCGAATGTTTCTTTTCACAAATAAATCACACTTCTACTGTCCTTACTGCGATGAAAAAATATTGTGAGGACTCAGCTCACCAGTGGTGAACCCTCCCAGCGGTTTTGCCAATTTAATCTACCAGACCGTTTCTATAGAGCTTCATTACTGTATTGGATCATTCTGCCCCTATATGACACACTGTGTGTGTGTGTGAAGGGTGGAATTTCAGAAATAGTATTTAAACAAACAATTGATATAAGCTTTTAAGACAGTAGAATTACATAGTCTTTTATCATATCTCAGAATTACTTATAATATTGTAACGTGGATGACAAGGCCAAGAGACCAGAGTAAAATTGGGAAAAGAGGGGTGGACTCTAGCGGCCCCCATTGCCATGTGGCTGGCGCTGTGTGGGGGAGGACAGAGTCTGGTGCCATCAGCGGCATGGAGAAGACGTGGCAACTTGCCTCCGGGCGTGTGGATGATCCTGCAAGGTGGTGCCAGGAGAGACTGACATCGGAGCGGCCTACAAGCCGGTGTAAGTCCAGGCTGGACTTGATTAGTATGGAACGGGAGGTTCCATAAGAGGACATCAACGGCGCCAAGAATACTTCTGTCGGGGAGTTGAAGGCAAGTCCCACTCATTGTATTCCTTCTCTTAGTGAGAAATAATAAAGCGCTAACTTTAGCTGCAATCCCTTCGAACTCACATGTGTATCTTTGTGGCATCCTGAGTAGACAAAGTACACGAATAGCGTCTGGGTACGACGTAACAATATATATAAAAACTTGTTATGTATATTATAGAGAGATGGAGAGTTCTTCATGAAATTAACATGGAATTTATATATATATAATTAGAATTGTTTCAATATAAATCAATAAATATTTATATATTTCAACGATATTTAAAAATAAATATAACGATAACCCTCCTCCCCCCTGCAATAATATAGTAAGACAATTTTAGAAGCAATCAAATGAAGTCCTATGAGATTAAGTTGAAGGCTACTCTTTACTGCTTTTCACATGTGTAGACATGTGGTGCACTTACAGTAAAAGCAGTTGCTTACTTCTACACACCATGATTACCATGGCCTGTACCACGTGTACTAGGGATAAGCAAAAAATTAAAGGCCTATATTCACACAAATATTTGACAACTGATAGCTGGTCAACAACAGAGGTACTGTACCTACCTTGGCGATCATGTTGTCGGAGAATGTGACAGTGGACAGTGGCGGCCACTTATATAGCACCCACGACAGCAAGGGCGGAGGTCGCCTGACCTCGTGACACTTCAACTCCCGATCTGGATAATTATCATAGGAGAGTATATAGAGATAATAGTTTACAAAGATAGTTCATCAGAATTATCGTGAATTTCGAACTTAATTTGATTAATATATTAGGAAACTGATTAGTGATATTTATGTTTACTAAATTTTTCACCTATTCATTCAATATTTTATCCCCTCCCTCCGCATTTATTTTGACTTGCGCCCATACCTCGCTTTGCGTCGGGGTTACGTTCCAAAAAAACACGACGCGAATTGAAACGACGCAAAGTGAAAATGTGTGAAGGCGCAATCAAAAACAAAGGTGTTGCCATATTTTAGGAAAAAAAAAATAAAAAAAAAAATAAATAAAGACTCGAATCTAAAACAACGCAACTTCGAAAATCTAACGGCGCACAGTGAAAATCAGTAAAAAATTAAGCAGCGACGCAACTTCGAAAAAAACGCAAAACTAAACGACTCAAAGCGAGGTATTGGTGTACGATATATAAATAAAATTCGTGGTCAGGAAATGCCTTCTTTATTTATAAATATATTTATTCAATGGAAAAAGCTAAACAATTGGATTATCTCGAAAGTGCTTTTATGATAAAATCTTTTAGAAAAATGTGTATTTTGATTTATTAATTACCTATTAATTTTTAGTTAAGAATTCTCAATTTACAAATATATCATGGCCAAATCATTTAAACATTTACCAGACATCTTAATTAAAAGTTTATTTATTACCAGTTGCAAACAAGACACACTATATCCGATCTGGATAATTGCGCGTGAAACTATTTACAATATATCATATTGTATTAGAGTAGGTAACAGAATCATCAAAATTATTTATATTAATTAAAAGTTAGTTATGTGGCCGGGAATTAAATATAAATTTTATGACAAAAATTGAAAGTAAATATGTAAATAAGTCTATTCCCGACTACCTCAATCGCATTGTTATGGAATGATAGCCGTTCCTTACGATACCGAAACCATTCGCCCATTTTCTACTTTTGGAAAATAAAAACTCCAATTCTATTCTACAGTGTATTGGTACCACCAGAGTGAAGATATTGTAGAAAGAGTTATAATTACAATTACAATTATTATTTTATTTCCAAAGCGCTATATCCCGCAAGGGATACTTGCGCAAAACAAGGAGAAAAATTTGTTTACATAAGTTATTTACATTATTCAACGCATGAAAACATTAGAGATCCATATTTTGTAGAAAGTAGAAAGAGTTATAATGACAAAACCATGATAATACGTATTTATTCAAACAAATAATGAATAAGGAAGGTTTAGAAAATTTAAAAAAATGATTTTTGTGTATTTCTAATTTTTATATAAGTTTTAGATTATAATAATAATATTCATAGTGAACCAATTGTAAAAAACATACTTTATAATATTATATATATTTGTAATGGAAATCCTAATGGTTCAGCCGTTAAGGGAAATAATTTGGTAGACACACAAGGCCGGGTCTTGTCAAAGGTTTTCTTAGCGGTTATTTTGACTCTGCAATTGACACATCTACCAATCTCTTAGAACTTATATGGAGTCAAAACGAGACAAAAATAATGAATGGAAATTTATATTTATGTTTATACAGTTAAACCTGTCTATATAGCCCTCTCTAAATGGCACCTCCCTCTCTATAGCGCCCGATTTTAAATACGTAGTACGATGCGATTTACATTAAAAGTGACCTGTCTATAGCATCCCCTCTCTATAGCACCCTATTTTGGTGATTCCCAAAAGGGGGCGCTATAGAAAGGTTCAACTATATATATATATATATATATATATATTTTATGTTCCACCTTCCTGATGTGTAAGGAATTTGTAATATGTGCGTGACTGGGATCTGGTTTGAAATATTTATATGAAGTTTGATAATTTTTTATGTATATATACTATAGTAAAAGTTTAAATTTTTGAACTACAATAGTTTAACTCTTTAAACCAGAACCTCAATAAAATTTTTGAATTTGAGGGCAATTTAGAGAGATATATATTTATAACCCAGGGAGCGCAGAACGTCAACTACCCGGGGAGTCCAGCTCACTAGTATAGACTAATGTTGAGTCCTTTTACGAGCAATTTAGAACTGGTTTAGTTTATTAAAATTATGTATTTCTGAGTTTAAATTAAAATTTCAATAAATTATCTGTTCTCTCCCTCTCTCTTTTTTCAAACAAAAAAAAAAAAAAGAAATAATAATTTTTTTCACAATGAGATAAATTAAAAGAATGGAAATTTTTAAGTGAATATAATTTTAATTAGATTTAGTTTATGAGTAAAAATTGATGAAAAAAGTGTTTTTAAATAGTTCAAGGTAAGGTGTGTTTTATGTAATTGTAGTTCACAAGTAAAATTTATAATATTTTTCAAAATCATGTTAATAATGATGATTAAAATTTATTTTGCGCGAGGTATTTAGTAAAATCCTAAATAATGTCTTCGTCTACTTCAAAGTTTAAACTGTATCATCGAATCTAGTTCCTTTTTCATTCTGTTATTACAACATTAATGAACTAAAATTCATTTTTTAGTCATGTAAATAACAAACATTTTTATTTATAAATTAAAAAATTTCAAAACATAATATATAACTTAAATATTAACTATAAAAAACTAACCTAATATAATCTAAAAATAATACTAATATAATATCCAATATAAACTTAATATGAAAATATCCAAATCAATGACATGTCTGTGATGAAGTGTCCAGTGTTGATAAACAATATCAAAATTATATATTTAAAATACCAAATGTTTTTAATAATACATTTAGATGGTACAAGAGCTTACAGGACAGACAGGTATTATCCTGGTGTGGAACTAACACCTACCCACATATTCTCATGTCTAGCAATGGTAGCAGCCTTTCAGAAAATTTACATGGACCTAGAACAGAAACTTTACTCACCCAAGATAATGGGCATTGCAAATGGAGACATCTGAGGAACCTTAATGGAAACGACAACAACAGCCAAATATATTCGGTACTTTTGACTTATGGTGGTAACATAAAATCTACTTAAGCCACTAAAGCAACACAAATATCAGGACCATATCTTTGTCACTTTATGTTTCTAATCTATAACGCAAATTCTAATTTAATTTTGAATAAAGCTATTAGCAGATAATATCAAATAGGAAACCAAATTTAACACCAATACTCAACCCAATTAATCTAATTTATATTAACCTATACTTATACATATTTTTAGAATCCAGTATTGTTAATGTGCGGGGTTGCTTAGAGGAAATAAGATGAATAATACTAGGGAGGTACGTAATTATGAAATTGGACTAGTTTATGAAATATAAAGACATTTCATTAACGACAAAGAGAATGGTTGAGACATTGGTATTCTAGGTGGTTAATTATGGACGTGAGATAGAGTTTCAAAAAAAAAAAAGATAGAAAAGGAATTGGCGTCTTTTAAATGTGGGTTTGGGGATATCCACACAGAGTGTTAGGTAAAGACAAAAAGTCAAGCGTTTCAATCTCAAATGAACTCAATCTTCTTAGATCCTTAGAATCTCAAATATGCAAAAATATCGGCTTATATTGGGTAAATAATGAGAGCAAATGGCTAAAGGAAGAATGGAGAAATGTTGATAAAATTTAACGAGGAAGAAAGAAAGAAAGACCTACTATGAGTTAATCAGGTAGGGAAGAGGTCAGAAAAGAGTCTGGAAGTTCTTCAGATGAGCTGAAAGAGCTGGTCACTAACACAAATATTTTAAATGATTTATATAAACATTTTAAAAGATGTTCTATTCTGAATAAAAATCATATTTTACATTCTTCAAATATATATTCTGGTCAATAACCTCTTTTAAAAATAGCATTGTCAAATCTGTAAATCAACTTTCATCTAATAGCACTGTTATATCATGAAGTCTTAACGTTCCTATTAGAATTCCTGTATAAATAAACTGGCAGACCTACCGGAAATATTTGAAGATAACCCCATCCTATGTGTGAGAGATATCAGATAATCTATCCTTTTACTAAATGTTTAGCTACAAATTGTATTATAAATCATAAACACTAGGTTCTAAAGCCAAACATGAACAAACAAACGGTGTACGACGCCTGGGCAACAGTGCAGCCTATATCATAAGCCAAAAGTGCCGAATGAAACTATATAGAACACTTTTGTCTGATGATAGAAATAAATATGATGCTGAAACACCACATTTTTCCTATTTATCCGTATTCGATCTAAATACTTTGTGTCACTTTATTATATTTAAGGTACACTCTATGTATATTATCAAGAGCCAATTTATACAAATTGATGGACATCTGCACATGATTGGTATAGACTATGGTAAATTATAGCTGAATTTATCGGTCAGGCTAACAGCTGCTTCCACCGAGGGTTGTCTGATATATTATCACTTTCGAAATCCTGTCACTAGACAGTCGTTTTTATCCTTGAAATTTGCGATAACTTCTCTTGGCGCTTTCAGTTCTCCAGCATTTTTGCTCTCCAGCACGCTTCATCCCTCCTTCTGTGGTGTCACCTCGATTGGCGCCTATAGCACTTCCTTATTCACCTCTTTCTCACCATCTACAACGTTCTTAATTTCGGGATAAGAAAGTCAAACATCACTTTATAATGTAAGTATATTGATTCTCGTAGTTTTCTCAATTTATCAGTAGTTTAATCATAATTTATTATGTTTTTTTTTTAATATCCATTATTACTTAAACAATTAAAAAAGGTTTCCAGAGATGAGTCTTTTTTTAATTTCAAATACCATTTCAAGCTATCGAGGGTCACTACTCTTCCACAGTTTTAGCATCAGGTTGTGTTTTATTCATTGTATATGTTCTCCTGTAGAATGGCAGAGATCCCCGAAAGCTTGAGTTGTATTTGAAATAAAAAGTAACTCATCTTTGGAAACCTTTTTTTATTTTTTTAATTAATGTCCAGAATATTTAAATCAATATATATCAAATATTACTTTCAAAAATATATCAGTTTGAGCTTAATGCTAAGATATTATTTTAATCTAGATCACATATTTTGAGTCAAAAGGAGATCCATTAATTAAGATTATATAAAAAGGCGTACCTGGATCTGTAAAGAAAAAAAAACAATTTTTTTCTCAAAATATTTCGAGAGATTGCTCCCTCTTTATCAATTTATTGCACAGTGAATTCAATTCACAAATTATTGTAGATCAGATGAAAACAAATTTTTTCCATTGGTCAAAAACAATTATTGATAATATTACATAAAAAAATTATTAATAATAATATTACAATAAAATATTATGAAATTTAAAGGCTTTTTAGAATGCAGTATTTTATAAAATGTTTTTGAAACAAATGAAGTTAACTGCGATTATCATAAACAAATTAAGTTAAAAGAGACACATAAGGTTCGGGGATCTCTTCATATCTGTTTACACTAGCAGTGTCCTTCATTGATGCTATGGCCTCCAGGAACTTCCTCTGGTGTGAGTTCTGGATGCCCCTGTAAATGGTGGAAGTATTTTCCCAATCTGGCTGATGTCGCGATCGGAGACCATGCTCCACCATGGCAAATCTTTCCTTTGCATACTTCCAAGAAGATTTGTATTCTTGGAGTCTGGTCCCAAGGAAACGGCCTGTCTCTCCAATGTAGGATACATTGCAGCTTTTACATGGGATCCTATACACAACGTCCTTTGTGTGGTACCTATCTCCACTTTCTGCTTTGTAATTGTATTTCGGACTTTAGTCTTTAAAGATGGTGCATTTTTGAAAACAGGGGTTATTCCGGATTTTTTTTAAATATGAGCTATTTTCTCAGCTCCTGCTCCATATGGCATCATACATTTATTTTTCAAATCTTTCTTACTATGAATGCTATTAATTTTATATGAATGTTTATTGATAAATTACTTCGTATATCCATTCGATATTAATTCTTCCTGGATAGTGTTCAATTCTATATATTTAAGTTCATCAGTGGAGAAATGTGTGAAGGCACGTTTGGTGAGAGTTTTTACAAGGGAAATTTTATGGCAGATAGGACTAAAGGAGCTGGCATGGAGGTATACTGGTGAGTGGCTAGGTTTTCTAAAAACACTTGTTTGAAGATAATTTAATTTATTTTCGAAAACTATATCTAAAAAGGGTAGGAAGCCATTTGACTCATTTTCAGTTGTGAATTTTAAGAGGAGGTGAAAGCTATTTAAAAATGCCTAGGTATTCTCAATATGGGCTGTAGCCACTATAGCCATCACGTCATCAACATATCTTGCCCAGTACTTAATGGTGGTATTGAATCTTTCATTTACCAGGGTGTCAAGACAGTTTAAGACGAGATCAGCTAAGAATGGAGAGAGGGGACTTCCCATTGGAATACCATTGACTTGCTGGTATATGTTGTTATTGAAACAGAAATAGGAAACTTCTAAACAGAAATCAATTAAATATAAGATTGTATTTGAAGGTAATTCTAGATTGAAATCTGTTGAGGTTTTTTCTAGAGTTGTCAGCACTAATTTGTGATCTAGGCAGGTGAATAAGTTGCAAACATCAAACGATACTAATGAGTGATTTTTTATATTAAATATATATTTTCTGTTTTTTGGAGTATTTCTTCGGGATTATATATATATTCTTGACGACATATTTTGTACGAATAGGGTTGAGTATCTTAAAAGCAAGAAAACTCTCTCCACTGATTATATTAACTAGAAATAAAGCGTAAGGAGAAAATATTTTTTATTCACAAATTGAGTATTTTAACTAGATATTTGGAAAGATTATATGTAACCGAATTATGTATTGTATTTTTGGTAATCTATAGATGATAGGCATGGAGGCTTTAATGATTTTGTTTTTTTTATTATTTCTTCTGTTAGTAAACTTTTCTTTTTTTCTTCTGTTATTTTTTGTTGAACTTTTTCACTAGATCATTATTAATGCAGATATTTTTTACTTTTCGATAAGAATTTTTATTTTCTAATAGTTTCTCCATTTTTTGTGTGTAATCTTGTTTGTTCAAGATAACAGTGGCGCTTTCCTTATCAGCTGTTGTGATAACAATACTGCTATCTGTTCTTAGTGATTCTAGAATATTTTTGTCTGCATAACTGAGATTGTTTGATAAATTATTCTCAGATTTGTTTATTAATGAAATAATTTTATTGCGTAGATTATTTTTTTCAGTCTCATTTAGATGTTGCAAGGAAGTTTCAACTGCTGCTACTTACTTTAGTTACTTCCTTGCAACATCTAAATGAGACTGAAAAAATTAATCTACGCAATAAAATTAATTCCTAATAAAAATCATGCATACCAACAAACAGTAATGTTTTATTTATGTGTGTGAATAACTAAAACATATATATAATAGTTTCAATTTTCTATATATTTTGAAATAAAAAAACCTTTTTTCAGAGAAAGAAGCAGTGATTTTTTTCCAATTTCCTATTGTTTATTCAAAATACCTACAAATAGTTAGTGGCCTAAAATATACAATTTTGGGCAAATTTGATTGAGAGATTAATATAATAAACATAGAATATCCAAGAGCTATATCATAAAGTATATGTGAAACAAAGTCTTTTTCATATGGAGTTGTCGAGCCGTGCGACCCCTGCTCAGAGAGATGTTCGCCTCCTGCGAAGAACCTCTCGATCTTCAAGAATGGCTGTTCTGCGTCGGCCTCCATCCCGAGGTAATGCAACTGACAAGTTTGGCGAAGACTACCATCTACAAGTACCATCTTGGTCTTGAGGTGGGTAACACGAGCCAACACCTAGACCTCTCTGTGGGAAAGAACTCTCGCAGTCCATCGGTGGCGGAACCTTTCCCGCGGTGGGCGCCACCAATGACGACTTGTATATATATATTTGTATATATTTATTCGAATATTTATCATTATATAATATTATTTATTAATATTCATATTTATTCTGTATTTAACCTTATATAATCTTATATGGACATTATAATAAATTAGTTTCAATCTCTCAATCTTTCTTTCTCCTAGCCATCATCTCGTCTGCCAAGACTCGCATCTACAAGCATTTCCTGGGCCTGGAGATGCAAGGAATCCAAGAAGACCCCCTCCTCGTCTGGAGGAGGAACTTATCAAGGTGGTGAAGACTCCCTAGCTCCTAAAATCATTGTACATTCCCGTCATTTATTCATTTTTATTATCATTTTTTTAATTTAATAATTTTCAATAAAATCATTTCAAATGTCAATCTCTCTCTCTTCTAGACATAAATAAACCTGCATAAACTGACCATCGAATTATAAATCACACATACTTCCACCTATTATCCAATATATATGACATGGCTGACCTCTACTACCATCCCCTCTTTTTATTTTACTCTATACATGAATTCTCAATAAATGTAATTAATAGGATATATTTTTATAATAGCAGCTTTTACTTCCACTGATGATTAAGATCTAATCATTTTGACTTCTTTTCATAGGATCATTTAGATAATTATGCATTCGATTTTAAAATTTATATATTTTTTGATTCGATAGAGAGCTCCTTTTCTAAACAGAAAATGGTTGATTTTTAAAGAGCATAAAATATATCAGATATTTTCATACAAAAGTTAAAACATAAAAAGAAAATATATGCATGAGGATATTCGAAGAGAATCTCAATAAATAATAGATAATTATATTTATAATGAATTTTGACAATATTTTGGTGGTTTGGATGGTTTTAGACAGAAGCCTGATTTTTGGATTTCTTCTTATTTTAGGTGATGAAAATTCCTCAAATATTAAGTCTCAACTTCCAGTAGTTTCCGAGTTGGAATGTTGCACCACACATAGAGAGAAAGATAGAGATTGCATTCATATAGATGATTTAAATTATTTAGATATATTTAAGCGTAAGTAAAGATGTGTGTTAACATAACAACAGACATGTTCATAAATATAAATTATTTTATTTACATATATAAAATGTCGAGATATTTTCAAATATTTGACATATATGAAATATTACCTCAAATAATTAGCAAACGTTAACAATATTTAATAATTCTTCTTAATGGTGTCCATAGCCATAGCCATTTCCACGGCCATAGCCGCCATCATTGCCGCCGTATCCACCGTGGGAGATACCATAGGAACCAGCAGCGAATCCCTTGTAGGGAGAGTCCATGTCAACAGCAGCGGGCAGAGAGTGCTGGGTGCCAGGCTCGTTGGTCTTGATGGCGGCGCGGAAGCCGTGTTTGTCAGCGACATACTCCACCTTACGGACACGGCCGTCGTGGATGCCCAGGTTGTAGGAGCCGTGGACTTGGTGACCTCCGTGTCCAGCCTCCTGACGGCCGTTGGTGTTGCCGTGGTGGTCTACGATCTGGTACCCGAAGGCGTAGTTGCCGTGGTCCTGGAAGAAATGTGTTAAACATTATAAAATATTTATTGATTTATATCTATCATTTTCTAGCATTATTATTGGTAAAAATAAGTTAAACTCTGAAAAAGAGCCACTATTTTTAGGGTTTTTTATTTGGGATTTGCGATTTAATAAAAAATATTTGGAATATATTCAGAAGTTTTCTTAATTAAAACTGTTTTCTTCTTAAATGCCTTTTAAAAATTCAGTGAATATACTTACATTTTGTTTCCTGAAGTTGGTGCTGTGTCCACCGTGGTGGGCAACAGCTTGGGCGGCCACAGCCAGAGAAATCAGAAGGCAAACCTGGTAAATAATATTGTAACTTTGTTAACAATCAAGATTTTTAAAAATGGTGAGACTTAAAGTAAAAATATTTTCAGATAAAAAATACATTTCATACAATAAGAAAAATATATCATATGAATATTCCCTTAAATTATTCTGTGATTAAATATATTGATATTGGCATTTTAAAATTAACAATACGTTAATATATTCTACCATAAATCGAAATATTATTTGTTAGAGTCTCGAAATACAATATGTAAATTCAGTTCATATATAGAAAAAGACGTGGTAGTATAAAGATCATTATACACAGAAATAATAAGTGAATTCTCAGACGATTCTATAATGAATGGCTTTAAAATATAATAATCTATTATATTTTTTACAAATTATTTAAAATAGTTTTTTTAATACTTCCATATACTATGAAGGTATGGTGATGTAGCAAGAAATTTATGAACCAACTCTATGAATATAGAGTAAATTGAATAACATTTATTTTTATGTAGAAACTACATTTTTAGTTACTCAATATAGTTAACTGAACTTCAGCATATATTTTTAATGTTCTTTCACTTTCTAGCCAGAAGGTATAAGGCATTTTCCATCCTAACACACTTTTCTAGATTTATAATTGACTTTTTAAAGCATATAATTATTTCCTCTACCTAATTACTCCACATTTTAGTCAAATGTGAGACATTCAAATTACTGTGATTAAATATATTGATATTGTTTTTTTTTTTTTTTTAAATTAACAATACGTTAATATATTCTACCATAAATCGAAATGGAAGCTATGTGACACCCTTTAATATACATATTTTCTTAAAATCCTATATAGCTCACCGCCATTCACAAAACATATATAAATGTTATTATATATTTCAAATGAATAATTATAGTGAACTCTTACACAGGTTAGATCATTTATACATAAATATGTATAATTTTCAGTATGGATTATAGAAATTTATACAAAAATATTCAGAATACTCAATGATCATATTTCAGGTTCACTCTATAACATGTGTAGAATTTTAATGTTAAATATTACCTTTTACTTATTAGGGAAGTACACATGGTAGAAATAATAATAATGATGATATTTAATTGGCGATTGCTTTTACTCGAAGTGAAACAAATATCTACACATATAGAAAGCCTTAGGCTTTTTGCAATTAGAAGTTCACCATATTGTCGGTTGAGATACTAGCACTAGCTAGTGGGGCTGGCACTTTGCAAAAATTGGAGGCATAGAAACAACATATTATAATAAAAATACCAAATAATAAATTAGATCCAGGGTTATGGCAGTCGAGAATCGACAGTATATATACTTGGTGAAATTTGAACATTACATTAACGATTGAGGACTAAATTTATATTTAATATTTGAGTATTTGAAGTTAGAATTAATGCTTTTCAGGCACACATTTGATGATAATTAAGGTATTCATACGTATGACCATAGTTAGATAAAGATACGATTGTACCCACCTTAGCAATAATGTTTCTTTTCAATGAAAATTATTTGATAAATGACAAATAAATATTCATATCACACATATAAATGAAATAAGGTTATAAATAATTATTATTTTTCTAAATTATAATTGAGATTTTATTATATAAATACATTTTCAAATATTCAACATATTTATATCATATTTAGGGGGGTCGGTGGAAGGCTGGTTAAACCGTTTGGTTTTCGACCACTATGACCCGGGTTCGATTCCCGCATTGGACACTTTTTTCTGTTTAAAAAAAATGCTCCAATGGCCCCCGATTCTTGCAAAGGTCCAACCCCACCAGCGAGTGCAAGTAACCAAACGGGGCTCTGGCACATTTGTAAGTGCAAAGTCGAACTGCTTTTCACATGTGTAGATATGTGGTGCGCTTACAGTAAAAAAAGCAGTCGCTAACTATCCACCATGATTATCATGGCCTGCACCACGTGTACTAGGGATAAGCAAAAAGAAAATCATATTTAATTTATATCATTAAATGTCAATACTTGATATATGAAAATATCACCTTTAAAATAAAATGTATGTATAATTTTAAGAATATATAGATTCGTTTAAACCTATAAACATATAAATGATATTTGACACGAATTTCTAAAATAGGTAGGCATATCATGGCTACCATGTATTATAATAAGACAATATTAAGAGTATTTGAATGGTACCATATGAATTTAAATGTGAGTAGTGATTTTCGAACAAATATTTTGTCATAGAATGTCCATTCACCTGTACATTATAGCTATCTAACAGAGCTGGTGTACCCACCTTGGCGATCATGTTGCCGGAGAATGTGACAGTGGACAGTGGCGGCCACTTATATAGCACCCACGACAGCAAGGGCGGAGGTCGCCTGACCTCGTGACACTTCAACTCCCCGATCTGGTTAATTATCAAAGGAGAGTATATAGAGGTAATAGTTTATAAAAATAATTATTAACATAAAGAGAGGATGTATAATTCACATACCACCTTCTATCTTTAATTCACACACACCAAAATCATTCTGTTGAATTAGGCCCAAAGTTTTGAATAATTTTGAACCTTTTGAAAATAGAGAGCAATCCATAAATAGATCTACAATTGAAAAGGCATATACCAGTATATACCTTTTGATTAAAATTTTAAACATATAAAATAACACTTCAAAGTATTCAGATGAAATTCATATTATTTTTTATGATAAATATAAATAAAATACATGAGAGAGAGAGATAATGCATATACTATAATAATTATTTATTTCATATTCAATGCATGGGGATCTAAATATAGATAATAATTCGATGATATATTGAAATATATTATACGGTTCATCATTTCATCTTCAGACACCACTACATATAAATATAACACATCACACCAAGCATTTGCATCATATGCACTACATTATGAGGTTCTAAGTGTCAAGGAATTTTCTAAAGAAGGCCATAGCTTTGGATATATATGTAGCATTATATACATAGAGATGAAATTTCGCCCAAAGTATATTGATCTATAAAATTAAAGGTCATCTCTCACACCAAAAGCTGTATTTTGTACATAGATTTGGCTTCGCCACTTTGCCAACTAAATAACCCTTTGGCCGATTGTGAAGATTCAAAAAGATTCCTTGTGGATCTCATGAATTAAGCTCCCCCTGAGCTGAAGAAGGTATTAGCCCTAAAGTGTTTGCAAAAGCTAGTGTTGTGGCTTTATCACCGACCCCTAAACTATCTTTCCTAGAAAATGCAGTATATATAACAATCCAATACAATAGTAGAGCGGTCTGGAGATTATTTCGGCGAAACCGCGGAGAGGGTTCACCATTGATGAGCTAAGTCCTCTCATTCAAAAACTTTTTTCATTGCAGTAAGGTTTGTAGAAATAATATTTGATGCTATTTGAAAAAAGACACATTGTCAGTAAATTTATTTGCTACAAATTCAAAGCAGCTAGTTTGCACGACGGTCGATAGATTGAGTCCAATTCTGACGGAAGAGACGACCTTTGCCTATATATGGTACAGCCTGTTTCATGCTGACGAGCGCCAACAGCGCAAAACGCGTTCGTGGATGGCTTTTCTTGATTTATCAAGAAATTGGGTTGGCCAAATATCAGGGAACAAGTTAAATCAACGTTTAGTTGATTTCTGTTCCACTAGATGAGGCTCTGCCATCTAAAAAGCACATGTACTCCTGGTCAGGATATGCTTCCATTTCTTAATAAATATGAATGGTCTTCACTCCCGTCTTAAAAAAAAAACGCCACAAAACTAATCGCCATTTCTCGACTTTCTTTGAAAATAATGGATTCGACTCGATGACAAAGCAACAACATCTTCAGAACGCCCACCTAGAGACCATTATTAATGACCCTCGAGAGTCCAAATTTAGGCTTTGAGTTAATTAAACCCACAATAGGCTCATGGAATTCACATAATTTACCGATAGGTGTCTACCTGGGCTAGTGATTAGGCTAGGAAGAGTAAAAAAAGAATATATCGTTGATCATCCCAATTTACATATATATATATATTATATAATCTAAAAATGCAAATATTTTATTTTATTTTAAAAACATATATTTTATTTTTCATTCATTGACTGTTATACATTTTTGACCATATATTCAAAAAAATATCACTTTTAATTATTGTTGTTGTAAATATGTAAAGTGAACCCTACCTTTTCTAATGAAAATCACGAATATAGAATTCATTTTCTAAATTTTATATTACTGTGATATAAATAATTTTATGTATATTTTTACTTCAAGAGATTCAAAATAAAAATCTGCTTGAAAGGTAAATAATAATTTTTATTTTTCCACGACTGCACCTCTTTTCAACAATCAAACACACAAAAAATTTCTAATCTATAACATATATATGGAATATAGTTGTGAAAATATATTTAAATTTATATAAAAATAAAGATAAAATTTACAGAATTTCTTTTATTGAAAATTAGAAAAAACTTCAATTTTTTTTTTGAATAAGTGAAATTTTACAAATATTTTTATCTTTATTTTTATTCATATATATATATATATGTGATATGATCCTGTCGACTCTTCTGTGATATGATCCTGTCGACTCTTTATGTAATATGATCCTGTCGACTCTTCTGTGATATGATCCTGTCGACTCTTCTGTGATATGATCCTGTCGACTTTCAATGTGGCTATATGATAATAATGTGGGGAGAGAGAAATAAGGAAACCACAAGTTTGGCAGAGGAATCCCAGGCAACCAGCGAGAGAGAGGGAGCGCGAGGTTATATCACCGCTGAACGACCGTTCGTGTCGCACACCACCCCCAACTGTCCAAAAATAGTCCTGAGGTTCCAAGAAAAGGCACCCCCCGGAATGTGGCCAGTGGCCCAAAATGGCCGTACTTTAGCTACCTTCTATCTACGTCTCTCTTTGGTTGACTGTAGGTTTACTTTATTATTCCTGGAAGAACATACATTATGACATATATATATATATTTTTTAAAAAGATGCATATATTGGGTTTCTGATTATTATTATTTTTTTTTATGTGTAGTAATGTAGTTGTTGTATCTTGTTGGATGAATGTAGTGTGGCATGTTGGTTTCAGTCGTGGTAGCCACAATGATTAGAGTGGTTTCAGGCGTGGAATTGGGATTACACAAAAGGACGAGACATGTTGGATGGCACCATAGACATGGCGAGAGAGCCAGTGTAGCCGACGCCGGTCAGGGGAGATCTGTCTAGAGGGGTCTGTCCATCATTGAGTCTCAAAGCAGACCAATCTTTTTGAGTAAGAAAGGATACACCCAGGAACCCGATTTGTTTTTCGGACCTCTCTTTCCTCCTACTGGCGTCGACTGTCACTCACTCGAAATTTTATTTGTCACTTTGGCAATTACATTATATCTACAACACATGGAGACATAGATATATTGGAATATATTACAACATATATATATTAAGAAAAGGCATCTCCTTATCGTGAAACTGAAAATTGCTGATGTCTTGCGCCATCCGTCGGAAAATATATAAACTATTCGTTGATTTTTAGTTATTCCAGAATTGGCCACAAATACCCATTCTTGATTAATTAAGAAAAGCTAACCACGTACGCGTTTCGGGCTGTTGATCCTCGTCAGCGTGGTGCAAGCTGTACCTCAACGAGCAAAAAACTGGTCATTCAGGCATTCTGAATTCATACTTATGGATAAACTGGCAGTCGTGTACGTAAGGCGAGTGTTGATATTCTTCTCACACGCGGACAACAAGAAGCAGAGGCAGGGCTAGATGTTAGCACCGAGAGTGTCGGGGACAGCTCACGGGACTGAGGTAGAGGCCATGGCACAAACCTGGATTTCTAAAAACGAGACACGGTGAGAGCGATAGAGAGAGACATAAGCGGTCTGCCGATGGACACACTGCAGAACATGCCGCCCTGATCCCCTGCTAAAACCTGTCATATTGACAGGGGTCGTCTATAAAAAGCCTTGGAGGGGTGCCTCATATGGGCGTCGGCTATTTCCTCCCCTTTGCCCGCAGCTGCCACCAACTGGCCACTCTTTGCTATTTTTATTTTGACGTCATCATTTTGAGTTTAAATACAAATAAGGGTGTAGAGGTTATACTAATAAAGATATAGCATATATACAAAACATGGGGGTGTTAGCAAATAGAAACAGTGTACATTTTAATTGAAGGGTATGACCTTTTAAAGTATCGGCTCTAACTAATTGGAAGATATGTGAAATATACTAAATGTGTCATTATTATACAGTTTAAAATATACTATATATATATGTATCTAGAGGGAATCTTACCCTCTTTTTATTCATTAGTATGATGCATATTTCCTCACGCTAGTAAAATTTTACTAGTGGTAATAAAGAAGAAGCCACAACACTAGTTTTTGCAAAATCTAACAAACCTCCAACCCTTTTTTTTTGTATGTCGAAACTGGTGTTGTGGCTCATTATTCATAACCACTTGTAGAGTTTTTTTACTAGGGTGATGATCAAAATGCATCGTTCTGACACATAATTAAAGGGAAAGAGATTCACCCCTCTCTAGGTACATGATTATTTACTCTTGAGACATAATGTTATATATATTTTTGTGTATGAAAAAATTTTAAAAACAACGCTGACGAGGGCCAACATCCTGAAACGCGTACGTGGTTGGCTTTTATTAATTTATAAAGAAAATTATTTGGCCAAATATTCTGGAACAGTACTAAATGAAGTTTAGTTGATATTTGTTTCACTAGATGGCTCTCTGCAACGTAAAAATGCTCATGTGTACGGTCTTGTTGGTAGAATGATTTATTTCAAGTGTGTTCATGAATATCTGCCCTTCTTGGTCCCAATAGGCAGTGATCATCATTCTGTCCTTGGAAAGGGAAATCCTTGTCTTTTCTTTACTGGCGATGTTATATGAGTCCATTACATTGATTGGCGCTTTGAGAAAGGATCATAATGATAAATCCTAAATGTAATTACATGTAATCACATCTTCAAACACCTAAGAAGTTCTTTAGAAAAAATCTTGATGAGGTCTAAACAAATCTCTTTCAGAATTTGTATAATTTTGATCCCATTTTGAGCATACGTTTCGATATCCAAGATCATTAATAGGTTTATTAACACTTCTTTTGGACGCAGGGAATGTTTTTAGTC
Organism: Cordylochernes scorpioides; assembly: GCA_030710605.1. Lineage (NCBI taxonomy): Eukaryota > Metazoa > Arthropoda > Arachnida > Pseudoscorpiones > Chernetidae > Cordylochernes > Cordylochernes scorpioides. The sequence goes on along the minus strand of CP092885.1, from coordinate 7,352,556 downwards.
ATTAGATTGTCGGGTTATTCTTGATAAATTCCTCCCGTAGACCCTATTTTTGGTCCGACACTACAAAGCGTTGTCAACCTGGCCCTTCTTTATCACCAATATCAAAATCAGAAGTCTAAAAACCTTGAATCCATCTTTGTATTGTGTTTCTATCAATGTTTTTTTCCATACGCAGATTTTATCTTCGAGTAAATCACAGTGGCTGAAATGTCTCCGGACTTAAGATGGAACTCCATCACCGACCCTTGTCGTATTCTTATGTTTACTACAGGCTGCATATCTGAAGAGGGGAAAGATATCTTAATTCTATTTTAATATATGAAAATAGAAATATTTATTCAATCAAAAACATTATGTTTATGATGATAAATGATTTATATATTGTTGCACCAGGTTGTGGCTTGGCAGATTCTTCAACCTTGACTCTCTCCTATGCCGGGTCTTGCATCTTACCAGAGCGTGTTTCAACCATCCTACAAATTTATATATGGGAATAATGAGATAACTCTACTTTAAGTAGCCTCTAGAATAATCTATTTTTTTATCACATCAAAGAGAGCTGTGAAGTCACAAAGTGTACAAAAATACAAATGGTGATTTTACAATACATATATCTGTTTATAATATATATATTATAAAGGACTGCGGCGTATGATTATAAAGCAACACTTAAAACCTCCCCGCATAAGTTTATTTTTTGTGAAAAATCAATATTAATTTCAAAGAGAAATATGTACTATTTCTAACTTTTTTGGATGACGTATGAAAAGGTTGCTTACCGGGCAGGTGCCATATCCACTAGGCTACCCTGGACGTATTTTTCCGTTCGTAACTAATACTTAAAGTAACTTATAATACATTATTGTGGGTTCGATTCCCGCCCCTGGACACTTTTATTTTTCCGTTCGCCATTACTCTTCATATTTTCACCCTTTCATACGTCATCCAATCATATACAGACCATTACTCTTCATATATTCAACCTTTTCATACGTCATCCAAAAAAGTTAGAAATAGTACATATTTCTCTTTGAAATTAATATTGATTTTTCACAAAAAAGAAACTTATGCGGGGAGGCTTTAAGTGTTGCTTTATAATATATATATATATTCTGTTCAATAATATATATAAATATGGAATATAAATTTGCATTTAAAATATATGAAAAATAATATTACAAATTAAAATAGAATAGGTGCATTAGCTAGATGCAACAATATTTTTCTATAGATCCTTGTACATTTTTCATTGACTGGCCCATGTATCTTGGATATTTTCAGGCTTATTAAGCCTTATACCCGGTTATGAATTTTTAGCTCAACTCTGGATCAATCTGAGTCATTTCGATCATGTTTTGTCAGACTTCCATTTTCTCCTCCCTTTGTTCCTCCGTTAGAATCCGGGGAGCAAATTTTGAAGACGTCCGGATCATGTCCAAAACCTTTTTACTATTTGATGACACAGTCCTACAGATATCCAAATCTGTGTAAAGGCTTCAATAGAATTATTCTGTTAGACCTTTGATTAATTCCTTTATTTTGAACTCGTTTTCCTCGCAACTTAATGTTATTGGACGCCCAGTATGTTGATCATCCTTTACCTTTTTCCGACCTTTTTAAAAGCGTGAAAACCACTCAAAAGTTCTTGAACGGGATAAGCAGCATTCCCAAAAGCTTCTTTGATCTATTGTCTCACTATATAGCACTTTTTATTTCAATTCAAGAAAAAATTCGATGCAAATTATCTGCTCTTCAAAAACGTATATTTCAAAAAATAGAAATATGAACGTACAAGGAAGTTGTTTTGTTCGTTTTTTTTAGATCGGCGCGCGCGCCACAAGACTCATGATTTCAGTCAGGTTTGGTCAAATGTCCAGTATTTATATGTGTATAAATCATTTTTCTCTAGTTTTTTTTCAAATTTAATTTTTAAAATCAGTCCTGAAAATTAATGGACACACCTTTAATTAATTTATTTTTTCATTTATATATGTATCAAATTCTTAAATTACCTTATATATTTCCATATATATAAAGCTTTCTATTCAACATTTTTTCACTTTCAGAAAGTGTTGTGCTAATTACCTGAATTTTCCCCTATTGTTACACTCACTTATCAGAATCAACAACAAGTCACCAAGGATAAATGTCTTCTTTAATTACCAATACGTCGAGGGTATAACGACCCTTCAACAGGAATATGAAATGAATCTTAGCTGTTCCATAGATTTATATATAAGAAATATTTACATATATATCATAACTTCAAATGAAAAATGTTAAATATTTATCATTTAGAGTTACATAGATATCACATATATAAATCTATGGAACAGTGAGATTCATTTCATATTTGATATCCCTGTAGAAGGGTCGTTATACCCTCGATGTGTTGGTAATAAAAGAAGACATTTATCCTTGGAGACATATTGTCGAGTATGATTGTGATTGAAGGATTCTAACCTTTTAACACTCACTTATCTCTAAATTCTAATAAATCTAATACGATTCTTGAAACAATTATGTTGGGTGTACATTTACTCAGAAAAAACCTGCATGAAGCCAGAAATATGGATAGAAAAAATAGAGTTGAAAATATATTTAAAATATAAACTGCATGTTTCCTATCGAAATAAATAGACAATATAAAAATACTTTGAATTAATGTTAAAATTATTGTAAATACAAAAATTTCTTTTTTTTTAATTACAAGAGCCTTATATTTGAATTTTACACTAAATATTTTATTGATAATCCAACTACCAGTATAGTCCTACCAAAAAAAAAAACAAATAGTTTGATAAAAATTACCAGGCTTGTATTAGAAATACCATCAAAATATTAATTATATAAAATTCATTATAAAACTATTGTATCGACAGTTGATATCTATGGGTTAAATTAAGTTTAAATTGTTCTTACAAATAAATATTGAGGAGAATTACTAACGTGATAAAACATTAACAGCCCAAAGCTTGGTTTCTTTTAAAACTTTTTATATCTCAAGCTTTCGGGCCAATATGCCCTTCAACAGTGAATAATTGACTGGAAATGGTATTTCTAGGTCTCCTGTTGAAGGGCATATTGACCTTAAAGCTTGATAAATAGAAAATAATAAAAGAAACCAGGCCCTGGTCTGCTTATTGATTTTGTTAAATTGTAAAGGTAGGAATGTATATGTATCAATCACAACTATACTAGCAAATATTTGTGCAAAATGGACATTGCTTAAATCTTCGATCAAACAAATTGAGGCCTCAGATATGTATCTTTTTAGAAGAGCACTTTAGTTCCCATGGACACCTTAGATGACAAACAATTAAGTCTATGATCGAATGGTAACAGAACTTGTGATGTTCATAAAGCAATGAAGTCTCACATTTCTGGACATGTGATGCTTGAATCAGCGAGAGTAACATTAATGACGGTTCTGGAGGGAAAGATATACGGGAATAGGCACCGTGGGCAAAAACGGTGGGGGTATATGTACGACCTTAAACAATGGACTAGACAACATACATACGAGGCTATAGAGCGAATGACAGTAGATATGGAGAGATCATGTGGCCCACCCTGAGTAGAGGAAGGAACTAAAGGAGGGAGAAATGAAGAGACCATGTGGCCCACACTCAGTAGAAGAAGATACTAAAGGAGGGAGATATGTAGAGGCCATGTGGCCCACACTCAGTAGAAGAAGATACTAAAGGAGGGAGATATGGAGAGACCATGTGGCCCACATTCAGTAGAGAAATGCACTGGAAGAAAAGTAGGATATATCAACAATGGTTAGGTGGAATAGGGACTAAATGCATATATTTTTTGAAAAAATTTGTTTCCTTAGCGATGTATTTGAGAGAGATATTACAATGTGTCTGTGAAAAAATACCAACACATATTTTTTCATAAATATAAATTATTTTATTTACATATTAATTTTATAGAATTATTTTCGATACTTTGGCATCCATTTCACATGCTACCTAAACTAATATTGGAATATTAAAATTATTTTAATGGTGTCCATAGCCATAGCCTCCATATCCGCCATTTCCGCGGCCAGCTCCATAGCCATAGCCGGCACCATTTCCACGGCCATAGCCGCCATCATTGCCGCCGTATCCACCGTGGGAGATGCCATAGGAACCAGCAGCGAATCCCTTGTAGGGAGAGTCCATGTCAACAGCAGCGGGCAGAGAGTGCTGGGTGCCAGGCTCGTTGGTCTTGATGGCGGCGCGGAAGCCGTGTTTGTCAGCGACGTACTCCACCTTACGGACACGGCCGTCGTGTAGAGCCAGGTTGTAGGAGCCGTGGACTTGGTGGCCTCCGTGTCCAGCCTCCTGACGGCCGTTGGTGTTGCCGTGGTGGTCTACGATCTGGTACCCGAAAGCGTAGTTGCCGTGGTCCTGCAAGAAATATGTTAGCACACAATCTTTGTGAAATATATGATAGTTTATATATATCATTGAGCGTAAATAATTACCTATAAATATAGATATTTGATATAGTTTATGATTGAAAATCGTTAAATGTATTTAAAAATAAAAGAAAGTCAACATAAATTTATATGAATATCAAACCTAAAAGTAACTTTTTATAATTATATTGACATAAATATATGAATGATAATTGAGACAACGATAATATATAATCCTATTCGCTATAGAAGTAAAAACACAGTTAGGGGGAGAAGAGATTATTCAAATAAGAAAACAATCATACAAGCTTTTGATCAAGACGCCCTTCTGTATATATATGTCACAAAAAAAAAACGTATATTCTAGATACGTTTCCTTTTATGCAGTCGCGGATAAAAAAAAGTGAAGAATAACCTTTTATGTTTTCCTTAAATTATATTTATTTTCATTTTTCTCAAAGCAAAGTTTTTCATACAAAAACAATCAACAATGTTTTTTTAAAAATAGCAAATTAGGTTATATTCTTTTTGTTTTGGCATTCCTTTACATTTTAAAAATTAACTCTGTGTTTAATTCTTATTTTTAATTTGATTATTAAAATTATAATTTCAGTTCTATTACGAAAACAATTTTAATAAATATTATGGTTATGTAATTATTTTGTTCTAGAATTTTAATTATATTATGAATAATAAAAATCATATTTTTATTATGTCATATATATATAAATCATTGCCACTTGTGTCATTCTGTACCCTTAAAAGGGCGTCTTGCCCAAAAGCTTGTATGATAGTTTTCTTCTTTAAATAATCTCTTCTCGCCGACCTGTGTTTCTTCATCTATGAAAGACAAAAAATTATATATTTTCAGTAATTAATGATGTATTTTTCAGAATTATTTATATTCCTATAAAATAATTCGATTCCTCAACTCCTTTTACAAAATAAGTAAATGTACTCACATCTTGTTTCCTGAAGTTGGTGCTGGCTCCACCGTGGTGGGCAACAGCTTGAGCGGCTACAGCCAGAGAAATCAGAAGGCAAACCTGGAAAATAATATTGGAATTCAGGTTATGCAACAAATATTTTTCAATAGAATTCCAAATATCCAAATTCTAAATATTCTCCTTTTATTAACATGCCTATATATATATTAAATAATGAACTATTAGATTATATTTTTAATATGAACTCAGAATAAACCGATTGCCAAATACATATTTATATGGCTCATATTGGTGGAATAATTTTTAATATATTACCCCCTAAATCAAATTATAATCAGTATTAAAACAAATTCCAATTCTAATATTCATTATCCATATAAGAAAATCAGTAGAAAAAAAAAAGCAAAGAAGGTATCTGAAATTATGAGCTTTTAATATATTAAAACACTTTTAAAGTAGGTATATATATTATCATATATAGAGCATATATGATAGCTAGTGAAAATATGAAAGAAACTTCATCAATTAACTAAGATATTTATATAAAAATATAGACACTTTGGCCAGTTGGAGTTTTTTTATTTTCTCAACGTTTCGACAAAAATCTTTTGTCTTCGTCAGGAGAAGTAAATAAAATAAAGCATTTGGCAAGGCGTTAAAAATTGTTCTGAGGTTTGCAAGGGCGTTCTCACATATATAAATATGAATGACGGCAAGGCAGCCTCTATCTTTACGATAACTAAGATATATCAGGAAAATAGACAAAGAGAAATTGGACGAGAGAATTGTTTTCCTTCATATGTGTCAAATCTCGCTATTATGTTATAATGTATCCTCTTATCATGTTTTATATTATCTACATTTTCTGAAATTCAAGAGAAAAATATTTGGCTTATCTTTTTTTAGTTCTTTCTTCTTTATTTGGAATGAATATGAATATATTTTTTTTTATAATTGATATCCGAAAAGATACCTAAAGCAATTTATACATCAGTGCTGACATACTATACGCAAATCCGAAGTGGTTTGGTGACCTTCAAATTAAAGTATTATGAAAAGGCATTAAAGAACTGTCAAAATTTTTAAATACACAAAGTTTTGTATTCCATATATAATCAATAAATATAAGGTAATAAGACCAAATCCAAAAAATAAATAGTGTTTGACGTTTTGGTAACAGCGTTGTTACCATCTTCAGACAAAAGTACTGAACGAGAAATTATACCACAGCATGTTTTAAATAGTTACTTTTTTCAAGTGTATTAGTAAGATAACAAATAAAAAGAAAATAATTTTCTAAGAGCTCTAAAATATTTTATTTAGGGGTAATCTATAATCCAAATTGTGTCTTATCAATCAATAAATATGTTATTTTACAAACTATCTGTATTTTTTGTGAAATAAAATTTATGGTATGAAGGTACGATGATGAAACAAGGCACCTACAATATCCATTTCACGAATATGGGGTAAATCTAAAACACAATGCTTTTATTGTGTAGAAACTACATTTGGTGTTACTCAATATAACTAAAGCACTTCCGCATAGGTTCTTAATGTTTCTTCACTTGTTATCTAGGAATATAAGGGGCGGACTCTGCTAACATACTTTTCTACATAATGGCTTTTCTTTACAAAAAATAAAATTTCTTTTCAGATAAAGTATTTTGTAAATTTTATTCTAGCATTTTAAAATTCTGAATCTTAATGATGAACCAATCGTTATAATATATTCAGAGTATTTCTTCAAGTTTTCAATTAGATTCTAATCATATTTATTTTGCGGTTCCTTTAACCCATATTCTATATATTTTCAAATCACTGATATTGTGAAGGTATTTTATATTTGAAGTTATAATTTATGCTACTCTACAATTGGTTTCAACTTGATAACTCTTTATTTTCTATCATTATTTTTCTAATTAGTTTTATCATATGTATATATATAAACCCAATATGTTGATTATTTATTCGATAAAAATATTTTAAAGAGGAGGGAGAGTATTCAAGGAATAAATTATTATTTGATAGGATAATTTGAAAAAGTGTGTTTTTACAGCACTATTGTATAAAAAGACAAATAGTAGCGCATTATAATACTAAGATTTGTAAGTGATATTCAGACATATATATAGCAATTGTAATGCTACTTGCACATATGCTCAAAGCTAGCTATGCAACAGAGCTGGTGTACCCACCTTGGCGATCATGTTGTCGGATAATGTGACAGTGAGACAGTGGCTGTCACTTATATAGCACCCAGGACAAGTTCAACAAGGGCGGAGGTCGACTGACCTCGTGACACTTCAACTCCCTATCTGGTTAATTACCATAGGAGATTATTGCTTATAGCTTACAAAGATGGCAATTACAACTAATTAGGAAGATGTATAGAGCACATATAGACTTTTAGCTCCTCCCTTTCTATCTCATAAAGCTATATGAAAAAATAACAGCTGAAATTTTGAATATATTTTCAAAATATTAATCTATGTAAAACAGTCTATTCAATATTTTGAAGATAGAAATTGCCTTGCCGGCATTTAAATTTCTTCAAAAAATAGGCACTCCGGCTAGTTAAGGTTTTATTTTCCTAACATTTCAACAAAAATCTTCTCACGAAGACAATAATTTTATTGAAACGTTGAAAATAAATCATTAACTGGCGGAAGTATATATTCATTTATATACAAATATTTCTTTCTATAATTTATCAGTTAAAATATAAATACAGAAAGAGACATCTCTCTCTCTCTTCTATCGTTAAAAATACATTAAAGAATGTTTTTTTAATTTATTAGTAAAGTATAGATCGTTAAAGTGGTGATGAAGAATGTCCCACAACACACCAGCATTTGTTTAATTTTCTGTTATTGGTTCATGGCACATTCTATATACCCACATTTTAATATTCTTTACTAGGGGGGTATTGAACCAATATGCATATTTAATAGAAGAAATAACTCTTTGAGCATGTGAATATAATCCTTGCTCAACTTCATGTTGTATTATAGCCTGAAATTAAATCCTAACATTTAATCTTAAACATCTTTTTGACAATTTCCACCAATTTTATAACTCCTCTCGTAGTATGTTATGAAATCGAAGCCTCCCTTGTACTGATCAGGGCCATATCCTGAAACCCTTATATACAGGTTGAACTTTTCTGAAATTGCCAAAAACTGGAGTAGTGGCATATTCTTTATAATCACTATAACATTCTGTAGTGTATTATAGTATTATAAGTATTGTTTTAATATAATTTGAATGGAAGAGGTGCCTCATTTAACACATTTATACTATCTTCTCGCAAATTTAATTTATATATGTGTGAGTAATAACTAGTAAAAATATAGCAAATTCTAGATCAACATTATTAGAATTATTTGTTCTAAGTAATTATTGATTATATTAGCTTAACACCACGTGTAGTAAAGATGAAAAATTTATTATAGACACCTATGTAAGGATAATGTGAAATACCTAATATCGTTTTCCTAATTTCAATTAATATAACCCCTATCACGCAATATTTATAATCCATATGATAACGCATTCATTGAAAACAGTAATTTAAAATATTTATTTCAAAATATTCTCACTTGTTTTGAAAATAGAGCAATCCATAAATATATCTTTGAATAAAAAGGCATATATTGGATCAAAATATAATCAATAAATGATATTTTGATCCAATATATGCCTTTTTATTTAAAAATTCTCACTTGTATATAGAACGAAATCCTTTCTCAATGTATATTTTATGATAGGCTCTTTAATATATGAAAAAATGCTAATCATAAAGCTATCATTTTTTTCTAGAATCCATGAGGCTTTTTTATAAAATAATATTGTAACCGAATGCCCAATCATAACTAAACTTTCGTACATAAAATATTGTCAAGCGGCTCAGCGGCTTCAACCACGAGAGGCCCCATGGGACGCCTGTCAATCATTCCTGGGCTCCGGGGGTGGGGGCCAAGGGTGTGAGGGGTTCTCGGAATCTGGTCGGCGGGGGGAGACGACGTCGCTCATTAGGATTATATTTAACTTGGGGTAAGTTGTACCCTCACTCTCTCCCTATAAATAACCCTTATAATAAATTAATTATCCCCAAACTTGCCCTTGCTCTATTTATCTCCGCGACATATTTTGGCGGAGATGCTGGGTAGCGTGACGGAACTTCGAAGAAGTCGACATCTACAGGGACGTGAACCAATTCTTCAACCTTTGCCACAACGAATAGAAATGGAAGACGACCACAGAACTATTGTTAGCGGATATTACCTCCCTTGTCAGCGCCAACGAGATCCTTCTACCTTTTCTGGAGATGAAAATATAAACCCTGGACAGTGGTTGAAAGAGTACGAGAGAGTGTCGAAGTACAACAGATGGGACGAGACCATGAAGCTTGCCAACGTCGTATTTTGCTTGAACGGAACTGCTGGAAGGTGGTTTGATAATAACGAAGAATCACTCAACTCGTGGAGAAGCTTTGAAGACGCATTCCGCTGTGTATTCGGACTGCAGGAGGATTCTGCTCGACGCGCCGAGGAAGTTCTGAAGTCAAGAGCACAGAAGGCCGAGGAATCCAGCGAGTCATACATCCAGGAGATTCTTAGTCTCTGCCACCAGGTGAACCCTCGCATGGAAGAAGGTGAGATAGTTGCTCACATTATAAAGGAATTTCGGAGGACACATACCAGGTATTGGAGGCGAAAGACATACAGACGTAGATGAGATCCTCAAGTTTTGCCGTCATCTGACAACCGTCAAGCAGCTTAGGATCGGCCGTACGAAATTCGCCAGGTTGTCAAACGTAATGCCCATTTCGAGTGTTGACGACTCAGACGACTTAGCCGGCTTAATTCGCCGCATCGTTAGAGAAGAGATGCAAAAGGATTTCTCAGCACCTGAAGTGATCAATCCGCTCCGAGAGGTGAACGCCCTGGAACAGACTGTGAGGGAAGAAGTCAGCCGTGCTTTACAACCTACCAGACCACAAATCAACGTGGTACAACAACAACGACGAACGCCCTATTATAATATCGACCGACCAACCCAACCCAAGAAGACGGAACATTGGAGAACCTACGACGACAAACCCATCTGCTTCCACTGCGGACGACCCGGACATGTCGTTCGTTATTGTAGAGAACGACTGCAGGTCTTCGCTGAAGCCAGGTCAAGGAATGGCGGAGAAGGAAGAAATGTAGGATTTTCGAGTCGACCCCTGAAATATGACGCCGACGACGACTATGTAACGCCCCAAACCTCGACGTACTTCTACGGGAGCTCTTCCCCACATCCAAGCCGCCAAAGGTCGCCAGCCCGAAGACAATCCCAGTCGCCAGCCCGTCGTTTCAGCCGTTCTCCCAAGCCTCAGAATGTGAAAAACTAAGTGGAGCGGCTTCTAACGGGGGTGAGGTCGCCATTGAGGAAATTCCTCCAGGGTATATCGCTGCTAAATTGAAAGAAAATTTTGTTATGATAGAAATAAATGGACGCAAAATTAAAGCATTGGTGTATTCAGAAGCCGACTTTTCTGTTATACCGAACAAATTTCGACGCAAAATAAAGACACCTCTCTTCAAAGAACCAGGTCCCATTCTTAAAGCCGCGAACAAAAATTTAATAGAGACCCTAGGAAAATGTGTCCTGAACATAGAAGTTAATGGTCTGAAGATATCCTTTAAATTCGTTGTTATATATGGTGTAATGCACCCATGACATCATATTCGGATGGGACTTCTTCAAGGCCACCGAAGCCGTCATTGATTGTGGCAGAAATAAACTCCATCTCGGGGAAACCTCTGTCCAGGAATCTCGTGAGGAGGAAAACCAGAGATTGTTTGCTTTCGACGACTTTGTCATCCCGCGTAAATCATTAAAGAAGATCAGTGTGATAAACGAAGAAATATGTGGTATTAGAGGTGTTTTAGTCTCAACTTCTAAGGACTTATTATTAAGAAAAGAAGTTCTTATACCAAACTCATTGGTTACATTTCGACACGGCCGAGGTAGTATTTGGTTTGCGAATGGAGCGTCTTGGCCGCAACTTTTTCCATCAGGAATGAATATGTGCACCATGGAAAGTTATGAGAATGGAAATATCTGCAGTCTTATTGAATCAAGCGATAAGTTACAAGAAACGCAGCTAAAGTCACGTGAATGGTCACAGAAGATAAACCGTACTCTAGATCCAGAGCTGTCTGAATTTCAAAGGTTACAGCTTGTTTAATGCCTTGACGAGTTTATTGACATATTTGACTTGGGGGAACTCCTATTAAGCCCACCAGTACTGTGAACGACGACTAATTCAAGATGAAGTGAACAATATGATTGAAAATCACATCGGGAAGCCCTCTGAAAGTCCTTGGTCATCTCCAGTTATTTTAGTTCGAAAGAAAGATTTGACCCGGAGATTCCGCGTAGATTATCGTCAATTAAATAAGATAACAAAATAAGAAAAAAAAAAGATGTTTACCCGCTGCCACGCATTGACGATGCCTTGGACAGTTTAGCTGGCTCTAGTTACTTCTCCACGATGGATCTTCGGTCCGGGTATTGGCAGATTGAAGTGGACGAAAAAGACAGGGAGAAAACTGCCTTCATCACTCCAGATGGGCTGTATGAATTCCGAGTAATGCCTTTCGGTCTATGCAACGCTCCAACAACGTTTGAAAGGATGATAAATAGTGTCTGGGCAGTCTTAAATGGAACATGTGCCTTTGCTACCTGGACGACATCGTAGTTTACGCACCTACCTTTGAGGAACATCTACGTCATCTACAACTTGTATCAAGGTGCATCCAGAAAGCTGGACTAAGCTTGAACCACAAAAAGTGTCTTTTTGGATCAAGAAGGATAAAGATTTTAGGACACCTTGTTGACGCCAATGGAATTCATCCAGATCCAGATAAAGTTGAAGCCGTCTCTAAATTTCCGAGGCCAAAGAATATCTCTGAACTGAGGAGATTTCTTGGATTATGTTCCTATTACTGAAGATTTATTGAAAACTTTGCCGAAAAAGCTAGATCTTTGCATGACCTACTGAAGACTGAAAAACAATTCTATTGGGATGCAGCTCAAGAGAAAGCGTTTGAAGTCCTTAAAACAGCTCTAATTTCAGAGCCTGTCTAGGGACACTTTGATGAATCCGCTGATACCGATCTACACACGGATGCAAGCGGACATGGTATTGGAGCTGTTTTTCTACAAATACAAGGTGGAAAGGAGCGGCCTATAGCTTATGCGTCTAGAAGCTTGACGAAGGCTGAACATAACTATTATACAACGGAAAAAGAATCCCTTGCTGTAGTCTGGTTTATTAGCAAATTACGTCCATATTTGTTTGGTCGACCATTCACGGTTGTCGCTGACCATCATTCTCTATGTTGGTTGGTGGGGCAGAAAGATCCTTCTGGCCGTTGGCAAGATGGGCGCTGAAGTTGCAAGAATTTGACGTGACCGTTATCTACAAGAGCGGACGCAAACATAAGGATGCCGATTGTCTGTCAAAGAGCCCGCTTGAGAACGATCAACCAAGTGCTGTGTGGCACTAACCAACGTCGCAGCAGACTAAAGACCCGGATTTAGCTAAAATAATTGATAATTCAAACTCGGGCTACACCAGAAAGGAATTCAGCATTATCGACGGCATCTTATACAAGAAAAACTATAGCACAACTTGAAGACCCTGGCTTATGATGATTCCTAAGCACTTAAGATCGGAAGTTATGGCAGATTTACATGATACTCCTACAGCTGGGCATTTGGGTTTCGCCCGATCGTATGACAAAATGAAGAAACGATTCTATTGGCCTGGCCTTTATAGAACTGTTCGCCAATATGTAAGCCATTGTCGGGAGTGTCAACGAAGGGAGAAATTACCTCGACGTCTGGCTGGACAACTTGTATCCATATGGCCCGTAGAAAAGTCATTCAATAAGGTCGGGGTTGATCTCCCTTGAAGATTTCCAGTTTCTAAAGATGGAAACCGTTGGATCATTGTGTGCACCGATTATATGGCAAGGTATGCCATAACGAAAGCGATCCCAGATGGAGGAGCAATTAAAACAGCTAAGCTCCTGGTTGAAGATGCTATCTTAAAGCATGGAGCTCCTGGAAAAATGATAACAGATCGCGGAAGAAATTTCATTTCTCAAGTAATAAAAGAGATCAATGCTCTGTGCGGAATTGTGAACAGATTTACAACGGCCTACCATCCCCAGACCAACGACCTGACTGAAAGGTTCAACAAAACTCTGGGAGATATGTTGTCCATGTATACAGGTGTTGAGCAGAAGGACTGGGACCTAGTTTTACCCTACGTAACTTTTGCTTACAACACTGCTAAGCAAAGGCGACCGGCTACACTCCGTTCTTTCTTGTCCACGCCTGCGAGGCCGAGACATACATCGATGCCGTACTACCTTACCTACCAGATGAGATCTCTGACGACTACGTTGGAGAACTTGTGACCAGAGCTGAGGAAGCGCGTCAACTCTCCCGATCACGCCTTCTAAAATCAGAGGCGAAAGACCGTAGACTTTACGACCAGAAACATACTCCAGTCTATTACCAGAAGGATGATCTTGTGTGGGTGTTTACTCCCATTCGAAAAGTAGGACTCTCAGAAAAGCTACTGAAGAGATACTTCAGTCCCTACAAGGTGACCAAGAAGCTTTCAGAAGTTACGTATGAAGTAGAGCCCGTGGACCCATCTCCCAATTACGGAAAGCCAATGATATCGTCCATGTCATTTGGATGAAGCCCTACCCGGACCCTGAAGAATAACATTCCATTCTGCTAGGGAACACCAGCCGTGATAGATTTCCTTCCAGAACAAGGGCTGAGACAAGCTAATCAGCGGGTCGCTGTTTTCTCTAAAGAGGGAGTAATGTCAAGAAGCTCCATCCAGATGGGACACCTGTCAATCATCCCTGGACCCCGGGGGGGACCACAGGTGTGAGGGGTTCTCGGAAGCTGATCTGTAAATAAGGAAAACGGGACGGTGGCTGACGCCGGTCATTAGGATTATCTTTAACTTGGGGTAAGTTGTACTCTCGCTCTCTCCCTATAAATACCCCTTATAATAAATTAATTAATCCCAAACTTGCCCTTGCTTTATTTATCTCCGCGACAATATATATACGAGAAATGCAAGAGACTGACAATAAATAGACAAGAAGTATGCAAGGAGTTGAAAAAAAATATATGTGGCAATTTACGAGCAGTTTTGATAGTTTTTGACGAGTGGTAAGGGCGCACACAGGAGGCAGAATTCAGGAGTAAAACTTGTGAAGAGTAGGTCAGAGAGAGGAAAGAGAAGATTCGAATACCACCCTGATAACAACTTGCGTAGAGTCGACTTTCGTGAAAACTGTCTATTGATCATCAAATCCATATGCTTTTAAACCATTGTTGTTTTCGTGTCCAATGAAAAGCCTCAGATATCCCCATGTATCTCTATCACTGCCGTCGCAATGTTCACTATCTTGGGTGTGTAAAGCTACTGCTCTTGGTCCATGTCAATTTTCTGCAAGGCTGAGGCCATTGCTGTGCATGAGAATATGTGGGTAGGTGTTAGTTCCACACCAGGACAGTTTTTACACATTCTTAGTAGGATAAATTAGTCCCCAGGGGGAAGAGGGTTGAAACGGGGAGCTCCCAAAAAATGTTTGTTTTTAGAAGGTTGGACATATGGTCACCCAGGGATGTTCTGACCAGAGAATTTTCTCTTCCTTTTCTTTATACTACCACATAGGTCATCTTTATTTAAATATTTCTATATATTATGACGAATACAGTATATAGAAATTATATAATGAGACAAAAATAATAATTTGGGAAATATCCAGGATATTAATCAAAATATACCAGAAGTAGACAAGAAAAAAAGAAGTAAATAAACGTTTACAGGAGATAAACGCAAAGAAGACAGAACATCTACAAATATCATATTTTCTTTTTTTATTATAATTCTCGCCCTCTTTTTTTCATAACTTTCCAATTTAAAGGTTTTAAAAGTCTTTCAAATCATTTCAATATTTGAATTTTGGCGAAAAATGAATTAAGTTGATTTTTTTTTATATATATGACTTTTTTTTCTCTGTATAGCGTTGGGTAATTCTTTGTAGATATCACTATATGCCTTTTATTATCTAAAAATATAAAATGTATTATTATATATGTTGAGAGTAAAATGTACATAGACACATTTCATAAATATAATTTACTTTATTTACACATAATTTGTCGAAATATTTTTAAACATTCTGAAATACATTTCACATACTAAATCAAGTAATATTTAAATGTTAGTTTTTTATTTTGTTGAAATAATAATTTAATGATGTCCGTAACCACCATGTCCATAACCAGCTCCGTAGCCACCACCATTGCCGCCGTATCCACCGTGGGAGATGCCATAGGAACCAGCAGCGAATCCCTTGTAAGGAGAGTCCATGTCAACAGCAGCGGGCAGAGAGTGCTGGGTGCCAGGCTCGTTGGTCTTGATGGCGGCACGGAATCCATGGCCGTCAGCGACGTACTCCACCTTACGGACACGGCCGTCGTGAAGAGCCAGGTTGTAGGAGCCATGGACGTTGTGGCCTCCGTGTCCAGCCTCCTGACGGCCGTTGGTGTTGCCGTGGTGGTCTACGATCTGGTACCCGAAGGCGTAGTTGCCGTGGTCCTGCAAAAAAATATGTTTAAAATGTTGATAATATTTGTTAGTATATATCTATAATATATGTTTAAACTCTATTATTTACCTCTAAATTTGAATATAATACATGCTGATATAGCATCACGTAAAATGAGTTGGAAAGAAGAGATTTTGCAGGAGTTTCTTTAATAGAAATTGCATTTGAAACGTTGCTTCCATGTGTAAAGTCGTTAGATATGTATAAATGCTTACCAACACGGTTTATAAGTTTGAGAGAGGTAGAATTGCATAGCCTTAGAGTGATTGTGGTTTATAGTTGAGAAGTATTGTTTTTCGCGTTGGTCAAAATTCAAAGATGACATACTGGATCTCAGTGGCCCGCTATCATTAACAGCCGAAAAGACATACATGTTGCACGAATGCCCTTAATGTATCATGAAGCAAAGTCAAAAACCCTCGGTCAAAAAATGGAGTCGTTTGAAAATCTAAAAGTGTCTGCATGAACAGTACGAAGGCGTTTAAAGCAGCACGCACTGTCAGCATTAGCTTCCTTAAACAATACATCACAGATGGAACCCCCTTCAAAAGTGTGATCAATTCTGCCCCTGGATGCATGAATATTGTGATTTCATGTTTTCAAGAGAATCCTGTTTTTTTACAGCGTCATTAAGACCTAATCAGTGTTTGCCGCCATCGTGGAGAAGACACATTGCGAGCTTGAATTCAACATCATCATACTGGCTTATCACTGGGCTCTCTTTGGATACACGTCTCGGGCTCTTCTTGCTCACATTACTGGAATTCCAGATGTTTTGAAGCTCATGCCAGTACTCTTAATTCTGGGTCTGGGAAACGCTAAGTTACAGCAGAATAATGCAAGACCGCATTTGGCCAGTAGAGTACAGTCCTTTCTACATACATAAAAAGTTCGGCTGCTCTTGCCAGCACAATCCCTCAATCTGTCACCAATAGAAAACATCTGGTTAATTGCTTTCTAGTGACTAGCTCGTCTCTTCACTTTTTTCCCAATATATTGTATTTGTTTAATTCAAAGTAATTTTTTGTCATTTGCATTTCTTCCCGATGTAGATATTTTAATGGAAATTTATAATTATACTATCAATATATATATATTTAAAATTGATTGGTTTTTCAAACTGAAAATAAAAATAAAAGGTATACAAGAAATTCATGTTAGAGAAAATGTGCCATCTTTCATACTTTCAAAGTTAGTTTCTACTTTGAATACCGGTAAAGGTGAGATCTGTTTTTTCCTATGGCTAGGAACCTACTTGGTGACGTAAATTATCTTTAAAGTTTGTATTAGAAAAATATATTTATCTTTCTGAATTTTCCTACAAAATAAGTAAATATACTTACATCTTGTTTTCTGAAGTTGGTGCTGGCTCCACCGTGGTGGGCAACAGCTTGGGCGGCCACAGCCAGAGAAATCAGAAGGCAGACCTGTAAAACAATAATTTATAATAATTTGATAACAAATATTTTTTAAAATATAAACCTATAGTTTAAAATATTTAATAAAAAGAATTATGTGGATTACTTCAAATAATTTATATTAAAGTTTAAAATATACACATATATTGAAATTGAAATGGCCCTATTATTGAATTTTTCTTCTGAATTAGAAAATTTTATCTGTATATTTTTGTGTCTCTCCCTCTCTCTCTTCAAAAAAAAAATGAAAAACTAAAAAATAATAATAATAATAATAAATCGCGAAATAGAAATTTCGTAATTTATAAATTTTTAATTTTTATGTTTTTCCTGATACAGTATATACATATTTCTATAAAGTACCTATTTCGAATGAGTAATTTTTCTTTATTCTTCAGAATCACAGGAATTAGAAAATATCTTCACTTCAAAATTAAAGTATAAGCATCTTTTGAGTAAAAGAGAAATGTTAGGCTTATCTTAAGCCAATATCTTTGAATGCGACATCACTCTGATATATCTTTCATTTGGGTAAAATGGTTGCGATTTGTTTTTGAAAAGAAACAGATTTTCTTATTGTCATAATTTCTTTATCTTATTTTTTTTTTTCAAATTCAATACCATTTAAATGCCAATTTTTTTTCTCAAATAATCGTTGTTTATACAAGCTGATGAATGACTATAGTAAGGAACTGGAATGAATTTTATAGAACATGGAATTCCTTTGGATGATCTATGTTCATTGTTTACCCAATAAGATAAGGTTTTTACATGTGGATTTCCTGTTGCATTTCTACAGACAATTTTTTTTTCTTCTTAATTCTTTTTAAAATAAAAGAGTACCAAACTATTTTATATGTATTTATATAATATAAAGGTATGATAATGAAACAAGAAGCAAATTTTACGAATATGGAGAAAATCTAAAGGACAATGTCATTATTGAGGGGAAACTACATTTGGTTTTAATAATTATAGTAATTTGAGAGAAATTCCATATATATATACTTATTGTTTCTTTACTTTCAAGCCCCAACAATATAAGCATAAGCTCTCTGATAATATCTTTGACTACAAATATTTATAATATTTTTTTATATACCAATTAATTATTATTTTAAAAGGATATTTTATAATTCTGGGTACTCAAGATTTCTGCATATATCAATTTCTGCATCGATCACTATTTTTGAAACATTGCTCTAAAATTTACAATAAATTTTAACCATATGATATTTCAATTCCCTACCTATATCATGCATATTTTTACAAAGGCCCTATAAAACCTAATTATTTTCCTACTTAAAATTAGTATCTATGCGCTCTATTAATTTTTAAAGCTTTTCAATTTTCGTTATTATTTTTTCATATTCATTTTAACACATGTATATAAGAAATTAATATGATATTTATTTGTGAGATACATTCAATTTCAATAGTTTGAATTACACTTAACTGGTATTTGAAATACTATATTTCTAAAAAAAAGCTAAAAGCCTATCTTTGATGATATAGAAAGACAATTTAAAGAGTAATTGAATGGCAATCTTAAAACAAAGGTTGAAAGCTGATATACAGGAACATATTTAGCGATATTATGGTCCTTCACACATTTTTACATAGCTGAGACAAAGTGTCCCCTACCTTGGCGATCATGTTGTCGGAGAATGTGACAGTGGGACAGTAGCTGTCACTTATATAGAACCCAGGACAAGTTCAACAAGGTCGCCTGACCTCGTGTCACTTTACCTACATATCCGGTTAGTTATCTTAGGAGATTATAGCGGCAATAGCTTACATAAAGATAATTATTCCTAATATAGTAAGGAGGATATATACTGTATATTTTGCTCTTCTTTTTCTACCCTATGCAGTCACTCTTATTGAAATTTCTTTAATTATTCAATTTTATAATTAAACAAGGTAGGTCATGGAGATTAAATTCATAGATCAGATGTACAATCTTGGTAGGGGTTGGAGTATAGGTCCTGATTGTAAATAAATTATGAGCGACAACATGTTTTAAAATTTCATTAATATATAAAACACTGGTACTCATGATTGATACTTGACTCAACTTGCCAAAACTGTTGTTATGGCCTATTCCTTATCACCTCTTGTGAAGTTGTAAAACATTTTCTGTATGTGTTAAAGTTCGTATAATGCTGGCAAAATGCAGTCGTGCATTATCCTGCTGAAACATGGCGTTTACCAGACCTCAAAAGGGAATTGTGTTGGGCTTTAACACATCAGAAATGTAACATGAACTGTTTAAATATAGAGAAGGAGATTGAGAGGTGACCGAGACATGTATCCAATGGTATTCCATACCATTATCTAAATGATGAGCCAGTATGACAATGTCAAATGCACGATGGCAATGTGCTTTCTTCACAATGGCCCCATACATTGTGCGGCCATCATGGGGTTTCACATAGACCCTATATTCGTAAGAAAAAATGACGTTATGCCATTTATAAGTCCAAGTTTAACGTTTATCACATCATTGCAGGCGCTCCTGTCTGTGATTTTGCGTAAAGGGTAACGGAAGCCATGTTCGCCGAGAGGATAGTACATATTGCTGCAAACGTCATCGAATTGTTTGTGCATACACTTTTTTTTTATTTAAAAACGACTCTATTTCTTGATTCAAGTCTCTCGATGTGGCTATATGATTCATTAAAGCCATGAAAGTAACATGTCAGTCTTATCGGCTGTTAGTGACTGCGAGCTGCTGAGATCCAGTACGTCGTTCCGAATAGCCGTCCTTGAACCCGTCGATCTCATTTTCAGAAAACAGTCATACGTTATCGAGCTAATCGAGATACAAAACCGCTGTATGATAAATTTCAATCTCAGTATACTACACTTCTATTAAACCCAGAAAAGTGTGAGTAAGCATTTCCCCTTCTTACACAAGGCATCACAATTCACAAAACGAAACAGCGCTTCAACGGAAATATCTATATATCCCTATATATATAAAAGTTAGTGTATGTATGTATGTTTGTCAGATATACAAGTCCACAATACGTAACTAATCTGACTGATATTTTAACAGTATATATAGTAGAATCTGGAAACAATTATAGTGAATATTTCAGGTCTCTATCCCGAATATTCTTCGAGTTATTTGCAAATTTGCCATTTCGCTCGCAAGCAGCGCCTCTAGCGGTGAAGATGGAAGGTAATATCAGCTAACCTAATGTACATGTAAAACATGTTTTAACTGGACATAGAAAAAAATCTGGAAGAGATATTTGTCGCATTTTTAGCCAAGAAAAATTGAAATTGACAGGTTCTGGGCAAAAATAGTTGTTTTTTAGTAAAGAAATCATGATGACAATATTGCTCTATCATTTTGATTATCAGATACAAAATTATATAGGTATAAATTCTAAAAAGCAGAGACCACGTTGAAGCCAGTTCATTTTCAGTATGCTGGAACAAAATTCGAACAGAAAAAAAAAAATCATTCGAGCAAAAGACACAAAGTTAGATCATCTCTTTATAAAAATATAGCTTCTTGGACACTAAGTTTAGAGCGGGACGTTTCACAAGAGTGACACTCACGGTGCCAATTTATATTTGTAACGAATAGTATTTGAATAAAAACATTTAATTAGGTAAAAACCAGGGCGTTTCCTGGGTCATTAGGCTATTTGATCTATAAAGGTCGCCTCTTCCGTCTAGTCACTAGTTGAGAATGACCCAACAAATATTATGTTTTACTGAATCTCAATAATAATGGATATACTATTATTACTACTTTAAAAAAAATTACCAGTAGTCCTTACGATATTTCTTTCATGATGAATTATCGTTTACCATTATCATAATCAAATATACTGGTTAATTTCTTATTGAGATAATTTATTTTATCTTGAATAAGTTATACGTTTTATTCTATACTTATTGCTGGAAGCCACCAGTTGAACTTTAGGGGGTACATGCGCAGACCCTTGTCCATGCCTGGGGTGTAAGAAAGGAAGGCAGCCAGGGCTGTCTCAAAGAAGAGCCCAAAGTTCAGCACATGGTTGCTGCGGCGAGTCTTACAGATGATGAGATTAGCCCACTGGACTATGACAATGGATGCGAAGAAGGCAGTGTGGCAGGTGAACTCTAGGGACTTGCGGTCGTGGTAGGTCCACTCCTGGTTGTAAGAGTCCTTGAGGTCGTTGGGTTACCACTTTAAGTGAAGGATTTTAATGATTGATTTACTATATAGTTTTTGGGAAGAAAATTGCCAAATATATGACTTTAGCCTTCCATTTTCAAAATATTAATAAATCATCATATCAATTATATTTGAAATAATATACAATTTTTTTTACAGTAATAATCGTCATTTTTTAACCAACAAAATGTGAAATTTTGTTGTTTATTGGGTTTAATTGCATATTAGCTGAATTTTTTGTCTTTATTTTGACATATCGCTCATTAGCTACAAATTACATACTTTAAAGATTGATTGCGAAATTATTTTTTGGGGGGGATTGAAGTATTATTTTTTATTTATAAATATAACGCACAGTTGCTGGAGGGTAGTATTCATGTGCCAAACGAGTCACCTTTCCCATTAAAAATTCGTTAAAACAAGGCATTTTATTCATCATAGATATATTCTAGACACGGTTCATTCAATATTTACTTATATAAAATTAGAAAAACAGAAAATAATCAATGTGAATGTGGTTTGGGAGCAGAAACAGTAGAATATATATATAATATTCGAGTGTCTCAAATATTACAATCAAAGAGCTTCTCTTTATTTTGTTGCTAAATTAAAAAGAATTAAATGACCATTTAAGCTAGAGAATTTTATGAAGGATAGCCAGCTTTTCATTGAGCTACAGAGATTTGTTATGAATATAAAACTCCACAGCTTATTGAACGATACAATTTTTATATTAATTGTATATATCTTTAATGTGTGTGTGTGTGTGTGTAAATATAGTGTGAAGAGCAATATTATTCATACAAAGCAATAACGCGCCATCTATATATAACAAATTAAAACATTAAGACGTGATAGTTTCTTTTCACAAATAAATCAATTTTCATCGCAGTAAGGATAGTAGAAGTTTGATTTATTTGTGAAAAGAAACATTCGCATCTTAATGTTTTCATTTGTTAAAAATATTATTGTTTATATACACTGGTCCGCAAAATTAAAGGAACAACACATGTTCAAGAAAAATAAAAGTTATATTAAGGGATATATATCAAGTTTTGGTATATTCAAAAGCTTCCATGAATTAAGAGAGTATGTAAAACAGAAAAACAAATAAAGTTGTTCCCAATATGCAAAATACCATCGTCTACGTTGACTCCGCCTCCAGCACGTGCCTGAGTCTTTCTCAAAGCGTCCTAATTTTACCATCCACTAGATTTTTATTGAACCTTTTTTTTTTAAAGTTTTCATGGCTTATAGGAAACATTTATCACAAGAAAAAAATGGCAAGCTATTGGAAGGATGGAAGCAGGCCAATCACAGGCAGAAGTAGCAAGATGGCTTGGAGTGACAAGAAACGTTGTCTCAAGCCTTTGGAAAAAATTTCAAACGACAGCTAATGTTGCCAGAACACACGGGCAAGGACGGCCAAGGATCACAACGTTAAATCAAGACCGATATTTGAGTTTCCTTGTGCGTCGCAATAGAAGAATGACAGCATCGCAACTACGAAGTGACCTCAATGCAGCTACAGGAGTCTCAGTATCAACTGATACAATACGCAGAAGGCTTCACAAGAAGGGCTTCTATGCTCGATGACCCATAATTTGTGTGCCATTGACACCACCTCAAAAGAGAGCAAGGAAACTTTGGTGCAGACAACATGTCGCTTGGAATCCAGATGAATGGAGGCGTGTAATGTTCACTGATGAGTCCAGATTATCTCTAAACAGCGATTCTCATCGTGTCTTCGTCTGGAGAGAGGTAGGAATCAGAAATAATCCCCGGAATATGGTTAAAAGGGATCGCTACATAAGCCAAGGTTTTATGGTCTGGGCTGGAATCTTCTTGGGCGGTCGCACAGCACTCCATATTTTTCGGCAAGGAACCCTGACAGGACAGAGGTATCGGGACGAGATCTTGGCAGCATATGTGATGCCTCAAGCATTGGAAATGGGAGAAAACTTTCTTCTAATGGATGATAATGCCCGCCCACATAGGGCTGGTGTGGTCGACACCTTTCTCCAAAACCATGCAATTGCTCGGATGAATTGGCCAGCTCGATCCCCAGACCTAAATCCCATTGAACATGTATGGGACAACATAGGACGGCGGATCTCATCCCTCCAACCCCATCCTAGAAACACTCATGAGCTAGAAACAGCCTTAACACAAGCGCGGGCGTTGATTCCACAGGAGCTGATAAACTCCCTAATTCTCAGTATGGGTCACCGATGTAGAGCATGTCTATCAGTTAAAGGCGATCATACCCCATATTAACAACAATATCCAAGATATTTATGCACTGACTGCAAGTGGATCATTGCTTGACCGGCTAATATGCATAAAATACGTGTTATAATTTCTTGATTTCGGGTATTCTAATCAATAATGGTATAATAAATTTGTGTATAAAATTTCATTGATAAATGTTCAATAAAATTTGAGATAAATGAAAAAAATATGTTGTTTCTTTAATTTTGCGCACCAGTGTATATAAGTTATGTATTATATTTTACTATATAGACTTTTGAAAAATGTTAACTTTAATTTTAAAAAATGGTAATATATATGATATAAATAGAAAAAAATCGATTTTCTGCTTGATTTTGGTATGCAGTCGCGGAAAAGATTATAATAAAATTAGTTATCAAAAATAGCTTTAATTGAGCTAAAGGAATATATAAAAAACATAATTTGGGAAAATTACTGTCTGGCTAGACGTAAGAATAAAAAAATTCACATAATGTACAAACGGTTTGAGCCGGCCATCGGGAAACAACAACAATGTGTTTCATAGGTGAAACGTGACCTCCAGCGGTCGATTTAGCAGAGTATTTGAATCTGGGAAATATAATTTCAAATAAAATAATATTTTAATATAACATATTTATATACATCTAGATGATATTTGCGTAGTACTTCGGTGGAACACGAATCTCTTAAATCTTCTAATATTGTCTTTGAATAAAATAAATAAATATATAACATAATAGTGGTGATAAAGAATGTACCCCAACACCAGTTTTTACTGGCTAAGCCAGGAAATATCCAACCTATATACCATGGTTTTAGACTATGGCCCTCATTAGTATAGGAGCGGCTTCGATTTCATAACATCCTATTAGTGGAATTATGAAATCGGTCGATTTTTCTAAAAAGGTGTTTAAACTGAAGTCATGGAGTCGATTTACATGCTAGAATACAATATATAAAATACTATTTTTTAATATTAAGGTATTGTTATATTAAAATATAAGAAGTTTGGCTCAATATTGCTTCATCATGGCTAATGCACCTATTTTATTTTAATTTGTAATATTATTTTCATATATTTTAAATTTAAATTTTTATTTTATATTTATTCATTTTAATAAACAGAATATATGTATTATAAACAGATTTATGTATTATAAAACCACCATTTGTATTTTAGCATACTGTGTGACTTCACTGCTCTCTTTGATGTGAGAAATAAATAAATTATTCAGGAGGCTACTTAAAGTTATCTCATTATTCCCTTATCTAACCTTGTAGGATGGTTGAAACATGTTTTGGTAAGATACAAGACCCGGCTCAGGAGAGAATCAAGTTTGAAGAGCCTGACAAACCGCAACCTGGTGCAAAAATATTTTGATAAAAATGTTAATATATTAATAAATATGGTAAATATAAAAACCTTCCACTGGAGCCACCACCTCATTAGTTATGAACCATATGGCTGGATCTACAATAATAAGCAAAGGCTTTTTAAGATAAAATGCGAAGACAGAATAACGAAAACGCACACTTTCTTGAGCGAAGCTTCTTTGGAAGTGCGAAGTATCGATATACATTAGGCATAAAGAAAATGTAGATAATTCCAAATACATATACAGTATAAACATAAAGAATAACGAAAACGCACACTTTCTTGAGCGAAGCTTCTTTGGAAGTGCGAAGTATCGATATACATTAGGCATAAAGAAAATGTAGATAATTCCAAATACATATACAGTATAAACATAAAGTGTAAATCGATGATTTCTTTTCGGGGTAAAAACAATCTAAAAAGTAAAGATCTTTCCCATCAAGGAAATATAATCGAGGTCGAACTATACCAAGGTGAAAATTCCAGGCTTCCTGATATAAGTCTCTTTTAAAACATTTTCATTTCATAAATCTCTAGCTTTCAGGTACGAAAGGTCTTTTACACGAGAAAATACATTAAAATTAATCGCCAAACGGACTAGAGTTAGAATAAAATCAAATACAGAGGGTGTTTACAGTTATGTGAATGCAGATTTAAGGTAGGCTTCCATTGATTCCACTTATCTCTAGAAGTCTGACATTTGGTTGATTGAATTGACAAAACTGCTGAAAGGATTTACCACTGGTGAGCAAAGAACTCTCTCACTAGATTTCATCGCAATAAAAAAGTAGAAAGTTTATTTTGTTTGTTGAAAAAGAATTCGTAATATATTGTTATTTCTCTCCAATTTATAGAATATAATACTATTGATCAAGGAATCCTAGTATTATCCAGCCTCGAAAAAATGATATATGTAAAAAGGTTCTGATGGGGAAGTGTAAAAATCGACGAGTGCTCTGATTATTATTAATGAAAGCGTCGAGAAAGTCAACTATACATACTAATCATTTTACTACGTGGTGAAAAGTGTTAAAATTGAAATAGGTAGGTGTGCATTTCTAAAATATCCCTTAAGATTGTGTTTTAATTATATTATTGTGGCTTATAGGATTACCTTTCTTCAAGAGTCAAATTATAATTGCTGTTGATAAACACCAACATATCATATTACCGCAAAGCTCATCATCGTCTTTTCTCTAGAAAAGAAGTAAACGTTTACTTTAGAACTGAAATCAATACAGTAACTTTGAGAGTTACATCAATAACTTAAAGTCAAAATGCAACCATCGATAACTTTTCCATATTTAACGAATACTAAAAAGTTACATGATGAAAAAAAATGGTATTAAGAAATTGGAATGAAAATTGGAGCTTTTACGTCTTCAATGAACCACAGCAACCAATCTCAAGTTGACAAACCAAGGAGATAATCAAGTGTCAGATTATGATTGCCGCTAGAAATACGAACCTCTTAGAAATTCTCGGACAATGAAACATCTATCATATGTTGTATAATCGAACCAAGTCAAGTCTATGACACAATGGGGTTCCACTTGAATCAAAGGTGTGTACAGGACCTTTAAAAATTGAATCACTGATATTGTTTGTAACTACATAACCTAACAATGGTCAATGAGGAGATTGAAGGTCTGGTAGGTGTGTCCATTGTTACACGCACTCGATTATGTATGGTTCTACAAGGTCCTACATATATTTCACAAGATGACGGCATCTGTGAGCGTCATAACCGATAATTAACGTAATAAGATGCATTGGATCATGAAGGATTTTTTTTTTGGAATGTCCGGGGAATCATGTATGATGGACGTTCAAAAGAAATCATAATTTTTCTGAAGGAAATGTAGAAATTATAGGAAAGGTTTCATACAGGTAAGAGATCTGATTACTCTGAGAGCGCTAACCAGTCATATTTTTAGAGAATAGAGTGAGAGATTCAAAAAGGCTTTGAGGAGTGGAATTTTGAATGAAGAGAAATATATGAAGCTACATCACTCTATATTTATACCCCGTGTATTAACCTGTATAAAGCTTACGCAAGACAATTGTTATCTGAAAAGTTCCTAGCTATAACAGTGGCTATCATAAATTAACAATTTGTGGGTAATTATTCACACTATCAATAAAGATATCAAATGATAACATATTGGGGTTGCACAGAGGATAATGTAATAAATATTAAAGAGCATTCTAACGTCAAGATTCAAAAATATCTGAACAATAATTCTTAATTGAAAGATTCGATCTTCTTCAAGTAAAGAATTATTGCTCCCACATTGTCCTGCTCATTTATCATTTTCTCCAGATACCATAAAATTTCATACTTCGAACGATACCATCTAAAGAATCCATTTGGAAAATAAAAAAAAAGGTTTGTAACATGACGAGCTTCTACAACGCAAGTATAATGGTCAATTTTATAAGAGCATCGATAACAAATGAAAGAAGATGAATTTATCCGAGTATACACCTTGAATATCATTGTATCTCAACTTCACAGCTTGAATGATACCAGCGAAATGCTTATCCACTATGGCAGAGTTAAAAGTGACTACAGAAGAAATTATTCGAGTTTGATTATCTTGTGGCCAAAGATGGGAGTAGCGCTCACTATTTAGAGTGTTCTTTGAAAATAAATTTGGGTGTAAAAATTAGATCAATAACAAATTAGAACATAAGAATGATTCTTATATTAATAAATTAGAGTATGTTTCGACTTTGGAAAGAATAAGTAGATGGCAACCATTTATATCGCAATTGGAACCTAGTGCTCAAAACTACCTAGGAGAAATTACGCTCTAACAATATTGAATTATAAACAATGATTCATCTATCTTTATGCAAGGCAAGGTTGAGTGTTGGGATTTCAAACCTTGAGAAGTGAACATAGTTTCTTTGCCAAGAAATATTAAACCTGAATATGGAAAATTTGGAAATTAAACGCTAAAAGGAGAAGAAGATCACAGATAAAGGCTAACTCCATAAATTAGTTTCGAGAAAATAATGAACAAACTTAGAAAAATGAAATAAGTGTAATTATCTAATTTATCTTTCATTATAGGTAATACTAATGTATTGAGAAAAACAAAATAAAATAATCGAAATCATATAGAATATTTTTTATTTACATAGCATTGTAACAAAAGCATTTAAAGAGCATAAATAAGCAAATATATTATCATATGTATGATACAAAATTATTTGTACAGCAAATCTTTAGAATCTTTAACAATTTTTTAATGGTGACCATAGCCTCCATATCCACCAAGGCCATAGCCGGCACCATATCCTCCATAACCAGCACCATAGCCGGCACCATATCCGCCATAACCAGCACCATAGCCGGCACCATATCCGCCATAACCAGCACCATAGCCAGCACCATAACCAGCTCCATAACCAGCTCCATAGCCGCCATATCCAGCTCCATAACCGTGGCCGCCATAGCCTCCGTGAGAAATGTGGACAGATCCAGCGCCGAAGCCCTTGTAGGGAGAGGCCATGACAGCGGCAGCGGGCAGGGAGGCCTGGGTGCCAGGCTCGTTGGTCTTCACAACAGCACGGAATCCATGGCCGTCAGCGACGTACTCCACCTTACGGGCACGTCCATCGATGTCAGCCAGGTTGTAGGAGCCGTGGACGTGGTGGCCTCCTTGTCCAGCCTCCTGACGGCCATTGGTGGCGCCATGATTGTCAACAATCTGGTAACCGAAGGCGTAGTTGCCATGGTCCTGGATACCATTGTAATGTTAAAATTTAAACCGCTTTTTTATACTCTAGTATAATCAATAATGGTAGATTATTTTAATATTTTCTTTCTTACACGCTGAAATAAACTTTTTAACTATTCAATCCAGAATAAAAATACTCACATCCTGCTTCCTGAAGTTGGAGCTGGCTCCTCCATGGTGGAGATGAGCCTGAGCGGCCAAAGCGAGGGAGATCAGAAGGCAAACCTGAAAAATTCCGAAGTTATTAAGGTGGGTTATGATTTTTTTTTCAGTTTGTGAATATTTTAATCTATTTGCAAGTGAGCAATATAATCCACTAGATAACTATATAATTATTCCTATGTTCATTCTGTTTGTATAGGTTCCATTTGAAAATGTATTCTTAGTAAAGATGTGCAATGATATTATAAAAAGAAGTATCTTTATAGAAATTTTATAAGTTTCAGATTTATTTATAATATAATGGAATAACAATGTATACTCTTATTTAAAAAAATATAATATTTCTCTACTTTCTATTCTTATGTGTTATGAATGAAATTTTATATATATGTATATATTCTGTATAAATCAGATTCATTGAAAAACAGAGAAAATATGAATTATTTTTTCAAATTAAGATGAATTATAGATAAAATAGTGGTTTAAAATCAGAAAAAAAGGTTTATAATACCATATTGAAATGTAGAATTCTAAAATGGATTTTATTCAATATATAATAATGATGTTATTGAAGAGAAAGTGCTTATCCTTATATACCGTTATGAGAAATCAACAAATTAACTTCTTATATAGATTTTATAATAATCGTATATTATAATCTGCTTTTTGATAAAACTATGGTGTCAATCCTGTCAAAAAATAGTTTGCAAAGAGATTTAATCAGACTCTACTGATGTGAAATCTCAATATGGATTTTAATGATGAAATCTTTTCAAATGCCTCAATTTTTATTTTCTCCTGACAAGAACAAAATAGGTTGTCCCAAAAGTTCGTAAACACTTGCAACAAAAAATTGATATTCTAATATTATTCGCCATAATATTATTCATTAAAGGATAAAATTGCTATAAAGTATAAAATATATAAAATATAAACGGTATAAATGCGTTTTTTTATTCGTGAAAATTGCAAATTTTCGGATCTTTACAATCCTTCCACAGGCATAAAGAAACGGATTGCTACCGTTTATACTTTTATAATATCATAATACTAATTGCCGTTATGTATAATGTTTTTGTATTGGGTATAAAGTAATTGTATTATGTATTCACCGTAATAATATTATTCACAAAGTAATAAGAAAAAACAACGTTTTAAGAAAAACACGAATTTTGTCGAAAGGTCGAGATAATAAAAAGATTTACTTGTCAAAATATCTTTAATTTCAATAAATTTAATCGTTGTGTGTAAAACGAAATACTATTACTTCTGGAATAACCTTATACAAGTTACTTTATACTTGTAATTTTATCGATACATCGAGATTATAAAAAGATTTATTGGCTCAAGTATTAAAGCTAAAACAAGAATATTTCTTTTAAAAGAAACCTTTCCCTGGAGGCTTAATTTTCTTGTTTTAGTATTGATTCAAGGAATTATTATATCGAAATGGCTGAAGTATCTTTAATTTGAATAAATACAATCGTTGCATGCAAAACGGAACACTATTATGAATATCTTTCAAAAAGTTGATATAGAAGCAGACAAAGGGAGATATAGTTGTACAGAGCTGGTGTACCTACCTTGGCGATCATGTTGCCGGACAATGTGACAGTGGGACAGTGGCGGCCACTTATATAGCACCCACGACAGCAAGGGCGGAGGTCGCCTGACCTCGTGTGATCCACACCCTTCTTATCGACCTAATTATCTTATGGCTACCAATTCCTAAAGGTAAAAAAACCTTTAAAAGTATTTTTATCGGTAATCATTCTAACCTTACCGATTGTGTAAGATTACCAAATAGTTTTTGTTCAATTGGAATACATTATCGTTCTCCTTTTCATGTTTTTTTCTAATCGCCTTTAGCCTTTTTGTCTAAGCTATCGAATTACAGTATCTAAAGTAACTCTCTTGCTTTAACCTAACTTTATAATACACAGAAATTCAAAGATTCATTTATTATAGAATGTTCAAATGAATTTTAACCTTATAGGCATTTTCATCATTAAAATATATTTTATTTTCAAATTTTATATATAAAAAGGGGGAAGTATAAAAAAGAGAGAATATTTAAAAGAAATGTTGGCATTTTATATAATTAGTATTACTATTTATTTCTTTTCAAAATGTAGCGCATGCTTTTTAAAATTCGTATTATAAATAAAATAAAATGATTTTCTGTATAAAATTATCTAATTTCAGAGCTATCCTATTTATTCTATCTATATTTTTTTTAATGCGAAAACGAACTAATTTTCAATTGGTTCCACAAAGTGAACTCTCTAATAACTTTGACTTTTTAAAATATGTTTCAAAGAAAGGCGTGTACATAGAGAGTATGGTTATTATCAAAATTTGGTTGCTTATTATTAAATGAAAAAACAACTTGATAGATTGGTTTCGCGTGAAATTTAGGAATATTAGACAAATTAAATTTTTAAGCCAAACATAAAAGGTAAGTTCAACGCCATTTCAGTTACAGTGACTGAATCAAAACTCAAGACTGTGCATGGAAGTAAATTATAAGATTGATTATAATTTAGAGATTGTCTTTAGTTCTTCCAGAATTGTTCCAGATTAGGAAAAATATGAGACTAAGTTTACCATCCTCTGCAGCAATATAAATATCTCTAGTTAGAAAGAAATGGTCGGAAATAACCGGATTATAAGAATTACAATCTGATTACAAGGTTTGTCATCTCTAAAGTAAATAATTATGAACCGTTATCATATCTTGGATATCTAAAATTAAACTTTAATTGGTGTAAAATATTCTAACTCAAATAAGAGATCTAAAAAAATAGTACAAATGTGAAATTGTTGAATAAGTTTTGAATAAATTAAGAAAAAAGGCATACTCCTTATAGTGCAACTGAAATTTGTGATGGCTTGCACTATCTATCGGAATAAATATCAACTATTTATTGATTTTTTTTATTATTCCAGAATTAGCCAAATACCGTTTCTTGATTGATCAAGAAAAGCTAACCATGTAAGCATTTATGGCTGTCGGCCCTCGAGGTGCAAGCTGTACCTCAACGACCAAACAAACTGGCCATTCAGGCATCCTGAAAAATCATGAAACGGTTAGTTAAGGTCAGAAGTGCGTGCGACCGCAAAATAATGTAATTTTCTTCAAATAAGAATTAACGAAATAATGAGATCTAGCAAAGCGAGGTTTTAAAAGTGATGAGAGTGGAATTTACTAGTATGTTCCTTCATCAAAACGTTAATCGATGCAACGACTCATTGCATCGTGTGATTATTTTCTAGGCCAGAGTTCAGCAAGCCTTTGAGTCGGAAGAGTAAAAAATTTCAAAGTTTTCAAATACCACAATTTTTGTTCTTGCCAATAATATATAGAACTCGCATAAATAATATTTAGGTATGGAACTATATAAAGAGCCTCAGCCTCACATCCATAGTCGCATGTGGCTCGCGAACTGCAGTTTACCGACCCTTGTTCAAGGATATTCTAGAAAGAAATGATCGAATCAATAAGATATGATAGTGCAAATTATTAAAAAGGTCAAAATAACATACTCAATAAAATAAGCGACTCTAGAAGTGACTCAAATTACAATTTCTACAAACATGCAAAACCTCACTATGCTTACCAGACTCTGGCACAAATTGCACATTTTGGATAATCTTTGAATTCTCACTCAGTTTGTAGTCCTAACCTGGCTTCATAAATTTAAACTTTTTTAGTAATTTAAATAATTCTTTACATGGAAAAACCTTCTATATTAATAAATATTTAGTCCAAGCTCTTAGTGTCCAATAAAGATGCGGCAATTTACAAAATTCAAAATAACAAATTAAAAAAAAAGAACTCCACCAGTGAGTTCAAATATCCTAACGTTTCACTAGCGCATTTGTAAGTGAAAAAGTCGCTATTCTTTCTACATTTGTTGCACTTGCAGTAAATCTAGTCGCCACTATTACCCACCATGATTATTATTATGGCCTGTATATATACTATGGATGAAAAAAAAGGTCGATTTCACTATATTTCTTAACTTTGTCATTAAAACGTAATACGTATAAATTTCAACACATTAGCTAATTGTAATTAAATGTATTGAAATGAAAGTACACATATTTGAGAATCCGATATAATTTCCAATTTCCAATTCACGACATCCTGAGAGAGAATTTAGCAATTGTCATAAATCCTGATAGAGAATTAACATTAAATACTGTTATAATAAAATATATATTTAAAATATATGCAATTCTGCTGTCCTCAAATCTTATGTCCATAGTTCATCTAAAATACCCATCCCAAGAGTCTAGCATCAGTATAACGATAATAGGAAGATCAAAAAATGAAATATTACAGCGGTATGGTAGATTAAACTGGCGAACCCGCTGGGAGGGTTCACCACTGATGAACCAGGCTCTCCCATTAATTTTTCATTGCAGTAAGGGCAGTAGAAATTGCTTAATTTTAAAGGAATCTTGCGCGTCTATAATAGTTTCGAATTTTCATAAAATAGTGTTAAAGAAAATTTAACATTGATAATAAACTCTATAAAATAAATAATAATTCCATAACAATTTACCATTGATCATAAAACCTGAATGAAGAATACACTTAGCAATAATAATAAAATTTTAATATGGAGAATTTAGCAGTGAACATAAAACAATCCTGGTAAAATTTAACTTTGATCATAAAATCTAGATAAAGAGAATTTTGTATTGATCATAATACTTATTGATATTAACAATAATTTATTTTATTATTACCTATAAGCACGAAATCTATCAAGCTATTGTGCTATATTAGAATTATTTACCTATATATCTTTAATTATTTACACGATGAATTAGTATACTTTGATCTAAGCCAAAAGGCCGAGAAGCGATGAATTAGTAGGGATTTATAAATCAGTGTACAAATAGCTCTAAACATGCCAAAGTTTTCATAAGATTGAGTATATACAGAAAGATCGCATTATGTCAATGTAAACAAGTACAATTTGGTTAGTTAGAGGGCAAGCCAACAAAAGAAGCACTTATTAAAATTAACAATGATAATAAAAAACCCTGATAAAGAAT
Organism: Cordylochernes scorpioides; assembly: GCA_030710605.1. Taxonomy (NCBI): domain Eukaryota; kingdom Metazoa; phylum Arthropoda; class Arachnida; order Pseudoscorpiones; family Chernetidae; genus Cordylochernes; species Cordylochernes scorpioides. The sequence continues at coordinate 7,318,282 of CP092885.1, read as the reverse complement.
ATACCAACATTGGTCATTGAACCTTAATAAATTATGTAGTGCAATGATCTTATATATATTCTGAATTACATAATGAATATATTTTCATTTAGGGAATCAAGGTCTCTATGACCTAAATAAGACAATATCTCAAAAGAGTATCGAATTGTCACCAATTTGTAAGATATCAACTGGCTTTAAGACATATTGTGACATGGGCGAAAATGGATTTTTCTGGGTAATCACAAGAGGCAAGAACAATGGATCGAGTGAGGTAAATATCCAGACCTTCATCAAGATAGGTGTTGATGAAAAAAAAGGCTACATTGTACATTTGGTGTATAATGAAGCATATTTGTATTTTTTTTTTATTTTAGAAGAAAATGACAAAACCGTCAATGCCTTACTCTCATGTTGAAATCTAGATAGAGGCTCTGGTGTTTTTTTTTTTTTTAATATAGATATACCTTGGCTTTGTTAGTTGAAAACTGGCTTTGTTTTAGTAGGAATTCTCAAATCTCTCCCCACGTATCCTTTATTATGATGACCAAAATAATATATATATTAAAATGACGGCAAATTTTGATCAAATAGGTTTATTTAAATTCAATATTTCGACGAGGCTGTTCGCTTATTTTCTTCTAGGAAAATTCAAACTCTTTGTAAGCCTGTATCAAAAAGAATTGCTCGATATTCAATATATATAATAGAAAAAATAAATAAATAAAAAGGCCAGGTGTTGATCATTAAAATAAAGAAGGCATATCCAGGAGTACATGTTTCTGTTCCGCTAGATGGCGCTCTGCCATCAAAAAAGAACATGTGCTCCTTGTCAGGATATGCCTTCTTTATTTTTATATATCAATTATTTTTTTTTCAATTATAAAGGTATTACCTTATCCCCCCCATTTGCATTCCTTACGCACTTATATCCGATCAAGATCTGTTTAGATCCATGAAATGCTTTTTTTAGGGTGAAAATTTGAACTATTTAATGGACAGATCCGAATTTCAGCAATCATTAGGCCTTGATATTCTTTTTTCGAAGATTTAATTTCACTTTGTGAAATATTTCATATTTTTATTCGAAATTATTTCCAATATATTCGTCCAGCCAATATGCAACCGTATCAATGCTAATTGTTCTTCTTATTTCTATATGACAATATGTTGTTTCAAATATATAATAATCCATTAAAAACAATTTTGTGGTACATCATTAAAAAAATCTACGAATGTTTGAACACCATATTATTTTATATATTCAAGCTTTGATATTTAGTAACATCCCTGAATCAACATGTCCAGGAGAAAAAGCTTCGTCGTAGAATATTTTGGTCGAAACGATCCATACAGTCATCAATATTTCGAAACTATTATAGACGTGTATGATTATTTTTTTAAAAATAAACAAATTCTAATATCCTTACTGCAATAGAAAAATTAATGGAGGGGCCTTGTTCATTAGTGGTGAACCCTTCCATTAATTTTTCCATTGCAGTAAGGGCAGTAGAAATTGTTTATTTTCAAAAAGAATCATAAACGTATATAATAGTTTCGAAGATGGCGCGCTAATGCATCATAACATTCAAACAGTCTTTAAAAATTGGCAGATACTATAAACTGTGTTCAATTTCATATATCTAAGATCTGTATTTAGCAAGTCAGAACACAACAGTCCATGAGCCAAGTCTGGGGATTAAGCAGGGCTGTGTTTAAAAGACATCTACAAAATGTAGGTTTCATTCCTATTTTCGTCCAGATATTGAAATGTTAAAAGTAAAGTATTTAAATTAATTCACAAGGCGATGTGTGTGTGTTTTATAATATCTCTCTAATTTATTATATTGATAAAAATATAATTTTTAATATTATATCTATATGGTAATTTAAGCCAACAAACCCATATTGTATATAACTTATAACAAGATTTTAATGTTGTATAGTAGAAACACATCTGTAAATGGTTATATGCATGATTGACGTGTGTCATTACATCATCATATGTAATGTACTGTGTACAAACTGAGGATAAATAAATAAAACTCTGTAATAGATTAAGAGTTGAGCTAAGCAAGAGATAGAAGTCATAACTAGGGCCTCCAATCCCGGAGCCAAATAATGATCCCGAAATCCCGGGATTCTGCTCGAAAAATCCCGGGATTACTGGTTTATGAATGAGAACCAGCGCAAAAATATATTTTTCTTATCTAGCATTTTGGTAATCAAACAGATGATGAGGTAGCACACTTTTGACGCTTTGTTTATACAGCTGCATTTCGGGTCTTTTTTTTTTCTGAGAGATTTGAAATTATTTTCATGCACTAATAACGAAGGGTTATTCTGCAAGATATTTCCAAAATGGCAGCCTCTAGAATGAGAGTACGCAGCAGTATACATGGAGGGGGCCCCAGTTTTTCTTGACATGCAAATAGTGGCTTCTTAGATAGTAGCGGCATCCCATTATTTTTGTGGCGGACCTGTGTGTAACATGGACCCGCCACTTACTTCTTATCTGGGCTCCAAATTGTTTTATACTCAGTCTAGCCATAAATATTATTACAAAACCAAATCAGTGATAAAAATTTAATTTGACCGCGTTAAGTATTCAAAATCAGTAGTTGTTATTTGAATATCTCGTGCACACGTGCTTAGAAAAAAATCGAAATATATGTTTTTTGATAATGGGTTTGGATATTAAAGAAAACCGTATATACCCTCTAACAAGGTAGGCCAAAATCTTTCACCCTTTTTAAACTTTTACAGAATTTGAATATTACGCGTCAATTTGTTTATCGAACCATTGAAAGGTTCAACAAGGCTGGCACTATTAATGACCTTGAAAGATCTGGTCGACCGCGCGTGCAACGGACGCAAGCAGCTATAAAAGCCATTCGCGAAAGAATTCGTCGAAATTCACGCCGCAAACAAAATATCTTAGCAAAGCAGATGAATTTAGCTCCAAGAACCGTTTCCAAGATAATCAATGAAGACCTTGGACTGAGAGCTTTCAAACGACGCACAGGTCATTTGATAACCTCTGCTCTTAGAGATATTCGAAGGGTAAGATCAAAAATATTGTTGGCGCGGTATGATGGTCGGTGGCATGAGAGAATCCTTTTCATAGACGAGAAAAATTTCACCGTCGAAAAAATTATTAATCGTCAAATTGATAGGATATATGCTCGTAGCTCTCTAGAAGCTTCTTTGAAAGTCAGGAAACTTGAAAAAGTCACCATTCTTCTTTTGTCGTGGTTTGGTGGGGAGGTAGCTACCAAGTTGTAACAGATCTCCACTTCTGTGCCAAAGGGGTAAAAACTACAGCTAAAAACTATCAAGAAGATATTTAGAAACAAATAGTAAAGCCTCTGAATAAAAACATGGTTAATGGAGAATATTGTATATTTCAACAAGATTCAGCTCCTGCTCACAAAGCTAAGTCAACTCAACATTGGTTGGAGACGAATGTTCCGGAGTTCATATAAACCAATGAATGGCCCTCTGGAAGCCCTGATTAAAACCCCTTGATTACAGCTTGTGGGCATATTTAGAGGAGAAGGTATGCTCTAAAAGTTATCATAATTTGGATAAATTAAAATCAGCATTGGTGAGAGCAATAAAAGAAATACCCTTAGAAAAGGTGCGTGCCGCCATAGATCAGTGGCCCGAACGTTTGAGATCCTGTGTCAAAAATAAGGGAGGATATTTTGAATGATTGTATATATTTAAAATCTATGTCCTATTAGCTAATAAAATATGTATTCATATCCCATTAGTTTTTGTTCTTAATCATTTATTTTATAAAATTGTTCGTAACAAAATTTATGGCTAGACTGTGTATATATTTTTTAAAATCTATTTTTATACTCTCCATCCTGTACTCTGTATGCATGGGTCATCATGAACGCACTGCTCTGCTGTTCATTTTGTGAAACCCTCGCTAGCTTTTTTGTCATTTAAACATTTGACTGCAGAAGCAACAGTAAAGTTTCTTCTAGAGGAGCTGCAAGCACAATCTCATTCTCTCAGAAAAGATCTGCAAAAATCTTTTCAAAAGAGAATTTTAGAAGAGCGATGCAATAAAACATCTTTAGTCCTCCAATATCTGCACAATCCGCAAGCACAGTTAGAAAAAAAGAAGATGGTCAAAGACTTTAGCGTGAAATTGCTTTTGCGTCTTAAACCATTACAGGAACAAATGGCCGAAGTAAGAATTTAGGCTGATAATTCGCAACATCCTCGGAGTTTACAAGAACGCCATGAGCCATCACAATCGAATGACCATCTTACAATTGAGCGCCGATTGCAAGAAGCTATTGAGGTTGCCTCTTCAACTTCAATTGCAATACCTACACTAGACTCCGCATCCTACTCAACTATGATTAACCACGAACTTAATATTGCTGCTCAGTCAGGCAAACGAGGACCCCATTTAGAGAGTGTGTATCAATACTTGCTGACAATTCCTCCAACGTCTGTGGAATCGGAAAGAGTCTTCTCCTCCTCTGGATACCTATGCAATAAGATACGTTCTAGTTTGCATGATGACACTCTTGACAAATTATCTTTCCTACGCTCAAATATTTCTCGAAATTGAATTTTTATCCTTAAAATAAAGTAATTCATGGTTTTTGAAACGGTGCTGTCTTCTTTCTAAACATTAATACATAGTTGAGCAAAATTCAATAATGATTACATTTTCTATAATCACAATTGCAAATAATCATGATTACATTTGCTATAATTACAATTACAAGTAATTTTAATCACAATTGTGTGTGCTATCATTATATATAGAATTACGAGTAATTATGTTTACAATCTAATGCAATTAATTTTTTTTGCAAAGTAATGCATTGCAAGGTAATCGTAATTACAAGGTAATGTATTACTTTGAATGGATTACTGACAAACACTGCATTAAGAGATGTGGTCTAAGAGTTCCAAGAACAGTAATATATTTCCAGATGTGTGTACAGTAATTGACAGGTAATTTCAAACTGTAACCCAAAAGCAATGATTTAGTTCATAAGCAGGCGCAAAATATATGGCTTTCAGGTTGTTTTCATCGAAGTAAGTGCCACGTCATTGGCACTATATAAAAGAAAAAAATAAAAATATAACGAACGAAACGATATACCTCTTGGCGTAGAAAGACGAAAATGTTTTTCAATCCCGAATCCCGGGATTGAAAATATGTACCGGGATTGGAAGCCCTAGTCATAACGTCTAAAATCGAGATAGATTTAGAATTCCCACAACAAGGTCTAAAAATGGAAACTGCCACAGCGCCAGAGTAGAATTTCACCAGACGATCCACGCCCCCTTTCACATCTGGTGAAATGCAAAACCCCGTCCTAGCTAGAAATGCAGTTAGTTCATCCTCAGCCGAGCCCTCGTCGGTTGTACCCAAGGTCTACCTCATCGACCATATAGCCCAGTAAGAACTCTTTTAACTCCATCTTTTGCTCCTAGCTCAACTTTTATCTGTTAACGGAACTTTCTTAATGCAACTGTGTCTTCGTTTTTTGTGTGAACATCCCCAAGCTTTCCACTCTGCCTCGACCACGACTGCCTGTACTTTGTGAGAACTTTTAAAGGTCTTCCAAGGTGCAGAGAGGAACTAGAAAACTCCACATCCTGACTGTTCCTCTCGGTCAACACAGTATAGCGAGAGTTGACAGGAACTCACACCACAGTTTAAGTCGACTGGATACCTCATCACAGATTTAGTCGTCAAGATTCTACAAGAATCTACAGTAACTCAACTCATTACATCTATGCATTTCTTTTTTTCAAAAATACATACCAAATTGAAGCATATTATGAATTTTATAGTTAAAAATGTTTTTTTCCTTTTACATTAGCAGTCTAAAAGTTGCAATGGAATCCATTATTATGAACATGTTTTTCACACAAATTTTCTTATAATAATATAATACGGTAGTATAAATGAATATCTTCGGAGACATAATTGAAACTAATATCTTTTATATCGAAATACTTTTTATTTTTATAAGTTATTTTGATAAATAATGAGATAGATATAAAGATAGAGTGCTTGTTGTGTGGAAATTAAAATCTTCAAAATGCATAAATAATAAATCAAGATATATATTTTTTGTAAAAATAAAGTTTTATTTGAACCTATTTTCAAAAATGATTCCAAAAAGTTTTTTTTTGTCTGACAAAGTAGATACAAATTTAATGAACGTACATTTTGCTAGATCGTGCAACTGGTGTTGCAACCATTATAAAAATTCTGTTGCATGATCTGAAGCTTCCCTTTCATCTTATAATACTATATCACCATGTAAATTCTTCTTTTCTTCACTTAAAACCCTTTTCAAACATGAATAAATATTAATTTTAATATAATTTTGATAAGGCACAATTTGTGTTATAGTTTATAAACACAAGGTAAAAAGACCAAATCCGAATAAATAAATAGTGTGTGACGTTTCGGTAACAGCTTTGTTACCATCTTCAGGCAAAAGTATTGAATGAGAAATTTTACCAAAGCATTTTTACACACTTGATAACAGTAACTATTTAAAACATGCTGTGGTAAAATTTCTCATACAGTACTTTTGTCTGAAGATGGTAACAACGCTGTTACCGAAACGTGGCACACTATTTATTTATTTGGATTTGGTCTTTTTACCTTGTATTTAATATAATTATGAAAATAATTTATCATTTAAACTTTCTGAGTTAATGGATTTTATGATATAGCTAAGTCTTAGCAAACCATTATAGTTTGTATGAATAGAAGAGATATATGAGGGCTGAGAGTATGAAATATCTTCTATTTTATTCCGAAGAGAGAAAGCCTCAGTACTTTATTAAAAAGATTCAAGAAGATAAATATTTTTTATCTCTTTTAATGCAAACACTCATACGAATGATTTTACAACCTACATGATATATTGGGTTTGAAATTCTAAAAATTTATATATTCAATCATGTTATAACTCTAAACGCAAATTTTGCGTTTTCTTGTACCTCTTTCGTGTTAATGGTCGGAAGTGTATATAGAATTCCAATTTATGCGAAGTTGAGTTATTCAGGTCACGTTAGCTATATCTATTATTAGAAATTTCAAATTTGTAACCATTTTAATGTACATGTGTTATAAGTTAATGTGAAGATGAGTTGTAAATTGAATAATTTTTCTCTACATTGAATTCAGATAGGTGCTACCATTTTACAATCTTTTGATATCAATAATCGACATATTGTATAATAATTGATATGGTAGGCGGAAATGATTCGACAAATATGAATGACCAAACTTATGAACAGAGCCATTATTATAGCCGTTAATATAACCAGATTCTATTCATCTATGATCCTATCTGTAAAAGGAATTATATATTTATAGAGAGCCTGAAGAACAAGTCCGGAACACCCAGCGTCCTTTGCACTGAATTCCATTCAATTATGCATACCAATGCATATCTTTTAAATAATTCTTAAATCAATTGACATAAATTATTTCAGACTGGATGTTCGCACCTATTATGTAATTTTTTTTTACTTTAGCTAAATATGAAAATTTTGATTGTATAAAACTGCCAGCAGGACAAATAAACCAGTGTGTTTGTATTCGGTCTTCGAATCTTTCAAGTTCTTTGAGTCTGTGCTCCAATTATTTAGCGTTAGGAGATTAACCTAGTCAAAGAGGTTAGACGTTACTCATGTAGTCAGAAGGTTTTATAAAGATTCGAACATCTCTTATTAAAGGGTGATAATCAGCTGGAGATGTCTGGCCTATCTAGATACAGTCCACCAAATCAAAACATAAAGTACTAGCCAGGCTTATAGACAAAGGAAGTGACAAAGATTCCTAGCTATTGCTGCTAGGCCCTCATACGCTACCGCCTACTTGAATAATATTTTCTTTTTGAACAAATCAATTTTAAATTAAAACCTCTTAGTAATCAAAATCATATACTGGAAGAAGGAACATGAGAGTAGCCATGTGATACTGATCTAACTCTTGCTAGTCAGAAGCCTGGTAATTATGAGTTATGATCATTGGTCGCCAACTGTGACACCACTTTTCATATCCTTTTACATCACTAAAATATTACTTTGCAGCAGGAAAATGCCAAGATGAAGACAGAATTTGAACATTATAAAATATAACGAATAAAGAAAAATTTGAATAAGGAAGCTTTTTCCTTCACCAAAAACATTTAATAGTATAGATCTAAGACTTCTAATAAATAACGAATTTTAAGTAGTAGTTTAACTTGTATTTTAAATATATTATTTGCCACAATATTGCATAGACATTCCTGGAAATATACCTATGTGTATATGGCTATTTGAAGTGAATAATAAAAATGTATCGAGTAGACAAACATTTTTATTCAATTTTATTTACAAAGCATTGCAACAAAGTAGTTTAATAGCATAAATAAGCGAATGTACGTTCAGATGTATGGTACAACATTATTTTTACAGCGATTTGACAAGTCGAAGTTTAATGGTGACCATATCCTCCATAGCCACCAAGGCCATAGCCGGCACCATATCCGCCATAACCAGCACCATAGCCAGCACCATAACCAGCTCCATAACCAGCTCCATAGCCGCCATATCCAGCTCCATAACCGTGGCCGCCATAGCCTCCATGAGAGATGTGGACAGATCCAGCGCCAAAGCCCTTGTAGGGTGAGGCCATGACAGCGGCAGCGGGCAGGGAGGCCTGGGTGCCAGGCTCGTTGGTCTTCACAACAGCACGGAATCCATGGCCGTCAGCGACGTACTCCACCTTACGGGCACGTCCGTCGATGTCAGCCAGGTTGTAGGAGCCGTGGACGTGGTGGCCTCCGTGTCCAGCCTCCTGACGGCCGTTGGTAGCGCCATGGTTGTCTACGATTTGGTATCCGAAAGCGTAGTCACCGTGATCCTGTGCAAATTTATATTTATGAAATCTATAAACATAACACCTTTTCATTTCAAGCATATTTAATAATGTTAATTCCTATTCAATTCGAGAGATATTTTAAATAATAGATAACAATCACTATCTCTCTATAATGAAGCAATTGAACATGCCAAAAAGGCATGTAGAAAAAACGCTCGAAAATCATAAAAGCGCATTCTGATAAATTCTAATAAATTTACAACTGTAACATTAATAAGGCTATGATTCTTCTTTAGCATGAAAATGTTACAATTTTTCTGTTAAATTTCAATTTTATAAACAAATCTTATGTATTTTAAATCATTTCGTTTCTGCTCTACAATCATATTGACAAATGTTCACCTTTGATCAAGTAAATGTGATCATCATGGTGAATATGGTAAGAATCAGTGATCTGTGATAGTTCAATATGTATATATAGAGAGTGTGTGTGACAAAATAATTTTAAAAATGAAATAAATTCATCATTCTAATTATATGAAAAAATAGCTTTAGAAAAACGATTTCAGGTTTAGGTAAAATTCGATATATATTTATTTACAGAAATAATATTATTGAATATGATAGTTTTAATGTCTATTGTTTTGGATTCATTTTTATTGTATTCATCTTAAGTTTTATCTCTTAAGAATCTCAATTTTATCTCATTTATTTTGTGGTTTATTGTCTGAAAAAAGGGAATTACTTGAAGGCCTCTTAGGTGTAAATAAGAAAATTAATCTAAAAAAATATTGATTGTGATTCACTGTGATTAACAGAATTTCAATTGTAAAATATTTTTTGATGTCTAACATTCTGCTTCCTGAAGTTGGAGCTGGCTCCTCCATGGTGGAGGTGAGCCTGAGCGGCCACAGCGAGGGAGATCAGAAAGCAAACCTGGAAACATCACAGAAAATGTTAATATATCATATATAGCAGCATTAGTTAATTTGATAACGATTTTTTTTTATCAAAAGTACGAGGTGTGTTCAAAAAGTATCGCGACTTTTGAATTTTCGCAGGTTACGTATATTCGAATTTCGATCTTTTTGTGGCTTTATGTTGGTACTCATGTATCTCACTTATGCCGCCAAGCTCGGCCATTTTGAATTTTCACTTAATTGTTGACAGTTGCTTTGCTTGCAGGTGTTTTGGATCGTCTTCGATTTTTACCTATTAAAAAAATGGATCAAAGAACCTGTATCAAATTTTGTGTGAAAAACGAAATTAAGTGCGCGGATGCATTCCGAATGTTGACTGTGGCATACGGAGAAGCTACCTTGGACCGAAGCAACGATTATCGGTGATACAAAATGTTCTCTGAAGGCCGAGAAGATGTGAACGACGAAGAGCGTGCCGGACCCCGAGCACTTCAACAACAGATGAAAAAATTAATGAAGTGGAGAAAATGATATTGGCCAATCGTCGAATCACCGTTAGAGAATTTGCTCAGGACCTAAACATATCGATTAGCTCGTGCCATTCGATTTTTATCAATGATTTGGGCATGAGACGGGTCGCCGCGAAATTCGTGCCAAAATTGCTCAATTGCGACCAAAAACAGCATCGCATGAACATTGCTAATGAGATGTTGGACTCTGTCCGCGTCGACCCAAATCTGCTCCAGAGGGTCATAACTGGTGACGAAGCGTGGGTTTATGGTTATGACGTGGAAACCAAAGCTCAATCATCTCAATGAAAGCTGCCGCACGAACCAAGACCGAAAAAAGCGCGCCAAGTTCGGTCGAATGTGAAAGTTTTGCTGAAAGTTTTCTTCGATTGCAGGGGCGTGGTGCACCATGAGTGCTTGCCACAGGGTAGAACGGTCAATAAGGAATATTACCTGCAAGTTATGCGCAATCCGCCAGAAACGCCCGGATTTGTGGAAGAACAAAAATTGGCTTTTGCACCACGATAACGCCCCTGCTCATACATCGTTGCTTGTGCGCGACTTTTTGGCCAAAAACAACACAATAATGATGCCGCAGCCACCGTATTCCCCAGAACTGGCCCCCTGTGACTTTTTCTTGTTCCCTAAACTGAAGAGGCCCATGAAAGGACGATGTTACGCTACGCTTGACGAGATAAAGATGGCATCGAAGGAGGCGCTGAAAAAGATTTTAAAAATAGATTTTTTGAAGTGCTTCGAAGATTGGAAAAACCGTTGGCACAAGTGTATAATTTCTCATGGGGATTACTTTGAAAGGGACAAAATAGGTATTCATGAATAAATAAATAATTTTTGAAAAAACACAAATGTCGCGATACTTTTTGAACACACCTCGTATATAACATTTGAAAAATATTCTTTTAAATTGTATAATTTTCTGATAATATTACAACCAATTTTGAGTCCATCATTTAATAAGGCGAAACATTTTTTTTTTCACAAGGAAAGGCATTAATGCTTACTTTGAATATGTTGAATAAATCTTATATCATACAATATCACCTATAAATACATATTTTTTTTCCAATTAGACACAGTATATAATTAATTCTCCATTCTCATTTATTGTATCGCATAGTTTTTTCATATTTAAACTCGTTCAACAATTAATATATTAATATAGATATTCCATTATAATCTCTTCTTTTTCATCCATATATATTTTGAAAATAGACATTAATTTGGTCGTAAAATGAATTTGTGTTTTGTTTGAGAGAGATAGATTTCAATGATCAGAACATTCTTTTTCAAAATATTTCTATTTTAATGTTGAAAAATTTCTATATATCGATATTTTAGAATTACACACACATATAGGGAAAGGTGTTTCTTCTGGTACTTATATATTTAATAAAGAGAAATTTTCTGGAAAAGGATTTATTTCTTTCAATAATAAGGCAACTTTCAATTTCTATTTTCAGATTATATTATCTGGTGTTTACTTCTTTGGATTAATTTTTTATAATAGAACAATGATTGATTAACTGAGATATTTCTGACTTTATACTAGTATATAAACTATTGTAAATACTATAGCTTCTCTCTTTCACATGCAATTATTACATTACATCCGATATCGTGTTTTGAAACTTAAATAAATCTTTTGATGAATTAGATCAATTAATTATCGAGGAAAATTTTATCAGAATATTTTGGTTTACATTAGACATCAAATAAAACTATTTTTATCCATTCATCATATTTTTTACCAATTAACCAATTTACCAATTCAGAATATTAAGCATTTATATATAAAGAGAGAGAGAGACTTTAAGTATAATAAAATTAAAATGTAATATATGATTATATATATATGTATATATACTGTGTATAAATTTGCGTATCGGTTCGGATTTTTTAAAGATATTTTTTCAGACATTCAATAATTATAAACATCATGAACGTAATTTCTGGTTTGAATTTTGTTTGATAATGATTCATATAATATCATCTTGAGTTAATAAAGTTACTGTTACCTATACCAGCATTAGAATTTATGTAAGATATAACAAAAGACTTAATACTAAACGAGTTGCATAACACACTGGCAAGAATCACATAACCATAGCTGGTTAACAACAAAGCTGGTATACCCACCTTGGCGATCATGTTGCCGGAGAATGTGACAGTGGACAGTGGCGGCCACTTATATAGCACCCACGACAGCAAGGGCGGAGGTCGCCTGACCTCGTGATACGCGCCTTCCGATCTGGATAATTGGCATCACTCCTTTTTTTTTTTACCATTATATTACATATCTCGCTAACTTTTGCGTATCTGAACTTTATGGCATTTCAGTGTTTAAGACATAACTACTAATATATCTTGAGCGCTCATATATAGAGGTGAAACCAATTATATTAATTCAAGTTATAAAGCAAAAGGTATATAGGAGAGTGAAAAAGAAAAGTTTATTTTTATTAGTAATAGGTTAACACACATAACGAGCTTTCAAACTTCTCAGTTATTGAGATCAAGCCGCAGAAATCCAACACATCATTCTGTATAACTGCCCTTAAACCATATATTCCATTTTTTGCTAACGGTCATGGTATCTCAACCGAGGCGAGCGGCAATACAGCGGTATGATAAACAGTAATCCAAATAGCCTATATTTCTACATATATTGAGTCTTGGAACGTCTTGTTAATCATTTATTTTTCTTAAAGTGGTATAATGCCAGCTTATAACAACAAAAAGAGAGAGAAATGCCGAAAAATTAATTTCTATATAAGAAACATGCTGTTCAATATATTCCTTCAAAATATTTTAGGTGTCGCTACTGACACTAATTCTTCATAAATATTTCAAAAATTCTAATCATTTTCTTATCACAGAATCTTCTTCCTATCAAGTAAAAATCAGGTTCGTAGCGTGTTGCCTTCTCGGTATAGCAAATAAAATGGCCAGTGCTGTTTTTATAAATTTATATCTTTCCCTTTTCCTTTCCAGTTAAATAAAAATGATTATTCACATATACACCCATTGACAGAACCTTATATTTCTAAATTGTTTCTGTGTAGAGAATCCAATTAGAATATGAATTCTCTGTAAATTATCTGAAAGTAAAATGTATAATTTTATCATTGGAATGGTTCAAAGCAACCGGATATTTCTTAGTAAAATATATACCCTACATTATATTTATAGTATTATTGAGTGCGTTCAATTAGTTGATTGAAGATTGTCTGTGGCAAAGAGAATATAAATTTGTCTATTTAGTTTGCTCTGACAATATGCTTGTAACTTTCCAGATATTCAAAAACAGGGGATCGGTGGACAAATGGTATAAAACTTCAATATTGACAGACAAGATCCGGGATCGAATCCCATATTGAGCAAATTTTTCTGAGAATAAATTGCTTCAATTGCCCCCCCCATTCTTTGAAAGGTCCAACCCCACTAGTAACTGCAAGTATCAAACGGGGCTTTGGCACACTGTAATTGTAAATGTCAAACTGCTTTCCAAATTTGTAGTAATGTGGTACATTTGCCAGAAAAGAAGTCGCCAACTACTACCCACCATAAATAGCGTGGCCTTTGCCACATGTGATAGAGATAATATATATATAGTTGCATTTATGTTTTGATATTCATAGGCGCACAATTTTGATAGAAGAGGCGCCTATGGATTTTAGAGTTAATGCTTGCTATCCTATATATATATAAAATAAACAGATAATTCATTGAAAAAACGAGTTAAGCAGCTTCCTTCGACTTCATAAGGTAATAGGGAACTTACCTCACCAGTCTAACAGACCATCATCAATAAAAAATCCCAAACTGCAGAGAAATTCTATACCTCAACTTTACTATAAATCAAGAAAGGTTATTTATGGAATGGTGGTTCTACATAATAGATATAAACAGCATAACTGGAAAAATATAGATCATCGAGATAGTATACATAGAATTCATAAGATACGGCCCCAAATAATCAAAAGTTATCTTTGGAAACAACACGAAGACTTACCTCTTACTCGTGAAATGCTTTAAAATATAAATGTTCTGCCGCTCGTAATATTGATTTTATTTTACTCTAAATATAGGTTTTAATGAAATATAAAATTTACGTTATTATTGACTAAAATAAAATAGTATATTAAAGGGTCGTGGAGACTATTAATATAAACCCTCGATATTTCCAACAGCCAAGACCAGGGATCGAAACCCGCATTTGGTAATTTTTCTGAATAAAAAAGATTCTACAATGGCCTTCGATTCTTGCATAAATCGAACTCCTCCAGTAAATGAAAAAAAAAATGAACGGGGCACTTGCGCATTTGTAAGTGCAAAATTCGAATTGCTTACTACATGTTGTGCACTTACAATAAGAGAAATCGCCAACTACTAGTCACTATAATTATAATTACCTGTACGACGTGTATTATGGATATTAGAAGAAAGTGGATTATACTATAATCTTTAGTTTTAAATCAATAGATCGTATTATCTATAAATTCCAATATTAGTCTGTTATATAATTCAATGTATTAAAATTAAAGAAAATAATTGGGAATTCTATGAATTATATGTACTTAATATGGTACTGTAGCTGCGTATTATTTTATTCTGAAACAAACTAGACTTGAGAATGCAGGTATTGACACTGTCTTAGGATATCAAGTTTATCTAACGAATAAGGAGCTGAAATTTTGTAGTTTTATTAATATGATTGTCTCGTTCAGTCTAATATTGGCTTCTGCTTTGGAGTAGATTGCTGCCTGTGTCTATTTTTATTTGTAGTAGTAAATCAATATACTGAGTATGTGTTATTTTTGAAATTACATTCAGTAGATTTTCACCTCTTTATTTATTTCTACACTACAATGTTGTTCAAATATACATATAAGTGTTCTCCATTAAAAACGATTTTGGGCATAATAAAAATATTTACAAATATTTGTACAACTTATTATGTTCTATATTCCAACCTTGACGTATTTCAAAAGCCCCGCTTCAATGTTTCCAGGAAAAGGGGCTTAGTGGTAGAATAATTTTATCAAGACCGTTCGAGAAGTCTTTAACGACTTCCCAAATACCATCCAATTTTTCCAGTTTTCTAATCTAAGAACTGTCTTCAGCAAACCAAAAACAGAAAAATACATTAGGACTAAGTCTGGGGAATTGGGAGGATTGTGTCTAAAATGGATCTACGCAACATGCAGGTGTCATTCCTATTTTCTTCCAAGTATTGGCATGTTGAGCGTCAAGTATTCAAATTAAATCATAATATGATATTGTATATCAATGGTTGCTATAATTTAGCATATTAATAAAATAATAGTTTCGATTCAATATATAGAATGTTTCCCATAAAGGCATACCTAAGTGATAAAAAGCATGAATTTTATGGTTCAAAATAGTATTCAAAGTTCAAACTAATATTCCAAAAGGCTGCTTTAGAATCTATTATTATGAACGTGTTTTTAAATTTTCTTCTTTATATAAGATGGAAGTATATATATTTTTATTCTCAAAATAGAGCAATCCATATTGTTATATTTGTTCATAAAGGGCACATCTTGGATTCAATAAATAATCTTTTATTTCCGATATTTCGATGGGCTAAACGACCATCTTTTTCTAGGATCTCATCCCCTTTCGCGGCAAGCCGCGCGTTACACTTGAGACAAGGGCGTCTCACAATCTCCTCTGGCGAAAATCATCCAAATGAAATGTAATGTATGCAAATAAATATCGTACAATACTAATTAAAATAAATGAATAAATAGAGTGAAGAGTAAATATCTATATATACAAAATAAATATTCGGCTATTGCATTATGAATGAAGACATTTCACTGAAGTTCATATATATATAGAGGTTCCTGTTCTAGGAGCATCTAAATTGTGTGTATATGTCCGGTATATCGATCTTTCGGTTTATGCTATTTCTGTTTTTCAAAGAACTCCAACTCTCCAAGAATAGCCTGCTGTGCTTTTCTTTTATATCTTGGTATATTATTGATGGTTGTTCAAAGTCTGGAATGTGGCTGTTGATGAGAGCATGATCTACTAATAAGGAGGTCGGGTTATGGTGTTTTAGGGCTGATTTGTGCTGGTTGATTCTTTCTATTAATGGGTTACCGGTTTCTCCTATGTAGATGGCTTGGCAAGACTTGCATGGTATTTTGTATATGACATTGGTTCTATTGTTTGGTTCAGTGATCTTTTTTTTGTATCAGGATGGCGGAGGATGTTGTTAAGATTCGAGGTTGATTGGAATCTTGTTGTGATATTGTAGTATTTTAGTTTTCTAGCTATTCTTTCACAGCCAGAGCTGTATGGTAGGGAGCAAAAAATGTTTTGGGATGAAGTCTGTCTATTGTTTGTAGGTGATATTCTCGGTCTGTAGAAATGCTTTCTGATAAACGGTTTAGGGTAATTATTGCTGAGTAGTTCTTGAAATATCTTGGTTCTTTCTTTTTTTTTGTGTCTTTATTGTTTGTTGAAAAGTGTGTGATTAGTCTTTTTGAGAGAGTTTTTACCACGGAAATTTTATGGTGGATGGGACCAAATGAATTGAAGTTCAGATAGCTTCCAGTATGGGTTGGTTTTCGGTATATTCGAGTTTTAATTCTATCTTGGTTTCTGGTTAATTGTATGTCTAGAAACGGTAGGGAGTTATTTTCTTCTATTTCAAAGGTGAATTTTAGAAAGGGTTTGAGGTTATTAAAAAATTCAGAATGGTGGAAAGATCAACTTTTGTGATGCATAGTATATCATCAATATAGCGTTTCCAGATTATTACTTGTAGTTGTGCTGTGTCTGCAATTATTTTATCAATTTTGTCCATGTAGATGTTAGCCAATGCCGATGAAACAGGATTCCCCATTGGTAAACCTTTTACCAGTTTGAAATGTCTGTCTTTTTTTTTTTTTTTATATATATCCAAAATAATTAAGTGCTAGACAAAGTTCAATCAGATCTATGTCTAGGGATAGGAAGGATGATTTCCGGATGGTTGTGTAAGAATTCTTGAAGTGCCAGGATAGCTTCATCATGCGGAATTGATGTATAAAGAGATTCTATATGAAAGGATACCATATAGCTGTCATGTGGAATTGGAATATTATTGATGGTTTCAATTGCTGCTACTGGATTGGGGACTGTATAAGGGAGTCTTTTCTGAAATGGAGAGATGATTGACGACAAATATTTCGCGATAGGGTATAAGGGAGAGCCTGAGTATGATATTATGGGACGCAATGGGGTATTAGCTTTGTGGATTTTTGGTAGACCATATAAATTCGGAAGATTCTGGTTTGTCGCTTTGAAGGCTTCAAAGGTTTTACTATCTAGTTTGTATTGCCGTTTTATTCTGTTGAAATGTCTATTGAAATCTTTTATGAGGTTGGGTAGAGGGTTTTTTTGTCATTGGTTGATATATTTCCTGATTTTGAAGTAACTGTTCGATTTTGTTGTTGTATTCTATTACGTCCATGATTACGGTATTTCTGCCTTTATCTGAAGGAGTTATGATGATTTGTTTGTTTTCTTTTAAAGACTTTATAGTGTTTCTTTCATCTCTATTTAAATTTGTCTTGTTTTGCGTTTCCAATTTCTTAATGATCGGGGTTATTTCTGTTCTAATTCTTGTCTTTTGGTCATCTGGGAGTTTTTTTTATTGCATTTTCTATTGCGGCTAAAGTCTTGGGAGTGTTGATATTTCGGGAAGGTACAAAGTTTAGACCTTTTGATTGAAGGTTTGTTGTTTCTGGATCGAATGTGTGACTTGAGATGTTAATTACAGTGCTTTGATCTGTTTGCCGTGTATATTTATTCGACCAATTCTGTAGCTTCTTTGAATGTTTTTGTTGTAGAGAAACTCTCTTATTTTTGCATTTTCTTTCTAGATATATGTTTAACTCATTAAAATATTCATCGCTGATCAGTTGTTGCAATTTTGGGATAACTATATTGATGTTTGATTGCAATTCGTTTATTCGGAAATGACAGTTTCTAATTCGAGCATTTAATAGTTTTTTTTTCCTGTTTGAAGCAAGATCCTACGGGTAAAATTTGTTCTCACAGGATCTCTCAAAATCAGGGAAGGCGGGATGATTCCATTTGAGAGACATCTGTGATTGAAGTGCAGATGTTCTTTCCAACTGTTCAAAGAGAGATGGTGATTTTCCAATTTTCTTGCAAGACAAAGGGCGTTGGAACCAAAGCTGGTTGAAATCATTCTGAAAATAGAGCAATCCATATTGTTATATTTGTTCATAAAGGGAACATCTTGGATTCAATAAATAATCTTTTATTTCCGATATTTCGATGGGCTAAACGACCATCTTTTTCTAGGATCTCATCCCCTTTCGCGGCAAGCCGCGCTTACTCTTGAGACACGGGCGTCTCACAATCTCCTCGGGCGAAAATCATCCAAATGAAAATGTAATGTATGCAAATAAATATCGTACAATACTAATTAAAATAAATGAATAAATAGAGTGAAAAGTAAATATCGATATATACAAAATAAATATTCGGCTATTGCATTATGAATGAAGACATTTCACTGAAGTTCATATATATATAGAGGTTCCTGTTCTAGGAGCATCTAAATTGTGTGTACATGTCCGGTATATCGATCTTTCGGTTTATGCTATTTCTGTCTTTCAAAGAACTCCAACTCTCCAAGAATAGCCTGCTGTGCTTTTCTTTTATATCTTGGTATATTATTGATGTTTGTTCAAAGTCTTTAAAAGAAAACAAACAAATCATCATAACTCCTTCAGATAAAGGCAGAAATACCGTAATCATGGACGTAATAGAATACAACAGCAAAATCGAACAGTTACTTCAAAATCAGGAAATATATCAACCACTGACAAAAAACCCTCTACCCAGCCTCATAAAAGATTTCAATAGACATTTCAACAGAATAAAACGGCAATACAAACTAGATAGTAAAACCTTTGAAGCCTTCAAAGCAACAAACCAGAATCTTCCGAATCTATATGGTCTACCAAAAATCCACAAAGCTAATACCCCATTGCGTCCCATAATATCATACTCAGGCTCTCCCTTATACCCTATCGCGAAATATTTGTCGTCAATCATCTCACCATTTCAGAAAAAAACTCCCTTATACAGTCCCCGATCCAGTAGCAGCAATTTACCATCGATAATATTCCAATTCCACATGACAGCTATATGGTATCCTTTGATATAGAATCTCTTTATACATCAATTCCGCATGATGAAGCTATCCTGGCACTTCAAGAATTCTTACACAACCATCCGGAAATCATCCTTCCTATCCCTAGACATATATCTGATTGAACTTTGTCTAGCACTTAATTATTTTGGATATAAAAAAAAAAAAAAAAAAAAAGACAGACATTTCAAACAGGTAAAAGGTTTACCAATGGGGAACCCTGTTTCATCGGCATTGGCTAACATCTACATGGACAAAATTGATAAAATAATTGCAGACACAGCACAACTACAAGTAATAATCTGGAAACGCTATATTGATGATATACTATGCATCACAAAAGTTGATCTTTCCACCATTCTGAATTTTTTTAATAACCTCAAACCCTTTCTAAAATTCACCTTTGGAATAGAAGAAAATAACTCCCTACCGTTTCTAGACATACAATTAACCAGAAACCAAGATAGAATTGAAACTCGAATATACCGAAAACCAACCCATATTGGAAGGTATCTGAACTTCAATTCATTTGGTCCCATCCACCATAAAATTTCCGTGGTAAAAACTCTCTCAAAAAGACTAATCACACACTTTTCAACAAACAATAACGACACAAAAAAAGAAAGAACCAAGATATTTCGAGAACTACTCAGCAATAATTACCCTAAATCGTTTATCAAAAAGCATTTCTACAGACCGAGAATTACACCCACAAACAATAGACAGACTTCATCCCAAAACATTTTTTGCTCCCTACCATACAGCTATGGCTGTGAAAGAATAGCTAGAAAACTAAAATACTACAATATCACAACAAGATTCCAATCTACCTCGAATCTTAACAACATCCTCCGCCATCCTGATACAAAAAAAGATCACTGAACCAAACAATAGAACCAATGTCATATACAAAATACCATGCAAGTCTTGCCAAGCCGTCTACATAGGAGAAACCGGTAAACCATTAATAGAAAGAATCAACCAGCACAAATCAGCCCTAAAACACCATAACCCGACCTCCTTATTAGTAGATCATGCTCTCATCAACAGCCACATTCCAGACTTTGAACAAACATCAATAATATACCAAGATATAAAAGAAAAGCACAGCAGGCTATTCTTGGAGAGTTGGAGTTCTTTCAAAGACAGAAATAGCATAAACCAAAAGATCGATATACTGGACATGTACACACAATTTAGATGCTCCTAGAACGGGAACCTCTATATATATATGAACTTCAGTGAAATGTCTTCATTCATAATGCAATAGCCGAATATTTATTTTGTATATATAGATATTTACTTTTCACTCTATTTATTCATTTATTTTAATTAGTATTGTACGATATTTATTTGCATACATTACATTTTCATTTGGATGATTTTCGCCCGAGGAGATTGTGAGACGACCGTGTCTCAAGTGTAACGCGCGGCTTGCCGCGAAAGGGGATGAGATCCTAGAAAAAGATGGTCGTTTAGCCCATCGAAATATCGGAAATAAAAGATTATTTATTGAATTCAAGATGTGCCCTTTATGAACATATATTTTTATATCTATATTCCGGTTCAAAATCACTTTATTAGGTACCGCTCAACAAGAGCAGCCTAGTTTATGATAATTGAAACAGTGAATAATATGTGATGGTTATTCACATATTAAACAAAATTTTAACTCGGGATTCAAACCGGGTTCATGAATGTCGGGAATCGAGGGTGTTACCCACTCGTTCACCAACTTTTGATATCTATATACTTATCTAAAAACTAATTTATTTTATATCAAAACGCAATTTTTGTTGTATTTTTATTATAAATAATATTTTATTGCTTATTATATATATATATACACTGCGCTCATTGAATATGGAGCACTAAGAATGAGTGGCCAGAATATTATGCAAATTTCAGGGTGGACGCGCCTTACCAAGTTATGCAAATGATATGAAATGCGTAGCTCTCGTTCCCACGTGGAGTAAGATATAAGAGAAGGAACGTGCAGAAAGGACAATATTGGTGCCGTTATTTATTCAAGGAAAACTATCTTAGAAATTTTGTACTTGTTTCAAAGACACGTGTAATAGTAGATAATACCTGGCAGTCGTCAGCAGAGGCAGTTCCAGCAGACAGATGCTTTTACGAAGGGCATGGTGATTGGACTGAAAAGGGCAGGTTGGTCCATACGTTAAATCGCAGCTGACACACACTTGGGTGCTTCCACGTTGCACTGACTTTGAAGAAGATGGTTTGAAAAAGGAAATGAGACAATTTATAGGAATGCCAGTGCAGTCAGAGTGACGTCAGCACGCGTGGATCAGCGTATCGTTCGACAAGCAGCGGCAGACCCACATGCTACTTGTACTTATATTATGAAAAATGTACAGGGCACCCTAGATATTTCATCACGACCAGAACGATTTACCGTCGACTAGTTGCTAATGGCTTGGATTCTTATTGTCCAGTAAGAGGACTGCCATTGACCCCACTGAATAAACGCCAATTTTTGGAATGGTGCTGTGGTTGATCGACGTGGATGACGGAATGGCACAGGGTCTTGGTCTAAGATGAGTCACGCTTCTGTATTTCCAGTGATAGTCGCCATATACGCGTGTGGCGTCAACGTGGAGAAAGGTCCAACCGGCAGCATTTGTAAAACGCCCCCGCGCGACAACGCGAAATCATTGTTTGGGGTGCAATCACGTATGATACCAGGTCACATTCAGTTCGTATTCATGGCACTATGACCGTCAAACGAAACGTTGATGAAGTGCTGCGACCAGTGCTACTCCTCTAACTTCATCTGGATAACGCCCGACCCCACACTGCTCGCATTAGCCAACAAGCTCTGCAAGATGTACATATGCTTTCCTGGCCACCATACTCTCCTGAACTCTCACCAATCATGCATGCCTTGCCTCAACTTTGTTCAAAAGACGAACCGTGAAAAATGTTTGAAAGGAAAGGGAGAGCCATCTCTCAGACACCATCCGTAGTCTGATTGACTCTCTACCTAGACGTGTTGCTGCGTGCATCGCCACCCGCGGTGGTCCTACTTGCTACTGAGCCGACGCAGTTCTCCTTCTGTATTATGACTAACATTTTGAAATAAAGTCACTTATTGTTCGTTCCTGCCTCTCTCTGTCTGCCAAGTTTAATCAATTTCTGGTCCTTTTTTCTTGCTCTTCCATTTTCACTGTCACGCAGTGTATATTCAAATATCCTAATGGTTTCTGAAATATCTATTTGTGTATCAAATTTATGTCCAAGTTAATATTTTTTTTGTAAAAACATTCCCTCTGATTCAACATTTTTGCAATATATTCCAGTTTTAAAATCCATTTGTTATATATAAGAAATTGCTTTTATAAATAGAGTCAAGAGGACTCCGTGGTACAATAGAAATATCAAATATATATGTGTATGTGTGTGTGTTTGAGTTCTCCGCGAAATATTTTATAATCCTAATATATATAAAAAAAGGTAAAAGTTGAAAAAGAAAGGTGTGAATTGATAAAGGATACTTTCTTATCGAGTTGAAAAAGGCATGCCCGTAAGCGTCTGCCTTCTTTTCCCATCTTATCTCCACTTAATCATATTAGGGTATCAAGTCTGTGAAACGTCAGCTTTTTGATAGTGTCTCCTAGGAATATGTAGTCATCATTAACCGATGAGTTAACTTAGTCGGCGCTATAATTTAGTGTTGCAAATTAAGAGTTTCAACTTTGCACTTGGTGAGAAAACCCTTCAACCATTCTTGAAGCTCAATGTCCATAATTCTTGAAAACTAATTCTTGGAAATCAAGGGCTGCCGTGTCCAATAGGATAATTCAACTTGTATGATTATTGATCTCTCTTATCTGTAATAACATTGTTTCAGTAGATTACTATTCTTGTAATTTATCTGTATTCCTTTTTAGATAGGTAGTCACCCTTTTGAAATCGTTATTAGTTCATTCAAGGTCTATAAAGTTTATGTGCATATGAATTAAATATTTTTCTGTATTCAGCTTTTAAAAAACAGAGTTGAAGTTAATTTCTTTGTAATATTTGAAGAGAGAATAATATTTCATTAAATTGAACTTGGTAACTACCAAGAATTTCCAATAAAAGTAATGTATGTAATTTTTTCAACTTGTATTTGAAAGGATGCCAAAATATTTTCAACAGTATTGCACAGATATCCCTGGATATCTGTATATATGTTTATTTGAAATAAAAAATATAAATGTATTGAGTAGAGACATATTTTTTGTTCAATTTTATTTACAAAGCATTGCAACAAGGTAGTTTCATAGCATAAATAAGCGAATGCACGTTCTGATGTATGGTACAACATTATTTTTTACAGCGGTTTGACAAGTCGAAGTTTAATGGTGACCATATCCTCCATAGCCACCAAGGCCATATCCAGCACCATATCCGCCATAACCAGCACCATAGCCAGCACCATAACCAGCTCCATAACCAGCGCCATAGCCGCCATATCCAGCTCCATAGCCGTGGCCACCATAACCTCCGTGAGAGATGTGGACAGATCCAGCGCCGAAGCCCTTGTAGGGAGAGGCCATGACAGCGGCAGCGGGCAGGGAGGCCTGGGTGCCAGGCTCGTTGGTCTTCACAACAGCACGGAACCCATGGCCGTCAGCGACGTACTCCACCTTACGGGCACGTCCGTCGATGTCAGCCAGGTTGTAGGAGCCGTGGACGTGGTGGCCTCCGTGTCCAGCCTCCTGACGGCCGTTGGTGGCGCCATGATTGTCAACAATCTGGTAGCCGAAAGCGTAGTCACCGTGATCCTGTACAAAAAGACATTAAAGCAATGTAATAACTTTCAACTTTTCATTTCAATCATAAATGCATTTTAAAAATTATTTCAAATCAATAATATCTATTACTATCTGTGTCGATAATGGATGCAATGAAACATTTCAACTACTACTATAATAAAGTTCGAATCTCTAACATGAAAGTGATTCAAAATTTTAAATTTTATGAAGAAATATCTGAATATTTTTTAGCATATCATTTTACCTTTACCATATA
Organism: Cordylochernes scorpioides; assembly: GCA_030710605.1. NCBI lineage: Eukaryota > Metazoa > Arthropoda > Arachnida > Pseudoscorpiones > Chernetidae > Cordylochernes > Cordylochernes scorpioides. Next base: position 7,293,733 of record CP092885.1, on the reverse strand, counting down.
TTTACAATCATTAATAAATATTTACCTATGGATAAATAATTATTTTATTTATTGTGATTATGGTAACTTTCAGAGGCTTTTGTTCAAGTTCTTTTTGTATAGAAATAGTGTTTGATAGAAAATAAATTGAAAAAATAAATTAGTATGACAGTCTGAAAAATATAAAAGAAATAGCTCTATAAAAACCGATTTTGGGTTAAAGCAAATTGTATACATTCGATATTTATTCAAATTTTAAATCAATATTCTAATTCTATTTTGCTCCTATAATTTTTAACTAATTCATATTGAATTTATATATAGATTTATTTTTTATGCATCTCAATTTCTTTTTATTTTATTTATCTTGTTTTTTTCTTGGCTAAAGAAAATGAATTCTTCAAAAGCTTGTTAAGTAAAAATAGGAATAATTATTTGGAAAATATTGATTGATTCGCTGTGATTAACATAATCCTTATTGCAAATTATAGTTTGATGTCTTACATTCTGCTTCCTGAAGTTGGAGCTGGCTCCTCCATGTTGGAGATGAGCCTGAGCGGCCACAGCGAGGGAGATTAGAAGGCAAACCTGAAAACATTACAGAAAATGTTAAAATATATCATAGATATTAGCAGATGTTAAATAATCAACAAATATCTTACCAAAGATATTTAAAAAATGTGTAAATATCCCAATAATTAAAATCTTCAAAATAAATTACACAAATATTAAATTATGAGAACATATTTAACAAAGCAAGACATTTGTTACCCACAACATTGGAAGATATTCATATATATATACACATACACGTATATATTTAATACATATTTCAATATCTATATATAATAAAAAAAATTGTTTAAAAGGTTCTAATCTTTTAATTTATATGGCAACTTTCTATTAGTATTGGCAAATTTTGCTCTCTGGAATTCTGAAGAGATATATTTTCCTCATAGAAACAACCTCAGATATTGGATCAACTCCTATTCTGATACTCAGCATTTCTGAGCATCAGAATGCTCCAGATAACCTCAATACTTAGACTGGAACAGATTAAACCTGCATCATTGGCCCCTCTCCAAGACTCTCTGCCAACATGGAATTTCCCGGTCTACTGGTTTCGTTCTACAACCAGTCTTAACTAGAATTTTACACTAGACTACTGGACAACCTGAGTAGTTGACCTATGACGTCGCAGAAACCCGAGTTATATAGGTTTCGTATAATAATTTATAAATTCCAAAATTGCGAAAATATGTAGATTGTATGAGAATTATAACCAAAATAAATAGTTTCATTATATTTATCCATTTTTAAAGAAATGTTATATTGATAACAGTGGATGCACTTCATTTACAATCTGCAATTTAATTTTTACCTAGATATTATTTTTAAAACCTCTGTTTATATCAATTTGAAAACTGGTAAAATCTAGTAAAACTTTTCTGACCCATATTTTCAGTTTAAAAAAATCTCTTTTTATTAATTGATATATTTTCATACTCAATGATGAATATCATTTTCATGTTGAAATTTCTCAAAGAGAGAAACTACATTTTAAACAAAATTCGTGTGTTTTTTTTTTTATTTTTTTTTTGAAATGTAATTATTTTTTGTAAATGATCAACAATTTTAAAACATAAGATAAATCAAATATATGACGAATATATATAATTTTTACAATCCAATCCTATATTTGTTTTGCATAAATATATAACTATATATAAATAAATGTTTATATACTTTCTTTTCTGGATAATATAAATTAGTTTTTATATGCTTATATATAGTATTTGATATTTGAAAAATAGGTTATAGTATTTTCAAATAATTTTATTTGAAATTCATTCTTTAGAATTAATGCATTTTGACCATAAGGCACTGATTTTTAGGCGCCATATTTTTAAATTATTTTTTTGATATTTAAGTAATGCGCGCAATCATTTCGAGCAAATAAAATAAACATTAAAAATTATTTTTGATATTATAAATGATTTATTCAAATATTTTCAATATTTTTATAAAATTAAAATATATATGTCATAATATATATTCTTCGAGGAATAATAAAGCGTACCTACAGACAACTTAGAGAGAAACGGGAGGGTATAGTCCGGTCACTTGAGACACCAGCGACATTTCAAGGGGCGACCACTCAACACCTTGGCTTTTAAGACAGTTGGGGATTGTGTGCGACACGAACGGCCGCCTGGCTGTGCTGGTCCCATCTCTCTCTCTCTTTGGTTGTCTTTGTTTCTCTTCCAAATTGTGGTGTGTTCATTTCTCTTTCCACCTTATTATACCACATATTTATATTTTTCAACCTTCTACTTTTCTATAAAAACCAACATATTATTTATTTATTGAAAATATAGAATAACCTATTTAAATTCATTGTGAAAGTTTAATGTTTATTAAACACTGTAATTAATTTGTTTTAAATATAACATTCAAATAAAATACTTCAATGATTTTAATATAAAAAGAGAAGTTAAATAGAATAAAATTCAAATATTTGATTATATATGTGAATATAATTGTGTATTGGTTTTTATATTTATGTTATATTCAATTCAAACTCTCGAGTTAAGAATTCATAGACGTTTTGAACGTCATTTGGTGGTTGGAAGTTTGTTTGGAAAAAATATGCAACTATATAATTTCGAGTTATGTAAATTATGGTTACCTATGCCAGCATTAGATTTTTCCATAAGATATTACTAAGGACTTATTAATAAATAAGTTGCATAACACACTAGGCAGGAATCTCACACGTAACCACGGCTGGTTAACAACAGAGCTGGTGTACCCACCTTGGCGATCATGTTGCCGGAGAATGTGACAGTGGACAGTGGCGGCCACTTATATAGCACCCACGACAGCAAGGGCGGAGGTCGCCTGACCTCGTGATACGCGCCTTCCGATCTGGATAATTGGCATCAATCCATTTTTTACCATTATATTGCATATCTCGCTATCTCCTTCCGTATCTGAACTTTATGGCATTTTGGTGCTCAATGCATAATGGTATCTTGAGATCTCAAAAATATGGCTGAAACTAGTGTGTGTTATAATCATTTTATTTTTATAGTAGCAGGCATAAAGGAGTGTGTACGTGTAAGGACAGTGCTTTAATGGATCCATTTCTTATATATAGAAGGAACATTATCGCCTTATAATTAATCTTTTATTCTGCTAATGCACACAGTCACATGGGATCTCAACCGACGCGAGCGGCAAAACAGCGGTGCGATAAACCGCAATCCAAGTAGGATATAATTCTACCTTTATTAAGCCCAGAAACGAATTGGAGAGAAATTAATTTTTTAAAGAGGTATCAATACAGATTTTCACAACAAAAGAAAAATGTTACAAATGCTATTTCTGTATAAGAAACATGATGTACAATCTATTTTTCAACATAGTGTAGATGTCGATTCAATGCCAAATTTCAATATATGTTATAAAACTCTAATCATTGTAAATCACAGCATCTTCTTCTTGTAGTATAAATTCAGGTTTTTAGCTTGTACCCTTCTCGGTGTAGCAAATTAAAATGGCCAGTTCTGTTTTTAAGAATATATACCTTACTATTTTCATTTATGGTTAAATAAAATCTATCATTCAAGCTTGTACCTTACCAATTAATAAAACCTTGAATCTATACCATGTTTCTTTAGTGTAGAGAATCCCTTATAATATATATGGATCTGTAATTTATCTGTAAGTAAAATATCTCTAGTAAATATATAATTTATCATACTCTCTTAGAATGGTTCAAAGCGATCGTGTAATTAAAATATATGCTACATTATGTAAATTGAGTGCTCTCAATTATTTTGTCGATGCATTTTCTGAGGTAAAAATAATATTAATTTACATATGTAGCTTGATATTCCAATAACTTGTTACTCTCAAAGATAAGGAAGGTAGACGGATTGTATAAGCCATTGATTTTCGAAAGCAACGACCTGTTATGGAATCCTGTATTGTACAATTTTATAAAAGGTTTCTTCACAGTCCCTCTATTCTTGTGAAATTTCAACCCCACCAGTAATTTCAAGTAACCAAACTGGACTTGGCACACTTTTAAGTGCAAAAGTTGAATTGATTTCCCAATATGTAAACATGTGGTGCACTAAAGACGGTTGCCAATTAATGCCCACTATAAATATAATGGCCTTTATCATGTGTGATACGGATTTTATGTATATATAATTGCATTTCTGTTCTAAGGTATTGCAAATTATAGATACCTAATTTTAATAAAGTGACGCTCATGGATTATTGAGTTAATATTTGCCTAAATTCTATATGTAGTTCAATTTCAGTAAAAGCATTCGCCAACTACTACCCACTATAATTATCATGGCCTGTACCACGTGTACTATGGATAATAAAAAGTAGATTGCACTATATTTTTAAATTATGTCATTAGAACATATTATGTCAATATATTCCAATAAGAATATATTGTTATTCAATGTATTAGAATGGAAATATTTAGCAGCCTATAAAATATCCATACTTGTCAACCTTGTACTTTCTACTTCTCTTAACTTAAACCCTTTTTAAATATGAAGAATTACTATTTATATATAATTTTGAAAATATGTTCTAATTTGAACTTACATCTGATTTTATTTCAACACACAAAACGCGATATCCCGGCTTGGGATAATTGCGTCGATTTACATCTTTTTGAACCGAAACAGTTATAAACATATTATACAAGAAAATGTGATCAAAATAAAAAGAGAAACAATAACATATATTAGGAACTTAAACCTTACAGGTTTAAAAGATAATCATAAATATATCTACAAAAATAGTTAAATCTATGATAATTCTCTCTGCTATTTACAAATTGATATAGATCTACAACGTTATTTACTGTATGTTGTCTAGCGGTAAAGAAGAGTGGGCATTCCAGCAGTAGGTGTCTCGAGCCCTGGAATTCGTTGCTACAATGACAGCTAGAGTCTACAACCGCGCCAACTTTACATTTTCAAAGTATTTTATTCGTGAATTTCTAGATGTAACCAAGTCATAGAAAACAATCATAGTTTGTATATAAAGAAGGTATATGAATTTGAATGTAGAAAAAAAAATCATTTATTCCAAAGCATATGCTTTTTTAGAAAGATTTAAGATAATTTAAGGTTTCATATCTTTATCACTTAAACCCTCGTAGTCATATTACTCCAACCTGCTTGACATATTGGGATCGAACATCTAAACATTTGCATATCCAAGCATGTTTTATCTTTTCATATAAACTATGTGTGTGTGGTGTATCTCCTTCCTTTTAGTGGTCAGCAATGTACGTATATCAAATTCTAAGTCATGGCATTTTATACGATTTCGAGTTATTCAATCTTAGCCATATTTTAATTCGAAAATATGAAGTTTTGTTGCCACCATATTTTAGTGTACATATGTAATAGGTAAATGTGAAGCTAAGATTTAAATTGGATATATCCCTATATTGAGTACTGATAGGTTCTTCCATTCAGCAATCTTTATGATATCGATAATTGACCTACTATATAAAAAAACAATGGAGAGCAGGCATGATTCAACATATAGGATGACTAAACTTGAAGATAGAGCAAATATATAATAGCCATTAACAGAATCAATATATTTATTAATCTAGAATCCTTCTGTAGCTGGTATCATTGTTAGGGAGTTCAAAGAACAAGAGGCTTTTGAAACGAATCCCATCACTTATGCCTGCCAATATGCACCTTTAAATGATTCCTATATTACTTAACATAAAATATCTTAAACTAGAATGAAACCACTGTACAAACCTATTTGGAATTAGGTTTTCTGCTAATCAGAATTATATTCATGAAGAAGGAACAGGAGAGAAGCCATGCAATATTGATTTAACTTTTGCCTATCAGAAACCTGGTAATGGTGAATTATGGTTCTTGCCCCCAACTGTAAAACAAAGTGGTCTTTTATATTACCTCATCCAAGGCTTACATTATAGCTGGAAGATGTCAAAGTACCAATGGAAAATTCTCTACAGTGTCTTTCTAAATATCATTTACTTTTCTACCCAAATAGATCAATTGACAAATATTGTCCCTAATGAACCATAAAATATAAATCTATAATATTTATATATATATGTCATAATATATGCTCTTACAGGAATAATAAAGTAAATCTGCAGTCGACTAGAGAGAGAGAGAGACGTAGTCGATAGAAGACAACTAACTTACGACCATTTTGACCACATTCCAAAGGGGGGGAAAAAGGGACCCGCCCGTCAACACCTGGACAGTAGTCGGGGGGTGACCACACAAGCAGTCGTTCAGCGGATAACCTCTCGCTCGCTCTCTCTCGGCTGGCTGCCTGGATTATTGCTCTACCAACTCGTCGTGTGATTATTTCTCACCTCACCACATTATTACCACTATATTCCCACATATATATTGTCACTTTGAAAATAACACTGAAAACTCGCCTTGTAATGTTTCAAGAAGTTTAACTTTCCAAAAATAAACTTAGACGTTGATTTTTAAATGACTTCCAAGGAAGATATGTTTATTCTCTCCCTGCCCATGGCGCGGTTTCCACGAGTCACGAGCTCTTCTACCCTTTTAATGCTGTGTTTTCTTAACCTCTTGAAATAAAGGGGAGCTTCAGATCATATATAAAAGTAAATTCCGCACTTTTCCCTCCTTTGAAAAGAAACAGCGTCCCGCTGTTTAATTGAAGGTTATTGACCAATTTTCATCCATCTAGCTCTTGATCTTTTCACAGGGCCTGATATCAGTTCTTGGTGGGAGAATCTTTGTTTCAGAACAGTTTCCTCGTTTGGAGTTGATTAAGATATTTCTTCTTGAAGTAGTGGATCCAAATATGGCTTCATTCTAAGTACATGTACTGTATCTCTTATTTTACGATGTTTTGGAGAGTCAGAAATGGCCTCAATTTCGTAATTGACGGGGGACAATTTCCTTGTAATACGGTAGGGACCGAAGTATTTCTTAATCAGTTTTTCTGAGAGTCCAACTTTTCTCACTGGAATGAAGAGCCACACTAGATCTCCCACATTATAATCCACAGGTCGATGTTTCCTATCGTTGTATACTCTGTCTTTTTCTTGACCTCGATAAAGATGTAGTTGTGCAAGGTGCCGGGCTTCTTCAGCTGTGGTAATGAGGTGTTGAACATAATCACCAACATTATCATTGTCGTGATATGGAAGGAGTGAATCTAAAGTGGTTTCGGCCTCGCGGCCATGAACTAGGAAGAAGGTGCTGAATCCTGTAGTTTCTTGCTTAGCGGTGTTATAAGCAAATGTTACAAATGGCAGAACTTCGTCCCAGTTTTTCTGTTCCAAGTCAACGTACATGGACAACATGTCGGTCAATGTTTTGTTTAATCTTTCAGTTGAACCATTAGTCTGCGGATGATAGGCTGTAGTCTTGAGGTGACTTATTCCACTTAAATTATTTATTTTCTTAATTATTTGGGACATAAAGTTCGTACCACGGTCGGTGATGATCTGCTGAAGAGCTCCGTGTCGGAGAATAATTTCTTCGACAATAAACTTAGCAATTTCCATGGCTCCTGCGTCTGGAATCGCCTTTGTAGTTGCAAATCGCGTCATATATTCAGTGCATACAATAGTCCATTTGTTACCCTGATTCGTAACACGGAATCTCCCTAATAAATCCATTCCTATCTTTTGAAAAGGAAAATTTGCCGGTGGGATAGGCATAAGTTGTCCAGGCGGTCGTTGTGAAATACTTTTCCTGCGCTGGCACTCTCTGCAATGCGCTATATACTGACGAATGGTCTTATAAATTCCTCCCCAAAAGATTCTTTCACGTGCCCGATCATAAGTTTTGGCAAAACCCAAGTGACCAGCAGTAGGTGCATCGTGAATATTTTGAGGATTTCCAGCCGCATTTGCTTTGGAAGTACGAGAAGCCGTTGCCTTCCATATGGCTCGTAGTTTCTTTTATAAAGTACTCTGTCCATAACTTCGAAGCCTTTAAAAGGTCCAGTTTGTTCTATTTTGTCTATGATCTTTGCTAAATTGGGATCTCGACTTTGTTCTACACGAATATCGATGATCGATATTATATTTGGGAAGTCTTCTTGCTCTTCTGGAACAGGGTTCCTTGATAAACAGTCGGCGTCTTTATGTTTGCGCCCACTCTTATAGCCTACGGTGATGTCAAATTCTTGCAGTCTGAGCGCCCATCTAGCGAGTCGTCTGGAAGGATCTTTGAGTCCTGCAAGCCAGCACAGTGAATGATGATCTGTAACAACTGTGAAATTTCGGCCAAAATGGTAGGGTCTAAATTTGGATGTGGCCCGAACAACCGCAAGCAGTTCTTTTTCAGTCGTAGAATAATTCTTTTCAGCCTTTGTTAGGGTTCTGGATGCATAAGCTATTGGTCTTTCAGCACCTCCTTGTATTTCGATCAACACTGCTCCAATGCCATATCCACTGGCGTCGGTGTGTATATGGGTCTCGGCGTCTTCAATAAACTACTAAAAAACTTCTGATATCAGGTATACTTTTAGGAGATGGAAATTTTAAAATGGCTTTAACCTTTTCGAGATCTGAATGTATTCCATCTTCATTGACAACGTGTCCTAGTATTCTAATTGTCTTGAGCCAAATAGACATTTTTCATGGTTCACATTCTGTCCAGATTGTTTTAGATGTTCTTCAAATGAAGGACCATAAACCACTATATCATCCAAATAGCAAAGACAGATGTTCCATTTTAGTCCTTTCAAAACGGTATCCATCATCCTCTCAAATGTATCTGGGGCGTTACAGAGGCCAAATGGCATTACCCTAAATTCTTATTGGGGTTGTAGGCTTTGCAGTCGGAAGCTCCTTCCAAGTGTCGTCTTGATTTTACCCGGAATCTCCACCAAAGATGTCGCGTAGAAAATAACACTGAAAAACTCGCCTTGTAATGTTTCAAGAAGTTTAACTTTCAAAAAATAAACTTAGTCATTGAGTTTTAAATGACTTCCAAGGAAGATATGTTTATGCTCTCCCTGCCCGTGGCGCGGTCTCCACGAGCCACGAGTCACGAGCTCTTCTACCCTTTTAATGCTGTGTTTTATTAACTTCTTGAAATAGAGGGGAGCTTCAGATCACATATAAAAGTAAATGCCGCAATATATAGACATTCCTTCCGATTTTACTTAATATATTTGTTTTCCGAAATTTGGACTTTCCAGTATATAACAAAATAATAAAAAGGGGAAAATGAAAGTTTTGGCTTGATAAAAAAAATACCTTCTTTTTAAACTTAAAAAGGCATACCCCTAAAACGTCTGCTCTATTTTCATATTTTGTTCCACTCAATAAACAACTCAATATTAAGGTGTCAAGTCTGCTAGGTAGAGTGAAGGTCATTATTGGATGAGCGATGTAGTCGATGTTGTGGATTGGAGTTCTGGTGATAGTTATATTCGAAAAATTGTTGGAAAACCTTGCAAATATTCTAGAAGAAATCATTGTTAATAAATGACTATATAGACCTAATTCTGGAAATCAAGGACTGTATATCCCGTGAAAGTACAGACTTGATTCATTTTTCATTTCCTTTGTACCATTAGTATTGTGGCAGAAATTTATTATTGTAATAATTTTGTGTTTAAATTATGCTGCGTGGTCATCTTTAAGTCTCTTTTGTTATTATCAAAATTTACAATGTTAATGATCGTATACATCATGAATATGATGAATTCATCATCAATCATATATTGAACCATCTATTAATTTATTCAATGTCTATAAAGTTCATATGGAAATGATTTAAATCCTCTGTAATCAACTTTTAAAAAAGAGAATTGAAGTTGAATTCTTAAATATTTGGAGGGAGAATAAAATTTCATGAAATTAAACCTGGTAACCCCCACGAATTTCCAATAAAAAGGATCCATACAATGTTTTCAACTTGTATTTCAAATGAGGCCTAAATATTTTCAACAGTATTATATAGATATCCCTGGAAAAATACTTATGTGTATACAGCTATTTGAAGTGAATAATAAAAATATATTGAGTAGACAAACCTTTTTATTCAATTTTATTTACAAAGCATTGCAACAAAGTAGTTTAATAGCATAAATAAGCGAATGCACGTTCAGATGTATGGTACAACATTATTTTTACAGCGATTTGACAATTCGAAGTTTAATGGTGACCATAGCCTCCATAGCCACCAAGGCCATAGCCGGCACCATATCCGCCATAACCAGCACCATAGCCAGCACCATAACCAGCTCCATAACCTGCTCCATAGCCGCCATATCCAGCTCCATAACCGTGGCCGCCATAACCTCCGTGAGAGATGTGGACAGATCCAGCGCCGAAGCCCTTGTAGGGAGAGGCCATGACAGCGGCAGCGGGCAGGGAGGCTTGGGTGCCAGGCTCGTTGGTCTTCACAACAGCACGGAATCCATGGCCGTCAGCGACGTACTCCACCTTACGGGCACGTCCGTCGATGTCAGCCAGGTTGTAAGAGCCGTGGACGTTGTGGCCTCCGTGTCCAGCCTCCTGACGGCCGTTGGTGGCACCATGGTGGTCTACGATTTGGTATCCGAAAGCATAGTCACCGTGATCCTGTACAAAAAAACATTTAAGCAATGTAATAACTTTCAACTTTTCATTTCAATCATAAATGCATTTCAAAAATTATTCCAAATCAATAATATATATTACTATCTGTGTCGATAATTGATGCAATGGAACATTTCAACTACTACTATAATAACGTTCGAATCTCTAACATGAAAGTTATTCAAAATTTACAATTTTATAAAGAAATATCTAAATAATTTTTGGGATTTCAATTTTCGTTACCATATATTCGCCACTATTAATAAATATTTACCTTTGGATAAATAAATATCTTATTTATGGGGATTATGGTAACTATCAGAGGCTTTCATTTAAGTTCTTTATGAATAGAAAAAGTGTGAAACAGAAAAATAAATAGAAAAATGAAATTAGTATGAGAGTCTAAAAATATAAAAATAGCTCTAAAAAAAACGATTTTAGGTTGAAGAAAATTGTATAGGTTCGATATTCATTCAAATTTTTAATCAATATTCTATTTCTATTTTGCCCCTATAATTTTGAATTAATTCACATTGAATTTATATAAATATTTATTTTTTATGTATCTCAATTTCTTTTTATTTTATTTATCTTGATTTTTTCTTGGACAAAGAAAAGGAATTCTTCGAAAGCTTGTTAAGTAAAAATAGGAATAATTATTTATGGAATATCGATTGATTCGCTGTGATTAACATAATCCTTATTGCAAATTTTAGTATGATTTCTTACATTCTGCTTCCTGAAGTTGGAGCTGGCTCCTCCATGGTGGAGATGAGCCTGGGAGGCCACAGCGAGGGAGATCAGAAGGCAAACCTGGAAATATCACAGAACATATATTAAAATATATCATAGATATATTATCAGAGGTTTCTGCCCTATCTGCTATGCTTATATCTGTTTCTTGTATTGATTTATATACTACAAAATGCACATAATATCTAGATTGTGCACTTAATATAACCATTATAAATAGTTTCCTTATATATGGATACATTTCATTTAAAATCTGTCTTTTATTTTTACCTAAATATTATTTATAGAACTTCTGTTTATTTCAATTTAAAACTCGTAAAATCTAGTACAACTTTTTAAACTCATATTTTGTTTTATAAAACCTCTTTCTTATAAATTGATTGATTTTCATACTCAATGATGAATGTCATTTTCATGTTGACATTCCCTCAAGAGAACCTATCCATATAGAGACACATTTTGAACTTAACATTCCTGTAATCTTTTTTTTTTTTAACAAATATTTTTGAAAAGAAACGTTTCTTTTGTAAAACAAATATGATCAACAATGTCTATAACATAAAATAAACAAATATGACAAATATTTATAATTGATACAATCCTATATTTGCATTCACATAAATATATAACAATATAAATAGGTTTAAATTTACATTCTTTCCTGAAAAATATAAATTAGTTTTCATATGCTTATATATAGTATTGGAAATTTGAAATAGGTATTTTATAAGAGTTTTATTTGAAATTCATTCATTCAGAATTAATGCATTTTGACCAAAAGGCACTAATTTAGGGCGCCATATTTTTTAATTATTTTTTTTTATTATTTAAGTAATGTAATATTTTCCAGCAATTGATGAGTATTATAAATTATTTTTGATATATAATGATTTATTCAGTAACTTTTCAATATTTTTCATAAAATTAATATATATATTTTTTAAACCTTCATTTTTTTATATAAAAGCTAACCTATTCCTTTTTTTTAATATAGAATAACCTATTTAAATTCATTGTAAGAGCTTAATGTTTATTAAACACTTTAAATAATTTGTTTAAAATATAAATTTCAATTAAAATGCTTCATTGTGTCTTCAATATAAATAGAGAATTTGAATAGAATAGAATTGAAAAATATTCAATTATATATGGAATATAATTGATAATTGGTTTTTATATTTGTTATATTTAATTCAAACTTTTGAATTAAGATTTCATAGACGTTTTAAACGTTATATTCTGGTTGGAAGTTTGTTTGAAAAAATATGCAACTATATAATTTCGAGTTATGTAAATTACGGTTACCTATGCCAGCATTATATTTTTCCATAAGATATTACTAAGGACTTATTAATAAATAAGTTGCATTACACACTAGGCAGGAATCTCACACGTAACCCCGGCTGGTTAACAACAGAGGTACTGTACCCACCTTGGCGATCATGTTGCCGGAGAATGTGACAGTGGACAGTGGCGGCCACTTATATAGCACCCACGACAGCAAGGGCGGAGGTCGCCTGACCTCGTGATACGCGCCTTCCGATCTGGATAATTGGCATCACTCCATTTTTTACCATTATATTACATATCTCGCTATCTCCTTCCGTATCTGAACTTTATGGCATTTCAGTGTTCAAGGCATAATGGTATCTTAAGATCTCATAAAAATATAGCTGAAACTAGTTATAATCACTTTAGTTTTATAGCAGAAGGCATTGAGAGAGGAGTATGTGTGTGTAGATGATTTATTTTACACAATGATGTTGGAACATGAACTTTCAAACCTATAGATTCTTTTTGATGCAAAATTCTAGTGAACATTACGGAATAAAAAATTATATAGAAGAAATGTAATTTTCATATATTTGAACAAAATATAGTGATTATAGGCTCGATTATTTATGGATTTAATATATGTAGTAATGTAGTTTATGCTGTTGGATGAATGCAGTGTGGCATGTTGGTTAGAAGCAGTCGTGGATGTTGAGTGATGGGTGGTAAGGACACACAGGAGACAGGATCCAGAGGCAAAAACCCGTGAGGAAATAGATCAGGGAGGAAAGATAGAAGGTCCCAGAACAACCCCTAGAACAACTGGCGTCGAGGCCACCTCGGTGAGAACTGAACTTTGATCATCCCATCTAGCCGCTTTTAAGCCGCTTTAAATAAGATAAGTCCCCTAGGGAAAAATGAAGTCGTGATGCTTGTTTACCAAGGGGGTTGTTTGTTAACCTGGCTATCTTCCCTCTTTCCTTGTACTCCCACACAGGCCATTTTATTTTACGTATTTCCAAATATTATGACATATATATATATTTCATATATAAATTGGCTTTTTTTTTGTAATATTCATTAAGTAGTCACACTTATCGAAAACTGAGAGGTTTGAAATTTTGATTTTTTTGTGTTATTGTAGTTAAAAAAATTAACTTTTAGATTTTGCGCTTAGATTTATATGTTATCCGTTATATTTATGAAACACACAGACTTTGTAAAAATATTATTTTAGTTCTGTCTGTGATGAAGCGTCCGGGTTGCCTGATTCCATGGTCGCCAAGTTAACAGTCCATTCTGCTTTAAACATTCTCGAAATGTCTGTGAAGCACTTTTGACTCACGACTATTGACATCGCTGTACGATCCATTAAGTCCATGCAAATACATGTTGGTATTCTCAGCTGTTACTGAGAGCGAACCGAAAAGATCCAGTAGGTCATTCTGTATAACCGCCCGTAAACGATCTATTTAATAAGAAATAATTCTACTCTCCTGAAAGCTTATGTCCATAGTTTGTTCGAATACCTTTTCTGATATTCCACTCTTCACTGCAGCGAATATATGCAGAATGATCCAATACAGTATTAGAGCTCTAAGAAGCGGTCTGGTAGATATTATTGGCGAAATCCCTGGAAGGATTTACCACTAATGAGCCAACCCCTCCCAAACACTTTTAATTACAGAAGAGACAGTGGAAGTTTGTTTTATATTTAAAAAGAAACATTCGTGTTTTAATGGTTCAATTTCTTATATATAGATGGCACGTTATTGCCTTATAATCAATCATATGAAAAAATCAATAGAAAAAAATAAAAAATAAAAGGTCAGGTGTTGATATTGAAAATAAAATAGGCATATACTGACCAGGAGCACATGTGCTTTTCAGAAGGCAGAGCGCCATCTGGCGGAACAGAAATCAACTATTCATTGTTGATGACGAACGCCTAAAGTGCGAAACGCGTTCGTGGATGGCTTTTCTTGATTTATCAAGAAATTGGGCTGGCCAAATATCAGGGAACAGGTTAAATCAATGAATAGTTGATTTATGTTCCACCAGATGGCGCTCTGCCTTCTGAAAAACACATATGCTCCTGGTCAGGATATGCCTATTTTTAATTAATCATATATTTTAAATTCTTCTAATACACACAGTCACAATGTATTTTAACCGACGCGAGCGGCAAAACAGCGGTATGATAAACCACAATACAAGTAGGCTATAATTCTACCTCTATTAAGCCCATAAATGTGTAGATAAGCTTTTATTTTTTTTAAGAGGCATCCCGACAGCTTTTCACAACAAAGAAACGTTACAAATGCTATTTCTGTATAGGAAACATGATATACAATATATTTTTCAACATTTTGTAGGTGTCGATATCGATGCCAAATTTTCATAAATTTTTAAAACTATCATCATTTTCATATATCACTTCATATTATTTTATTGTGTAATTTCAGGTTCGTAATGTGTACCATTCTAGGTGTAGCAAATTGAAATTACCAGTTTTACTTTTAATAATTCATACCTTACTCTATTTTCATTTTTGGTTGAATTAAAATTATATATTATTCAAGCTGGTACATTACCTATTAACAAAACCCTGTATTTATACACGATTTTGTAAAAATAATCGCTTAATAATATATGTATACCTGTAACTAAAATATCTGAATATATAGTTTATCATACTCTCTTAGAATGGTTCAAAGTTATCGTGTAATTCTTTTATTATAAAATATATGCAATATTATTTAAATAATTGTTAAGTGCAATAAAATATTTTGTTTAGGGTGTTTTCTGAGGATTAAATATAAATATAAATTTTCATATGTAGCTTGATATCCCAATACTTTCAAATTACTTTCAAAGATATCTAGAAAAGGAAATCGACGGATGAATTGTGTAAACCATTGGTTTTCGACAGCAACGACCTGGTATGGAATCCTGTATTGGGCAATTTCTAAAATATTGCTTCAATGTCCCTCGATTCTTGGAAAATTTCAACCGGACCAGTAATTTCAAGTAACCAGGCCGGACTTTGCACACTTTTAAGTGCAAAGGTTGAATTGATTTCCAAATATGCAAACATTGGTGCATTAAAGGCAGTTGCCAAAATACTACCCACTATAATTATCATGTCCTTCATCATGTGTGATACGTTATATATGTATATGTAGTAATGTAGTTTATGCTGTTGGATGAATGCAGTGTGGCTTGTTGGTTAGAAGCAGTCGTGGTTGTTGAGCGATGGGTGGTAAGGAAACATAGGAGACAAAAATCCGTGAGGAAATAGATCGGGGAGGAAAGATAGAAGGTCCCAGAACAACCCCTAGAACAACTGGCGTCGAGATCACCTCGGTGAGAACTGAACCTTGATCATCCCGTCTAGCCGCTTTAAATAAGATAAGTTCCCTAGGGGAGAAAGAAGTCGTGATACTTGTTTACCAAGGGGGTTGTTTGTTAACCTAGCTATCCTCCCTCTTTCCATGTACTCCCACACAGGACATTTTATTTAAAAATTTCCGAATATTATGACATATATATAATTGCATTTCGGTTTTGAATTATTGCAAATTATAGATGCAAAATATTAATAAAAGTGACGCTATGGTTTATTGAGTTAATATTGGCATAAATTCTATATGTAGTGCAATTTCAGTAAGATCATTCGGCAACTACTATCCACTATGATTATCATGGGCTGTACCATGTGTAATATGGATAATAAAATATGTGGATTGCATTATAGTTTTTTAATTTATGTCCTTAGAATATATTATGTAAAAATATTCCAATGTGAGTATATTGTTATTCAATGTATTAGAATGAAAAAAATTTAGCAACCTATAAAATACCCATACTTGTCCACCTTGTACTTTCTTCTTCTCTTAAATTAAACACTTTTTAAATATGAAGAATTACTATTTATATATAATTTTGAAAATTTGTTCTAATTTGAACTTGCATCTGATTTTATTTCAACACACAAAACGCGATATCCCGGCTTGGGATAATTGCGTCGATTTACATCTTTTTGAACCGAAACAGTTATAAACATATCATACAAGAAAAGGTGATCAAAATAAAAAGAGAAACAATAACATATATTAGGAACCTAAACCTTTCAGGTTTAAAAGATAATCATAAATATATCTACAAAAATAGTTGAACCTATGATAATTCTCTCTGCTATTTACAAATTGATATAGATCTACAACGTTATTTACTGTATGTTGTCTAGCGGTAAAGAATAGTGGGCATTCCAGCAGTAGGTGTCTCGAGCCCTGGAATTCGTTGCTACAATGACAGCTAGAGTCTACAACCGCGCCAACTTTACATTTTCAAAATATTTTATTCGTGAATTTCTAGATGTAACCAAGTCATAGAAAACAATCATAGTTTGTATATAAAGAAGGT
Organism: Cordylochernes scorpioides; assembly: GCA_030710605.1. Taxonomy (NCBI): domain Eukaryota; kingdom Metazoa; phylum Arthropoda; class Arachnida; order Pseudoscorpiones; family Chernetidae; genus Cordylochernes; species Cordylochernes scorpioides. The sequence continues at coordinate 7,276,680 of CP092885.1, read as the reverse complement.
ATATGAAATTGAATGTAGAAAAAAATCATTTATTCCAAAGCATATGATTTTTTAGAAAGATTTAAGTTAATTTAAGGTTTTATATCTTTATGACTTAAACACTCGTAATAACATTACTCCAGCCTGCTTGGCATATTGGGATCGAATATCTAATCATTTGCATATCCAAGCATGTTTTATCTTTTCAGGTAAACTATGTGTTTGTGGTGTCTCTTGTTATCTCCTTCTTTTTAGTAGTCAGCAATGTATATCAAATTCAAGTCATAACATTTATACGATTTTGAGTTATTCAAGTCATCTTAGCTATATTTCTAATTCGAAAATATGAATATTTGTTGCCACCATATTTTAGTGTACATATCTAATAGGTAAATGTGAAGCTGATATGTAAATTGGATATATCTCTATATTGAGTGCTGATAGGTTCTTCCATTCAGCAATCTTATGATATCGATAATTGACCTGCTATATAATAAAACCTTGGAAATCAGGATAGATTCGACATATAAGAATGTGCTAACTTAAAAATAGAGCCAATAAAATTGCTGTGAATAAAATCTTATTTTATTAATTAATAATCCTTTTGTAACTAATAACTCTACTAGCAACTAGAGAGTTCAATGAAAAAGCCGTCTATGCAACGAATCCTCATCACTTAAGCATGCCAATATGCACCTTTGAATGATTTCTGTATTATTTAACATAAAATATCTCAGACTGGAATAAAACCGTTTTTTTTAGCAAACCTATTTGGAATTAATTTTTCTGCTAATCAAATTCATATTCCTGAAGGAGGAACAGGAGAGAAGCCTTGTGATACTGATCTAACTATTGCCTCCTATCAGAAGCCTGGTAATGATGAATTATGGTTCTTGGTTCCAACTGTAAAACAGAGTTGTCTTTTATATTACCTCAGCCAAGGCTTACATTATAGCTGGAAAATGTCAAAGTACCAATTAAAATTATCTACCGTGTCTTCCTAAATATCAATAACTTTTCTAGCCAAATAGATCAATTGACAAATATTGTCCCTAATGAACCATGAAATATAAATATCTATAATATTCATATATATACATTACTTCTAATTTTACTTGATATATTTATGTTCAGAATTTTAGACATGATAGTATGTAACGAAATATAAAAGGGAAAAGGAAAGATTTGAAATAATAAAAATATTTTTTATCAATCTGAAAAGGGCATGCCACCTAAAAAGCATCCGCCTTCTTCTCATATTTTATTCCCATTCAATCAAAAACTCAATATTAAGGTGTCAAGTCTGCTAGAGATGAGTAAAGGTCATTATTGGATGAGCGATGTAGTCAATGTTGTGAATTGGAGTTGCTAGTGATAGTTATATTCCAAAATTGTTGAAAACCCTTGCAACTAATCTTGTTGATAAATGACTAGACCTAATTCTGGAAATCAAGGACTGCATATCCCATGAAAGTACAGACTTGATTCCTTTTTCATTCCCTCTGTACCATTAGTGTTGTGGCAGAAATATATTATTGTAATAATTCTGTGTTTAAATAATTGTTGAATTTGAAAAAAAAAAATAAATATGGGGAAGGTCAATCTTACCCAGATTGAAAATAGAGATTCACCAGTTGTGTTTGCACAAGTTGTAGAAATAAAATTTAACAAAAATGGCCTAAAGATATATTTTATTTTGCTTATCAACAATGACTGGGCAATAAAAATAAATAAACAGATAAAAAGGGTGATAATCAAATTGGCCAAAAGGTTAGATATATTTAAAATTAGAATAAACAAAACAAGTGATACAAGTTAAATATACATAAAAACAAATAATGTAGAGAGCAAAATAACTAGGGGTGGAAAGGCAAAATCTTTTTCAAAACAAAGTTTGCAAATACTTATCTAAGCTTCCGTTTTATAAAAAACAAATCTTGTTTTCAATCCTGTCGATAAATTTGATCGTGAATTCACTTGAAATAATTCTTCACACTTGAGATAATTTTCCAGATTAATTCTTCTGTTCCTTAACAGAAACTATATCGCAACCCACTTAATTGGTGCGCAATTCTATAACAACTCTCCTCGCGTTCTCTTCTCTGTTTCATTCACACGTGGTTACTCATTCCTTCTGAGGCAGGGAGCTCATATTTCCCAGAGCTCGTATTTCCCCGGTGCTGCCGTTTGTCCTTTCTTCTTTTTTCTCCCCGTCACCGCGCATAGTTGCTCGCGCATGGGATGGGGGGGGCGATGTCTTGTTTGTTTACAAATCTTGCTCTTTCCATTCTTTATTCCTTTCCACCCATTAAGAGAAAGAGGCAACAAAAATAAAATAAAAATATATATACATAATAATAATAGAGGAAAATCTATAAAGCATACAATTATAAATTATCTATTTTTAACATACTCCCACCTTTTTGTATGGGAATACAAAAAAAAATCTTAATTAGGAAAGATTATTGGTGTACACCCTCAATCTCGTAGGTTTTTTCACTTCTCTTCCCGACCTAGTAAAAATTGACTGTTCTCCATCTGTTGGAATCTCCTGGGCTTTGATCCCTTCTGTCTTAGGTAATCTCACCTCCCTGGAAATATCAGAACCAAGTTCCAAAGAGAAAAGTCTCTTTAACGGTCTTACAAATTCACCCGTAGCAGTCCTAACTCTAGCTACACGTTCTCTGCCATCCTTCACGGGGTACAGTTCCAAGATTCTGCCTAGTGGCCAGAATATTCTTTTTTGGTCATCTCGACCAATCAGCACAACTTCGCCTGGAAGAAACCTTCTACCCTCTGTTTCATTCCTCTTTTGTACGAGCATGGCGAGGTATTCCTTGTGGAATCTTTCCTTCTCATCTATACCTACGGTCTGAAAAGCTTTGCGGATGTCAGCGATGGCTCCTATTTTCTTTTCCCTTAATCTTATCAGGATTTCAGGTAAAAGTTCAATCAGATTAGGTCCAGTCTCTAAACATTCATTTAGAGACAAACTTCTCTTACTTGCTTTACATGATGCATCGTAAACGGGTCGAATAGGAGTAGTCTCACTCTGAACCTTATATATCGGGCGATGTGGTAGATAATGTCCAGTAGGTCTGATGTCTTCCCTGTCAACTTCTTCAATAAGGTTTTCCCTGAACCAGGATCGGAAGACTTCATCATAAGGAACAAACTGACCCTTTTGTGTCAACTTTTGAGTCATAGCCTCCAAGCGCCTTTTGGCTATTTCCAAGTTATTAGGTATCGTCCCAATTCCTTCCTTCCATGGAAGAGATACAAGATAACGTCCATCATGGCCTCGACAGATTTTCTCACGAAACTTTTCTTGCATGAGAACATTTTTCTCTTTCACAGAGATGACCTCTGTAGGATCTCGTATCCCTATTGTCTCTAATTCCCATAAGGACGCTACTCTCTGTTGGGTTGTAAGTAAGGTGATAACCATTTGAGCACTTGTCTCTGGTCTCTCTGATGAGGTATTACCTATTAAAGTCCAACCAAGAACTGTTTGAATTGCGGTCAATCCTCCTGCCAGCTGTTCAATTTTTCCTGTGAGAAGCTGCCCATAATAGTCTCCACCGATTAGGATGTCTATTTCGGTTTTATTATTGTCTACCTTAGTCAAAGTGATTCCTTTCTTATCCAATTCCCATTGCCTGGGTCCTGTTTCAACGGGTGAAATATTGCCACAAATTATTGTTTCCTCTAACGCTTCCATTTTGAAAGCCTTTCCCTCATCAACATTGTCCAACTGGAAATAAAATATTGAATGAGCCTTTTCTCCTGTGGTTTGCCCTCCAAACAAAAATTTATTCAATTTGACTTCTCCCACCTTGGGTAAGTCTAACTCCTTAGCTAGAGACCTTCTGATGTAAGATTTTTGACTACCAGAGTCTAAAAGCACTCTTACCATTTTGGAACGTTTCGGCCCTTTAAGTTTTACAATGAGAGTCATTAAAGAGATATTATTTGTGCATACTTGATTCGCCATTGCTGTTACAGGCTCATTGTTACCCTCATTCTGCTCTGCTAAACTATTGTGAGATCTGTTATCTGACCTCCAATTTAAATTTTCCTGACTATGTGAGGTTCCTCTGCACATTATCTCAAAATGAGGTCCTTGGCAACGCTTGCATCTTACAAAAGACCGACAATCCTTCTTTAAATGATTCTTTCTCAAGCATTTAAAGCAAACTTTCGCATCCTGTACCCTCTTTAATCTGTCTGATTCCAACATCTTGGCTGCCTTAAAACAGTTTTGGCTAAGATGGTTATCTTTTTCACAAAATAAACACTGTAAGTTGGTCTTTTCAACAAATAATGCAGACGCTGTGTGGATCTTAGGGGGATTATTTTCTCTCTTTCCCTGTTTTAGAGGAAGGGAAGGTTCAAATCCTTCAGCAACAAAGGAAATGCGTTCTGCATTTTTAACTTCCTGCTTTAAAAATTCTATCAGACCCTCTAATTTATCAAAAGCTTTAGCCCCACTATGTTCAATTCCCTCTTCAATCTCGGAGTAATCTCTTTCTTTGAAAGGTGTACGGGAACGTTGCCATATTTTGATAAGTTCAAGTGGCAAACTTGACTCCACCAAGGGGTACAAGAAAGCACCACCCCCAGACTTAGTATCCACTCCCAGAGATCCCAAAGAATGGAGATGTGCAACCAAATCATCATAAAGTTGAGCCAAGGTTCTTTTTTCAGACCTGGCACTGGCAATGACTAACTTTAAAAGCTTGCGCACATACAACTCAGTCAGCATATCTCTGTCTCCAAACCTATCTTTTAAATCTCCAATGACTTTGTTGTAATTCTTTTGGGTAAGAGGGAAGCTAGTCACAAGTCTGTGGGCCTTTGACCCAACAACCATGGATTGTATTAAGTATTCAAATTTATCAACATCAGACAGTGACTCATCTAAATGTATTTTTTCAAAATGACTCCACCATGATAGCCATTCCTCTAGCTCACCTGTATACTTTTTTAGTTCAAATTTTGGAAGTTTAATTTGTCTTTTAACATCTGAAGTGCTAAATTGTGACATTTTATCATCACAGGGTGCTGCCAATTTAGACTCATATTCTTTCACTTTCTGTGCAACAATTCCTACTTGTAGGCTATAAGTCTCACATAGTTCCATCTCATCATTGATTTGAGCTTCTGTGGACCTCGGATCATCCAATAAGATCTCTTTTATTTTATCATCAATCAATATCAGTCTATCATTAAGAATGGTTAACCTTTCAAATTTGGCCCTTATTAAAATTATATCCACTTCCTTTAGACTTAGACCTGATTTTATTTCATTTGTGGTACGAGTTATAGTATTCCTTAAGGGAGTTCTTTCTCTTTTAAGCTTATCCATCTCCACAAATTGTATAAACACCACAAGGTGAAATCACGTCCGGCTCACCAAAAATGTTGAATTTGAAAAAAAAAAATAAATATGGGGAAGGTCAATCTTACCCAGATTGAAAATAGAGATTCACCAGTTGTGTTTGCACAAGTTGTAGAAATAAAATTTAACAAAAATGGCCTAAAGATATATTTTATTTTGCTTATCAACAATGACTGGGCAATAAAAATAAATAAACAGATAAAAAGGGTGATAATCAAATTGGCCAAAAGGTTAGATATATTTAAAATTAGAATAAACAAAACAAGTGATACAAGTTAAATATACATAAAAACAAATAATGTAGAGAGCAAAATAACTAGGGGTGGAAAGGCAAAATCTTTTTCAAAACAAAGTTTGCAAATACTTATCTAAGCTTCCGTTTTATAAAAAACAAATCTTGTTTTCAATCCTGTCGATAAATTTGATCGTGAATTCACTTGAAATAATTCTTCACACTTGAGATAATTTTCCAGATTAATTCTTCTGTTCCTTAACAGAAACTATATCGCAACCCACTTAATTGGTGCGCAATTCTATAACAACTCTCCTCGCGTTCTCTTCTCTGTTTCATTCACACGTGGTTACTCATTCCTTCTGAGGCAGGGAGCTCATATTTCCCAGAGCTCGTATTTCCCCGGTGCTGCCGTTTGTCCTTTCTTCTTTTTTCTCCCCGTCACCGCGCATAGTTGCTCGCGCATGGGATGGGGGGGCGATGTCTTGTTTGTTTACAAATCTTGCTCTTTCCATTCTTTATTCCTTTCCACCCATTAAGAGAAAGAGGCAACAAAAATAAAATAAAAATATATATACATAATAATAATAGAGGAAAATCTATAAAGCATACAATTATAAATTATCTATTTTTAACAATAATGTTGCGTGATCATCTTTAACTCTCTGTTGTTATCATCAAAACTTACAATGCTAATGATCATATTCATCATGAATATTATGAATTCATCACCAATCATATATTGAACTGACTATTAATTTATCCAAAGTCTATAAAGTTCATATGGAAATGATTTGAATCATCTGTAATCAACTTTTAAAAAAGAGAATTGAAGTTTAATTCTTAAATATTTGGAGGGAGAATATATTTTCATGAAATTAAACCTGGTAATACCACGAATATCCAATAAAAAGATCCATGCAATGTTTTCAACTTGTAAATGATGTCTGTATATTTTAAACAGTATTATATAGTTATTGGTGGAAATATACTTATGTGTATATGGAAATTTGAAGTGAATAATAGAAATATATTGAGTAGACAAACTTTTTTATTCAATTTTATTTACAAAGCATTGCAACAAAGTAGTTTAATAGCATAAATAAGCGAATGCACGTTCAGATGTATGGTACAACATTATTTTTACAGCGATTTGACAATTCGAAGTTTAATGGTGACCATAGCCTCCATAGCCACCAAGGCCATAGCCGGCACCATATCCGCCATAACCAGCACCATAGCCAGCACCATAACCAGCTCCATAACCAGCTCCATAGCCGCCATATCCAGCTCCATAACCGTGGCCGCCATAACCTCCATGAGAGATGTGGACAGATCCAGCGCCGAAGCCCTTGTATGGAGAGGCCATGACAGCGGCAGCGGGAAGGGAGGCCTGGGTGCCAGGCTCGTTGGTCTTCACAACAGCACGGAATCCATGGCCGTCAGCGACGTACTCCACCTTACGGGCACGTCCGTCGATGTCAGCCAGGTTGTAAGAGCCGTGGACGTTGTGGCCTCCATGTCCAGCCTCCTGACGGCCGTTGGTGGCGCCATGATTGTCAACAATCTGGTAACCGAAGGCGTAGTTGCCATGGTCCTGGAAACCATTGTTATGTTAAAATTTAAACCGCTTTTTCTTACTCTAGTATAGTCAATTAAGGAAATTTATTGTTATATTTTCTCTCTTACATACTGAGATGAACTTTTTAACTATTTAATTCAGAATAAAATACTCACATCCTGCTTCCTGAAGTTGGAGCTAGCTCCTCCATGGTGGAGATGAGCCTGAGCGGCCACAGCGAGGGAGATCAGAAGGAAAACCTGCAAACATCACAGAATTTTGTAAAATATATCATAGATGAAGGCATGAGTTAATATTTTAATGAATAGAATTGATCACACTCAAAGATATATAGTATTTAGTAATTAGAATAATTTTAAAATAAATTAAGCAACCAATTTTGAGTAAATATTTACTGAAGCAGAATTTCTTTTCCACAACATTCCAAGGCATATATTTATGCTTTCTTTGAATATTATATAAATATATGTTATATCCTACAATATCACATCAATATAAATATTTATTTTATTTATACACACATTAGGCAGAGTCAGGGTTAATTTACCGTTCTCATTTTTTGTATTTCATAGTTACCTTTTATATTTAATATTTTTCAACAAGAATATGAATATGTGTATGGGCTTGATATATTATATAATTGTTCATCTCACAAACATATTCAAATAAAATATATCAAATCTTAGATCTGAAAATAAACTAAGTTTATTTTTTGAAATATTTCAATAATCAGAATGTATATCTATAAAAGGTTTCTTATTTGAATGTTAAATTTTAGGGATTGTAATAGTTCTATATGTATTAACACACACGCGGATTCTCCGCCAGGTGGCCAAACGGAAAGGTTGCGTGAAACGACAGCTCCTGCTAGGTAATTTTTTTTTTTATGCTTTATCGCCGTACTTAATGAAATAGAGTTATTTTTGTTTTGATTGAATGATATTGGTAGATTTATAACCTCATATTATGAGGCCAATTTTCATTCTTATCATAATTTATTTAAATTTACAGCGAAACAAGCCTCATTCAACTCTTAGCTATGCAAATTTTGATTCGTGTGAAAATTGTGCAAATTATAGTTTGGCAATGGATCTGGGTTATGCTAAGAATCTGAAATTCAAGATTAAGATTCAGTACAGAAGGTCAAATCTCAGATGTATAATTTTGATGTTTTTACTGATATCTGGCATAGAGCAAAACCCGGGACCTAGGCCCACTAGGCAAACTACACTCGAGTCATGTATGGAAGGTGATATTCGACAATTGATTGGTGCACTCTCGAATAAAATGGATGACTGGGGGAAGAAATTAGATACAGGGTTACTTTCAATAGAGCAAGGAGTTGAGAAATTAAGTCGACGCATACAACAACTGGAGAATACTATGGAAAACACGGTAAAATCTGTCTCGAAGAATTCTGAAAGGATCCAATAAATTGAGAAAAGAATAGAATTCACGGAGATGAAAATGAGAGAAAGTAATTAAATTTTAACGGAGTCGAAAAGAAAGAAAATGAAACAAGCGATGAATCTCTCGCAAAAATAAAACAGATAATTACGGATAATATGCAAATCTCCGAGAATATTAACATCCTCAAATGCCATCGATTGTCTAAAAGGCCGAGCGCACCCCTACTGGTGGAAATACCCAAATATGAAGACAGAATAAAATTATTCAGGAATGCATTCAAGCTTAAGGAATCAAGGATTTACATAAATAAGGATTACACCTTAAAAGTTAGGCAACAGCGTCGATTGTTGATTAATAAGAGAAAATAACTCTTGGCTAAAGGAATCTCATCTAAACTTCGAGATAGCAAGTTGATTGTTGGAAGTATTGTTTACCGAGTGATAAATGATAAGATCATGAGATCAGAAGCAACTGAGATATAGCAAACACACAGAAATGAACTGGAAGGATCACATGATATCTCTTTTTACAGTCAAGAAAATATCATCATCAACCACATATAGCTAATAGGAATGGAAAACTAAACTACTTGATCGAACAACTAATAAAACTTGGTCACAATTATGTAAAAATTATTTTTTGGTATATCAAAGGTTTCTTTAGAATAAATTCCGTTTTCCCTTTCATTGAATATGTAAAGCAGTTTGAAATATTTGCAATAACGAAAACTTAGTGCCAATTTGTTCTAAAACTCGAGATTGAGGATTTTCAGGTTTACCAATCACTTGCTAGAAAAACCTCGGGTCAGGGAAGAAGCTCTGAAGGCATCATTGTAGGAATTTATAACAAAAATAACCAAATTTAGATTCATCGCTGACTTGTATAACTTTTACGTATCTACCTCCTACCGAACTCCAACTATAGAATATATATATTACGATCAAGATAAACAATGGACTGGAAATAATATTATATGGTGACCTAAACATTCGCACCAACCACCTTGGAGACTTTCTTAACCTGCTGGATATCCCAACTTTATTGTCGCGTAATCTTTCCTCAAGAGATATAATAACATCTACCCATGATATTACTCTAGTTCCCCAGAAACTCCTTTCCTGCTACTATTCCCCTTGACACATTTTAAATAACATTGATAATTATTGTAAATATTGCTGTTATTCTTGTATATACCCTCTTTTACGTGGAGAAGTTGTATAAGACCAAAAGGTCAAAACAGGGACTTTTGTTGTTGTTACTACTGTTATTCTTGTATGTACCCTACATTTCTGTGCTTGGAGAATCCGTGTAAGACTATATTGTCTTAATAAAGCTTTTTGTTGTTGTATTAACACACACGAATATATATATATGATAATTTAAACCAATAACCCTATATTATGTAATTTATAACAAGATTGTCATGTTGTATATAGAACTAATTATAAACTAACTAATTATACGCATAATTGACATGTCTCCTTGCACCACCATATGTAATGTACTGAGGATGAATAAATAAAATATAATAGATTAAAAGCCAAGTTAAAAGCAAGATTGAGAGATCCCAAAGTAACTTCTAAAGATAGATTGTTAGCCGACAGGTAGGCGCCAGACTCGAATATCAGCGACACGTGCCGTGTCTCGAGTAGCATCGACACGTGCATGACCCAATTCTCTTAGTCAGAGCGGTCGTATAAAAAGGCCGCGTAGCAACAGCCAGTTCAGTTGTTCCAGTAAGTTCCCCATCTGCGTGTCGCCGGTTGTCACCAACTCATCGACGATGTAAAACAGTAAGAAAACTTCTCAATCTCCATCTTTGCTTTTGGCTCGCTTTTTTATCTATTCAAGGAACCTTCTACAACGTGTCGCTTCGTTTTGTGTGTGTCCTTACCACCCATCGCTCAACAACCACGACTGCACGACTGCTTCTAGCCAACATGCCACACTGCATTCATCTAACAGCATAAACTACTACTACATTTCAACATTATCACAGTTAGTCGACAGGATCCCTAATCACAGATAAGGATCTCAACACTATATCACAGATAGTCGACAGGATCCCTAATCACAGACAGGATCCAACCCAATATTACAGATAGTCGACAGGATTACCACAACGAAGGAGACCACAACGAAGAAGGTAAAGACTGTCCAGATAGATAGAAAAGAGCCAAGAAGCAAGATGGAGGAACAAGCACGCCATTCCAACAAAACGACCAAGCAATCTTCCCCCCAACGACACAGCCGAACATCCCGCAAAATAAGCCGGTGAGAAGTTACCCACCTTCGACCTTAATACGCAACCATCCAGACGACATGCCACCATCGCCAAACAGAAGTCACAAACTTCTACAAGCTCTACATGGGACGCCTTCCACGTCATCAGGACAACAACCAAAGACCAAGTCTCCTGACTGAACAATCATAAAAACTGTAAGTTTTTAAAAATCTACTTAACTCTCTCTTCATGCTAACAACTTGATTTTCCATAAATATAATGTTTATTTTTACTGTAATTATTTTTAAATCAAAGTTTAAATCTTGTACACCATCATTTATCAATTTTTACTTTATTTCAAGCAACTTATAAATTTTAATTCATTACTTGCAATCTTACAGTTTTAAAAAAATCATATTATATTTAAATTACTCGAATCATAATTCTAAACTTATTTGTGTGTTTCTCTTAATACCTTATTTTTATACCAAAAAACACCAATGTCTTAATTAAATACACAAAACTTTGCAAAAAATCATTATTATGTTCACTATTTTATGTACACGCCCCATTCAAATTATAAGTCACTATCATGCCATTGCCCTTTTACAATTATAATTTTCGCACTAACATAAGCAACGATTTAAAAAAATATATTCAAATTTTAATAAACATAGGTGAAACGCATTTTTTAATACAAAAATCGAAAGATACACTATCTTCAAAAGCACAACTAGAAAAGTAACTGTCCTTCCCCAAAACAAGTTAAAAATTCCAGCATAGCTACACTCCCTCGTCCTTTTCTTTTTACATGCATAATTATTAATAATTCACACATCTCTCGGAACGAACTTCAACACACTCCCCCATCACTTTCTCCAATTGGCCACATCTATTAACGCGCGATTTAACAACACGTCCAATTTCGAGCCACACGAGCTCCATATCGTCGCGAACACAAAGATTTCACGATAAACATGCCACCTCTATAACAATCTGAAATTTCTCGATGTGTTTTGTACAACCACCACCCATGACTAATAAATTTGTTATTTTTCGGAAACAAGTTAGATGCTGTACCAAGAACAGACTTCACGTAACACCTTTCTATTCAATCCACTTACTGTCACACAGCGCACCACAACAATTTTCTCACTTAACAGGCCCAAGACGCCTTCATGCCTGTGACACCTCACCAAAAACGTGTCTACGTTAAAGTCGCACTTTTACGCACATCTAACCTGACATCATTGAATAACATTTTTATTAAGTCCGCAACATCGTCGCGACACAACGCTTGCGAACACCGAGAAAACTATATTTTCAAATAGACAAGTACCACTGTGCAGGGAGATTTTCCCATAGCCAGCAGGGTGACTCACAAACATCAATAAACAGTTGCAGCGGCGTCAGGAACATGACACCTCCAATTTATTAGGCCGTACCTTGGCACAGCAGAATGCTAGATTGTCGTGTCCACCAAATAACCTGTCAATTATCAACTGATTGACTTACCAATCATTACCCAATTTACTTATTAATTTGAAATTTAATATTGAATTATCATAAAACTTTATATCTTCAATTATCATTGTGTGTTTTACAACTTTTACATTATTTTCACGCCCAGTATGGAATATTTTTTCTAAACTAGAACGCCATCTTTTATAATGTTAACCCTTTATTGTTATATATTACAATCATCTTCGTCAATACCATCCAATTTTAAGAATCAAGATCGCTCCCCGTCTGGTCTCACATAATATAATCGGGAAGATCTGGCAAAGACCAACTTCTCAGACCGGACCAAAGCGACATAGGGCCACATTGCCTCCCCATAGGTCAAACTAAAGACACCAATAATCTTGGACCTACACCTAGACATTGTGTGAATATGTTCCTTTCTTTTTTTTTTTTTTTCAGGAACGAATATTTTTTTTCTTTTAACTTTTCTTCAAAAGAGACATTTTTTGCTCCATTTGTTACTACTTAACATTTATCTAATTATTATATCTTTTATATTTTGCTAATTCATTATTATATCTTTTATATATTACTAATTCTAATTATTATATCTTTTATATTGTGCTAATTCATTATTATGTCTTTTGTATATTACATGTTTGATTTTATCCCCTTATACTGTTGTTATCCGCAATCATATTTCTATCTTTTTATTCACTATATTTTTGTTTAATTACTTTATTATATGACAATGTTTGTTTATCATCAACTATCGGGCATATACAACAATCGTTTACAACAATCTATTTCACTAACCACTTCAATGTACTTTACACTACTATCTTTCTCTCCGCCATTGCTTCACATCAACGTAGAGAAACGACAGTACTGCTTGACAATTTTTCTTTTGATTTCGTAATTCAACAAACTCTTTGAAAACACAGTTCCCCAGAAGTACAAGTCTCGACTTTTTGGTCTGAACACGTTTCAAAAGTTTATTTCAATCATCCGCAGAGCACAACACCAACGCATGCACAAAGCGTTCACTTTTTTCAATTTTCAATTTTTTTTTCAGCTCTAGCGGACCACAACCTTTGATTTCAAGTCAAGTCAGACAACCTACTGTCGCTCCAACAATTCTACTTATCGCATGGCTCTACCACCCCTTTCAAGCATATTAATTATTTTCTTCAACAACTTTTCAACCCAATAACCCTACAATTGTGACAAAGCACTGTAACCTTATACAGGATCACAGGTGAAACATTGCCTAGGAAGACGCACAAGTCTATATCCTCGCTTTGCACCTGGATCTCAGTATTTGATTGTCTGTGCAACACTTACAATTGCATATTCTTCAACCCCTAACCCTTTCCAACGCCCGCCAACAATCTCTTAGAACATCATCATTATTTTTTAGCAAACAAAGGTTTTATCTACAGTTCTCTTTTATAATGAATATCATAACTTTTAAATTAAACATAAGTTTTATTTTTATAATTTTCAGATATAGCCAAATAAACATCTTGTTATAGCCCTTTACCTTCACAGTTTTAATTAATTAAAAGAAATTTTAATTACTTACCTGTGTTAGAGAGGCTTTACCCGCTTAAACCCGGATAAACCCTTTCACTCACGGGGCCCATCTATGATAATTTAAACCAATAACCCTATATTATGTAATTTATAACAAGATTGTCATGTTGTATATAGAACTAATTATAAACTAACTAATTATACGCATAATTGACATGTCTCCTTGCACCACCATATGTAATGTACTGAGGATGAATAAATAAAATATAATAGATTAAAAGCCAAGTTAAAAGCAAGATTGAGAGATCCCAAAGTAACTTCTAAAGATAGATTGTTAGCCGACAGGTAGGCGCCAGACTCGAATATCAGCGACACGTGCCGTGTCTCGAGTAGCATCGACACGTGCATGACCCAATTCTCTTAGTCAGAGCGGTCGTATAAAAAGGCCGCGTAGCAACAGCCAGTTCAGTTGTTCCAGTAAGTTCCCCATCTGCGTGTCGCCGGTTGTCACCAACTCATCGACGATGTAAAACAGTAAGAAAACTTCTCAATCTCCATCTTTGCTTTTGGCTCGCTTTTTTATCTATTCAAGGAACCTTCTACAACGTGTCACTTCGTTTTGTGTGTGTCCTTACCACCCATCGCTCAACAACCACGACTGCACGACTGCTTCTAGCCAACATGCCACACTGCATTCATCTAACAGCATAAACTACTACTACATTTCAACATTATCACAGTTAGTCGACAGGATCCCTAATCACAGATAAGGATCTCAACACTATATCACATATATATACATATATATATTATTTTTGGCAAAATGATTTATCTCATCTGATTTATATGACAACTTTTTTATATTTATCTTGGCAGATCTTTTTCTCTGGTATCTTAAAATTATGCAATTTGTCCTCACAAGAAAATCCTTAGATAGTAGATCACCTTCTATTCAGTTTCTCAGTTTTTCTGAGAATCAGAATGCCCTAGATGTACTCGTTGCAAATAGGTTTATGGCTTCAAATTATAGCTTTACACAATATAATGTAAATCACTATAATTATGAATTCAAATTTCTAATTGATTGTATTAATTCTTAATAGTAAATTTTCTTGATTCACTAAAAAAATTCAGAGATACACATCCTACTGCTATATATACTTTTGTAAATAGCTTCACACTCAATTATCCTTCCCGAAATATCGTGTGTTTTGCAACTGAAATTGAATTCGATAAATAAGACGATTATTTATTGGGAAATTTTTCATCAGAATATTAAGGTTTAAATTTCATATTAAATAACTGACATCGATTAATTTATTTGACATCTATCAATTCGAGATCATGGTTACATGCCATATATGTCTATTTATAAATATATTCACAGATATTTACAAAAATAAGTTCATATATACTTTATTTTTAGATAATATAACTTATTTTTGAGTTTATATAAAATTTGATATTTGAAATAGTTTATAATAGTTTTATTTTTAATATTCATTCATTTTAATTATTTCAATTTGACCATAAGGCATATATTTAAGGGGCCATATTTGTTTATTTATTAATTTATTAATATATTATATATATTTGAATACGTTTAAATGTTTTATGAATGAATGAAATTTATGAAAACCCTCTATTGTATATATAAAATAACATTATTTATTTATTAAAAATATAGAAATAACTATTTAAATTTATCGCAATCACCTTTTAATCAACTTTTTAGAATAAAACAGTCGATTAGAATACTTCAAGAACATTGAGAATTTATACATAGGGAGATATTATTGATAGAATTGGAATCAAATATAAATATTTAATTACATATGTGTGTATATTTTTGCATATTGATTCTGATTTTTTTGAAAAATTTAATCCATAGTCGAGTTGAAATTATTAACGTCTTGAACGTCATTTTCCGGTTGAATATAGAGTTAATAAGATGACTGTTACATATTTCCAGCATTACATTCTATAAAAGATATAACTAAAGGCTCAATACTGAAAAAGTTGCATAACACACTGGGCAAGAATCTTATACATGAGCATAGTTAGTTAACAACAGAGCTGGTGTACCCACCTTGGCGATCATGTTGCCGGAGAATGTGACAGTGGGACAGTGGCGGCCACTTATATAGCACCCACGACAGCAAGGGCGGAGGTCGCCTGACCTCGTGATACGCGCCTTCTGATCTGGATAATTGGCATCACTCCATTGATTACCAATATTACATATCTCGCTATATCCTTCCGTATCAGAACTTTAGGGAATTCAATTGCTTAAACCATAATGGTATTTTTTACTCTCACATATATATGATCATGGAAATACACACACATATACGATACTCATGGAAAAACCGTATGGTAGTTGTACCTTTTAGCATGTATATCGTGATTCAGACAATAACTATGAAAGATATTCAATACTCAATGACTTTTATTGAAGGCATGATATAACCAAGTGTGAACAAAATTGCCTTTGTCTCTTTCAAAAATATGAACGGCGACAATGAAGACTTTCCA
Organism: Cordylochernes scorpioides; assembly: GCA_030710605.1. Taxonomy (NCBI): domain Eukaryota; kingdom Metazoa; phylum Arthropoda; class Arachnida; order Pseudoscorpiones; family Chernetidae; genus Cordylochernes; species Cordylochernes scorpioides. The sequence continues at coordinate 7,260,317 of CP092885.1, read as the reverse complement.
CTTCCTTAAGTTTTGTTGAAGTATGTAGCTGAAACTATTCTTAATCATTTCAGGTATATAATGGATATCATATAGGTAAAGAAGAAATTTTCAGTTTTTTTATTATGATAATGTTAAGACACGAGCTTTGAAACCTTTTAATTATTGTACAAGCGGAACTCTAGTGAACTTTGCAATAAAGGCCATTCATATAAGATAAATGTCATTTGCATTAATATGAACAAAATATGATAATTTTTTATTCCATTCATATATTTTAATGTTATATCTCTTATGTAAATCGTTAATTTTGAAATTTTCATTACATTTATACCTGTAAGAGAACCGAAAATTTCAAAACTTTGTATTTTCTAGTATTATCCTAATTTGAAAAAAAAATCGCTTTTTCTCTTTTATATGCTTTCTGTTATATACAAGTAGATGAAATTTCTAGGTAAATATATTATTGCTTTAGTTTTGTATTTTGAAATAATTTGAAAATTAATTTGATGATAGGTTATGAAATGATAAAATAAAAAATTCAGCGAAAATAACTTCTCAAGATGGATTGTGGGAATTTTTTTCAGAACTATAGCTACCCAAATATCCATCTAAAACTGAATTAATTAATTAAACGGACGTTGGAAATTTTAAGGGTAAGGAAATTCTCGTTTACTTTAATTTAAAAATACTGTGAAATGTATACAATTATTCACTTTTAGGAACAACCCATTCTTGTGTTTTTTTTTTGTTTTTTTTGCAATACGAGAAAAAATTATAAATAACAGAATTTAATGAGTCGGTAATACAGACTATATTTTTTTTCGTCGAAGTGTTTCAGTATTTGAAGTTGTCGTTGAAGCTCATGGTATATTTTTGTTATAGTGTTTTGATCACTAATTCTTATAGAAATATAAGACTTTAGTAATATCTTAATTCGAAAATATGATTAATAAATTGAGTTAGTCTGAATATCAATGGTTCCATCTCTCTTATATGCTAGTTATTAATTTAAATGTATCAGTCCTAAAACTATTTTGCGCCTTCATTTTGGTTTCTCCAATAAGATCGCTTCATAGATTTAGTTATATATTTGTAGTGTAAGATTTATTTATTTTATATATATTTAAAGAGGCAATAAGGAGATTTAAGATATTTGTGCTTAACCGAAGGTCTACACAAATATTTTCTAGATGTATATATACAATTTAAAGTCGAAGTAAACATTATGCAAAAATAGCAAAATATAAGTTTTGGACAACATTATTTCTATTTACACTGAATATATATTCAATTGATATAACATTTTCATCATTTTATAAGGTTTTAGATATTTTTATTTATAATAAATCTCTGTAGTGTGTTTTCAATGATTTGATTTATAATATATATAGTCAAGTAGCTCTACAACCCCGGCCACAGGAAGCTCCATGGGACACATGTCAATGATCACTGGACTCTGGGGGGACGACCACAGATGTGAAGGGTTCTCGGAATCTTATCGGAAAATAAGGGAAACGAGACGGTGGCTGACCACTCTCATTATCATTATCTTTACTTTGGGATAAGTTGTTATATTATCTGACTATCTTTTTCTCCCTATAAATACCTCTTGTATAAATTTTATTGGAGAACTAAAAAGTAAATACCCTCTATAATAAATTAATTATTTCTAAATTTGCCCTTGCTTTATTTATCTCCGCGCGACTATAGCTATAGTTCAATGCTTTATTTTGTTTATTTTTTCAATTGTTGCACGAAATTAGTACTAGGACGTCTTCGTGACCTGATGCCTTTAAAGCTCTTTCAATCTCTTTAGTAGGTTTTTATATCCTAGCAAAAAGTCTATACAATTCAGTTTCCATTTTATTATGAATTTGATACATCTGTCCTTAATATATAATTTGTTCTCTCTCACCGCGATAGTAGGAAAACTTATTTCAATTATCACCAAAATTTAATAGCAATTAATATATGGGGTGTATTCTTTGTGTTTGTAATGTGCTTAATTAATTCCAATTCAGAGTGAGGATTTTTTTTTTGCCAGAAAAAAAATCAATTTTCAATACATTACACTTACATTACACGTAAAGTTTCATTTTAATTATGAAATGACCGTGGTAGTGGTGGTGGTGTCATGCCCATTCACCATGGAAAGAGGAGAGCCATTGACCCGTTAGTCAGCCACATTTTAGAGTTCCCCGTTAACGATTACCGTAGCGGCTCGGGGCTCACGACACCGTACTTCGCCGTAAAGGGCAGTCCTTTACTTGTGCTGCTTCTCCCGCCAGCCATGTAGAGGAGGGGTTGGACCTCTGGGCGCGATGAAATGACCGTTAATATGCATTGTAGAAATTAAACTCTTTAAAACGATCATTAAAACAATAATAAACAATAAGAGGAGCTTCTTGTGTAGATTTCTTTATTACCGCAAGCTTTCGAACAGAACGTTCTTCATCGGGCGTGGATAGTAAAACGTGCTAACATGCTATTAGAGGAGAAAAACTAATATATACACCAATAAATTTACATATTGAAGAGAAAATAGCGTAAAAAGAGAATAAAACATAAATATTTAAAATGAAATTTACATAATACAAGCGTGACGACTAAAAAATAAGCAATAAACTTGAAAGAGACTAAAAACTAAGGTAAAATTATTATTAAAACGGCGACATCCCTACACCAAAAGAACAAAGAATAAAACAGTATATGGAAGTTAAAATCTACCAGACCAAGGAGGGTCCCACCCAGTGCTGCCACCATCTTTGAGATATAAGAGGGGGGTGGGGGTGGGGGGGGGGGGTGAAAGACAAGCTATTTATAAAGTATCTGGTAAATGTCTGGGAGGTCTATTTTGCGGTTACAACTATTGTTTTGTGTGGAAATAATAGATTCTAGGCAGAGTCGGTGATATTTGTTATGTATATGCCGGTATTTAACTTGAGGATGGTCGAGATCAAAACTATGGCCTGTTTGTGCTATATGCGTGAAAATTAAGGATTTGGGATCTTTATTGCGGATGTTACGTCTGTGCTCTGAAATACGGATGCCAGTGGTTCTTCCTGTTTCTCCAACATAAGAAGTTGGGCAATCCAGACACTGTATGGAATAAACTGCGCCGGTAGAGTTTATGGGTAGGGTGGGTTTGTCAGATTTGGTGATGTGATGTCTAAGGATGGTGGCTAAGCTGGGGGGACTATTGTAGAGAACTTTTATACCGTATGGGCGTAGGACTCTGGAAATGGATACTGCGGCAGGGGAGAACGGGAGCCAACAAGTGGCCCTGTGAATTGTAGTGGTTCTTTGGACACGTGGATCAAAAGTATGTTTTACTATGAAATCTATGGGATAACCAGCGGTTGTTAATAAGGAATGGATTCTAGATCTTTCTATTGTTTTAAAAATGGGTAAGGAACAATGGGTAACAATTCTTTTAGTTAAGGTCCTGACTGTATTAATTTTAAAGGAGATGGGACTATTGGAGGAGAAATGCGTATATTGGGGAGGGATATGCTTCTTATGAAAAACAGAGGTGTGAAAAGACTGAGGGGTGCGAATAATAAGGATGTCTAGGAAAGGTAAAACAGAACCTATTTCTGTTTCGTATGTAAACTTAATATGGGGGTTGAAATCGTGCAAGGTACTGTATGTGAGTTGAAGGCTGTCTCTTTTAATAATGCAAAAGATATCATCTACATATCTCCTCCAATAGTAAATATCGGAAGGGAGGGCTTGATTGATCCACGCGTCCAAAGAACCCATGACTATTTCAGAGATGATTGATGATAGGGGACTACCCATAGGGGTTCCTCTGGTCTGTTTATAAAACTGCTTGTTGAAGGTGAAAGTGCAAACAGAGAGGCAGAGAGAAGCCAGTTGCAGGATATGGGAAGCCGTTTGTGTGTCAATGTTATTGGCAACCAGGAACGATTGCAACTTGTCAGCAATGAGGGAGTGTGGCAGTGAGAGGTAGAGGTCTTCAATTCATCCCCCCAGCTAAACCGGACATCCCTAGAATAATTGCCGGAATCGAAGGCGTCACAAGGTCACTTAGTCATCTTGAAACTCTTAAAGTACGAACGCCGCAGTTCAAATTCTCAGCAGACCTTCACAGATGCCACATTCCAACAATAGACATCGCCAGATCATTAAGAAGTTGCAAAGTTACAAGTCTCTCATTTTCATTAAAGCTGACAAAGGAAGCCACACTGTCGTACTTGACCGCTCAGACTATCTTTCTAAGATGACGGACATTCTCCAGGACAACACTACCTTTTCTTCCATTTCACCCCAGGAAAATCTTGCGTTGACCAAATCATTCAGAAAGGCGCTATGCGAAATGAAGAAATCCAGCATCATCACACCTGATCAATTTGTCCTATTTACATCTTGCCTGGATAGGGAAGCTTATATTTATGGCTTGCCTAAGATACACGAGCCGGGGGTCCCACTCAGGCCCATAATAGCTTATCATCTTTCTCCAGCCTACTCTGTAGCCAAGATTTTGGTAAGTTTTTTGTCCCCTCTCATGAAAGACCATCCTAACACATATAGCATTACGCACCCCCCCAGTTTCATAGAAGACCTCCTTAATTTACAACCACCACCCCTACACAGTATGGTGTCTTTTGATGTCACGTCCTTATACCTCTCACTGCCACACTCCCTCATTGCTGACAAGTTGCAATCGTTCCTGGTTGCCAATAACATTGACACACAAACGGCTTCCCATATCCTGCAACTGGCTTCTCTCTGCCTCTCTGTTTGCACTTTCACCTTCAACAAGCAGTTTTATAAACAGACCAGAGGAACCCCTATGGGTAGTCCCCTATCATCAATCATCTCTGAAATAGTCATGGGTTCTTTGGACGCGTGGATCAATCAAGCCCTCCCTTCCGATATTTACTATTGGAGGAGATATGTAGATGATATCTTTTGCATTATTAAAACAGACAGCCTTCAACTCACATACAGTACCTTGCACGATTTCAACCCCCATATTAAGTTTACATACGAAACAGAAATAGGTTCTGTTTTACCTTTCCTAGACATCCTTATTATTCGCACCCCTCAGTCTTTTCACACCTCTGTTTTTCATAAGAAGCATATCCCTCCCCAATATACGCATTTCTCCTCCAATAGTCCCATCTCCTTTAAAATTAATACAGTCAGGACCTTAACTAAAAGAATTGTTACCCATTGTTCCTTACCCATTTTTAAAACAATAGAAAGATCTAGAATCCATTCCTTATTAACAACCGCTGGTTATCCCATAGATTTCATAGTAAAACATACTTTTGATCCACGTGTCCAAAGAACCACTACAATTCACAGGGCCACTTGTTGGCTCCCGTTCTCCCCTGCCGCAGTATCCATTTCCAGAGTCCTACGCCCATACGGTATAAAAGTTCTCTACAATAGTCCCCCCAGCTTAGCCACCATCCTTAGACATCACATCACCAAATCTGACAAACCCACCCTACCCATAAACTCTACCGGCGCAGTTTATTCCATACAGTGTCTGGATTGCCCAACTTCTTATGTTGGAGAAACAGGAAGAACCACTGGCATCCGTATTTCAGAGCACAGACGTAACATCCGCAATAAAGATCCCAAATCCTTAATTTTCACGCATATAGCACAAACAGGCCATAGTTTTGATCTCGACCATCCTCAAGTTAAATACCGGCATATACATAACAAATATCACCGACTCTGCCTAGAATCTATTATTTCCACACAAAACAATAGTTGTAACCGCAAAATAGACCTCCCAGACATTTACCAGATACTTTATAAATAGCTTGTCTTTCACCCCCCCCCCCCCCCCCCCACCCCCACCCCCCTCTTATATCTCAAAGATGGTGGCAGCACTGGGTGGGACCCTCCTTGGTCTGGTAGATTTTAACTTCCATATACTGTTTTATTCTTTGTTCTTTTGGTGTAGGGATGTCGCCGTTTTAATAATAATTTTACCTTAGTTTTGTTGGGGCACGTTTTTTTGTAACCATACCCCAACAGAAGGCGTATGTATGATCAAATCAAATGGATACATGGCTTCCCTCCCACATAGACTTACAGACCATTTTTTTTGCCCAGAAACTTAGACACTTGGTGACACCAGACTTCCATGCCGAAAGCTGATGCCTGGTAAAGAAGAAGACATCCAGAGACATCCGAGCTGGAAACTGTTGTTTCATATGTACATATATTCCCCTCACCAAAAATTTAGGTAAAGGTGACCAAAAAAAAAAAAGGAGAAAAATGGAGAAGGAAGATCTCTAAAGACTGAAACTTATAAAATATCCTTCCAGAGAAAGGAAAGCATCACATTACAGTCCAGGTAAAAAGGGCCTGGGTCAATTTTAGCCAAGACGGGGGGGGGGCGATATATATACCATCCCGAGAAAAAGGGAGGATTGTATTTCAACCCATGTGGAAAGACGGGAGGCTGGAGTCTGAAATCTTACACTACCGCAGGGGTTGTTTTTCTCTTTAGATTTTTTTGTTTTGGTAATACTATATGTTCTATTTTGAAGGGGAGAGGCCTGGGGCGTCTATGAAATTGATACTGGAGCCGTTGGCCATTTTGATTGGTGTTTCTTTCGGCGAATGAAAATGGAGAATGAGATGATATAAAAGAAGGTTCTTTGCCAAAAGGAAAAATTCGATCGGAGTCGCTCAGTGAGAAGGACGAATTTTAGACGGGCCTGAGACGTAGAGGAGACCAGACCTTGCCGCCGCTTTCGAGAGAAGGTAAGCCCCTTGCCATTATGGCTTAGCCCCCCCTTTTATTTTTCGAACAGAAGCTAATCTATTTAGATTCTGAATGGGCCCTAAAGGGCTTTAAGTGACTTAAAAAGGAGTGTTAGGGTTCGTATATTTTGTCCCGCTAGAATAGATGGAGATCTAGGTTCCCCCCCCCTTTTGTGTAGTAGCCAACCTAGATTTCGCATGGGCCCTAAAGGGCTATAAAGTAACTTCAGGTCACCTCTACCTAAATTTTACTATGTAAATAGCATATCTCGTCAGTTTAGACATGTTCCCAAATTTTAAGATATTTAAATAAATATCTAGAGAAATTTTCTTGTTTCCTCTGTTACCTATTTCATACATAACTTGCCTTATGGTGCTATTCCAATTGTTTAAATGAAATGTTGTATGTTTATTACCTATTTGAAGGGAATGTTACTAATAATCAAGTCTCCCATAAATTACCGGCCACATACATTGCCGCGAGTGTCTGTGTTTCAGTGTTTTATAGATTGCCCAATTTAATAACGATCTCGTGGGTTATCTGATGAAATTGTATAATAGTGTCGCAGCTGTTTCCATCTTTAGACCATTGTTCTGACAAAATTATATGCTCGAACCTTGTTTTAGCTCAACCCTTAATCAATTACAGAGTTTTTTTTTTTTTCTTGTGAATGTGATGATGTAAAGACATATGCCGATAGTGCATCACTGACAGCTGTGCTGCTATTATACAACATTAAGGTCTTGCTGCGGGTTATATACATAGGGTTGTTGGCCTAAATTGCTATATATATATATATATACTTAAGTAAGGAGACTTTAATAAGTCACATCGTGTACCCTCCCTTTTCAACTATCCAAACCGGGGAACACATCAATGTCGCCCGCCGCGGGGCTCGAATTTAGTATATGTTTCATCCCCTATACTTTAGAAATATATACCTAATGAAAAGCCATACTATTTTTAAGTATTGGTGAAGTAGTCCACGCATCCTGAGATTAACAGTCTATTATAAATCGTGAATTTTAATTTATGCTTTCCGTTTCACGGGCATTTTATCAGGCAATGAAAGTTATGTTGAGGCGGTGTATACCGCATCTCTCGCCGCTGTCTTTTACGATTCACATTGTTTGTGGCAAAACCTTAATATTATCATTGATTTCTGACATCAAAGTAAAAACGTCTATGGGGATGAGTATCTTTTATTCTGGTCTTCTCGAGCTTTCGAGCTTGTCCGCCCTTCTACAGGAGAAACATATACAATATATCAAGAAAATATAACGTCGCCTGATGCTAAAACTATTATGATTCTATGCACATATATATATATATACATTAGAAAGTTTTGCATATTATTTGTTTTTCTTAAGACATATTTTTTTTTTATTAAGGTATTACACATATTCTACTATTGTTTGCTATATTCTATGAATTATCTTATAGGTTAGAAATTCTATTATTTAAGTAGTTTTATAATAGTTATTGGCTATTACATATAAGTTACTTATAATATTGTTGATATTATTAGCTGGTACTAGGATATATTGTGTTATATGTTTCGGGCAAATCTATTTCTATTAATGCTATTGTATTTTCTGAATAATAGAGAATCAATTATAAGCCTTTGATATTTGCTGTTTATGTTATTGTAATGTATTCTAGGTTCTCCTAATGCGAAAGTGTGACCTGTTCCTTTGCAGTATTGGAAAATTAGAGACCTATTGTCTTGATTAATAACGTTGCGTCTATGTTCATATATTCTATTGCTGACTCTCCTTCCTGTCTCCCCTGCGTATTTTGGCTTGGCAGCTGTATACACTCTGACAAGGGAAGGTTATCTTAAATTGATAAATGTGCATTTTTTTTGCCTCAAGTAGAGATTTCCAAGATTCTATTTCTGAAACATTTTTTTTTGGATGAAGACAAATAAAACCATCTTGATAGTATTGAATTTTACAGTAAATATTTGCCAGCAGAAGGCATGATGAGATTACATGAAATTTAAACCAGTTATATGTTTAGTATGTTCCTTCAGTTGTAATTTGACACCGTCTTGAAATAAAGAAATTGGACGGTGCGCTATATCTTGATGCTGGATATTTCTGTGTCAGAAAGGTGTAGTTATTCTGTTTAATGAGAATTCCAATAATTATCGAAATTTAGCAGATTATCATTGGGGATTTGAACAACTGTCTTGAAAATTTTTGAACAGCCCGAGTAGATAGAAGAGTCCTAGAGTTAGAGTGGAGAATTAGTAGTACAGACTGACCACTCGACGCAGATAACTCTAGGGAACAATTACTGTGTTAATCCGCCGTAGACAAGAAGAACATTGATTCTCAGGATACTCGATAGGCAGAATTTTGAGAATTGATAAAGTCATGGTTAAAGTTTACACAGGCATGTGGGAGTAAAGACAGTGATTTAAAGGGGCAGCCTTGTGTCTTAAATACTTTCAGTGGAAGCAGATGCCACTGCAAATATTCAGGTCTAATAATTTCCAAATTTGAAGTCATGCATGACGGGTTAGCACGGGATTGACGCCTGGACGGGTTTCCACTGGGATTAATCGAGCTTGCGAAAGAACTAGAAGAAGTGTGACATGTCACGCCACTGTACTAAATTAATAATTGAGAAGATTTATGTTGAGCCAACTGAAATTAGTAAAGAATTAAGAGATTAAGGTCTTATTCTTTGAGTTTTACACTAATTTCAATTACGCGATATGGACGGCGTTATAAGTTGGGTGGAAATGATTCGGCCGCAATGGGATGGTCTCCTGGAGATGGTACGATCAAATAATACTTATTGAATGCCGGGCGGGATCGCATAAAGCATTAAACGATATCAAGAAATGCTTAAAGAAACACCCTAGAAGATTGGGGATCGACAAAATGACGACATGGAAAATGCTCAACATTGTACATTGGCAGCAAAATGATATCTTGCTATTGTATGGACGACCACTCCTTCCTGAAATGTGCAGCGGATGTTAGTCCCAGAATTAGGTCCTTTGAGGCGACACTTTCCTTTGCAGATGACATAAAGACGCATGACAAAACAGCACATGAGCATTTAAACTAGCTTCAATTCCTGCCATTAATTAATTTAGTGACCAATAGCCATAGAACCACTGGAGACCTCCATACCTGTGTGAATATTTTAGTGAGAAATGGGCGATTCAATTCTATGAGCCATGAGGTATCCTGTAAGATCGGAGTTGTACCCCATTCAATTTTTTAATAGTAGCCAGTGCGAGATATTTCCAGAATTTTTTTTTTCTAACTGTCATATAATTCGAAAACTAGAAAACTACACCATTTTTTTAATACAGTTTACGTTTAGCACCCATGTGGACTCAATATGACCATTGAATGAAAAAAAAATCGAAGACTAATGAGCGAGCCAACCTAAAGAGAACGAGTTTAATAGGCTTACAATCAATAGTTGAAGCAAACTATTCGCACAAATTTGTTATGTTCTCTCTCTAAATGATCTATGACATTATAGGTTTTCTTAACAAGGTAACTACCCCGCCGAGTGTATATGGAGTTATAAAGCTTAAAGGTCATAGGCTGTTGGAATAATATTACACTAGTAATAATTAATAGTTCAAAATTAAGAGTGATAATAGATCGGGATCCAGATCCCGATGACGGGTTTCGAGGAAACACCAGAGGGATGAAAAGGCAGTGAAATGTGTAGAAAATGATGAAAGGCGTTGAGGATGATGAAGGATGATGAAAGAGGTGTTGAAAGTGATAAAAAGAGTGAGAAAGCGTTGAATGTTGATGAGAAAGAGATAGAGAGATGCAGAAAGATGTTGAAAGAGAAAGAATTGGAAAGGGTTGGATAAAGAGTTTTGTAAATAGTAGATAAAGGTTGATAGAAGAAAGTACATTTAATGTATAAAGCGTAGCTGTCGACCGCAATATCGCCTCGATAGAACTATTTCTTTTAAAATAAGACATATTATGCACTGGGGGTTTGTGTAAGCTGATTTACATAAGTTTCAGCGATTGTATACACTATTTAATATAGATAGGTCTTTATTAATTACAATATTAGGTTATATATTAAATAGCAAATAGGTCTTAGTGTTATGGTGAACTTTAAACAGTTTGCATTTTTTTTTAAACATGTGTTCTAGTGCTAAGTGTTGAAAGGAGCTTTAACACCATGTTTCAGGGTTTGTGTGTTATTTGTCTCAACCTTGTCTTTGTGCAGAATACCGTCTCACAACCTTACTGTAGTGTTTGTTGCCACCTTTAAAGATCTTCACAATTTGTTTTAATATTAGTGTGTCATTTAGAGAAAATTGTCACAACCTTATCCTTGTATAGAACACCATTTTACACCGTTTTATTTAATAAGTTATATGAGAGATTTTAGATATAGTATAAGAGTTACTATTTACATGAGCCAAATCGACCCAACAGTTAGAGCAAGAGGGGGGAACTCAGATATTTCCTCCTTTCACGTGACGCGACTGTTCACCCCGACCGGTCGTGCCAGATAAGAGGGAAATTGACAGAGTTAGTGTGAACAGTTTAACTTTACGCAGGTCTACAAGGGTAAAAAGGCCCACACAGTGTAAATTCTGCTTAGACTGTCGCCACTAACTAGAATTTTGGAGTGTGTACGGAGAATCAGCTCGATAGAATGAGAAGTTTAGAGATTTCAACCTTTTTTTTTTTTTCATTTAAAAACCATTTTTTTTAAAGTAGAACTTCATTAGGATTCCTTTCTTTTTCTATACAAACTGTTTCTTGTTAAAACCCGAGTTTCAAAGACCAATGAGAATAATGTATACCATTGTTAATTAATTATTTAGTATAAATCTGAATTTTTGGTTATTATCGGGAGTAATAGATGAAGGAAGGTGTAGGAAATCACAACTTAGAGGGGGGCTATGTCTAAAACAACAAACCTAATAGGCATCCTATGGCTTGTGTTGGGTAATTCAGAAACCCTATAATCCCTGGCCTTCAGGTAGTAGCTTTGAAATAGGTTTCTAATGAGGACATGAAAGGTCAATCTTTCAGAGAAAAGTTATGAAGTATAGGGACCCTAAGCCAGGGGTAGAAGTTAAGTAGGCCCAGACCGTAGTCGATCCTTGGAAAGCACTTGAGAATGTTAGTGTTGGGTAGTGAATCGTAAACCCTATAAATCCATCTTTCAATAGAGTGCTGAGGTCGGACTACTGCAAAGGGGGCAGACGCACGAGGAAGTAAGAAGAAAGTGACTTCACCCACGGTGGCTAGGGGAATGACTCAATCCGCTTTTATGAGGTGTCACGTTTAATGGTTCTTTATTCGCCCTTATATTTGTGTATGTCTTTATAGAATTGTCGTGAAAAGTCGCTTAGTGTCGAGGCAAGGGCAGTTTTTGAAGTTACACTGATTTTTTTTGGTAGGTTAGCTTCCAGATTATTTAGAATTGTTAACAATTATTGTTAACAATCATTTATCGAGTATAAAGTATTAGTATATATAGAGCTTGTACAGAGGCATTTTCTTTTGAGTAACCTAGGGCTTTAGTTCCCAACTTGTTTTAATTTTATTATTTTATTTGATTTCACATTGTGTCCTGAAAGATGTTATCATTTGTTAGGATCTATTGATATAGATAAATGAGTATTTTGGCCTTTGTAGCAGCTTTCAACCTTAGTTTGTATGCGTACCGCGAATGATAGGGGGGAGGGTGTATGAATGAATTGGTGCAATGAATGTAGAAAAAGGTTAAAAACTATTATATTGTGAGCCCAAAATACATTAGAATAGGGTTAAAGGACTTTAATAGGATCGATTTTAATTTTATTTTACTTTTTATTTCGAATTTTGTTAGGACCGAGAAGCCTCAAACAGGACAACTACAACTCTATCTATTGTTAGGAAAATATTCGCTCCACTTTGTTAGGTCTCCTTTTAGAGGAGTGCAAATATTGATTTCTTTTATTAGGGTAATCAGTTACTCTATTTCATTATATCAACTTGAATTTTAAGAGTCGTAGATAATGATCATATCTTGATTCTCAGACTGGAAGGTTGTGGGAGGTTATGATCAGACCAGGAAACCCACAAAACTTCCCCTCATTAGAGGGAACGAAGAGGTATAGATTGAATTTTATGCAGGATGGGGGATTTGTTTTGCCATGCCGTATAGCCTGGGGTATAACGGCGCGACCTTGGGTAACCGATCTGACACCGTAGTTTCGACGCTTTTAGCGTGGCTGGAGCGAGGGTGTTCTAGACGGGAGGTCCTGTAAGATTGGCATGTAGGCAGAGATTGCCCAGTTATTCTAGACGAAGTGTTTCCGTCTACTGAATTTTTTTTTTTTGGTACCAGTTTGATTCCCCATAGCTAGCGGAAGTTTCTTCTAATAAAGGATTCGCCCTGCCATACGTTTTGTTGGAATGAATTCGAGTATAAGACCGATTCGAGAGGCAAAATAAGTAATTATTAGGACCTTCAACGAGTTTAAACTCGTTTCATGATAGGATAAGATTTTAAAGTATTAGTTAACTATAAGGACCGCGAACGAGACGCCAGAACGAGCCAATGAGTCAGAGTTTTAGAAGTGTTGTATTGAGGACAGTAGAATTAAGAGCAGTTATACAGGGAGTAGAATTCTGAAGGAATTTGTAAAAGAACCAAAATTTCAGATTGATAAAATTCAAATTTATAAGATGTAGATTTGTAGGATTCAGGTCAATGAATAGAGGGTATATTAGTAGATGAAAGTAATATGAATTTCTTGGAAGGGGGAGGTAGCTGAACTGTACACACCCCAGAGACAAGGTAAACGGAGTCACAAACAAAATGGGAGAAGTTGATTAGTTTCTCTGTCAAACAGAGAGCTTTCTTCATACGGTTGTCACCCTAGATTTAAATGGACTGTGTAGTTTAATAGAGGTCTGGGATATATTCCATTTGACCAAGATTCTAAATGACGTACCCATCTGAGTTGAGAGTATTGTAACAGAGGAATCTAACACATAAGAGAAAACACACCCTCCAGTAGGATCGGGATAGACGAATATTACCCAGTGACCAACTCGTGATTCCAGACTGAATAAGATTGAAAAACTTAACTGAGATACTAAACCTTGAACCTTCAGCGCACAAATATATATAATGTGTTTTCATTTTCTAATTGAATATGTTATTATTTTATATCATATATATTATATTATAATCATATGCTATTCATTTCAACTATTTTATTTCCTTTGATATTCATGATATTAGTAATATTTACCGGCCATGTTGCGATTTTTTTTAACATGTTGTCATGGCTTATTCTTCCCTTAAGGCATGATCTATTTTATCCTTATTGTCTTTTATCCGCCTTACTTGTATAAGTATATATATTTTGTCATCATATATAATTTTGTAGTAGTTTTCTTTATCATCTATCATGGGATGATTTTTATCATATTTAATCACTATCTGCATGATACGTGTTTTCTTCAATATATATATTATACCCATCATATAACATGGAAGGATTCATTTTATCATTACATATTTCGTGCCTTATTTAATAATTACTTTCACAATTTGTTTTCTGTAACCTTTTTTTTTTATTTAGCAAAAGTCATCATGTCATAGGCTAATCATTATGTATCAAGATATTTCTTTCAGCTAACTATAATTATCCTTTCCTTTGATTGTATATGTATAACTATACCACACGAATGTCTTGATTGGTACTTAAATAAAGATGCTGGCATGTTTTAGGAGTTGGACTAGTCAGTTATTTCTAAACGACTCCTTGGCGCCCAAATTTTTATATATAATATGTAATAGGGAAATGTTCTAACTGTATTGTTAGCAGAAAGAAGGTAGCAATGAATCCAGCACCACAAGAGGCAAGGATGGGGTTGAGAGGACTTACCACAAGGAGGGTCTACTCCTCAAGGCCAAAGAAGAAAGTGGAAGGGTGGTATATATACCCATGAATGGTAAGACAGATGACCTTGCTTACTTCCATACATATGATATGACTGTCCCCCATGAACTATTTTGATAACAGTGTTCTGACAGAATAATAGCACATAAAAACCCCTTTGCCAGGATGCGCAATGCCCACTAATGTTCGGAATAATAAACATCTAGAATGGCATACCATCATTTTGACTAGCCTTACCTTCCCTATAGGTTTCGGTACATCTGGCTTCACCTAGTAATGGAAAATGCATTTTGCTAAGAAATGGGCCTGCTTTCATAGTAACTGATGAAAGGCAGATGAATAATGAATAGCACAAACGCATTTGTCCATTACTTGGCAGGGGGAGGATTGTTGGGGCACGTTTTTTTGTAACCATACCCCAACAGAAGGCGTATGTATGATCAAATCAAATGGATACATGGCTTCCCTCCCACATAGACTTACAGACCATTTTTTTTGCCCAGAAACTTAGACACTTGGTGACACCAGACTTCCATGCCGAAAGCTGATGCCTGGTAAAGAAGAAGACATCCAGAGACATCCGAGCTGGAAACTGTTGTTTCATATGTACATATATTCCCCTCACCAAAAATTTAGGTAAAGGTGACCAAAAAAAAAAAGGAGAAAAATGGAGAAGGAAGATCTCTAAAGACTGAAACTTATAAAATATCCTTCCAGAGAAAGGAAAGCATCACATTACAGTCCAGGTAAAAAGGGCCTGGGTCAATTTTAGCCAAGACGGGGGGGGGCGATATATATACCATCCCGAGAAAAAGGGAGGATTGTATTTCAACCCATGTGGAAAGACGGGAGGCTGGAGTCTGAAATCTTACACTACCGCAGGGGTTGTTTTTCTCTTTAGATTTTTTTGTTTTGGTAATACTATATGTTCTATTTTGAAGGGGAGAGGCCTGGGGCGTCTATGAAATTGATACTGGAGCCGTTGGCCATTTTGATTGGTGTTTCTTTCGGCGAATGAAAATGGAGAATGAGATGATATAAAAGAAGGTTCTTTGCCAAAAGGAAAAATTCGATCGGAGTCGCTCAGTGAGAAGGACGAATTTTAGACGGGCCTGAGACGTAGAGGAGACCAGACCTTGCCGCCGCTTTCGAGAGAAGGTAAGCCCCTTGCCATTATGGCTTAGCCCCCCCTTTTATTTTTCGAACAGAAGCTAATCTATTTAGATTCTGAATGGGCCCTAAAGGGCTTTAAGTGACTTAAAAAGGAGTGTTAGGGTTCGTATATTTTGTCCCGCTAGAATAGATGGAGATCTAGGTTCCCCCCCCCTTTTGTGTAGTAGCCAACCTAGATTTCGCATGGGCCCTAAAGGGCTATAAAGTAACTTCAGGTCACCTCTACCTAAATTTTACTATGTAAATAGCATATCTCGTCAGTTTAGACATGTTCCCAAATTTTAAGATATTTAAATAAATATCTAGAGAAATTTTCTTGTTTCCTCTGTTACCTATTTCATACATAACTTGCCTTATGGTGCTATTCCAATTGTTTAAATGAAATGTTGTATGTTTATTACCTATTTGAAGGGAATGTTACTAATAATCAAGTCTCCCATAAATTACCGGCCACATACATTGCCGCGAGTGTCTGTGTTTCAGTGTTTTATAGATTGCCCAATTTAATAACGATCTCGTGGGTTATCTGATGAAATTGTATAATAGTGTCGCAGCTGTTTCCATCTTTAGACCATTGTTCTGACAAAATTATATGCTCGAACCTTGTTTTAGCTCAACCCTTAATCAATTACAGAGTTTTTTTTTTTTTCTTGTGAATGTGATGATGTAAAGACATATGCCGATAGTGCATCACTGACAGCTGTGCTGCTATTATACAACATTAAGGTCTTGCTGCGGGTTATATACATAGGGTTGTTGGCCTAAATTGCTATATATATATATATATACTTAAGTAAGGAGACTTTAATAAGTCACATCGTGTACCCTCCCTTTTCAACTATCCAAACCGGGGAACACATCAGTTTTTAGTCTCTTTCAAGTTTATTGCTTATTTTTTAGTCGTCACGCTTGTATTATGTAAATTTCATTTTAAATATTTATGTTTTATTCTCTTTTTACGCTATTTTCTCTTCAATATGTAAATTTATTGGTGTATATATTAGTTTTTCTCCTCTAATAGCATGTTAGCACGTTTTACTATCCACGCCCGATGAAGAACGTTCTGTTCGAAAGCTTGCGGTAATAAAGAAATCTACACAAGAAGCTCCTCTTATTGTTTATTATTGTGTTAATATGCATATAGAAGAATATATTTGCGTCCCGTGTAATTTTGTAGACAAAGTGAATTTTCTGATATTATAAAAGTTAGAATGAAACAATAAAATAGATTAAATATACTACAATTATTTGTTTATATGGAATAAAAAATTGTTATCTTATATGTATATTCCTAACAAGTCGATACATTGGTATTAGACTGATGAATAAATGGTCAAAACATTTGAAGGGCCCAACTTTGTGTATACGGTGTTCGCTTGAAATAAATATTTTCAAAATAGTGGCGCAATATATTCTTATAAAAACAGATCAGAAAGGTATAATATATTGATTAATATCCGGCGAACAGCTATATATTTATATTCAATCAACTCATATAAATGCAATTTTAAGCATTTATTAATTTTCTTAAAATTTAAGATACTTCGGCCAGTAAATCATTTTATTATCTCTCGACGTTTCGACAATTATTTATAATAATTTTCAATGTTTTGCAAATGTTTTAATTTTTGTTCGCTCTTGACGAGGACAAAAGATTTTGTCGAAACGTCAAGATAATAAAAAGATTTACTGGTCGAAGTATCTTTAATTCTAAGAACTATGAATACCGGCTAGGCAGCCTTTATCTTTACGATTTATTAATTTTATTCATATCTTTTGTGGAAAAATAATGATTATTTTTAAAACGATGGTAATATACTAGTATTTGGTTAGCAATACATATCTCACTCTGTTGAGGGCAGAAATATTCTACGATATTTCATTTTTAATAATATAGGATGACTGTCAACAATTAGTGAACTAATTATAAGGGAATAACGAGTTATCAAATGAAAACATTAAAGTACAAATATTTCTTTTACTAAACTTGCCACCTAAACATTCATGCTTCAATGCTATATTTTCTTATATATTTTGCCACGTGGAAAATTAGGGAAGACAAAAACTTCAGGAGGAGACAACAATTTATTTCAGGCAAGGACAAACTATCAATGGTAAACAAAAGATAAGCCACGGGGGAAATTTGAAGAGTAGCAAAATATAAACATGAAAATGACCACTCTATTAATAAAAATAATAAAATAATAAATACTTTGTTACAATATAGTGAACTGATGTTGAAAGAGATGTTTTGTAAAGACTTGACTCTTCGGTTGTAAATCTTTGCAGAGATTTTCCCATTTTATTCTACCAAATCACTATATCTATTATATTGCTTATACATTCTCTCTCTCTCTCTCTCTCTCTCTGTACTTGAAGGTGTATTATCTGATGATGGTGTTCAACAAACCATGGAAATATATTTAAATTTCATTCAAAATATCACACTCCTAAATTTCAAAAAAGAATTTGTAACATACTTTTGAATTTACAAATAGACGTAGCAGAGATAATCTAAAGTAAAGTAAAAAGGTTTCATTAAAGACGACTATTTTTATCAGATTTTAGATACCTATTGAGGGACAAGAATTAATTCATCTCATCACAATTCACAATATTTATCTTCATAATAACCTTTTATAGAAGTAGAATATAGTATAGTATTTGTGTTTTATCCTTCTTTCTCTAATGTATTTGGTTTTAATTAAGACATAGAGGTTCCGCTAAAGGTTGAAAATTATTAAATATGATCATATGTGAAAATAATATTTTTACTAAAAGCAATTGTATTGTATCCACTCTCCAACGTCCTAAAATCTTTCTAACCATTTTTCACACCACCAGGCACTCGGTCGCTTTTGAAGGAACTCTTCGCTTCTCTTCTCTGCCATAAAGGATTTTACTCTCGCGAAGCGAGTCACACAGTTGACGGTCGGTCTGGTTGACGCCGACTTGTAGGCTGTTTCGCTGTCACTAACGGCCGGCATTCTTGGCGTTCATTGAGAGCTCCTTACTCTTTTGCTACGACTATACTCTATGATCTCCCGAAGTTGTCACTATATTGTCGCCTTCCGTTGCTATCATTTTCTGAATCCAAATGTTCGCTCAGGCCCACTTCCCTTACACTTTGTTACCAACCACGTCATCTTAGCTGAAAATTCAGGGGACCCTCGATACTTTAATATTTAGAATTAGAAGAGATCATCTATATACTTTATTTAATTAAAACTATTTATTGATATTTCGATCTTTTATTTTCAAATAAATAGATTTAAGAGAGAGGTAATAGGAAGTTGATTTATTTGTAAAAACCTATTCGCTTTAATAAGTTAAAATTATAAAAATACAAAGTACCTGCTTCAATAATAAAATATATAATGGGGTTAGAGAGTGTCGACATTTTCAAAAATGATATTAAGGATTTAGGGAATATCTTCAGTTGTATATAGGTGGAGGAAATCCAGGCTTTAGTTACAACTTTGTACGCCATTTTAAATGCGAAGGTTTGTCCATGAGTGTATATATAAATACTGACTAAATATAAACATTTATAATATATAGTGATGGAAGATTTATTTTATCATTATATTTAAACCTTTAAAAGTGTTTCATATATGCAATATGTATATAAGAATATTTTGTCTTATTTTCATATTTTTCAAAAGAGGAGCCTAACAATCTATTCATATCCCCCTCCTTCAGTGCCCCCTTCTCTACTGGGAGTGTGCCACATGATGTCCCCATATCCCGATATTTTTTTCAATGTGGCATTTCTCTGTGGTCTAGTTTTCTCATATCACAGAACTTGGATCTTAGCAAGAAATTAACTTTTTTTAAATTATTGTTTTCAAACCTTTTTTTTTAGATCATAGTCGCTTCCTTTTCTCAAGCGTACTGGATCTTTCATGTCTCGATACGCTTTACTCATTGAGTGCATAACGATTTATCATTATTCTGAAGTCTTCATGTGGCATATATCTCAGGTGTGTTTCATCACCATACCTCACTCAAAATTTTTGTTATTCCATTCACTAAGTATGATTTTCCAAAGTAATTTTCATTAAATAATATAATAAATATGAACACTTCTGTAAAATAATGTAGTATTCCTCTAGAGTTTTCTATTTTACATATAGGTTTATCTTACTATGTTTATAACCTCAAAAAATGAATATCTTAGATGTGTATTAAAATGTGTGTTATAATGATTCATAAAAGTAATAATCAAAAATATACATTTTATTTACAACTCGAGGCGTTGATTGTTAAGAACATAAATAATATATCGTAATCACTTAATATCGATTTCCAATATATAACAAATGTGATTATTTTTTAATAATGGCCACCATAGCCATATCCAGCTCCGTAACCAGCGCCTCCATATCCAGCACCGTGGCCATGTCCGCCGTATCCACCATGGGAGATGCCATAGGAACCAGCAGCGAATCCCTTGTAGGGAGATCCCATAACAACAGCAGCGGGCAGAGAGTGCTGGGTGCCAGGCTCGTTGGTCTTGATCACAGCACGGAATCCATGGCCGTCAGCGACGTACTCCACCTTACGGGCACGTCCGTCGATGTCAGCCAGGTTGTAGGAGCCGTGGACGTGGTGGCCTCCGTGTCCAGCCTCCTGACGGCCGTTGGTGGCGCCATGGTGGTCTACGATTTGGTAGCCGAAAGCGTAGTCACCATGATCCTGGATCACATACAATTTTAGGGGTGAGGAATTATCTAAAATCAGTTTTCGAAATTAACTTACGTTTTGCTTCCTGAAGTTGGTACTGTGGCCTCCGTGGGGCACAGCTTGGGCGGCGATGGCCAGAGAGATAAGAATAATAGCCTACACATATACGTAATTTTAAAAATATAATTTAAATATATATATTAGATATGTATTTAAATACTTGAAGTTATTGGTGAATTTCATTGAAATTTCCTATAAAAACACTTTTAAATGAAAACTATTTAACAAAATATCATTCAAGCCTCAAATATTGAAGAATGAAAGGTAGATCACCAATTATCGATGAATGAATCTCATCTGTAACAAGACAACATCTTACCAGTAGACTATGGCTATCGATCAATAATCTTGGAGGAACCTAATTGATTTACACAAGTCATAGGACTTACTATTCTGGTCAAATATTAATAATATAGCCAGATCTTTTCTCTCAGAGTAATGGTGATAGATTAAAAAAAAAATTGAATGGTAAGTTGCTATATTATGGAATATAGATAAAAAAGGGAAACTTTGTGAATCAAAATGTGGTTTTATAGCTTTAACGATAGACTAGGAAGGAATGCGTAAAGCAACTTGATTAAGAAATCTCGAATGTATTGCTAAGAGATAAGCAAGTAGAAAAGAAAGTCGGATTGGATATTGCAGCCTAAATTGAAAAACAATATGAATTTGACACTTCTGAAAAAGTGAAACATATTGTAGAGTAGGTTATTAGTTATTAAATGTTTAAATGTTTTTAAATCATCGATAGAGGCGCCTCTTTATATATATGAATACGATTATACGAAACACTATGTTGTATTTATTTATATATCAGAATCAAATTTCCTACATTTCTGAATAATATTTATTTAGGTTTTATAACTGCTTATATGACTATATTAAGACTATAATTTGTAAGGACTTTTATTGCAAATACACTCATAGCACCTATATCAGGATTTAGACAATAACTTTGAAAGATATTACAGCGACCTTAATTGAAGACACATGAGATAACAAATAACATCCTAAACCGCCAACAACCATCTCTGTCTAATTTAAAAAAAAAATAATAATTCGACCGGATACATCAGACCCTTTCCGCTTCCTTAAGTTTTGTCCTTGTGTCTATTGAAACTATAACAATATCTATACATTAAATATGGAAGCATTAAAGCATGAATGTTTCTTTTGAATATAAAAAACTTTTACTGTCCTTACTGCAATAAAAAAATATTGGGATGGTTTGGCTCACCACTAATAAGCCAAGACCTCACAATATTTTTTCCTCGCAGTAAAGAAGGTAGAAGTTTGTTTTATGTTTGAAAGAAGCATTCGTGCTTTAATGTTTCCATTTCATATTTATAGATGGCACGTTATGGCCTTATAATTAATAACTATAAAGGTAAAACAACTATGTCTAAAACTCGATGTACAGGGTTAGCTGACAAGTGCTGATGGGGCGCTGAGAGAACCCACCTTGGAAAACATGTCGAGCAGTGAGAGTAAAGTTGTGAGACAAGGGTCACCTTTACACAACTAGAGACACCATTGGTCGGGCAAATAAATAAATTTGTTTGGTTGCTATTTTTTCCACAATATGTTTTAACCTGAAATTATTACAATGGTTAAGTATTTTCTATTTAAACATGGCTGATGAAGTGTACCTGAATAATACCCAGGCACATTCAGCTAGTAATATATATATATAAATATCATTTTTTTATCTCTACATTTGATAAGGTATCTCAAATATTCCGAGATAGACATCGAGGTCTTATAGCGAGTTGACAAACAAGAACAGTGGAGCACTGAGAGAACCCACCTTCGCGAACATGTCGAGCAGTGAGAGTGAAGGAGTGAGACAAGGGTCACCTATATATATACCGGTAGTGTCGCAAAGTCCGCTGAATTCCATTGAGAGGTGGGGTAATTGGGGAGCTGTAGACAAACTGGACACACTTATTGTCCCGTGATACCTCCCATGATTGGTGCTTACAACCGCCAATTTAATTACATCACACAGCTATTATTAATGCTAACCTGTTGTTTAATTTGTAGCTGGTGCGTGTGTGCACCTTTATTTTTGACCATGTTCTTTTATATATACATTTTTGTTATTATTCACCCTTTATTTTCATATTGTAATATAAAAATCTAAACTATAATATTTAATGTTCTTTATATTATATATATTGTTGCACTAAGTTGCAGCTTTACAGGGTCGTCGACCTTGGTTTCCTCATTTTTGGTGTTATACACGTTTCCCGAGCGGGTTTCCAAACTCAAAGCAAATAAAGTAAATAAAAATAAATAATTTTTAAAGTTATTGTTTTTATTTATTCGTTGTCTTCCTCGTAGGTCGCGATACGCAGTCTTGGTCTAGGTCCTCTCTCGCTCCAATAAGCAATCAAGATATATGTACAATAACAATATTACAAAAGGAATGAAACTATAAAAAGGAATGATGATAATCTCTATATATTCTGTTCTGAATAAATATTAAATATCATATAATATTTTGAATAAAGGTAGGGCGCATTAAAATTGATGCAACAATATATATATTATATGAGGAAAATAGTACAGAAGTGAAATTGTACTTGAATCAGGGGGATGAATCGAGAAAAAGGGCATTTCCTGATCGTGCAACTAAAAATCGCCGATGACTTGCTCCATCTATTGGAATAAATTACAACTATTCATTGATTATCAATTATATCATAATTGGCTAAATATCGTTTCTTCTTTCAGGAAATTCCCTTTTCTCATTATATATATTATAATAATATGTTTACATACTCCCCTCTTATTTTTGACCTATGCCCTATACAGTATTCTTCAGTGTTGGTCAGCAACAAAAAGAGAAAAGAAAGAATAGGTTAAAAAAAAGAATTTTAGATGGGTATACACTAAAGGACAAATATTAAGAAAGTGAAAATTCTTTGAGGTCTCCAGTCGTCTTTTTATTTTATAGATACAGAGGCGATTTTGTTCAAACTTGGTTATCTAATGTATCTTTAATAAAAGTCACTGCCTATCAAATATATTTCAGAGTTATTGTCTGAATCCTACTATACATGTTGAAAGGTACAACTTCCTTAAGTTTTGTCCAACGAGTGCATATTTAACAATTTTTGCCTTAGCAGATATATGACATGTTAATGATATCCTATGTAAAGCAGGATGAATGAAAAATGTATTATGTTCACTAAGCGGCTATATGTGGGGTTTGAATACTCAAAAGAGGTTAACTTTATATAAAACAATAATAAGGCCAGTGCTTACATTTGGTTCGGAATTCCGGTTTAAATTTTTAAACAACCGTTGTAAACAAAAACTGAATTCTAAGCCGTATCAGATCAAGGAAATTTTGGGGAAAATTTTGGCAACTATCGGCACGGTGTAGAGACGGGAAAGGCTCGAAATATCTACTTCTCGAATGACCAATTTTTCGGGATCATAAGGAAAGAAATTTTGGTGACATCGGACAGCTACATGAATTCAAAGATGAGAAAATGACATATTAAAATGTTAATCAATTTTGTAGATATATATATACAACATATTTTGAACTGGGAAAGAGAGGGATGGAAATTTTGAGAGAATTACTTTTTGAAAATAAGGCCTATTTTGGATTTTAATACGATTATTTATTATATATATATATATATATATTGCGTATGATATTGTTTTTTACAGCACAATACAACAATGTTGGCAAGTTTCTCTAGAGTGGAATGTCGAGGTGACGAATCCACTCCAGGGCCTCCTCTGTGCACCGGTGGATATCCCCAAGTGTTCCCTGGAAGAATCTTCGAGGACAGTCCCTTAGGATATGGTGCATTGTTTGTATTTGTCCACAGTCGCAGTTCTGGTCTGGACTCATGTTCCACTTATTTAGTAGGTAGTTGCATCTACCAGTAGAGGTCCTGATTCTATTGAGGGTTGACCAGGTCCTCCTAGGTAGGTTGTAGCCGGGAGGTTTGGTGTTAGGGTCCTCCACCAGGTCTTTGTTGGCGATGGCAAGATTGCTCCATCGGTTTCTCCACTCTTCTTTAAGATCTACATTTTCATCGGCCACCCATGCAGGATTCCTTGATATTAGTCGAGTTGGGGGAGGAATTTCGAGAACAGTGTTGATTGGAAGCTTAGTGTTAGCTTTAATTTTACTGAGAAGGTTGGAGGTAGATTTCTTTCTTCTGAGGTCAGGAGGTGCTATGTTAGAGAGATATGGGAGCCAGTCTATAGGGGTAGGTCTCATGTTTCCCGTTATTAATCTCATAGTTTGGTTAAGTTGAGCATCTATGCTGTCTGTATGGGAGCTTCTTTCCCACACAGGGGGCGCAGTACTCCGCAACTGATTATTTATTAATCCGATATTTCGATGTATCAATCTTCCATCTTTTACGAGGTGTTTTGCCGTGAAGCACGCAGCAGGTCGCGTGCCCTCCGTAATAAAAGATGGAAGATTGATCCATCGAAATATCGGATTAATAAATAATCGTATTAAAATCCAAAATAGGCCTTATTTTCAAAATATAAATGCATTATGGATTGCTCTATATTCAGAAGAATTACTTTTGTACGTTTGCCTTTTTTTCTCCTTGACATTTCTCCTTGTATATAGCCATTTGTTATAATGTAAATAAATGTATTGACGCAAATATCCCTGAGTTTGGGATATCGCGTTATAGGATGTTAATAAAGTTAAAGCAGATATATGAGAATTATGCGCACTAAATAAATTCAATAAACTTAAATAAGAAAGTATAAAATAAGAATTGTTAGCATCCGATTCTGAAAAAAAAAGTATTACCATTATGCAACTTGTCATATGAACATATGTAAGATGTTTGGTATTCGCTGCTCACTTTTCAGATTAACAGATTATTCAGATAAACAGTGAAATGTTCTGATGCATAAATAAATTAAATGGTGTCTATTTAGGTAAATATATGAATAATATATATATCTTTAAAAAATTGGAGACTTTATAGAATTTGGAGTTTTTATATGCCTTCAAATGTGGCCCAAAATATTAAGATAATTATAAAAACTATAAATTCAATTTTGAAAATAGAGCAATTCATAAAAATCTTTAATTAGAAAAAGCATATATTAGATCAAAATATCATTTATTTTAACAATATTTCAGTTGGCTGAACACCAACCTTTATCAAGGTGTTATAACATATTTAATGTTTGTCAACAACAAACTCAGAAGATGTGGCGCTGAGTTTGTTGTTGACACACATAAAATATGTTATAACACCTTAATAAAGGTTGGTGTTCAGCCAACTGAAATATTGGTAAAATAAATGATATTTTGATCTAATATATGCTTTTTTAATTATAAATTCTATATAAAATGCTTCTTCATTCTAAAAAGAATTCTATCAGGTTAAAATAATTAGATGATATCTTAGTGGATTATCAGAAATTGTTTACACACACGGAATAGGAAGTTTCGTGGTAAACTAACTCACGTCTTTTGGCTGGTAAAGTTGCATGCCGTTCGTGCCGTGTTCTGACCTCACGTTTTCCATGACGGCCATGTTGAATAACGCATTTACAACATTTCAATCAATGAGTATTCATCTTTTGAATTATTTTCCTTTTTATAAAGAAAAAATATTCTCTCATCCTCGTCTTGTAATTTTTCTTCTATTGACTAATAGGGAAGAAGATTCCCGTTATATTAATTCGACCTTTATTTTGATAATATTCTCTTCTAGTTATTTTCGGTATGTATAATATAGGTTTATTTACTATCTTATATTTTAAACAAAATCAACAAGCAATCCTGGATCAGATTTCTTTAAGTATATTTTATTTCTCTAGCTTCCTGGCCAACATGTTCTTCAACAGAAGAATTAGAAGTATGAAGGGCATATCGGCCCGAAATTTAGAGAAATAAAAAATACTTAAAGAAACATAGCCCTCAATTGTCTGTCGATTTTGTTAAATTTATAAAAGCATGGATGCATATGTATTAGTTTATATGATTACACAATTATAGCCTTTTTTTCTAAAAAAAGGTAATATATATAAAAGAATAAAAAATAGTACAAATGTCGAATTGGACTTAGAACAGGTGGATATATTAAGAGAAAAATAATCTCATAATCGTGTGCAACTCAGATGCAAGATCAGAAAATATGATATTTTCATAATATATAAGATATATTGATAGAAATCCAAAATATTAATATTGAAACAAAGTGTTTATCATTTTATTAGCAGAGTATCATTTTTTATGTTTGTATCTTGCTACTCTGTACACTTCCCTTATTGATTATTTTTTGTTTATCATTCATAGTTTGTTCTTGCCTGAAATAAATTTCGGTGTCCTCCCGAAGTTGGCCTTCCCTAATTTCCAGGTGGCAATATATACACAATATATTATTTTATACAGTTCTAGTTAATATTTTTAAATTCTAGAATAAATTGGGCTAGATTTGCATTGATCTATCCTAGATATCAAATAACCCCCATGTACAATTTTAGTTTCGACTTCAATTTGTTTCTGTAAAATTTGAAATATTTCCTCACACAGAACTTAAATGTATTCCTTCTTTTTTCTTATAATGATGATTTCTATATATTATTCATTTAAAAAGGAAGGTATAGAAAAATTAAACTATCATTGTCAATTTTGAAGGATAAATTTAAATTGAAAAATTAGTACAAGTATTTAAGATAGTATTTTTCTATTGATAAATAAACTTCCTCCCAGAAATTTCTTTCAATAACTTCGTTAGAACCGTTTGTGGGACTCCACGTCAGTATATAAAAAAACTAACTAATTTTACTCTAGACCATCTTATCAAGAAATAAATTCAATTAAAAAGAGTGGAATCAAATGTATTGATGGATATGAAGGCAAAACATATCAATTTGAAATATTATTATTGTAAACAAATTTCGTAATTGTTTGAAGAGGAATTTAAATTAAGAAAGTTTATCTTCTCTTAAATGCAGTATATAGACAAACTGAAGCAAGAAAATGATTATTCTTTGAGTGTGATAGCTTGTAAAAAAATGTAACTTACCTTCTATTATTAATTTTGTTTATATTTTCTTTGTCGTCTGTTTTGCATAAGTTGAATCTGGTTAGAACGATGTATTTAAATTAGATGATTTCTTTGTTGCCTTAAATACGAGGTAATTAACTCGTTTCTCTCTATATCTAAAAATGTTTGAAGTTTAATAAATTAATTTTATAAATCTGAGAGTTGTCTTCAAAAACGATCCAACACAAACGTATGTTCGTTTTGGCTTTATCTTTATAAGAGTTTTCTGTAATTATAGCAATGGATATTTAGGTATTATTTTGTATTATGTAATAGATTATTAGCGACCGCAATGTAACTTATTATGCACAAAACAACGTGAGATGAAAATATTTATTATATTTAAGTTTATAGAACGGCATTTGAAATTATCCCGCATGTGTTTCTTATAAATAAAAATTCGAAATTTTATTTTAAGGAGAAATAACTATTATTTTTAACCTTAGGGATGAAGTATGAAAGTATGTATTGTGAAGAGTAATGACGAACGGAAAAATAAAAGTATCTAGATATGGGAATTATTTTCCGTTCAATTATTTTCTACAATCATAATCTGTTTTATATTGTATTATAAAATGCTTAAGTTCACAAAATTTTACTCTTTTCATATATATAAAGAGGTGTTCATATGGTTCTTCAAAAATATTCATTGATATCCTAATTAAAAAAATGTTTTTGTGCTAATATCTGAAAAATTATCAAATCTAATTAGGCTGTATTTCAATCAAACGTTGATATATAATTACATGATCTTTTTTTTTCACTAATAAGCTTAGTTAAATTGTATATGTGCCGAGGTTTGTATGTCCAAAATGGTGTTGCTCAAATTTCGAGAGAATAAAATAACGATAATTTCCTTTTGCGAAACTTTAAAAATGGCGCGAGGACATCTATTGTCTTAAAGAAACTCTTTTTATCTTTTGTATCGTTGATTCTTTTGACATTGTAATTAACAGTGAGTATAAAACACATGGTATACTCACCATTTTTAAATATAATTTGAATATTCAAGTAGTGTCATGATTCAAGTGTGGATTTGTGTTTTTTATTCAGGTATTATACATATTCCTATAAAGCAATGACGCGCCATCTATATATAATAAACGAAAGTATTGTTACGTTGAACCCAGACGCTATTCGTGTAGTTTGCCTACTCAGAATTCCACAAAGATACACACGTGAATTCGAAAGGATGCAGCTAAAGTTAGCCCTTTATTATGGCTCTAAACAGATGGAGAATAATCAGTGGGACTTGCCTTCAACCTCCCGGTCAGAAGAATCCTTTGCGCCGTGGATGTCACTCTTGTGGAGCGTTCCGCTCCACACTATACTCGTCCAGCCAGGCTCTCAAGACACCGCAGGATCATCCACACGCCCGGAGGCAAGTCGCCACGTCTTCTCCTTGCCGCAGATGTAACCAGACTCTCCCTTCCCCTACACAGGAATGCTGTCTTTGGCGTTTGCCCCATGGCAGAGGAGCCGGCTAGAGTTCACCCCTCTTTCCCTAACCTTACTCAGGAATCTTGGCCTTGTCATCCATAGTACAGTATTAAGAGCGTACGAAAGTTTTTTTTCAAACATAAACCAAATTTCTACAGTCTGCGATGACTGAGATGATACAAAAATATATTGTAGAGATTGGCTCATCCAAGAGGGCCCTCCCAGCAGTTTCGCCAATTTAATCTACCAGACCGCTTTTTAGGACTCTGATATTGTATTTGACGAGTATACTTATATATCCAACACTGAAGAGTGGAATATCAGAAATGGCATTCAATAAAACTATGACCAAAAGCTTTAAGGATAGTAGAATTACATATAAATATTTTCATCGAGCAACGCTCTTCCGCAAACAAAAAGGACAAGGGGCCATTCAGGTATGAATTAATATGAAGCAATAACGCGCCATATATATATTATAAACAAGCTTATGTTCATATTTTTATAGAATACCATTTCTGAGATTCCACCCTTCAGTGTTGCATATATAGGCATAATCGTACAATACAATATCAGAGCTCTAAGAAGCGTTCTGGCAGAATGAATTGGCGAGACCACTGGGAGAGTTCACGAATGATGGGCCAATCCTTCCCAATATATATTTTTTTCATCGCAATAAAAACATTAGATTATTTTAATGTTTAAAAGAAATTATCGTGCTCAATGCAATTATTTATTATTATATATAGATGGCGAGTTATTTATCTCTATTAATTTATGCCTAACTGACCTAGCCTTATTGTTTGCGGAAGAGCGTTGCTCGATGCAAATATTTATATGTAATTCTACTGTCCTAAAATCTTATGTCCATAGCTTTATTGAATACCATTTCTAAGATTCCACCCTTCAGTGTAGTATACATAAGCATAATCGTCCAATACAGTATTAGAGCTCTAAGAAGCGATCTGGTGGATTAAATTGGCGTAACCGCTGGAAGGGTTCACTACTGATGTTCCAAGCCCTCCAAATATAATGTTTGAATCGCAGTGAATAAAATAGAAATTTTTTTATGTTTAAGTTTTATAATTTCGCATTGATTATTATCAGGTTCTGAAGAATTATCTTCAATAACATTTTCAGTTAAAAATAAGATTTTATAACAAGGAGCGATACATGACAATCAGGCGTCCAATAATATACAAATTTAGGCTCTATAATCTTCGATTTGTACATCAATATGTCACTCAATGCCGATTTTCTCTTTTCTCTGATAATACTGCCCATATTAGACAACTCTTTCTCCATCGAAATGTTGACTTCCTGTCTTCAGAATTTTCTTGAAATTATTTACTAATAGAATAGCAAATTAACTTATTTTTAATCCAAAGAAGATCCGCTACAATTTCATCATCATCTAGTGGTGGTGTGGTGGTGTCTTGTCCATGGAGCAGATCAGATCGGTCCGTGAACCCTGATCACAATACCGGTTAACTGAGGTGCCATAGGGATGTCCTCTTCTGGATTGATGTCTGCCATATAGAGGGCTGCAAGAAAGGCAGGGCAACTGTATATATGTTCCGGAATGAGTGGGTGTTGTGACAGTTATTGCAGTTCCTGTAGGATCTAGTCATGTCTGGGTTTTATCTTCATTCCTTTAAAATGTTCTGTTCTGATTCTTGAAATTGTTGTTGTTGTTTTTTCTGTTAACGCTGAGGTATCAATACATCTAGTATCACTTGTATTCACTGAAATTTTAACTAAGCATTATAAAAGTAGAATGTACGATACCTAGATATTGCGTTTACGAAGACCCGTGTAAATATCACATCCACATTATTTAACATTTCAGAAGAGTCATTGAGCTAGATACACCAACAAAACATTTTTATATAGATTATGAAGTGATAATAAGTTTTGTCAATTATGAATAGGTAATTTATTATAATTTTTACCTACTTTTCGACTTTATTGAGGCTCTTTAC
This sequence comes from Cordylochernes scorpioides, assembly GCA_030710605.1. NCBI lineage: Eukaryota > Metazoa > Arthropoda > Arachnida > Pseudoscorpiones > Chernetidae > Cordylochernes > Cordylochernes scorpioides. The sequence continues at coordinate 7,229,264 of CP092885.1, read as the reverse complement.
CCTCTGCTCATTTTTATATATAAATATGTGAAAAACAATAAAAATAAAAAATATAAAAAAGTTCAAGTGTTGATATTAAAATTAAAAATGGCATATTCTGACCAGCATGAGTATAAATCAATCTATGAATTCCTCTCCCACAGAATCTTCTCTTAAACCTGCTGATCATATTATTATTGTGAAAGCTGTACGTTGTCAAAGCTAAATCTAGCAAAACTAATAAAATGCTCTAAAGGTTTATGGTTCACTATTCCATACCTAAACAATCTTAACAAAATATGACCTGTGCTACTCAAACTACACTAATGAAAAAAAAAGTATTTTCGTATTAAAAATATAAAAATAAAAAATATAAAAATTCGTATTTTAACTACAATTAACCACTCCTTATTTGCTTATATAACGGGCGATTTACATATACATGTAGATTCGAACGTTCTCCTCTAAAAATGAATTTAAAAAAAAACACACATATTAAAATATTGTTATGTGTAAGACCTCCAAATGATTACAACCTCCGCCAATAGATGGCGCTTTCGTCTGTTTCCCTTCTCTGGCTGATGTGGGAGTCGCCGACTGCTGTGGTCTGTTTCCTGGGGAGGTTAATTGTAAATACACTTTTATGTTGGCCCCAGGATGTGATATAATGTAAATACCCATTGTTATTTATCTAATTTAAGTGTAATGTTTAGTAGTGGATAACAATAAAATAAGTGCTTCAAGTCTACGTGCCGTCTTCTGTCGTTACTCTCGCCATTGCCATCATCGCCAGGCTGCTGCTACTCTTCTGGTAAGTCTCTCGTGTCCCCCCACCAGTGGTAAGGCCGAGAGATACTGCCAGAGGAAGGGAGTTTCCACTGGAGAGGTGGAACTCAGGACGTCTTTGGGTGGCCTGCGGGGAAAAGCTGCAGGGAAGAGCAACGGGAGCCTAAGTAGGTGATCCACGAAGGAGGAAGCGGCGTTGTCGCAAAGAACCGGTAGGGTCAAGACGCGACAATATAATTTAAAATTTTATATATACATGATAAAAGGTACAACTTCTTAAGTTTTATCTATGAGTGTATATTATCGAATATGCTCCAAAAATTGTTTAATATAAAATGAAAATTGAATAGAAAAAAATATATAAAATACATCCTCATAGATTTTATATCTCAAAATTTATGCAGAAACAGAATTACAGAACCCTTCATGATAATTTTAAAATTCCTTTGCTGGATATAAGGAGAAATTGGTAGCTATCGGTATTTGAAAATTTCGTTTTTTATGCACAAAACAGATGAGTGGATATGCATGCCCTTCTTTTTCAATGAAGCTGTTTAAAACTTCTCAAAAGCTTTGAGATCATGGTTGGAATCTGTGAAAAGATTTGAATAACCATATAAATAAAAGTGACAAATAGAAAAATACTTTTTTCAAATATCAATAAAAAAGCTTACAGAGGCACATTCACACCATGAATAACTCTAAAACTTTAATGATAGAGAAATTTATCACTCAAAATCGATATTGTCGTTTAGACCAATAATTTAGATTCAACCAGTACCTTCGATGTAAATTTGAAACATAAAAAGACATCATCTTTAAAAAAATACTTTGCCCTTTTTTAATTAATTTCTTTTGAATATTGGCAAGCTTGGTGAGAGCTTTTATATTGTAAACCTTAATATTTGTGCATGTTCTTGTACAATTACAATATAAAAAAATAAATAAGATACAAACAGGTTGAGGATTCAAAGGATCTTTTACACCAAATCCTTTTAAAATGTATCCTAAATAGTATTTAGATATCTTAAATATGTTAAATACATTAGTATAGGTAATTAATATATATTTTATTTTAAATATGTGTTTATGTGGGTGCTCTATAAATACAAACGATTTGATTTGGCGATAGTTTTAAGGGTATATAGGCTCTATCCTGTTTCTAATTAAACATGAGCACATCATTTCTGCCGACCTATCATGCGCACAAATAGATCTTGGTGTTACATTGATAACTAAAATAATGGCTAACGGTGAGGTAACCCTTTTGCTCCTGATTGTTCAATAAGACGCTTGCACGAGCAATCTCTCGGAGTCGTTTTGGATATTTTTCTAAAACAATCTTTAAATAGAGTACCATATAACATTCATTCATAATGTGTTATCGTTATAAAAAACGGATATTCCATCAAAAATTATAATTAAAGAACAATTTGATGCTATATTTTTCAAGTTGAATTTTTAAAAGGCTAAGCTTTGTAATTTTGTTTAATAATACTTTGATTTATTTCAATTGTGGAAGGTGCTAAATGTTTTAGTGTAAGTAAATTTAAAGAGAGAAAAGAAAATCATTCTTGAAAATATACATTTATTTACAAATTAAGGTATATATTTTGAGGTCATAAATAACAGTATTCAGCAAAATTTACCCGATATTATAAGCAAATCATAGTTGTTATAGTCAGGTTGTTCATCTAATAATGGCCACCATATCCAGCTCCATAGCCATGTCCACCATATCCAGCTCCGTAGCCATGTCCGCCATATCCAGCACCATAGCCATGTCCGCCGTATCCACCGTGGGAGATGCCATAGGAACCAGCAGCGAATCCCTTGTAGGGAGAGTTCATGTCAACAGCAGCGGGCAGAGAGTGCTGGGTGCCAGGCTCGTTGGTCTTGATCACAGCACGGAATCCATGGCCGTCAGCGACGTACTCCACCTTACGGACACGGCCGTCGATGTCAGCCAGGTTGTAGGAGCCGTGGACGTGGTGGCCTCCGTGTCCAGCCTCTTGACGGCCGTTGGTGGCGCCATGGTGGTCTACGATTTGGTAGCCGAAAGCGTAGTCACCATGATCCTAAAGCACATAAATGTAATGAAAGAATCACTCAGAAATCTGTGCTCATATCAACTCACATTCTGCTTCCTGAAGTTGGTGCTGTGGCCTCCATGAGGAACAGCCTGGGCGGCGATGGCCAGAGAGACAATAAAAACAGCCTACAACACAATGCCTTAGATCTAGGCATAAAATATCCAAAACAGCGTGAAGTTCTGTGTCTGTGAAATCAATTTATACAATATTCTATATTATTAAAAAAATTTACTTTCCATGTTCTGGGCAAAACTTCATTCAAAAATATCTTTTATGTACAGAAAGATATATCAAACAAGTTATATTTTTCAAACAATTAATAGATAATAGTGGAAAATCGATTTTGAAATAAATTACTCGATTTCTTTACTCTATTTATCGCAAAATCATAATTTTATTCAATATTGACATATTCCAAATTTCCTTCTAAAAATATTCTTTACACAGAACTATTAAATTGTTTACTTACATTTAAAAAAATACTCTTCTAACAATCTATTTGAAATAAAAATATTAAAATATTTTGAAGCATTTTATTTTCGCTAGTTTCAGCGTACTCACACCAAATTTTGCCTTAACTACCAATTTCCTTATTTTCAGGAATCCTCTAGGACAAGCTTGTTTGAGAAACATCCTGCATCACGCTGACAAGGTCTGACATCTAGTAATTATTATATGGCTGGTGTTCATGATTTAGCAATAAATAGGTTGGTGGCAATTATCTTTCTCAAATCAACTCAAATATAACTCAATTCCACATTCAGTTCAGAGCTATCTCTGAAATAAATCATATTTATTTCAAATAAACATCAAAAATAACCAAAATTTTGTCTAAATAAACTAAGTTGTCTATAAAATTCGACTTTGGGCATCAATTGTATCTATCTATTAATCAGAATGGCATGCGAATTATTATGTAAATAACATCAAAAATTTTGGAAATATACATATTTACACGTAACGATTTGACATATTATATTCAGCATTTGGTAAGCTCTTTACTAAGCTCACGTAGCAATTTTAAAAATTTAAAACCAAATTTCTGTAGTGTTGTTTTTGTCACTGTTAGACATACCACTGATAGGGCCAATAAATACATTTGTTTGGTTGATATTTTTCAAAAATATTTTTAACCTGAAGTTATTACAATGAGATTACGTATTCCATAATAAAACGTGACTGAAATGTACCTGATAATACCAAGGTTCATTCGGCTTGTAACATATATGATTACCCATTCTTTATTTCTACAACTGATAAAGTATCTCAAATATTTCGAGATAGGCATCAATGTTCCTATAGCGAGTTAACAAACAAGAGCTGAGGGAGCGCTGAGAGAACCCACCTTGGTGAACATGTCGAGCAGTGAGAGTGAAGGAGTAAGACAAGGGTCACCTATATATATACCGGTAGTGTCGCAAAGTCCGCCAAATTCCATTGAGAGGTGGACACGCCGGTAATTGGGGAGCCGTCGACAAACTGACCTTAGTTATTGTTCACCCCTAGCTTACTCACACCAACTTCGCATCAATTAATCAAACACATTGTACCGTGTGTTCCTTTGTAATTATTTAATAAATGAGTTCAATCATTACATAGGCATTTGACAATTAACATAATATAATTGACATCTTGTCAATACACGCAAATGTGTACAGTCTGCACTATTGTTTTAAAAAAATGAATATATATTACTATATACAATGTGAATATGTACATGGCTCCTCTACCACCGCTGCAGAGTTTGGTGGAGAATCGCCAGCGGGTCTCCAGCGACACCACCTATTTCGCGATCTATGGAAATGATAGGCAAACATATAAAAGTAGTACAGAATATAAATATAATGACAGGATAAGATGAGGTACTTGTATTTGCATGCATATTTGTTGTAAAAATGAAGAAGGACATGAGTGATTTTTTTAGAGAATTTCATAATATTATTTTAAAAATGACCCTCAATAAGTCTATAGAATAAATAAATTTACATGTTTTTTTGAAAAGCCTAGAGTCGAGCATTCGCTTGTTTCATAGTTCATTAAAAGAGACTCATTGCTGGTCTTTTTATTATTTTTTTTCCTGGTAATTTTTCAATCACATTAGGATTGCCATTTTATTAAAATAATGTAATTGTACCTATTAATAGAAACTGCAAGCAATAGTTTCAACCACTTTAAACTTGATCGTAAATTTATATTACATCAAAGAAAAGCTAGTATCTTATTGTTAGTCTAACAGAGAAGATATAAAATAACATTTCGACCCAAATATTGAATTTGTGGTAAAATAATATACTTGATATAATATCTGAACACCCCAAAAGAGATATAGTGATCTGTTTTCATATACTCAGCCAGAAAGCTTTCCAATTTAGATGTATGATAGAATGAAATATTCCATACATTGTAAAGTATTCAATAATTATTTTGGCATTCGTTTTTTTCACTTAATTTTTTATTATTAAGTGTCATATGTACAATTGAATATTACAGATATATTACGCAACCTATTGAGCTTAATAATCAACTGATGAACCGTCCCTGCAATGATGAGGCAAACTCTTTCCTAATTCGTTTTCATTTTTAGTTAATTTATTTTGAAATGCGACTTTTATTCGAAAAAATCTTTGGTCCCATCTTCAAAATTCTTGAAATAAAATAGCAGTAAACATTTTGGAGGTTAGTATGACAGCAGGCAGTCTTCGAGTTGGTGTTAGTTTATGAGGGCAGCTGAAACGTTCAATTTTTATCTAGGCCATTTGAAGTTTAGAAGACGGCTCAGAGAAGACGTCGCTGTCACTTTCCAAGAAAATAAATCCATTCTCAGACCAACAGTATTCTGCCTATAGCCATTTACCCTACTGCCGTAAAAAATACTCCAAGGGTTTGAGAAACCGACCTCTGGACTGTGTATCGGAAAGTCAAGAGGAAATCTATCCCAGAACTCTCTCCATCTGGGATTTTTGTAGTCTTTTCAGTTACAACCAATTTATATATGAACAGAAATATATATTTTATTTTTTTATTACATATATGTGTCACAATATATAACCGTTATCTTATATATCAACTAGCCCTGATATTCAAAACATCCCTTCTAAAACATTTTTTCCATTTTCAAATAATTTAAATGAGACTCTATTCCATATAAGGAACCCCTTTCCATATCACCAATGTATTGTTCATATAATCTAACGTTTTCAATCTGTAACAAATGAATGAAAACAAAAGTTCAAATACACCGCTCTGACAAAGACTGGATGTAAGTCAGTTAAGTAACCTGGGGGACAATCATAAAGGGCTGCAGCTAAAATTAGTTGCTTCTTACCCATCCAAATGTGTCACCCTTTTTTCTATGACATATCACCATCTGATTGGTTCCCAAATCAAGTGACCCTCAGGTCCAGGCTAGATGGTACAGGGGCAAGAGATATCAGTAAGGTTTTACAGCTGACAGTTTATTCAGAGTTTTTACCGTCTGGAGAGAGCGATCAGCAGAAAGCGGACAGCATAAGATGAGCAGGACTCACAGTCCAGCCCAGACTTCACGCTAGTGAATCTCCCATCTACTTCAAGACTTTTCACCAACTTTCCATTAGAGCTTGTGTACACCTCAAATCATCTATGGTTCAATAACCTCCTTATTTTCATCATTTTGTTTTGAGAGCTTCTCGTTTTTCAAATCCTAAGAAACCACTTGGCCAACGATTGCAAAACCAGAGTGGTAGGTCCCGATTGACAGTCTAGTTGGGAGAGAAATATTTCTCCCGCACTAGTAGACTTTCGAGATCACGACATATATGTATTTATATACATATATACAGACGACTTGGCTCTGGCTACTTTCTCGATAGAGTATTTTCAATTAGCATAATCTATAATTTGTTTGGAACATTGAAAATAATTAGAAGTAATCTTATCTCCAAGCCTATAATTCACGAGACAAATTAATAAAATTAAAACAGAAGTAAATGAATGATATCAAAATCTTTACCAATCTCTACTAGAGAGAAATCTGAAATATCATTAAAAATATGAAGATTCTTCTAATCATTACCCACATAAAAGAATAATAATACAATTCATATACGCACTTGTAAAAATAAAATATATGTATGAAATATTTATCTGAAGATTTTCTTGGGAGTTATCAAGTCGAGACCTCAAGCATCTCTTCCAATATGATAATGAATAAAAAAGGATTTTTTTATAAAAAAAGTGATAAAATCATTTCAACCCTATAAAATTTATAAACTGAAACACGATATAATATCTTTAAATTAAAAGTAGTGTAATTATAATGAAACAAATAAAACACTGGAACGTTGTGAAAGAAAAGGCTATATATTGATAAAGTAGATGTTTCACATATTTCACCACAGAATCTGCAATAATGAATTTCATTAACAAAATAAGGAATTCGTTTATAATTTTAGTGGATTACCAGCATGAGACATATCTTCTCTACAGATTCCTCAATTAGAAATTGTAGCTTTGTGTTTCATCGATTAAGTCTTTTCTGGTTTCCTTGTGGTGTAATTTTCCGAGAATAAAGTTTATAAATCTTTGTGTGTGTGTGTGTGTGTGTGTGTAAGTTAAAAAATAAAGAAAATATAAAAAGGTTTGGTATTGATATTTAAAAATAAATAAATGTTCTGAACGCTCACCATCTAAAATGTCCATGTACTCATGAGCGGTCAGATTAAACCTTCTTTGTGTGTTTTCAATAATAGTGAATAGAGCGCCTTTTGACTTGAACAATTTATGTACTTTAAAAAATCCATTTATAGAAATCTTTAAATAATATTTTAAGAAATAAATTCAAACCAAATAAAAACTTTTTATATAATAGTATTTTTTTTTAATTATTCCTCTATTGAATTTTTATTTTCATATTCTAAGAGAGATATAGAAAATTTCGATATAGAAGTTATTAATAAAGAATGTATTCTTTGGAAAAGAAGCTTACAACACAACGAAAGTTAGAGTATAACTCTATTTATTTACATTCCAGTACTAGATGACGCCCTCCTATGCTCAACACAGAAGTTTAGTGGTAGCCATAAGCTCCGGGGTAACCATATCCACCATAGCCTCCATGGGCGATAGCGTAGGAACCGGCGAAGTTGCCCTTGTAGGGAGAGGCCATGACGGCAGCGGCCGGCAGAGAGGCGGCAGTGCCGGGCTCGTTGGTGTTCACAACGGCACGGAAGCCATGACCGTCAGCGACGTAGGACACCTTGCGTACCCGGCCATCGCGGTCGGCGATGTTGTAAGATCCAGCGACATTGCCGTGGCCATCTCCGACCTCCTGGCGGCCGTTTAAAGCGCCGTAACCATTGGCGACCTGGTAGCCGAAGCCATAGTTGCCGAAGTCCTGCATAGACAGTGGAACCAGAACTAGTTAGCTTAATAACACGGTGGTTGTTAGTGGAACTTACATTCTGTTTACGGAAGTTGGAGCTGGCCCCTCCGCCGTAGTGGAGAACGGCGTGCGACAGGGCGACGCAGCAGGCTACCAGGAAAATCTACACGACAATATGAAAATATGTCATATATATTGAATAGGAAAGTGTAAATATTTGAATTCAAAAATTACATTTTACCTCAGTTTTGATTTTCTTTTCTGGTAAATGAGTTCTAAATTCATATATTGAGCACAAAAAATAATATAAATGTATATTACTACTTTCATCCCTCATGACAAAACTTGTTTTCTTAAAGTGAGTTGTTTTCTCCTTAGACTTTATTGCCCTAATGTTTCTACTAGAATTTGATATTCTGAGACTTTGATGAGCCTTTATTTCTTCTTTATTATCAGAAATTTATTATTTTTGTATGTATTTAATTGATCAATGTTTTTAATCCATTCAAAAGTTTTTTAAATAGAATAAAGGCAGTGGAGGATTTAAGTTGTTTTTGTGGTATTGAGGAACAAACCTCAAGACATCTACTGATCGATTACCCAGCATTTCAAGATTATATAATAAAGAATGAACTAGTTGTTTGTGAACTTAACGATTTGATTTCCAATAAAAAAAAATCATATTTAAAGTTCAATTCATTTTGTAATTACATTCCAAACTTTCCACAAAATCTGGATCTCTAATGTTTTCATGCGTTGAATAATGTAAATAACCTATGTAAATAAACTTTTTTCCTTGTTTGGAGCAAGTATCCCTTGCGGGATATAGCGCTTGGAAATAAAATAATTGTAATAATTGTAAAAAAAAATTGAAAGAAGTTATGTTTTTCTTACATGTGTGTATGAATGAAAATACTGATACATTCAATTTATCTGATCTTTATGTATTTTTTCAAAAAAAGAGGTATTATATTTTATAGCACAAGGATACCATTCTCCCTCATTATCGAGATTTAAATATATTCGCTGTAGATCAGTTCATAACGAACCATGGAAATTTAAATGGAATTTTTTCAACAATTAGAGCTGTTGAGAATTATAGCTGTTACTGTGGCAAAAAAAAAAAACAGGGTTCGAGACATATAATTTTTGAATGACCACTCTTCATAGCGCTAGACAACAGACAGTTACTAATATTTTAGATCTGTATGAATATGTGAAGAGCAGAGATAATTGTCAGAGATTAAACCACTTTTGAAAATATATTTATGACTATCTTTCTAACCTAAAAGGATAATCTATCTTATCATATATATATATATATATAGCGTTTTTTTTTCTAGTTTTATTTTCACTTAATATTTATAACTACTATTTTTACTTTATATTTATAACGGTTTTTTTGTTTGAAAATGTAAATAGACGCAAATATCCCTAGCGGGATATAGCATTGAGTGTGTTGAAATAAATAAATTTGATATTTTTATTATTTTTATATTTTCTAATATATTTTATACAGAAGTTATTAGTAATTACTTAAAAAATTATTCGAATTTTGTATCGAATTTCTCACTTTGTTATGATTACTCTCTTAAATCTATATTGCAACTAATGAAATCCAAACTGAAAAACTAAGCTAAAAAAACATTTCATTATTAAAATCCTTTGCTGGGGTTGGAATTTATTTGAAAATAATATAGCCTTACATCTCTACTGTTCTTGAGGTAATTATTTCTCAATGTTTCGGTCACCCTACCCCCTTCGGGAAATGAGTTCTATAATTCAACAATTTCTGCTAAGAAAGGTGACAATGAGTCGCTGGAACGCAAGGAAATAAACAACATTGACGAAAGCACTATTAGGGTAGCAACTGATTGACCAAGCCCCCCCCCCCCCCTTCCCCCCCATTCGATTATTTTTGATTATCAGACTTCACTCATTGTATAAATTAGTTCTTTAAAAAAAAGCACAATAGCGATGAATAAATCCCTTCTCTAATTGAATAACCGAAGAACATTTGATGTATTTATGTGTGAAGAACATTACAGTGGAATAATGCGACCTTAGGTTGTCATTCAATGCAAATAGAAATTGAATCTGTACTGAATACCTTGTAGCCAGCTAGTCCAAGGTGAACAAGCCACAAAGGCCGGGTGTCAAACAATGGCTTTAACTTGAACTACTGACTTTTCCCGGGTTTTCTCTCCTTCTTCTAACAAAGCCATCTATGTGTATGGGAAGTAGATCTTCAAAGGTATTCAGACAATATTTTTTCAAAATAAGAGAAACTTTAAACAGAAAAGAAGACTTTTTTGGCAGAAAGTATATCTTAATTTTAAATAACTATGAATAACTGCCAAGCAACCTCTATTTTGAATATGGTCAATAATTGTTTGAATATATATCTTAAAGAGTTGAAATTTTTGTTACAATTAGTATCTTTATTATACGCTTTTAAAATGCTTCAATGGTCCCCGATTCTTGCAAAATTCTAACCTGACCAGTGGTACAAATATTGAAACGGGGCTCTGCCATACTTGTAGGTGCAAAAGTCGAACTGCTTTTCATATGTGTGCGAATTTGGTGAACTCACAGTAAAGGTGGCTTACAGTGGCCAACTATTACCCTTTACTAACTATATCATATATTCTTTAAACTACACACAATTATACTGAAAGAGTGAGATATGATGAATATAATATATAAAATTATTTTACAACTTTATTATATGTGTATTTTAACAGTAGTACATTATTTCAACTGTAATATAAGGACGCTATATATGTTGCTGAGTTTGTCTATACAAAATGTAATGCCTCGAGAAAGGTTGGTGTTCAGGAAACTATTCAATCTAATATATGCTTTTTTATTATATAAAATCTCCATAGTGTTTAATATATGTATAGAATAAACATGGCTTATACGTGTGTGTGGTGAGATATATATTAGAATATAATTAGAATTTGTGTATAAATATAGCGAAATGATATATATTTCTAGGAATCAGTGTTACCTATATGTTGCTTACCGATTACTTCCAAAAGATACAATTTTTATTGATAATTTATTGAGTTTTAATACAATATTTATACTAACCACTTGATTCCCAAAGAAGAATTTAGCCCTAGAAGACTATAGAGGTATTGGAAATGTTAGTATTAAAGCATAAATGCTTCTTTCACATATAAAAATGTTACTATCTTTATTACAATAGCCATTATCTGTAAGGATTGTCTCATAGGTGGCGATAAGGATAGTATTAGTTTGTTTTATGTTTAAAAGAAACATTCGTGCTTTAATGCTTTCATTTCCTATATAAAGATGGCGCTTTATTGCTTTATATTACTATAGATATATGTAAGGAAGTCAGTGAAAATAAATAAGTACAAATTGAAGCTTACCTTGGCGATCATCGTAGGAGATATGTCCCAGCTCTCGTCACCGCCACTATATATAGAGAGAGAAGGAGACGGGCGTGGTAGCCACCGCACCCATGGAAGTCGGAAATCCAGTAGTGTTCACCCTTGGGAGGAGTACATCGTAATTACCATAGACATCTCTGCTATGTCATTATTGGGAATACATGGCCGTGAGAAGAGCCTCACACGGTAAAAATCATCTAAAATGCCAATATTCAATAGAATAATTGATTTTGTGAAACTAAGCAATAAAAGGTAATTCTCAGAAATAAGAGACACATAGAAAATTTGAAAGAGAAGGTATAACTAATCAGTTGTGAATCATCTAAGCACTTCCCCTTTTTGATCCCAGATCGCTTCAATATTGTATATGACTGAGTTTATTACATATCCTGCACTTGCTATTGAATACAGTAAATTGGTGTTTAGGACAAATTATGGACATATGTTTTGTATTTTATATAACTTTTACTCAACATCTCTCTTTCTCTGATTGCCTCTCTGTTCTATCATTTAAATAAGTAAGTAATCAAGAACAAAAAAGGCATCTTCTGATTGTGCAACTGAAATTTGCTGATAGCTTACACCATCTGTCAGAATATATATCAACTAATCGTTTATTTTTTTAATATTACAGAATTAGCCAAAAACCATTTCTTGATTAATAAATAAAAGCTAACTACAGGGTGTACCAGGTAAATTGGGAATTTCAACAATGGTATTTTAACTGAATTTTTTTGCAAGTAAAAATTAAAATATCCGAATGAAATTTGACACAGTAGTAGATAAAAGGATATAGTTTTCATTTATTCAATGTAGTTTCCATTATTAGCTACAACAGTCTCGAGGCGAGTGCGGAATGAAGCACAGGCCTTGGCGACGATGACCTTGTCCATTTGTGTCATCACCGTTTGAACTGCTTTCTTGACAGACTGGATGGTGGTATGAGGAGCTTTGTTGACATCTCTCTCAACAACGCCCCATACATAGTAGTCGAGGGGATTGCAATCTGGAGAATTAGGGGGCCAAATATCAGGACCCCAGTGACTAGGGACGTTAAGTGTCAGCCACGATTGTGTCTTTTTTTGCCTTATGGGCTGGAGCTGAGTCCTGTTGGAAGATATACTTCCTTCCTGCGGCCACCATGTCCATCCAAGGCTTCACAACGGTCTCCAGAACATTAATGTAGGTGTCAGCGTTCATCCTAAGGCCCTTCTCAAAGAAATGGGGAGGCATGACATCACCTTCACTGCTGATAACGCCAAGGACCATTACGGAGGCAGGAAATTTCGTGTGCATCACGACAGGTATCTCTGAGGGGTCTTTACAGATCCAGCGATCATTCCTGGGATTTACCTTTTGGTCCACGTCAAAGTTCTTTTCGTCAGAGAAGAACCTTAGCATGCCAAAAGAGTCGTGTTTCAGGTTGTTGAGGAGGGCAGCAGCCTTTCCTTTTCTGTTATTCTTCATATTCTCAGTCAGCAACTGACCTTTCCGAAGGGTATAAGACTTGAGACCAAGGTCCTCATGGATAGTTCTGACAATTGTCATAGAGCCAACGTCCATTTCCTTGGCTATGGCCCTCATGCTCTTCCCAGGGTTTCCATCAATCTTCTCCTTGACATTTTTGACAAATTCTTCGCCTCTTACCCTGTCCGATCGACGCGAGTGCTTTTTCCTTGTAGCTATCCCCTCTTTGTTACTGTCGGCCTCATCAAACTGCTTCTTGACACGATAAATAGTGGTTTTGGGCAACTTAAGAAAATCCACTATCTCTTTGGGGCTCCTTCCGGCGCGCAGAGCAACGATGATGGCAGCTCGATTTTCAAATTCTCGGTTACTCTTCATCACTACACTGCGCACACATGTACTGTTGCATTTTACATGAATATGGCTACGTAATGAAAAAAAAACAAGTTTTTAATCTCAAGTACTTTTTGTTTTATGGACTGTCAAAGTTAGTCCCAATTTACCTGGTACACCCTGTATATATGCATTCCGGGCTGTTGGTCCTCATTGCAAGCTATTACTCAACGAAAAAAAAAGCTGAATATTGGGGGATTTTGAAAAATCATGAAGCAAGTATTTAGGTTAGAAGGGTGTGCGAACTACCAAACATTATGAAAAATAGTGCAAAAGTGAAAAAGCACTGGGATCAGTAAATAGATAATCGTTTTGATGAAAATTAATTTGTCATCCTTATATCAGACTTTTCTCGATTTCACATGACAAAATAGCGTTCCCATCTTTCATTTATATTTAAAATATTATATAATGTGCAAAGAAAGAGATAGAGTATTATAATGTGTAAAACCACCTTTATTTAATATTTATGTAAAAGGGTTGCTGAAAACTATAAGGGTCGCTATATAATTTCTATATAATATGATACTTTTAAATATATAGTTTTTCTAAGTGTTTCCCAAATTATGCAATGAACAGAATTAATATTTGAAACAGCCTTCTTTTGGTAGTCTAGTGTCTACTGTAATCAAAGCCTCTATTTGTTGTGACTTGAACAACCCATTCAACTGAAATTTGACGTTAAAGAAATAGACAAAAATTTGTAAAGAAACATCTTCAGAATAATATCATTGTATGGCAATGGGTGAATATCAGATAGGCTCAGAGTATAAATTAAAATTCTTTGATATAAATGTATTTTATATTATGAATATGAAAAACTCATCTTTAGAAACCTGTTGTCTAATTTAATTAGCATATTTTACTTAGATATATTTATAGTGTTTTATATATATATTAAATAAAACCGTCCCGCTTTCATTCCTCGATAATTATCCATCGTGAAAAATATATAGTTTATAAACTAATTTATGAGATTATTAAGTGTGATTCTAAACAAAAGGCGCATATAACTTCAAAGGGATAAGAGTTTTGAAGTGAGAACAGATGAACGTTAATCAATATTGATATATGGTAAATCAAACCAACAACAAGTATTGTATAATACTTATAACAAAATTTTCATGTTGCATAATAGAAATACATCTGTAAATGATTATACGCATGATTGACATGTGAGTGACATTACATCATCATATGTATTGTACCCTGTACAAACTGAGGATAAATAAATAAAACTCTGTAATGGATTAAGAGTTGAGCTAAAGCAAGAGATTGAGATGGAAGTCCAACAACATCTAAAGATAGGAAACTGCCAGGGCGGCGCTAGTAAAAATTTCGCTTTCGATCGACGCTCTTGTTGCATCCGCTGAAATTAAATACTTCCTCTCTCAGCAAAGATATATAAGACCTCCGCCCTTGCTGAAAATATAGTCACTTCACCATCAGCGGTAGCCCTCGTCAGTTGTGTCCAAGGTCCACCTCATCGACCATGTAGAACAGTAAGAACTCTTCTATCTCCATCTTGCTCCTAACTCGACTTTTATCTGTTAACGGAACTTTCCTACTACAACTGTGTCTCTTCGTTTTTTGTGTATGGACATTCCCAAGCTTTCCACTCTGCCTCGACCACGACTGCCTGTACTCTGTGAGAACTGTTGAAGGTCTTCCAAGGTGCAGAGAGGTACTGGAAAACTCTTCACATCCTGACTGTTCCTCTCGGTCAACACAGTATAGCGAGAGTCGACAGGATATCACACCATAGCGTAAGTCGACTGGGAACCTCATGACAGATATTCATTTTCACATTTTTATATTAATATTTTAGCTTATTGAATGAAAGAGTTAATTAAGAATCTATCGAAAACAAGTTAGAGGTATACCCATGTTGAGTGTTGAGATACAAGAAGTCATTTGTAAACGGTCTAGTAATAGTACTTCCCAACATCAGGGAAAAATAATGAAGAAGCTGCCCACATTGTGGAGCCCATTTCGGCGACCTCCACAAAGCTCATTGACAGTACCTCATAGAAAGCTGGTGGACAATGGTGAAGCTGTCTCGACAAGAACGAAGTAGACGTCGAGCATTCATCATTGTCAAACCAACCCATTTCTTCTTTATTTTATTAATTAATTTTTTAATGTATATAATTTATCTCATTATAATAAATTTCATTTTTTATAACTAATCATCTATTCTGTTTTAATATTTTTAATAATAGTCTTCAATTAAAACAATATTTCTAATAATAATTATTTATTATAATTTTTTTAACAGTTGGGGGGAAAATTTGGGAGGAAAAAATAAGGAAATAAAGGGAGAGATAGAGAAGGCAGTAGTAGAGACAGATCGGGGAGAGGTTCTAAGAAAATCATCTAAAAATGTAGTTTTAAAATTTTAGTGAGAGAAATTTTCCAGCCCTCCAACTGAAAAAAAAAGCACCAAAAAAGATAAGTAACTTCTTATAATATATTAACGGGTAAATTTTATGGGTATCTCCCTATTTCATTCTCATTGCCTTCTTTCCTTTCTGTTTGACCATTCCAATAGAACAATAAATATAAAAATTTGTTTCGAATCTCAACTTTGGCTCTGAGTGTTTAATTTAGTTTAGAGCCGATTATTTTAACCTCAGTGCGTGCAGGATATTTACAAGTTGAATTTTTATTTCAGAAATCTCATCTACAACATCAAGGACCAATAATATAGAGGCTGCCCGTCAGCACGGAACAATAATCTATGTGTTGTTTAACAGAAAGGAACAATAATGAAGTAACTTCCAAATATAATTGAAAAATAATGTAAAAGCTGCCCAACAGCATGGAGCATTAATGAAGATACTTCAAAACATAATGGAAAAATGATGTAGAAACTGCCCAAAAGCAAGGAGCAATAATGAATTAACTTCCAAACATAATGGAAAATAATGTAGAAGCTGTTGAACAGCAGGGAACAATAACGAAGATACTTCCAAATATGATAGAAAAATAATGTAGAAGCTGTTCAACAACATGGAGCAATAATGAAGATACTTCAAAACATAATGGAAAAATAATGTAGAAGCTACCCAACAGCAAGGAGCAATAATGATTTACTTCCAAACATAATGGAAAAATAGTGTAGAAGCTGCCCAACAGCAAGGAACAATAATATAGATGCTGCCCAATAGAAAAGAAAAATAATGTATAGGCTGCCAAACAACCAGGAAAAATAATGTATAGCTGTCCAACAGAAAGGAACAATAATAAATAGACTACCCTGCAACCAGGAAAAATAATATAGATGCTGCCCAATAGAAAAAAAAATGTATAGGCTGCCCAACAACCAGGAAAAATAATGTATAGCTGTCCGACAGAAAGGAACAATAATAAATAGACAACCCTACAACCAGGAACAATAATATAGTTGCTGCCCAATACCCAGGAACAATAATGTAGTTGCTGCCCAACAGAAAGGAACAATTATAAAGATGCTTCCCAACAGTGAAGATGGACAACAATGGAATCTCACGGCTACTTCATAGAAACTAAATATGAAATTAAATTTATTTTAAATATATGGAATAGAAGAAGTACTTGCCTGGTCTTGTCACAAATATTTATTCAAATTAAGAGCACAAAGAAATGAAATATAATAAGTAAATTACACCGAATTTATATATAAAGTGAACAATTTAAATGAACCATTCATTTTTAGCATTAAAACTTTGCACTACCCTTACTCTAATGGTAAAATATTTAGAGAGCCTGGCTCATCAGCGGCGAACCCTCTTCGATTTTTCGCCAGTTTAATCTTTCATAAAGCTCTAAGGTTTTATTGCGCTATTCTGTTCAAATATTTGTCGTTCTGAATAATGGGTGAAGTTACAAGGTTGTGTCAATAAGAAATGCACAATCACCCCTAGCAAAATATATAAATAATTTATTTTATCATAAAATACTTGTTTTCTGAAAAATAAAACACTCTACTTGATATCTGCATTCATAATTGATTTATCTTTTGTATTTTTACAGATATGGAACCTAATGTGAACACAAAATTTGACAACGGTCGGTGACCGAGTTCTTCTTTGGTGGTGACATTTCAGCCATTACAATTCGCTCAAAATTAGCCAGTTTAAGGAAACGAAACATTGAATAGAAGCACTATACAGAGATGGGTTCAGCGCTTCCAGAAAGGTAATTCTGAACTTAATGACAATGAGAGACCAAGTAAACCTTCAACTGTTACAGAAGACCATAATTAGGCTCTTGTTGAGGAAATTGTCAAAATTAACCGGCAATAATGACATACCAATTGATGAAAAACTTTCGATCTCAATTTTAGTCAATTCTAAGTTCACTAAGAACTAATGTTTTCAAAGTAAATAATAATAGTTATTTTTAAAAACTTTATAAAAATTTTCTTTTAAGTACTATTTCTATGAAAAGAACATTTCAATACGATACCTGAATTATCCATAAGGTTTAACTGGCGAAGCCTCAAGGAAAGTTCACCGCTGATGAACAAACTCCTCTTAAAATTTTACCAACGGAGAGTAAGAGAAGTAGAAAGTTGCTTATTTATGAAAAAATAACTTGCGTTAAGTAGTTTCAATATTCATTAGAAATTATATTATATTTTGATATAAAGAGAGGAAGGGAGAAAGATATATGTGAAATCAATAAAACTACAAAATATATGAAAAGAAATAAAATTATAAGAAATGATATTTTCTTGTAAAAAAACGGTTTGCATATTGCCTGATTTTCCAAAACTGGTGTTTTGACTCAATCTCTATCATCACTAGGAAAGTTTTTACTTGGGTGGTAAGCATTTAATGGAAGATGTACCTCGTTTAGTACATAAATATCATCCTTTGATACAATTCCATATTGTATATAAATATAGTGTCCCGTAGAAAATGAAAGAAAACAAATATAAGGACGACTAAGCACTCAATTTTGATTAAAACATTATTCAAATTATTAACAACATTTAAGAGGAATGTTAAATACTGATATACTGAGTAACCCAATATATATAAATTATTTATTTTTCATCACTAAAAAAAATATAGTTTAATAAAATTTTGAGTAGAATATTGAAAACTAGTAACTTTATATATATATATATGAAAAAACAATAGAAAAAAATAAAAGATAAGTGGGTCAGGTGTTGATATTAAAAATAAAGAAGGCATCTCCTGACCACGAGCACATGTGCTTTTTAGATGGCAGAGCGCCATCTAGTGGAGCAAGAATAAACTAAACGTTTATTTAGCTTGCTCCGTGATATTTGGCCAACCCAATTTCTTGATAAATCAAGAAAAGTCATCCACGAACGCGTTTCGCGCTGTTGGCGCTCGTCAGCGTGGAGTAGACTGTAACCACTGCGACCAAAAAGATTTTTTGGTCCCAATGGCTTCTTGAGAAATCAAGAAATGGGTATTTAAGGCCAAATTTGCGTAAAGACGCTTAACACATGAAAAAACAATAGAAAAAAATAAAAGATAAGTGGGTCAGGTGTTGATATTAAAAATAAAGAAGGCATCTCCTGACCACGAGCACATGCGCTCTGCCATCTAAAAAGCACATGTGCTCGTGGTCAGGAGATGCCTTCTTTATTTTTAATATCAACACCTGACCCACTTATCTTTTATTTTTTTCTATTGTTTTTTCATGTGTTAAGCGTCTTTACGCAAATTTGGCCTTAAATACCCATTTCTTGATTTCTCAAGAAGCCATTGGGACCAAAAAATCTTTTTGGTCGCAGTGGTTACAGTCTACTCCACGCTGACGAGCGCCAACAGCGCGAAACGCGTTCGTGGATGACTTTTCTTGATTTATCAAGAAATTGGGTTGGCCAAATATCACGGAGCAAGCTAAATAAACGTTTAGTTTATTCTTGCTCCACTAGATGGCGCTCTGCCATCTAAAAAGCACATGTGCTCGTGGTCAGGAGATGCCTTCTTTATTTTTAATATATATATATATATATATATATATAACGAAAGAAAAAATAAAAGATAAAAAGATCAGGTGTTGAAATCAATATTAAAAATGGCATATCATGACCAGGAGCACATGTGCTTTACAGAAGGCAGAGCGCCATCTGGTGGAACAGAAATCAACTAAACATTGATTTAGCCTGTTTCTTGATATTTGGCCAACCCAATTTCTTGATAAATCAAGAAAAGCCATCCACGAACGCGTTTCGCGCTTTTGGCGCTCGTTCAGCCTACTCCACGCTGACGAGCGCCAAAAGCGCGAAACGCGTTCGTGGATGGCTTTTCTTGATTTATCAAGAAATTGGGTTGGCCAAATATCAGGGAACAGGCTCAATCAATGTTTAGTTGATTTCTGTTCCACCAGATGGCGCTCTGCCTTCTGTAAAGCACATGTGCTCCTGGTCAGGATATGCCATTTTTAATATAAATATATATATATATTTTTTGAATCAAATATTCCTTTATTAATTAAATTAAAGATACTTTTGAATGTCTGCTTCAATTTTCATAAAACTATCTGTTGATGCATATCTTCCAACTGGTATTCCTTCACGGTTGACAAGAAATTTTGTGAAATTCCATTTTATAAAATTTCCAAATGTACTACCTTGTCGGCTCTTCAAATATTGGTCTAATGGCTCGGCATTATCTCCATTCACCTCGATTTTCCCAAACATATCAAAGGTGACATTAAATTTTTAAGCAAATTTTTGATGTCTCTTTCACATGCATTTTGCTAATATATTCAAATGAATTTTTTATGGCAACTAGCGCACAAGAGAAAAGTATTTTATTTTAGAAAATATATTTATATTATAATATTATAAGTACACATTCTGGTTTCTTTCATAAAATACTTATATAATATATCAGATCAAGGACAAATAACTTTCATTTTTGTCAAATTACTCCATATTCCTTAGGGACATAGAAAGGATGAATTTTCTGAGAAGTTCTCTAATAAATATTCATCGTGATTATTGCAAAATACAAACCAATGTATCTCGCCAAAATCCACAGTGGATGTAGAAGAAGGAAATTCCTTGAATTCCTTTACTTTTTAATAGTTTTTAATCAATATGGAAAAATGTTACGAAAAAGGGAGAAGGCATGTTTTATATTTGATTAAATTTATATATACATTTTTATTTTATCTTTTTTGTATTCCCAGATATTACTCGGCAATATACATATCGTTTCATGTATGTAAATGTGTAAATTAAAAAAAAGAGAGAGTTATCTGGAATAATATACATTTATTTACAAACTGAAGTAATTGTTTTGAGAGAACGTTAAATAAGAGTATATATTATCCAATAATTCCTCAATATTCAACACCAAATGATATTTTCAGTCAGGTTGTTAATCTAATGATGGCCACTATAGCCATATCCAGCTCCGTAGCCATGTCCGCCGTATCCAGCACCGTAGCCATGTCCACCGTATCCTCCGTGGGAGATGCCGTAGGAACCAGCAGCGAATCCCTTGTAGGGAGAGTTCATGTCAACAGCAGCGGGCAGAGAGTGCTGGGTGCCAGGCTCGTTGGTCTTGATCACAGCACGGAATCCATGGCCGTCAGCGACGTACTCCACCTTACGGACACGGCCGTCGATGTCAGCCAGGTTGTAGGAGCCATGGACGTGGTGGCCTCCGTGTCCAGCCTCCTGTCGGCCGTTGGTGGCGCCATGGTGGTCTACGATTTGGTAGCCGAAAGCGTAGTCACCATGATCCTGGATCACATAAACGTAATGTAAGACACACTCAGAATTATGTGTTCATATCAACTTACATTCTGCTTCCTGAAGTTGGTGCTGTGGCCTCCATGAGGAACAGCCTGGGCGGCGATGGCCAGAGAGACCATAAAAACAGCCTACAACACAATGCCTTAGATCTAGGCATAAACAAATCCAAAACAGCGTGAAGTTCTGTGTCTGTGAAATCAAATTATTCAATATTCTATATAATTAAAAAATTTTACTTTCCATGTTCTAGACAAAAACTTCATTCGAAAATATCTTTTATGTACAGTAAGGTATATCAAACAAGTTATATTTTCCAAACAATTGATAGATAAGAGTAGAGAATCGATTTTCAAATAAATTACTCGATATCTTTACTCTATCGCAAAATCATCATTTTATTCAATATTGACATAATCCAAATTTCCTTTTTAAAAACAACAGAATTATTAAATTGTTTACTTACATGTCAACAAAATTTTACTATTCTAAAAAACATTTTGGAATAAAAATATTAAAATATTTTGAAGCCTTTTATTTTCAATGGTTTTAGCGATCTCACACCAAATTTGGCCTTAACTACCAATTTCCTTTTTTTTTTCAGTAATCCTCTAGGACAAGCTTGTTTTAGAAAGCAGCCTGCATCACCCTGATAAGGTACTACATCTAGTAATGTGTAGGGGCTGGTTTTCATGATTTAGCAATAAAATAGGTAGGTGGCAATTATCTTCCTCAAATCAACTCAAATATAACTCAATTACACAAAGTTCATATTTTCAGCCATTTAAAATGCTCATTAAAACTATCTCTGTAAGAAATCATATTTATTTCAAAGAAACATTAAAAATAACCAGAATTGTGTCTAAATAAATTAAATTGTCTATAAAATTCTACTTTGGGCATCAATTGTGTCTATTTATTAATCAGAATGGCATACAAATTATTATGTAAATGATATCGAAATATTTGGAAATATACATATTTACATTTTATGATTTGACAGATTACATTCAGAATTTATTAAGCTATTTACTAAGCTCATGTAGCAATTTTCAAAAACTGTAAACCAAATTTCTGTAGCGTTTTTTTTTTTTAATTGCTAGATATACCACTGATAGGGCTAATAAATGCATTTGTTTGGATAATATTTTTCAAAAATATTTTTTATCCTGAAGATATTACAATGAATACGTATTCCATAATAAAATGTGACTGAAATGTACCTAGATAATACCCAGATCTAATTGGCTAGTAATATATATGATTACCTATTATTTATCTCTACAACTGATAAGGTATCTCAAATATTTCGAGTTAGACATCAAGGTTCCTATAGCGAATTGACAAACAAGAGCTGAGGGAGCGCTGAGAGAACTCACCTTGGCGAACATGACGAGCAGTGAGAGTGAAGGAGTAAGACAAGGGTCACCTCTATATATACCGGTAGTGTCGCAAAGTCCGCCAAATTCCATTGAGAGGTGGGCACGCCGGTAATTGGGGAGCCGTCGATAAACTGACCTCAGTTATTATTGACCCCTAGCTTTTCCTTACACCAACTTCGAATCAATTTATCAAACACATTGTACCGCTCCATTGTAATTATTTAATAAATGAGTTAAATCATTACATAGGCAATTGACAATTAACATAATTTAATTGACATCTTGTCAATACATGCAAATGTGTACAGTCTGCACTATTTTTTTGAAAAAATGAATATATATTACTATATACAATGTGAATATGTACATGGCTCCTCTACCACCGCTGCAGAGCTTGGTGGAGAATCGCCAGCGGGTCTCCAGCGACACCACCTATTTCGCGATCTATGGAAAAACAGTAGATCGCGTGCACCGCCGCTGTGGAAATCAGTACATAGAGCAATAAAGTGTTCAAAAAAATTAGATATAGTGACATTCTATTGCACTATTTCAATAATTTGGAACTCTACATTTAATTAAAAATGTGTAAATTATTTGTATTTGAATATAAAAATGATTTTTCAATATTTTACAAAGATAATAGAGTTTGACAAAAATTGAAAATTTATTTTTATCCTGTATGATAGAGCAAACATATAAAAGTAGTACAGAATATAAATATAATGACAGGATAAGATGAGGTGCATATTTGTTGTAAAAATGAAGAAGGACTTGAGTGATTTTTTTAGAGAATTTCAGAATATTATTTTAAAAATGACCTTCAATAAGTCTATAGAATAAATAAATTTACATTTTTTTGAAAAGCCTAGAGTCGAGCATTCGCTTGTTTCATAGTTCATTAAAAGAGACTCATTGCTGGTCTTTTTATTATTTTTTTTCCTGGTAATTTTTCAATCACCTTATGATTGCCATTTTATTAAAATAATGTAATTGTACCTATTAATAGAAACTGCAAGCAATAGTTTCAACCACTTTAAACTTGATCGTAAATTTATATTACATCAAAAAAAGCTAGTATCTTATTGTTAGTCTAACAGAGAAGATATAAAATAACATTTCGACCCAAATATTGAATTTGTGGTAAAATAATATACCTGATATAATATCTGAACACCCCAAAAGAGATATAGTGATCTGTTTTCATATACTCAGCCAGAGAGCTTTCCAATTTAGATGTATGATAGAATGAAATATGCCATACATTGTAAAGAATTCAATAATTATTTTGGCATTCGTTTTTTTTTATTTAACTATTTATTATTAAGTGCCATATGTACAATTGAATATTACAGATATATTACGCAACCTATTGAGCTTAATAATCAACTGATGAACCGTCCCTGCAATGATGAGGCAAGCTCTTTCCTAATTCTTTTTCATTTTTAGTTAATTTATTTTGAAATGCGACTTTTATTCGAAAAAAGCGTTGGTCCCATCTTCAAAATTCTTGAAATAAAATAGCAGTAAACATTTTGGAGGTTAGTATGACAGCAGGCAGTCTTCGAGTTGGTGTTAGTTTATGAGGGCAGCTGACACGTTCAATTTTTATCTAGGCCATTTGAAGTTTAGAAGACGGCTCAGAGAAGACGTCGCTGTCACTTTCCAAGAAAATAAATCCATTCTCAGAACAACAGTATTCTGCCTATAGCCATTTACCCTACTGCCGTAAAATATACTCCAAGGGTTTAAGAAACCGACCTCTGGACTGTGTATCGGAATGTCAAGAGGAAATCTATCCCAGAACTCTCTCCATCTGGGATTTTTGTAGTCTTTTCAGTTACAACCAATTTATATATGAACAGAAATAAATTTTTATTTTTATATTACATATATGTGTCACAATATATAACCGTTATCTTATATATCAACTAGCCCTGATATTCAAAACATCCCTTCTAAAACATTTTTTCCATTTTCAAATAATTTAAATGAGACTCTATTCCATATAAGGAACCCCTTTCCATATCACCAATGTATTGTTCATATAATCTAACGTTTTCAATATGTAACAAATGAATGAAAACAAAAGTTCAAATACAGCGCTCTGACAAAGACTGGATGTAAGTCAGTTAAGTAACCTGGGGGACAATCATAAAGGGCTGCAGCTAAAATTAGTTGCTTCTTACCCATCCAAATGTGTCACCCTTTTTTCTATGACATATCACCATCTGATTGGTTCCCAAATCAAGTGACCCTCAGGTCCAGGCTAGATGGTACAAGGGCAAGAGATATCAGTAAGGTTTTACAGCTAACAGTTCATTCAGAGTTTTTACCGTCTGGAGAGAGCGATCAGCAGAAAGCGGACAGCAAAAGATGAGCAGGACTCACAGTCCAGCCCAGACTTCACGCTAGTGAATCTCCCAACTACTTCAAGACTTTTCACCAACTTTCCATTAGAACTTGTGTACACCTCAAATCATCTATGGTTCAATAACCTCCTTATTTTCATCATTTTGTTTTGAGAGCTTCTTGTTTTTATATCCTAAGCAAGTAGAAACCACTCGGCCATCGACTGCAAAACCAGAGTGGTAGGTCTCAATTGATTGCCTTGCTGGGAGAGAAATATTTCTCCCGAATTAGTAGACTTTCGAGATCACGACATATATGTATTTATATACATATATACAGACGATTTGGCTCTGGCTACTTTCTCGATAGAGTATTTTCAATTAGCATAATCTATAATTTGTTGGGAACATTCAAAATAATTAGAAGTAATCTTATCTCCAAGCCTATAATTCACGAGACAAATCTATAAAATTAAAACAGAAGTAAATGAATGATATCAAAATCTTTACCAATCTCTACTAGAGAGAGATCTGAAATATCATTAAAAATATTATAAATGAAGATTCTTCTAATCATTACCCACATAAAAGAATAATAATACAATTCATATACGCACCTGTAAAAATAAAATATATGTATGAAATATTTATCTGAAGATTTTCTTGGGAGTTATCAAGTCGAGACCTCAAGCATCTCTTCCAATATGATAATGAATAAAAAATGAATTTTTTATAAAAAAGTGATAAAATCATTTCAACCCTATAAAATTTAAAAACTGAAACACGATGTAATATCTTTAAATTAAAAGTAGTGTAATTATAATGAAACAAATAAAACACTGGAACGTTCTGAAAGAAAAAGAAAACTCTATCTATTCATAAAGTAGATGTTTCACAGATTTCACCACAGAATCTGCAATAACAATTTCATTAACCAAATAAAGAATTTGTTCATAATTTTAGTGGATTATCAGTTTCCCTGAGACATGTCTTCTCTACAGATTCCTAAATTAGAAATTGTAGCTCTGTTTTCCATCGATTAGGTTATTTCTGGTGTCCTTGTGGTGTAATTTTGCGAGAATAAAGTTTATAAATCTTTGTGTATGTGTGTGAGTGAAAAATAAAGAAAATATAAAAAAGGTTAGGTGTTGATGTTTTAAAAAAAATACATATTCTGACCGCTCGCCATCTAAAATGTTCATGTACTCTTGAGCGGTCAGATTAAACCTTCTTTGTGTGTTTTCAATAATAGTGAATAGAGCGCCTTTTGACTTGAACAATTTATGTACTTTAAAAAATCCATTTATAGAAATCTTTAAATAATATTTTAAGAAATAAATTCAAACCAAATAAAAACTTTTTATATAATAGTATTTTTTTTAAAATTATTCCTCTATTGAATTTGTATTTTCATATTCTAAGAGAGATATAGAAAATTTTGATATAGAAGTTATTAATAAAGAATGTATTCTTGGGAAAAGAATCTTATAACACAACGAAAGTTAGAGTATAACTCTATTTATTTACATTCCAGTACTAGATGACGCCCTCCTATGCTTAACACAGAAGTTTAGTGGTAGCCATAAGCTCCGGGGTAACCATATCCACCATAGCCTCCATGGGCGATAGCGTAGGAACCGGCGAAGTTGCCCTTGTAGGGAGAGGCCATTACGGCAGCGGCCGGCAGAGAGGCGGCAGTGCCGGGCTCGTTGGTGTTCACAACGGCACGGAAGCCGTGACCGTCAGCGACGTAGGACACCTTGCGTACCCGGCCATCGCGGTCGGCGATGTTGTAAGATCCAGCGACATTGCCGTGGCCATCTCCGACCTCCTGGCGGCCGTTTAAAGCGCCGTAACCATTGGCGACCTGGTAGCCGAAGCCATAGTTGCCGAAGTCCTGCATAGACAGTGGAACCAGAACTAGTTAGCTTAATAACACGGTGGTTGTTAGTGGAACTTACATTCTGTTTACGGAAGTTGGAGCTGGCCCCTCCGCCGTAGTGGAGAACGGCGTGCGACAGGGCGACGCAGCAGGCTACCAGGAAAATCTACACGACAATTTGAAAATATGTCATATATATTGAATAGGAAAGTGTAAATATTTGAATTCAAAAATTACATTTTACCCCAGTTTTGATTTTCTTTTCTGGTAAATGAGTTCTAAATTCATATATTGAGCACAAAAAATAATATAAATGTATATTACTACTTTCATCCCTCATGACAAAACTTGATCTCTTAAAGTGAGTTGTTTTCTCCTTAGACTTTATTTCCCTAATGTTTCTACTAGAATTTGATATTCTGAGACTTTGATGAGCCTTTATTTCTTCTTTATTATCAGAAATTTATTATTTTTGTATGTATTTAATTGATCAATGTTTTTAATCCATTCAAAAGTTTTTTAAATAGAATAAAGGCAGTGGAGGATTTAAGTTGCTTTTGTGGTATTGAGGAACAAACCTCAAGACATCTACTGATCGATTGTCCAGCATTTCAAGATTATAGAATAAAGAATGAACTAGTTGTTTGTGAACTTAACGATTTGATTTCCAATAAAAAATCATATTTAAAGTTCAATTCATTTTGTAATTACATTCCAAACTTTCCACAAAATCTGGATCTCTAATGTTTTCATGCGTTGAATAATGTAAATAACCTATGTAAATAAATTTTTTTCTTTGTTTGGATCAAGTATCCCTTGCGGGATATAGCGCTTGGAAATAAAATAATTGTAATAATTGTAAAAAAAAATTGAAAGAAGTTATGTTTTTCTTACATGTGTGTATGATTGAAAATACTGATACATTTAATTTATCTGATCTTTATGTATTTTTTCAAAAAAAGAGGTATTATATTTTATAGCACAAGGATACCATTCTCCCTCATTATCGAGATTTAAATATATTCGCTGTAGATCAGTTCATAACGAACCATGGAAATTTAAATGGAATTTTTTCAACAATTAGAGCTGCTGAGAATTATAGCTGTTACTGTGGCAAACAAAAACAGGTTTCGAGAGACATAATTTTTAAATGACCACTCTTCATAGCGCTTGACAAAAGACAGTTACTAATATTTTAGATCTGTATGAATATGTGAAGAGCAGAGATAATTGTCAGAGATTTAACCACTTTTGAAAATATATTTATGACTATCTTTCTAACCTAAAAGGATAATCTATCTTATTATATATATATATATATATAGCGTTTTTTTTTCTAGTATTATTTTCACTTAATATTTAAGTTTTTTTTTTTTTGTTTGAAAATGTAAATAGACGCAATTATCCCTAGCGGGATATCGCATTGAGTGTGTTGAAATAAATAAATTTGATATTTTCATTATTTTTATATTTTCTAATATATTTTATACAGAAGTTATTAGTAATTACTTAAAAAATTATTCGAATTTTGTATCGAATTTCTCACTTTGTTATGATTACTCTCTTAAATCTATATTGCAACTAATGAAATCCAAACTGAAAAACTATATATATAAGCTAAAAAACAATTTCATTATTAAAATCCTTTGCGGGGGTTGAAATTTGTTTTAAAATAATATAGCCTCACATCTCAAATATTCTTTAGTTATTTATTTCCTAATGTTTCGGTCACCCCACCCCCTCAGGGAAATGAGTTCTATAATGCAACAATTTCTGCTAAGAGAGTTGACAATGAGTCGCTGAAACGTAAAGAGATAAACAACTTGGACGAAAGCGCTACAAAGGTTAGCAACTGATTGACCAAGCCCCCCCCCCCCCCTTCCCCCCCATTCGATTATTTTTGATTATCAGACTTCACTCATTGTATAAATTTGTTCTTTAAAAAAAGCACAATAGCGATGAATAAATCCCTTCTCTAATTGAATAACCGAAGAACATTTGATGTATTTATGTGTGAAGAACATTACAGTGGAATAATGCGACCTTAGGTTGTCATTCAATGCAAATAGAAATTAAATCTGTACAGGATACCTTGTAGCCAGCCAGTACAAGGTGAACAACCACAAAGGCCGGGTGTCAAACAATGGCTTTAACTTGAACTACTGACTTCTCCCAGCTTTCTCTCATTCTTCTAACAAAACCATCTATGTGTATGGGAGGTAGATCTTCAAAGGTATTCAGACAATTTTTTTTTTTTTTAATAAGAGAAACTTCAAACAGAGAAGATATTTTCTGGCAGAAAGTATATCTTATTTTTAAAGAACTATGAATAACTGCCAAGCAACCTATATATTGAATATTATCAATAATTGTAAGAATATATATCTTGAAGGGGGTTGATTTTTTTTTTACAATAAGTATATTTATTATTCACTTTTAAAACGCTTCAATGGTCCCCGATTCTCACATAATTCCAACCTCACCAGTGGTACAAATATTGAAACGGGGCTCTGCCATACTTGTAGGTGCAAAAGTCGCACTGCTTTTCATATGTGTGCGAATTTGGTGAACTTACAGTAAAGGTGGCCTTACAGTCGCCAACTATTACCCTTTACTAACTATATTATATATTCTTCAAACTACACACAATTATACTGAAAGAGTGAGATATGATGAATATAATATATAAAATCATTTTACAACTTTATTATATGTGTATTTTAACAGTAGTACATTATTTAAACTGTGATATAAGGACGCTATATATGTTGTTGAGTTTGTCTATACAAAATGTAATGCCTCGAGAAAGGTTGGTGTTCAGGAAACTATTCAATCTAATATATGCTTTTTTATTATATAAAATCTCCATAGTGTTTAATATATGTATAAAATAAACATGGCTTATACGTGTGTGTGGTTAGATATATATTATAATATAATTGAAATTAGAGTATAAATATAGCGAAATGATATATATTTCTAGGAATCAGTGTTACCTATATGTTGCTTACTGATTAATTTCAAAATATACAATATTTTAAAATAATTTATTGAGTTTTAATACAATTTTCATAATAACCACTTGATTCCCAAAGGAGAATTTAGCCCTAGAAGACTATAAAGGTATTGAAAATTAAAGTATTAAAGCCTGAATGCTTCTTTCACACATAAAAAACGTTACTATTTTCATTGCAATAGCCATTATCTGTAAGGATTGTCTCATAGGTGGCGATAAGGATGGTATTAGTTTGGTTTATGTGTAAAAGAAACATTCTTACTTTAATGCTTTCATTTCCTATATAAAGATGGCGCTTTATTGCTTTATATTACTATAGATATATGTTAAAATTTTACACAAATTAAATTTCTGGCAATGCGTTTCTTTTAAATATCATCAAATATTATCTCTACAGACCTTACTGCAATGCTATGAGTTATTGAACGAGAGGGCTTGGCTCATCAGTAGTGAACCCTCTCAGCGGTTTCGCCAAATTAATCTCTAGACCGCTCTACTATTGTATTGGACTGGTTTTGTTATATACCCCGCATTTTCTATGGAAGGCAGCTTAGGGGTGTTTAGTGAACTATGGACATACTGAGGAGCCAAGCCCTCTCATTCAATAACTCATAGCATTGCAGTAAGGTCTGTAGAGATAATATTTGATGATATTTAAAAGAAACGCATTGCCAGAAATTTAATTTGTGTAAAATTTTAACGATAGATGGCAATAAAATTTAATTTACTAATATAGATATATGTAAGGAAGTCAGTGAAAATAAATAAGTATAAATTGAAGCTTACCTTGGCGATCATCGTAGGAGATTCGTCCCAGCACTCGTCACCCGCCACTATATATAGAGAGAGAAGGAGACGGGCGTGGTAGCCACCGCACCCTTGGAAGTCGGAAATCCAGTAGTGTTCACCCTTGGGAGGAGTACATTGTAATTACCATAGACATCTCCGCTATGTCATTATTGGGAACACATGGCCGTGAACATTAAGAAACTTCACACAGTGAAAATATCCAAAATACAAATATATATGAGAAATATTGTTTTGTGAGACTAAGAAAAAAAAGGTGCTTCTTAAAAATAAATAACACTTAGAACAGAAAAAAAAAATTATTGACGTTTCAAAAAGAAATCTTTTGAACTCATCGTTCTTCAAGATGAGCAAGTGAAAATTGTAAATTATATAATACTAGACGTATGACCCGGCTTCGCCCGAGAATTCCCCCGATTGCAATTTCCTTCATACTGAAAGTACATCAATAATAAATATTAGAATTGACATAGAATAGCAATACAGAAGTAACACATAAACTACAGGGAAAAAGTGTGTGTGATGGCAAAAATTGTATTATATTAGTGTTTAGGTATTTGATATAATTAATATAGTTGATATAATAATATATATTTATATTATATATAATATAATAGAGTTTTTAAAATTGTAAAAAAATAATGCATCGGCCGGGAATCGAACCAGGGCCGCCCGCGCGGCAGGCGAGCATTCTACCACTGAACCACCGATGCTTATAAAAAATGGCCATATTTGGGTATTCATTCCATTCCGGATTACTCCGCTTAAAAAAAAAGTTCTTCAAATGAAAAAAATAAATAGCCAAAAATACTAATCAAAATGTAGCCGAAAATTTTCCTCAGGTTTATAAAAAGCGACATGCAAAATTTGGTACCAATTGGTTCAGTAGTTTTTGAGTTTATCGCGAAACAGACAGACATTGACTTTTATATATATAGAGATTGTAGTAGGTTATTATTTTTATATAGAAAATAACCAATAGGTTGTTGTCATTAACCTAACGCCATTTGTCGCTGAAATTCACAAAGCTATTTTAACACTTCATTTCTTTTAAAATATTTATAATTATCAATTATTTTACAGTCCTCTCATCTGTAATGAACAAAAATTTTAAAGAGAAGGTATAACTCATCAGTAGTGAATCCTCTAAACGGGTTCGCCATTCTGATCTACAGACCACTCCACTATTGAATTGGACTGAGCTTATATACTCTGAACTTGATATCGAAGACATCAAATTGGTGTATTGAACAAAATATGGACATATGTTTCTTATTTTATATAATTTTATATTCAAAATTTCTCTTATTGCCTTTCTGTTCTATCGTATAAATAGGTATGTGATCAAGAACAAAAAAAGGCATCTCATGATTGTGCAAATAAAATTTTCGGATAGCTTGCGCCATCTGTCAGAATAAATATCAACTAATCTATTATTTTTAATTATTACAGAATAATCCAAAAACCATTCCTTGATTAATCAATAAAATCTAACTATGTACGCATTCCGGGCTGTTGGTCCTTAGGGGAATTATGAAAATCATGAGGCAGATATTTTGGCCAGAAGGGTGTGCAAACGCCAAACTTTGTAAAAATAGTACAAAAGTGAAATTGCAATGTAATCAGTAATTTTATAATCGCTTTGATTAAAATGAATTGCTTTGTCATCTTTATATTAGACTTACCTCGATTTCAACATGACAAAATTACGCTTCCCATTTTTCATTTATAATTAAAGTATTATATAATGTGCAAAGAAAGAGAGAGTATTATATAATGTGTAAAGCCATCTTTATATTTAATGTTTATGTACAAGGGTGGCTAAAAATTAGAATAACAACATTTCTATCAAATATGATACTTTTCAATATATAGTTTTTCAAAGTGTTTTCCAAATGCTGTAATGATCTAGCTCAATATTTGAAACAGCGATCTTTTGGTATTGTAGTGACTTCTGTAATCAAAGCCTCTCTTTGTTGCGACTTGAACAGCCCATTTAGCTGAAACTTGACGTTAAAGAAATAGACAA
The DNA here is from genome assembly GCA_030710605.1 of Cordylochernes scorpioides. Classification (NCBI taxonomy): domain Eukaryota; kingdom Metazoa; phylum Arthropoda; class Arachnida; order Pseudoscorpiones; family Chernetidae; genus Cordylochernes; species Cordylochernes scorpioides. Next base: position 7,196,569 of record CP092885.1, on the reverse strand, counting down.
AAAATTGTAAAGAAACATCTTTAGAATAATATTGTTTTATGGCAATAGGTGAATACCAGATAGGCGCAGAGTATAAATTGATTCTTTGATATAAATGTGTTTTATATTATGAAAATGAAAAACTTATCTCTAGAAACATGTTGTCTTATTAATTAATATATTTGACTGGGATAGATATATATAGTGCTATATACAAAAAAATTGGTCCCGCTTTCATTCTTCCATAATTTTCCATCGTGAAAGAATATAGTGTATAAACTAATTTTTGAGTCTATTAAATGTTATTGTAGACAAAAGGCGCATAAAATTTCAAAGGAATAAGAGTTTTGAAGTTAAATGGCTGAAAGTTTATAAATATTTATAAATATTTCCACATTTATATATCCATATTTTAGCTTAATGAATGAAAGGTCCAATTAAGAATCTATCAGAAACAAGTTAGAGGTATATATAACCAGATTAAGTGTTGACACACAAAAAGCTATTTGTAATCTGTCTAGTAATAGTACTTTTCAACATCAAGGAAACATAATAATTTTGCTGCCCAACAGCAAGGAACAATAATAAAGATACTTCTAAACATAATGGAAAAATAATGTCGAAGCTGCTCAACAGCAAGAAGCAATAATGTATTCATTACTCAACAGCAAGGAACAATAATGTAGTTGCTGCCCAAAAGCAAGTAACAATAATGAATATACTTCTGAACATAATGCAAAAAAGTTTAGAAGCTGCACAACAGCACGGAACAATAATCTAGACGCTGTTCAAAAGCAAAGAACAATAATGTAAATGCTGCCCAACAGCAACGGACAATAATAAAAATGCAGGTCAACAATCAGGAACAATAATGTAGATGCTGCCCAACAACAAGGAACAATATGAAGATGCCTCCCAACAGGGAAGACAGGAACAATGGAATCTCACGGCTAGTTCATATAAAACAAAATATGAAACTCAATTTTTTTTAGATATAAGGAATAGAAGAAGTTCTTTCCTGGTCTTGTCACAAATATTTATTCAAATTAAGAGCACAAAGAAATGAAATATAATAAGTAAATTATACCGAATTTATATATAAAAAAGTGAACAATTTAAATGACCCATTCATATTTATCAATAAAACTTTCCACTACACTTACTCTGATGGTAAAATATTGAGACAGCCTGGATCATAAGCGGCGGATTTCTTCGAGTTTTCGCCAGTTTAATCTTACAGAAGGCTCTAATGTGTTATTGGGCTATTCTGTTTAAATATTCGGCGTTCTTACAGAATTCTGGGTAAAATTTCTATATAAAATAAAATGTGAATATAAGTTCACTAAGAACTAATGTTTTCAAAGTTAATAATAATAGTTACTTTTAATAAATTTATCAATTTTTTTTAGGTACTGGATATATGAAACGAACATTTCAATCCGAAAGGTTTAATTGGCGAAACCTCAAGGAAGGTTCACCGCTGATGAACAAACTCCTATTGTATTTTATCATCAGATTAAAAGAATTAGAAAGTTGTTTATTTATGAAAGAAAAACATTCGCTAACTAGTTTCAATATTCATGAGAAATTATATTGTAGCAAAGTATTTATTATTTTATCAACAGAGTATCATTTTTGATGTTTATATTTTGCTACTCTGTGAACTTTCTTTATCATTCATAGTTTGTTTTCGCCTTAAATAAAATTGCTGTATCATCCTGAAGTTTGTCTTCCCTAATTTTCCATGTAGCAATATGATAGTTTGTATATATGGAGAGAAAGGGAGAAAGATGGATGTGCCATCAATAAAACTACAAGATATTTGCAAGTAAATAAAATTATAAGAAATGATATTATCGAAAATTGTTTATTTATGAAAGAAAAACATTCGCTAACTAGTTTCAATATTCATGAGAAATTATATTGTAGCAAAGTATTTATTATTTTATCAACAGAGTATCATTTTTGATGTTTATATTTTGCTACTCTGTGAACTTTCTTTATCATTCATAGTTTGTTTTCGCCTTAAATAAAATTGCTGTATCATCCTGAAGTTTGTCTTCCCTAATTTTCCATGTAGCAATATGATAGTTTGTATATATGGAGAGAAAGGGAGAAAGATGGATGTGCCATCAATAAAACTACAAGATATTTGCAAGTAAACAAAATTATAAGAAATGATATAAAATACGAGTTGGCATTTTGTCTGAATTTTCTAAAATTGGTGTTTTGACTCATTCTCTATCATCACTAGGAAAGTTTTTATTTGAGTGGTAAGCAATTGATGGGAGATGTTCCTCGTTTAGTACATAATTATCATCCTTCTATACAATTCCATATTGTATTAATATATAGTGTCCCGTAGAAAATGAGATAAAACAAATATTAGGATAACTAAGCACTTTATTTTGATTAAAACAATCCTCAACGTATTAACAACATTTAAAAGGTATGTTAAATACTGATATACTGAGTAAACCAATATATATAAATTGATAATCTTTTAATTAAACTATAAAAGTTACTAATATATTTGAATGAATTTTTGATGGCCACTAAGGTACGAGAGAAAGGTATTTGATTTTAGAAAAAATATTTATATTATAATATTATAAGTACATATTTTGGATTCTTTCATGAAATACTTATATAATATATCAGATCGTAGACAAATACCTTTCAATTTCATCAAATTCCTCAAAAGTCCTTATAAACATAGAGAGAATGAACTTTCTGAAATGTTCTCGAATAAATATTCATCGTGAATATTGCAAAATACAAACCAATGGCCAAATTCCACAGTGGATGTAGAAGAAGGATATACCTTGAATTCCTTTACTTTTGAATCGTTTTCAATCAATATGGAAAAATGTTACGAGAAAAGGAGAAAGCACTATTTGTCTTTGTTTAAATTTATATATACATTTTTATTTTATATAATTTTTAAATCCCAGATATTACTCAGCAATATACATAAGGTTTTTATGCATGTATAATGTGTAAATTTATAAAAAAGAGAGAGTTATCTGGAAAAATATATTTATTTACAAACTGAAGTAAATGTTTTGAGAGAACGTTAAATAAGAGTATATATTATTCAATAATTCCTCAATATTCAACACCAAATTATATTTGCAGTCAGGTTCTTTATCTAATGATGGCCACCATATCCAGCTCCATAGCCATGTCCACCATATCCAGCTCCGTAGCCATGTCCACCGTATCCAGCACCATAGCCATGTCCGCCATATCCACCATGGGAGATGCCATAGGAACCAGCAGCGAATCCCTTGTAGGGAGAGTCCATGTCAACAGCAGCGGGCAGAGAGTGCTGGGTTCCAGGCTCGTTGGTCTTGATCACAGCACGGAATCCATGGCCGTCAGCGACGTACTCCACCTTACGGACACGTCCGTCGATGTCAGCCAGGTTGTAGGAGCCGTGGACGTGGTGGCCTCCGTGTCCAGCCTCTTGACGGCCGTTGGTGGCGCCATGGTGGTCTACGATTTGATAGCCAAAAGCGTAGTCACCATGATCCTGGATCATATAAAGGTAACGTGAGAGACACTCAAAAATCTGTGTTCATATCAACTCACATTCTGCTTCCTGAAGTTGGTGCTGTGGCCTCCATGTGGAACAGCCTGGGCAGCAATGGCCAGAGAGATGAGGAAAACAGCCTAAAACAGAACAACTTCATATCTAGGCATAAATAAATCCAATGTGTGTTTCTGTGTTTGTGAAATCAAATTCGTAAAAGATTTTGATAATTGAAGAAATTTAATTTTGATGTTCTGGACAAAAACCTTCATTCGGAATATCAAAGGTTATGTGCACAAAGGTACATCAAAACATATTATATGTTTACAAAAATTGATTATATAAATACATTTTCAAATTTTGAACGATCTAGATCTTTATTATTCAAATATTCCAAATATCCTACAAAAAATGTCTTTGCCAGAAATATTTCATTTTTACTGATGTGTCAAAAAATTTTCAATCCTTTCAATCATAATAATTCATATAAACATTTGAAAGATTTTATAATTATTTTGTTTTCGCTGGTTTTTTAGTATGATCACACAAATTTATCTCTAACTACCAATTTTCTTTTTTTTTTTCAGGAATCCTCTAGGATAAGCTTTTTTTAAGATATAGCCTGCACCATAATGTGAAGGCTCTATTTATTTAATTTATTTCAGCACACAAAACGCAATTTACCACTAGGGATAATTGCGTTGATTTACATTTTTGAACAGAAACAGTTATAAACTTATTATACGAAAAAGTATTAATAATAAAAAAAAGAAATAATATGATACGTAATGTGCATATGGTTGGTTTTTCATGATTTAGCAATAAAATGAGTTGGTGTCAATATTTCTCAATTCAACTTAACTCTAACTCAACTCCACATTCAAATGCTCATTAGAGCTATCTGAAAATATCAATTATATATATATTTTTAGATATATTTATCTCACATATTATTAAAATATTCTAATTTGTCTAAATAAACTAAATTATTTATGTATTAATGAAAATGCCATGCGAATCATTGTGCAAATAATATTTGAAATATTTCTAAATTCACATATTTACATATTACGATTTGACAAATTACATTCAGCGCTCAATAAACAATTAATGAGAATTAATGTCGCATTGAAAAATCGAAACCCAAATTTCTATAATGATGTTTTTTCACCACTATACATGCCACTGGTAGGGCTAATAAAAACGTATCTTGATTTCTTTTTATCACAATATTTTTAAACCTGAAATGATTAAACTGATTAGGCACCCTAACAAATGGTGACCGGAGTGTAGCTGAATAATACCCAGGTCCATTCAGCTAGTAATATATATGATTACCCATTCTTTATCTCTACAACTGATAAGAAATCTCAAATATTCCGAGATAGGAATCAATGTTTCTATAGCGAGTTGACAAACAAGAACAGTGGAGCGCTGAGAGAACCCACCTTGGCGAACATGTCGAGCAGTGAGAGTGAAGGAGTAAGACAAGGGTCACTTATATATATACCGGTAGTGTCGCAAAGTCCGCTAAATTCCATTGAGAGGTGGGCACGCCGGTAATTGGGGAGCCGTCGACAAACTGGACTCAGTTATTGTTCAACCCTTAGCTTTTTGACTTACTCGCAATTTCGCATCAATTCATTGAGCACATTGTTCCCATCATTTCTAATTATTTAAGGAATGAGTTCAATCAGTACATAGGCAATTGACAATTAACATAATTATATTGACATCTTGTCAATACATGCAAAAGTACACAAACTTTTTTGTTTTAAAATGATAATATGCAACTTTGTATAATGAAAATAGACATGCATCCTCTGCCACCGCTGCAGAGTTTGGTGGAGAAACTCCAGCGGGTCTTCAGCGACACCACGCATATCGCGATCTACGAAGAAAACGTAGATCGCGTGCTTCAGCGCTGACATCAGTACATAGAGCAATAAAGGATTTGTGAAATGAGATATTATGACATTCTATAACAATATTTAATGATTTGAAATTCTACAGTCAATTTTTAAATTTGAAAATTTTCTGTATTTGAATATAAAATTTGTTTCTATATTTTTGTCAAGATAATAGAGTTCTATAAAAAATAGTTAGGAATATGAATGTTTCTATCATTCTATATGATAGCGCGCGTATAGAAAGTAGCACAGGCTTTGAATATCATGATGTGAGAGAAACTGCTTATAGTGTGTTAAAAATTAAAGTTCACACAATTCAATAAAATAATTCCTAATATCAATATTAAGATGAAAGCATAAGACTTCCAAGAAAAGCTTCATTTTGAAAAAATAATTGTTTGTGGTCTTGAAAGCTAGAGATATGATTTAATATTTTAAAAAAGAAACGTTTCATAGAAGCCTGATGTTTTCACCTTAATATATATAAACAATGTATTTTTTCACACTTAAAAGATAAAAGATCTCATTAATGTACTCCAATATTCCGGTATATTGTTTTATAAAATGAAAAAAGACATGAACGCTTTTTTCAGAAAATTTATATTATTTTTTAAACGGCACTCAATAAGTCTATTGAATAAATTGACACGCTATTGGCCTATTGAAAATCATAGGGTCGAAAACTCACTTGTTTCATAGTCAATAAAAGGGCCTCAATTTGCTGGTCATTTTTGTCGATGATTCAAAAATATGTTTTTTTTTTATCAATTTTTCAATCCCTTTAGCATCGCCATTTTATTTTAAAAAATGAAACTACATATTCCTGTAGTCCGCAAGCAATAGTTTCTACCACTTGTAACTTGGAAAATTTACATATCATAAAATAAAACCAGACCTATATGGTCAGTCTAACGGATTTTGATAACGAAATTTGAACTGAAATTTTGACTCAAATATTGATTTTGAATTTCTTCAAATAAAAGACACTTTGGCCAGTAAATCTTTTTATTGTCTCGACCTTTCGACAAAAATCCTTTGTCCTCGTCAGGAGCGAACAAAAATTAAAACATTAGGCAAAGCGTTAGATATTATTTTAAGGCTGCAAGGGCGTTCTCACGCGGTATACAAAATTTTGTACATCTGAAGCACGAGTCAAAAAACAAATATTAAACTCACAAAAGACTATTATCTTTTTAATTAATTATATAAATATTTACTAGTATAATGAGAAATTATAAAACAAAAATTTATTTTTCAAAAAGGTTACAAGTTTTTCTCTAAAAAGTGTAGCGAATGGTCAGTCTATTTACATATTTTTATTTACAACTTCAATAAATGACAACAGTAAAAGTAAACAAAGATATTTACATTTGCTATCTTGACTCCTGGTCAGTGCTGTGGCCCTTGCCGTTATGGTCCCCTGATGTCCTGCAGCTCTCCAGCAGTCTTTCTATGGCCTCTCCTAGTGGCTCCTCGATAAGATGGTCCCCTGGCCTTGATCCATTCTTGTCTGTCAGGTCTCCTGTCATCTGCTCTAGGTCGTTCTCCTGGATATCTTCTATGGTCGTCGTATCCCTGTGCTCCATGTCCGGTGTTCCCCCTTCCTCGTCATCACATGCCAGCTCCCTACATCGTTCCAACAATCTATCCATGGCTTCCATTTCTTTATTTCTCTGTAACTTATCGTGAGGTTCATTCTTCTTTTCTGTTGAGATAATTTCCATCGTCTTTTTTAGCACCAGGGATTGAATATATGCAAAGTCCCTTTTTCTTATGTTTATTTCCTTTCTATATTGTTTGTTATATTTGGTTACTATTCCATCCCATGTTAAGACTATCGGCACTACTTTTACGGGCATTTTTTCAGTTTGGGCCATTTCCCTCACCAGTAGCTGGTATTTTCTTTTCTTTGTCAGCTCCGTAGTTTGGATATTGTCTTGGGAGGTAACACCTATCTCTATGATTGTTATGTCTTTTTTTATTCTGTCATATACTATTATATCAGGTTTGTTAGCTCTGATATTGCTATCGCTTATCATTGGCAGGTCCGTTATTATCTTGGCGTATGAATTTTCAATTTTAGTCGTTATTTTGTGGAGCTTTATCTTCTTGTTCTCTGTGAAATTATATTTTCTAGCCAAGTTGAAGTGGACGCATCTCACCACTTCATTATGTCTTTCAGTGTAGTCGTAAGGAAGCAATCTTCCACAGTTTGTAGCAAGGTTGTCCATCGTCCTCTGTACATTTTCACAGTGAGGGCATTTCAGGTTTTTATCCTTCAGGAATACGTTTCTATCTTGTATGAACATGTAGAAACCTTCGTTTTGTGGTGTGTTGTTTCCCGTTTTGAGCCACTGTGAGGATTCTATCATGTCCAATAGCGGTTGGTCTTCATTTTTAAAGAATGTTCTGTGGATTATTTTCTGGCCAATAATTCCTCTTAGATTTTCAATCTGTTTTTCTTTCAGAGTTTTCATTGTGATGTTTTGGGCTTCTATTTTGTACTTATTTTCTATAATAAGTTGGATGTGTGTGAGCATTGTGTTTTCGCCCTGTTCGCACGCTTTAATGGCTTCCTTTCTCTTTGTTGTCTTCCCCCCAAATATATACTTGCAGAGGCTTAGCAGAATTATTTCGTTTTTTTGGACCAAGTTTACTAATTCTCTTCCCATTTCTTCGCGTTGAAGATATAATCTTTCTTTATTTGCTGGCTTAAGATGGATTTTGTATTTGCTCAGCGTTGGTCCAACATTTCTAGTTCTCGCTCACTAAACTCCACGATTCCAACGTAGTAGTTTATGAGCGAGAGCGAAAATTAGTTGAAAGCAGCGAAGAGGTTTTTAGCGTTCAGCTTGGTTTCCGCTAAAGATTCCATTCTGGATCCTATTTCTCTTTTTATTCTCTCTTAATTTTCTGGAACGACTGCGCTGGTGTATCCTCTAGAACACCTAAATATTTATATGTTTCTTTTTATGTTAGTGTCCAAAATTCCTGAATTTCTGTGGAGTTTGTCGCTGTTTTTGTCGGGTTGATTTTGAAGCTTATATTATTTAAAAGCTGAGTTGTCTTCTTCGCTAAGAGCTCAAGATCCTTGTCGATATAGGAAAATATTTTTATGTCGTCTATAAACAATAGGTGATTTATTTTAATTTTTTCCTCTCCCACTCTCATCTCCACTTGGGGACTGTCTTCTTTGTTGAGCTCCCTTGTTATCGGCTCAGGCATATGACGAAGAATAGAAGTGATAGCCCATCTCCCTGCAATATTCCTATTTTTATTTTAACTATTTTGAGGCACTGCTTGCCATAGTACAACTGTGCTTGCCATTTGTCTAGGGCAATTTTTGCGAATTGTTGAATTTCTTTTGGAACTCTTGATTTTTCCAATATCTTAAGCAAGTATTTGTGGTCAATGCTGTCAAAAGCTTTCGCTATGTCGATCCGCATGGTTGTCAATTTATTTGCGTGTTCTTTGCATATAGTTTTGTTTTAACAAGACCTGTTCCTTGGCGCCTTGAGTTCGCTGCGTTGTTCCTATCTGATTGATAGACAGATATCGTTCCTTATCTATGTATTTGTTCAGCTTTCTAGATAATATCCGCGTGATTAATTTGTACAGGTTGCTCATGCAACTTATGGGGCGGTAGTTGCTGGGGGTGTTCTCTCCTCCTTTAGGAAACAAGAAGGTTTTTGCAGTAAACATCCAGTCTGGAATTGTTTCTGGATTCCTTATAGCTTGAACAACGGCTTTATATAGATCTTCGTGTAGCGGGGTCAATTTTTTAATAAAGAAATTATAAATTTTATCTATACCGCCTGCTTTCCAATATGGCAAATTTTTCAATGTTTCCTCAAATTCTTCTTTTGTTATTTCTATTTGCTCGATAGGTTTGTTTGTTTTCTCAATATTCTGGATGAGGTATTCCGGAATATCGAGGTCTTGATTCTTCGTCCAAGTTTTGGACCAGAAATTTGTTAAATCTTCTTCATTAATGGGGCCTTCATTTGCTTGTTGTGGCTTTAATTTTCTGTAAAATGCTCCCCTATTTAGTTCAAACATATAATTTGTCTTATTAAATTCACTTCTTTTTTCTGATACCTCTATTCTTTTCTGTATTACTTTTATGTCTTGGTTTATTTTTCTTGAACTATTTTTTTAAATCTGATATTTTCCTGGGGTCGCTTCTATATTTCTTGGCTACTTGTTTTAACATGTGGTTTTCTTTGCTGTTCATTTTCCAGATTCTATTCGTTTTTTCAATTATTTTCCTCATATTTTCTTTCTCTTGGATTGATTTGTTCAATGGATATTTCCAGTCCCTCGCTCTTTGCGGCTTTTTGGTTAACTGTTCATATGCCATTTGCGCTGCATAAATAATTTTGCTGATTTTTCCCAAGTTCAGATTCCCCATTAGGTTTTCCTCAATATAATTGTTAATTTCCTCTAGAATATGCTTTTTATATTTTACGTATGGGATTTTGAGCGTCGATGTCCACTCATTAACTGGTTTGTTCGAGCATTCTTCTGTCGCTTTCTCCATTGCCCTTGTTACTCTCAGCCACAATTCTATGTTTACTGGGTTATCGCTGTTTGTCTTTTCATTTATTTCTTTTTCCATATCTGATTCGCTTACTAGTTCTGATAGATCCCTATCTTCCCTTTCGTTTGTTCTCACACCTTCTTGGTCTATTTGGCTATTGGTGATTTCACTATCGCAAGTTCTACTGTCACTGGTTTGCTCGCCGTTGTTGGAAAAAATGAGGTACTTTCTCTTTCGTTTTCTTCCTGACTTTGGCTTACAACAGGTGCAGATATGTTGGATGTCCCTCTGTATTCATTAACAATATCTGTGTATCTTTCGTCCTTGATAAGCTTGTAAACCTTTATTCTTAGAGTACCAAGATTTATTGCGCGTTCAAATCGGCTTTTTCGGTATTCTTCTTGGATTTTAGGCCAATAATATCTTCCTGCCCTTCCCTTTCTATCGGCATAATTATAAAATGATTGGATAAGAAAGATAATAAAACAAAAATATATATAAAAAAATCTAATAATATTTACAAAGATTTTACAATAATATAAATAAATCTATTTCTATTATGTACAATTTATACCTACCATTTTAACTAATCTTTAAATTTAAAAACGAATTGTTGCGGAATATCTTCGAATATATTCATAGATCTTTTCCCCATTTCCCGTGATACCCATCCCTCTAAAAATAATTTTTTTTATCAATTTTTCAATCATTTTAGCATCGCCATTTTATTTTTTAAAAAATGAAACTACATATTCCTGTAGTCCGCAAGCAATAGTTTATTTTATTGAACTATGAAACAAGTGAGTTTTCGACCCTATGATTTTCAATAGGCCAATAGCGTGTCAATTTATTTATTCAATAGACTTATTGAGTGTCCGTTTAAATAATAATAGAAATTTTCTGAAAAAAAAAACGTTCATGTCTTTCTTCATTTTATAAAACAACTAGCGGATGTGCCCGGCTTCGCCCGGGTTTTACCCGAGTGAATGTTTGTCTAACGAACATTTGTTAAAACAATTCTCTTTAAACTTATAAAACGTACTCGGCTTCGCCCGGGGTTTTACCCGAGTAAAGGTTTGTCTAGCGAACATTTGTTAAAACAATTCTCTAAAAACTTATTAAAAAATAAAAAAGATATATTTTGATAATTTGAAACTCGTAAATTTGAATCTCTCGATAAAGTGAAAATTTTTTCCCGGTCCCTGTGTGCCTTGTCATCCTGAATTTTGTCTTTCCTAATTTTCTACATTAGAAAATCATAGTTTTATCTAGTGAACATTTTTCCCGGTCCCTTGAGAAATACTCGATAAGTTGAATAAAATCAATATTAATTGGTTCCCTCGGTAATTGGAAGTTAAAGGAATAGTATCTTCGCCTTGGAATTGTATCATTATTCTTGTCGCAAATAAATTGCCGTGTCATCCTGAGATAATCTTACTTTTGATAAATAATATTTAAGATAACAAACTTAGTGATAAGAAAACTTGTTAACATCGTCACAATGGGGGCGCTGCTTGCGAGTTAAATCTACAAATCTGCAAATAACTCTAAGGATATTCAAGATATTCATGAAATTATTTTTCAAAAACCTTCCCGGTGATATACCTAATAATATCCCAAAATTTCACGGCGTTTGGATGTATGGTTTTTGAATCTATAGAGTACAGACAGACAGACATTCAATTTTATATATATAAGATAATATAAATGAGTTTTAAAAATTGTAAAAAAAAAATGCATCGGCCGGGAATCGAACCCGGGCCGCCCGCGTGGCAGGCGAGCATTCTACCACTGAACCACCGATGCTTAAAAAAATGGCCATATTTAGGTATTCATTCCATTCCGGATTAGTCCGCGTAAAAAAAAAAAGTTCTTCAAATGAAAAAAAGAAATAGCCAAAAATACTAATCAAAATGCAGCCGAAAATTTTCCTCAGGTTTATAAAAAGCGACATGCAAAATTTGGTACCAATTGGTTCAGTAGTTTTTGAGTTTATCGCGAAACAGACAGACAGACAGAAATTGGCTTTTATATATATATTGAGATTTACTCTTCATTGTTGGCTTTTTAACTTACATTCATTCTTCATTGTTGGCTTTTTATATTACATTCACTCTTCATTGTTGGCTTTTTATCTTACATTCACTCTGTTGGCTTTTTATATTACATTTACTCTTCATTGTTGGCTTTTTTATCTTACATTCACTCTCCATTGTTGGCTTTTTATATTATATTTACTCTTCATTGTTGGCTTTTTATCTTACATTCATTCTTCATTGTTGGCTTTTTATATTACATTTATTCTTCATTGTTGGCTTTTTATCTTACATTCACTCTTCATTGTTGGCTTTTTTTCTTACATTCATTCTTCATTGTTGGCTTTTTATATTACATTCACTCTTCATTGTTGGTTTTTTATCTTACATTCATTCTTCATTGTTGGCTTTTTATATTACATTCACTCTTCATTGTTGGTTTTTTATCTTACATTCACTCTGTTGGCCTTTTATATTACATTTACTCTTCATTGTTGGCTTTTTATCTTACATTCACTCTTCATTTTTGGCTTTTTATATTACATTTACTCTTCATTGTTGGCTTTTTATCTTACATTCACTCTTCATTGTTGGCTTTTTATCTTACATTCATTCTTCATTGTTGGCTTTTTATATTACATTCACTCTTCATTGTTGGCTTTTTATCTTGCATTCATTCTTCATTGTTGGCTTTTTATATTACATTTACTATTCATTGTTGGCTTTTTATCTTACATTCACTCTTCATTGTTAGCTTTTATCTTACCTTCATTCTTCATTGTTGGCTTTTTATATTACATTCACTCTTCATTTTTGGCTTTTTATATCATATAGAAAAATCATAGTTTTATCTAGTGAACATTTTTTCCCGTGTCACATTGCCGTGTCATCCTGAGATAATCTTACTTTTGATAAATAATATTTAAGATAACAAACTTAGTGATAAGAAAACTTGTTAACATCGTCACAATGGGGGCGCTGCTTGCGAGTTAAATCTACAAATCTGCAAATAACTCTAAGGATATTCAAGATATTCATGAAATTATTTTTCAAAAACCTTCCCGGTGATATACCTAATAATATCCCAAAATTTCACGGCGATTGGATGTATGGTTTTTGAATCTATAGAGTACAAACAAACAAACAGACAGACATTCAATTTTATATATATAGATATACCAGAGTATTGAAGTACATTAATGAGATCTTTTATCTTTTAACGTTTCTTTTTAAAAATATTAAATCAGATCTCTAGCTTTCAAGACCACAATTTTTAAAAAAGCGTTGGTTACACTCTCAAAATTCTTGGAATAAGTTAGTGTCAAACAGTCTGGAGCGGGCAGTTTTCGAGTTGGTGTCAGTCAACGAGAGACAGCTGAAGCCCACAAAATTTATCTAGGTCAATTGGACATAATAAATATAGTGAGCACAGATTTATGATCATAGCTAGTTAAGAACTCACTGTAAAATCGAGAGGGCCAAAGGCCGAAGACACTTCCAGCAATAAAAGCCACAAGAGAACTTTCCACACAATGACAACATAGGTATTCAGAATTCTTCAGGGAGACGACAACCAAATCTACTGTCTCAACATTCCAAGAAGCGAAAATAGGACAAAATGAGGCGAAAGAGTTTTCCGGCTAGATCATTAAGGTAATATATCCTTGGGAGGGTTGGTTTTTCCACTGTATTTTCAAGCATATCATACCTGCATGCATCTCAAAACGAATTGATGTGTCGCTATTTAAGCCGACTAAATTTATGAATAGAATAGACCACACACACACACACAGGCTGACAAACCAATTTCACATTTAACTATACTAATCATTATATATGCGTTTTCCCAACAATATATATTTTAATAAAACTATATAATTAAGTGTCTATATCATTTGAAAAATTTACGCTTTTTGAAATTTTTTAATAACTTGTTGGAAACCTATGCAAGCCTTTAATATGAATACATTGATTGATAAATATTCGAAACAATTATGGGCGCGTATGATTCTTTTGATAATTAAAAAATTAATAATTTCAGAAGAATCATACGCGTCTATAATATTTTCGATTATTCATAACAGATGGCACACGCTGATATATCATAATATATTGATTTATCAAGAAATTTGTTTGGCCAAATAAAACGGATCAAGTCAAATTAACATTTAGTTTATTTTTGTGTCAGTAGATGGCGCTCTGCCATCTAAAAATAACAATGTGAACGCAGACAGGATAAGCCTTTTTTGTTTTCAAAATCAACACCTGACCTTTTTTACTATTTTTTTTCACACGCACATTTATAAAAAATGAAGAAGGCATTTCTTGACCACAACCACATGAGCTTTTTAGATGTCATAGCGCCATCTAGTGGAGCAAAAATAAACTAAACGTTCATTTAACTTGCTCCGTGATATTTGGCCAACCCAATTTCCTGATAATCAAGAAAAGCCATCCACGAACGCGTTTCGTGCTGTTGGCGCTCGTCAGCGTGGAGTAGGCTGTACCACTAGGACCAAAAAGATTTTTGGCTCCAGAGGCTTCTTGAGAAACCAAGAAATGGGTATTTAAGGCCAAATTTGCGTAAATACGCTTAACTCATGAAAGAACAATAGAAAAAATAAAAGATAAGTTGATCAGGTGTTGATATTAAAAAATAAAGAAAACATTTCCTGACCACGAGCAGATGTGCTTTTTAGATGGCAGAGCGCCATCTAGTGGAGCAAAAAAATAAACTAAACCTTATTTAACTTGCTTCGTGATATTTGGCAAACCCAATTTCCTGATAAATCAAGAAAAGCCATCCACGAACGCGTTTCGTGCTGTTGGCGCTCGTCAGCGTGGAATAGGCTGTACCACTGAGACCAAAAAGATTTTTGGTCCCAGAGGCTTCTTGAGAAACCAAGCACAACCATGTGCTTGTGGTCATGAAATGCCTTCATTATTTTTAATATTAACACCTGATCCACTTATCTTTTATTTTTTCTATTGTTTTTTTTTTTTATATTAAAAATAGTACAAAAAATATAAAGTACATATACATATGTACCTAGAGAGGGGGAGCATATCTACCTTTAATTATGCATTTGGACAATTCATTTGTTCATCGCCTTAGTAAAAACTGAATAAACCGCATCTGTATTGATGAGGGCCATAGCCCAAAACCAATAGATATAGTTCGGCTTTTTGTCTGAATTTTCCAAAACAGGTGTTATGGTTTATTTCTTATCACTGCTAGTAAAAACTATTACTAGTGGTGATAAACATAATGTACCGCTTTAATGCATATTTTTTGTTACATGAATATAATCCTGTTGAAATTTGATATATATGTGTGTAAAAGAATTGTTTTTGGTTATTTTTGCGTTCAAGTATCATGTTCACATATATTTCAATTTAGTAATTACTAACAGAAAAGAGAAGGATAAAAATAAAGGTTGTCTATGATGAATCCCTTTGAACGATTATAAAAAATGTATAACGGAATTTTAGGCATGTGGTATATCCTATACAACTGCCTCCCTAACTTAATACTAATTCCTTAAAATAAAAACATAGCAGAGTAATGGGAAAATGCAATACACTATCAAATTTGAATAGCCACGACCAAATATTGAAACTCGCGTTGTGCACTTTTTCAATTGATCAATAACTCCCTGATGCTTACAAAGTATAACGAGGCTCCAACACACTGAAAATAAAAAAAATCGAACTGAATTTTCAAATGTTTTAAAAGAGATATAGAAATAGAGATATGATTTCGATATTGAAATTAAAAATAAAAATGCATGTGTGTGAGGGGAAGAAAACAACAAATAACAAAAGTTAGAGGTATGACTCTTTATTTACATTCCAGTACTAGATGATGCCCTCCTATGCTCCACACAGAATTTTAGTGATAGCCGTAAGCCCCGGGGTAACCATATCCACCATAACCTCCATGGGCGATGGCGTAGGAACCGGCGAAGTTGCCCTTGTAGGGAGAGGCCATGACGGCAGCGGCCGGCAGAGAGGCAGCAGTGCCGGGCTCGTTGGTGTTCACCACGGCACGGAAGCCGTGGCCGTCAGCGACGTAGGACACCTTGCGTACCCGGCCGTCGCGGTCTGCGATGTTGTAAGATCCAGCGACGTTGCCGTGGCCATCTCCGACCTCCTGACGGCCGTTGACAGCGCCGTAACCATTGGCGACCTGGTAGCCGAAACCGTAGTTTCCGAAGTCCTACATAGTCGTTAAAAACAGAACTAGTTAGCTCATCTATGTCAATATAGTTGTTTGTAGAACTTACATTCTGTTTACGGAAGTTGGAGCTGGCCCCTCCGCCGTAGTGCAGAACGGCGTGCGATAGGGCAACGCAGCAGGCTACCAGAAAAATCTATACAACAATATGAAAATAAAGATACATATATGATTTAGAAGAAGAATTACAAGTCGGAAAAATAGCTGATTTATATATTTTTTATTATATATATATATATATATATATATATATATATATATATATATATATATTTATATACACTGCGTGACATTGAAAATGGAACACCAAGAAATAGTGGCCAGAAAGTGATGAAACTCGGCAGACAGAGAGAGACAGGGACGAACAATAAGTGATCTTTATTTCAAAATGATAGTCATAATACAGAGCGAGAACTGCGTCGGCTTAGTAGCAAGTAGGACCACCGCGGACGGCGATGCACGCAGCAACACGTCTAGGTAGAGAGTCAATCAGAGTACGGATGGCGTCCTGAGGGATGGCTCTCCATTCCCTCTCAACCATTTGCCACAGTTCGTCTTCTGAACGCGGCTGTGGCAAGGCATGCAAACGGCGTCCAATGATGTCCCAGACGTGCTCGATTGGGGAGAGATCAGGAGAGTACGGTGGCCAGGGAAGCATCTGTACATCTTGCAGAGCTTTTTGGCTAATGCGATCAGTGTGCGGTCGGGCGTTATCCTGCTGATAAAGGGCATTGGGTACCCCCTGAAGGTAGGGGAGTGTCACTGGTCGTAGCACATCATCAACGTATCGTTGGCCCGTCATAGTGCCCTGAATACGAAGTAAAGGTGACCTGGAATCATACGCGATTGCGCCCCAAACCATGATTCCACGTTGTCGCACGGTGGGACGTTCCACAATTGCTGCCGGATTGGACCTTTCTCCACGTCGACGCCACACGCGTACACGGCGACTATCACTGGACAAGCAGAAACGCGACTCATCTGAGAACACGACCCTGTGCCATTTCGTCATCCACGTCGATCTAGCCCGGCACCATTCCAAACGTTGGCGCCTATTCGGTGGGGTCAATGGCAGTCTTCTTAGCGGACGGCATGAGTGCAAGCCATTAGCAACCAATCGACGGGAAATGGTTCTGGTCGAGATGGAATGATCTAGGGTGTCTTGCACATGTTGCAGGATGGCGGTACAAGTGGCTTGTGGGGCCGCCACTGCTTGTCGAAGGATACGCCGATCCACACGTGCTGACGTCACTCTGGTTGCACCGACATTCCTATAAATTGCCACATTTCCTTGTTCCAACCATCTTCTCCACAGTCGGTGCACCGTGGACGCACCAAGGTGTGTATCAGCTGCGATTTGACGTATGGACCAACCTGCCCTTTTCAGTCCGATCACCATGCCCCTCGTAAAAGCGTCTGTCTGCTTGAACTGCCTCCGTTTACGATGACCTGGCATTCTCTGTTATTACACGTGTCTTTTGACACAAGAACAAAATTTCTACCATGATTTTCCTTGAAGAAATAACGACACGAATACTGTCCTTTCTGCAAGTTCCTTCCCTTATATCTTACTCCATGTGCGCACGAGTGCTGCGCATTTTACATCATTTGCATAACTCGGTTAGGCGCGTCTACCCTGAAATTTGCATAATTTTCTGGCCACTATTTCTTGGTGTTCCATTTTCAATGTCACGCAGTGTAGATGGAATTTTTTCCTGGAGGATATTGATCCAAAAAGGCAAAGGTCGCTTCTCCGGTCAAATTAGATGTCAAAGCTAGATGCTATCTAGTGACCGTCGCCGCATATAATTTTACTGGAAGAGACGACCTTAGTCTAGACCTTAGTCAATATACACACGGAAAAAATTCCATTTATACTTAAGCCATAAATTTGGTCTAGCCATTTAGCCAGCTAAACATCTCTTTGGCAGATTGTCAAGATTCCATAAGATCCCTTGTGGATCTCATGGGATAAAGTCAGCTCTAGGCTAACAAAAGCATTGCCTGAAACCATGGCCTCTAAGTGGACGCTTTTCAGTTTGCCAAAGCTAGTGTTGGGGCTTTGTCACCGACCGGAGGCCGCTAGTTTGCCGCGATGGTCTATAGATGGCGTCTAGCTTTGATGTCTATTTTGATGGGAGAGACGACCGTTGTCTTTTTGGATATTTATTTATATTTTTATATATATTATTCAATAAGAAGAAGCATTTCTCCACGACTTTTATTTCTTCTTTTTTTTTCTATAGTAAAAATAGGGCATTAATTATATATTAGGGCCATTGTGGTCATGAGCAATGGCGGCAGCCCTGCAGAAAATTGAAATGGACCCAGAACCGAAAAAGAGATGCATGTAATAGAAATGTATGAGGACATCTAAGGCTCTCCATTGGACAAGACAACACCAACAACTGATGGGCCAAGCCCACATCCCCCTATTCAATTATTTTACACTTTCAGAGTTCACTAATTTTATAAATTGGGTCTTTAAGAAAAACACACACACACACCACAATAGCGATGAATAATTTCGTTCTCTAATTGAATATCTGAAAAACATTTGATGTATTTCTGTGTGAAGAACATTGCGGTAGAGCTATGTGACCTCTTAGGTTGGCATTCAATGCAAATAGAAATTCAGTCAGTCCAAGGTGACAATCCACAAAGGCCGAGTGTCAAACCCTCGCTTTAACTTAACTACTGACTTCTCCCAGGCTTTCTCTCATTCTCTAACAAAACCATCTACGTGTATTGGAAATAAATGTCCAAAAGTATTCAAACAATATTCATCTTAAATTATAGACACTTTAACCAGGAAATGAGACCTTTTATTGCCGAAAGTGTCTTTTTTTTTTTCAAGAACTATGAATACCACCATGTAACCTCTATTTTAAAGATAAACATGATTGTCAGTATATATCTTAAAGAGCTAAAATATGGTTGCAATAAGAATAAATATTTTACACTTTTGAAAGGCTCTAATTGCGCCCGAATCTTGAAATTTCCAACCTCACCAGTGGTGCAAGCTTTCAAATTAGGGTCTGGCCCACTTCTAAGATCAAAAATCGAACTGCTTTTCACATTTATATGAATGCAGTGCACTTACAGTAAAGGTGGCTTTACATTCGCCAACTATTACCCTTTACTAACTATATTATATAATTTCTCTCTCTTTTAATATTAATTTATCTATTGCAGATGAATAGGGTTAGGAGTGCTGATCTTTTGAGAAGACACAAAGTCTAGATCTTTGAAGTGCAGATTTTGTTTCTGGGGGTATAAATTGTTCAAAAGATTAACTAAACTTTTTTCTTGATTACTTCTCTATGATTTAATATAAAAACTCTTTTATTTTTACTTTTACATTTGAAATCTATTTACACAAACATTTAGAAAAATAGAGAGAGATAATAAATATAGTATATTTATATAACATTATATTATGTCTTTATATTACATTATGGTAGTACATTATATCAACTGTAATATAAAGACGCTATGCTGCGCTGAGTTTGTTTATACAAAATATAATGCCTTGACAAAGGTTGGCGTTTAGCCAACTGAAATAATTGCAACGAAATCTATTTATTCAAACCAATATATGCCTTTTTATTATCTAAAGTCTTCATAGTGTTGAATATATGTATAGCGCATATACCTGGGTTATATTTGTGTGTGTGGCGAGTTCAATTTCAGGATATATAATATATAATTATGATTTGTGTGTATAAATATGGAAAAATGAGATCTAGTTCTTTAAATCAGGGTTAACTAAAATGTTGCTTACTAACTAATTTCAAAAATAGAATTTTTATTTTTAAAAATAATGGAGTTTTAATACAATTATCATATTAACCACTTGATTCTCAATAGTGAATTTAGTCCTACAAGGCTTAAAGGCTTTTGGAACTGGAAGTATTAAAGCACGAATGCTTCTTTTACACAAAAATAAACCTTCACAATTCTTACTGCAATAAATAACATTAGGAGTGCTTGGCTCATAGGTGGCAGTAAGGTCAGTATAAGTTTGTTTTATGTGTAAAGGAAACATTCGTGCTATACTCTCATTTCCAATATATAGATGACGTGTTGTGTTTATGTTTCCATAGAAGTATATAGGGAAGTAGGTGATAGAAAATAAGTATAAGGTGAAGCTTACCTTGGCGATCATCGTAGGAGATACGTCCCAGCCCTCGTCACCGCCACTATATATAGAGAGAGAAGGAGACGGGCGTGGTAGCCACCGCACCCTTGGAAGTCGGAAATCCAGTAGTGTTCACCCTTGGGAGGAGTACATCGTAATTACCATAGACATCTCTGCTATGTCATTATTGGGAACCCATGGCCTGTGAGAAGAAGCTTCACACAGTGAAAATACTCTCAAATACAAATATATACGCAATGCCAGTAAGGTCTGTAGAGAT
Source organism: Cordylochernes scorpioides (assembly GCA_030710605.1). Lineage (NCBI taxonomy): Eukaryota > Metazoa > Arthropoda > Arachnida > Pseudoscorpiones > Chernetidae > Cordylochernes > Cordylochernes scorpioides. The sequence continues at coordinate 7,175,911 of CP092885.1, read as the reverse complement.
ATTATTTGATGATATTTAAAAGAAGCGCATTGCCAGTAAATTTATATATGTAAAATTTTAACGATAGATGGCAATTAAATTTAATTTACCAATATATATTTGTTAAGGAAACATATTTTGCGGAAGAGCTTTGCTCGATGCAATACCTTGAAATTATATGTATGTTCCTCTACAGACCTATAAGCCTATGTCCATAGTTCACTAAACACCCCTAAGCTGCCTTCCATAGAAAATACAGGGTATATTCCAAATCAATCCAATACAATAGTAGAGCGGTCTAGAGATTAATTTGGCGAAACCGCTGAGAGGGCTCACTACTGATGAGCCAAGCCCTCTCATTCAATAACTCATATCATTGCAGTAAGGTATGTAGAGAAAATATTTGATGATATTTAAAAGTAGCGCATTGCCAGTAAATTTATACGTGTAAAATTTTAAAATAAATTGCTTTGTCATCCTTATATTAGACTTTCCTAGATTTCAACAAGACAAAATGACGCTTACCATCTTTCATTTATAATTAAAGAATTATATAAGGTGCAAAGAAAGAGAGAGTATTAAATAATTTGTAAAGCCATCTTTATTCAATATTTATATACAAGGGTCAATATAAATTAGATTAACATAATTTCTATCAAATATAATACTCTTCAATATATAGTTTTTCAAAGGGTTCCCTAAATTCTGCAATGAACTAAATCAATATTTGAAAGAGCGTTTTTTTTTTTTGTTAGGGTAGTGTGTACTGTAATCAAAGCCTCTCTTTGTTGCGACTTGAACAATTCATCTAACTGACACTTGACTCTGAAAAAATAGACAAAAAGTTGTAAGCAAACATTTTTAGAATAATATCATTGTATGGCAATGAGTGAATATCATATGGGTTTAAAGTAGAAATTAATTCTTTGATATGAATGTATTTTTTATTATGAATATGAAAAATTCATCTTTATAAATCTGTTGCCTTATTTAATAAATATATTTGACTTATATATATAATAAAATTGTCCTGCTTTCATTTCTAAATAATTTTCCATCGTGAAAGAAATATAGCTTATGAACTGACTTGTGAGGCTATTGAGTGTTATTGTAGACAAAAGGCGCATATAATTTCAAAGGAATAAGAGTTTTGAAGTGAAAACAGCTGAAATTTAATCGATATTGATGAATATTTTCACATTTACGTATTCATATTTTAGCTTAATGAATGAAAGGTTGAATTGGGAATCTATCGAAAACAAGTTAGAGGTATAACCAGATTGAGTGTTGATACACAACAAGCTATTTTGTAATCTGTCTAGTAATAGTACTTTGCAACATCAAGGAAACATAATAATTTTGCTGCCCAACAGCAAGGAACAATAATAAAGATACTTCCAAACATAATGAAAAAATAATGTAGAAGCTACTCAACAGCAAGCAGCAATAATGTATTCATTACTCAATAGCAAGGAACAATAATGGAGTTGCTACCCAAAAGCAAGTAACAATAATGAAGATACTTCTAAACATAATGAAAAAAGGTTTAGAAGCTGCACAACAGCACAGAACAAAAATCTAGATGCTTTTCAAAAGCAAAGAACAATAATGAAAATGCTGCCCAACAGAAAGGAACAATAATGTATATACTTACAAGCATAATGGAACAATAATGTAGAAGCTGCCCAAAAGCGAGGAACAATAATGTATAGGCTGCCCAACAGCATGGAACAATAATGAAGATGCTGCCCAACATCAAGGAACAATAATGAAGCTACTTCCAAACATAATGGAAAAATAATGTCGAAGCTACCCAACAGCAAGGAGCAATAATCTAGTTTCTGTTAAAAAGCAAGCAACAATAATGTAGATGCTGCCCAACAACCAAGAACAATAATGAAGATGCTGCTCAACAGCAAGAAACGATGATGTAGTTGCTGCCCAACATCAAGGAACAATAATGAAGCTACTTCCAAACATAATGGAAAAATAATGAGGAAGCTGCCCAAAAGCGAGGAACAATAATGTATAGGCTGTCCAACAGCACGGAACAATAATATATGTGCTGTTTAACAGCAAGGAACAATAATGTAGATACTTATAAACATAATGGAAAAAATAATGTAGGAGCTGCCCAACAGCAAGAAAAAATAATGTAGTTCCCGTTCAACAGCAAGGAACAATAATGAAGATACTTTCGAAAATATTGGAAAAGAATTGTAGAAGCTACACAACAACACGGAACAATAATATAGATGCTGTTTAAAAGCAAAGAACAATAATGTAAATACTTTACAACAGCAAGGAACAATAATCAAAAAACTTACAGACATAATTGGAAAATAATGTTGAAGCGCTGCCCAAAAGAAAAGGACAATAATGTAAATGTTGCCCAACAGCAACGGACAATAATAAAAATGCAGGTCACCTATCAGGAACAATAATGTAGATGCTGCCGAACAGCAAGGAACAATATAAAGATGCTTCCAAACAATGAGGACGGGAACAATGGAATCTCACGGCTAGTTCATAGGAACTAAAGATGAAATTCAATTTATTTTAAATATAGGGAATATAAGAAGTTCTTTCCTGGTCTTGTCACAAATATTTATTCAAATTAAGAGCACAGAGAAATGAAATAAAATAGGTAAATTACACCGAATTTACATATAAAGTGAACAATTTAAATGACCCATTCGTATTTATCAATAAAACTTATCACTACCCTCACTCTGATGATGAAATATTAAGAGGGCCTGGCTCATATGCGGCGGATTTCTTCGAGTTTTCGCCAGTGTAATCTTACAGAAAGCTCTAATGTGTTATTGGGCTATTTTGTTTGAATATTCGGCGTTCTAACTGAATTCTGGGTAAATGTTCTATACAAAATAAACTGTGAATATAAGTTCACTAAGAACTAATGTTTTCTAAGTTAATAATAATAGTTACTTTTAATAACTTTATCAAAATTATTTTAAGTACTGGTATATGAAAATAACATTTCAATTCAAAAGGTGTAATTGGCGAAACCTCAAGGAAGGTTCATCGCTGATAAAACAAACTCCTCTCAATATTTTACCATCGAAATAAGAGCATTAGAAAGTTGTTTATTCATGAAAATATATTTGAGATAACTAGTTTCAAAATTCATAAGAAATTATATTCTAGCAAAGTATTTAATATTTTATTAACAGAGAATCATTTTTGATGTTTATATTTTGCTACTCTGTAAACTTCCCTCCTTGCTTATCCTTTTTATAATTCATAGTTTGTTTTTGCCCTAAATAAAATTGCTGTATCATCCTGAAGTTTCTTCCCTAATTTTCCACGTAGCAATATGATAGTTTGACATATAGAGAGAAAGGGAGAAAGGTGGATGTGCCATCAATAAAGCTACAAGATATATGCAAGTAAATAAAATTATAAGAAATGATATTATCTGGTAAAATACGAGTTGGCATTTTGTCTGAATTTTCTAAAATTAATGTTTTGACTCATTTTCTATCATCACTAGGAAAGTTTTTATTTGAGTGGTAAGCAATTGATGGGAGATGTTCCTCGTTTAGTACATAATTATCTTCCTTCTATACAATTCCATTTTGTATTAATATATAGTGTCCCGTAGAAAATGAGATAAAACAAATATTAGGATAACTAAGCACTTTATTTTGATTAAAACAATCCTCAACGTATTAACAACATTTAAAAGGTATGTTAAATACGAATATACTGAGTAAACCAATATATATAAATTGATAATCTTTTAATTAAACTATAAAAGTTACTAATATATTTGAATGAATTTTTGATGGCCACTAAGGTACGAGAGAAAGGTATTTGATTTTAGAAAAAAATTTTATATTATAATATTATAAGTACATATTTTGGATTCTTTCATGAAATACTTATATAATATATCAGATCGTAGACAAATACCTTTCATTTTCATCAAATTCCTCAATATTCCTTATGAACATAGAGAGAATCAACTTTCTGAAAAGTTCTCTAATAAATATTCATCGTGAATATTGCAAAATACAAACCAATGGCCAAATTCCACAGTGGATGTAGAAGAAGGATATTCCTTGAATTCCTTTACTTTTGAATCGTTTTCAATCAATATGGAAAAATGTTACGAGAAAGGGAGAAAGCACTATTTGTCTTTGTTTAAATTTATATAGACATTTTTATTTTATATAATTTTCAAATCCCAGATATTACTCAGCAATATACATAAGGTTTCATGCATGTAAATGTGTAAATTAAAAAAAGAGAGAGTTATCTGGAAAAATATACATTTATTTACAAACTGAAGTAATTGTTTTGAGAGAACGTTAAATAAGAGTATATATTATTCAATAATTCCTCAATATTCAACACCAAATTATATTTGAAGTCAGGTTCTTTATCTAATGATGGCCACCATAGCCATATCCAGCTCCATAGCCATGTCCGCCGTATCCAGCACCATAGCCATGTCCGCCATATCCACCATGGGAGATGCCATAGGAACCAGCAGCGAATCCCTTGTAGGGAGAGTCCATGTCAACAGCAGCGGGCAGAGAGTGCTGGGTTCCAGGCTCGTTGGTCTTGATCACAGCACGGAATCCATGGCCGTCAGCGACGTACTCCACCTTACGGACACGTCCGTCGATGTCAGCCAGGTTGTAGGAGCCGTGGACGTGGTGGCCTCCGTGTCCAGCCTCTTGACGGCCGTTGGTAGCGCCATGGTGGTCTACGATTTGGTAGCCAAAAGCGTAGTCACCATGATCCTGAATCACATGAATATAGTGTAAGAAACACTCAGAATTATGTATTCATATCAACTTACATTCTGCTTCCTGAAGTTGGTGCTGTGGCCTCCATGAGGAACAGCCTGGGCAGCAATGGCCAGAGAGATGAGGAAAACAGCCTAAAACAGAACAACTTCATATCTAGGCATAAATAAATACAATGTGTATTTCTGTGTTTGTGAAATCAAATTCGTAAAAGATTTTGATAATTGAAGAATTTACTTTTGATGTTCTGGACAAAAACCTCCATTCGAAATATCAAAGGTTATGTGCACAAATTTACATTAAAAAATATTATATGTTTACAAAAAATGATTATATAAATACATTTTAAAATTTTGAACGATCTAGATCTTTATTATTCAAATATTCCAAATTTCCTCCAAAAAATGTCTTTGCCAGAAATATTTCATTTTTACTGATGTGTCAAAAAATTTTTCAATCCTTTCAATCATAAATTTTCATAGAAAAATTTAAAAGATTTCAAAATTATTTTATTTTCGCTGGTTTTAGTATGATCACACAAATTTATCTCTAACTACCAATTTTCTTTTTTTTTTCAGGAATCCTCTAGGATAAGCTTTTTTAAGATATAGCCTGCACCATAATGTGAAGGCTCTATTTATTTAATTTATTTCAGCAAACAAAACGCAATTTCCCACTAGAGATAATTGCGTTGATTTACATTTTTGAACAGAAACAGTTATAAACTTATTATTCAAAAAAGTATTATTAATAAAAAAGGAATAATATGATCTGTAATGTGCATATGGTTGGTTTTTCATGATTTAGCAATAAAATGAGTTGGTGTCAATATTTCTCAATACAACTTAACTCTAACTCAACTCCACATTCAAATGCTCATTAGAGCTATCTGAAAATATTAATTATATATATTTTAGATATATTTATTTCACATATTATTAAAATATTCTAATTTGTCTGAATAAACTAAATTATTTATGTATTAATGAAAATGCCATGCGAATCATTGTGCAAATAATATTTGAAATATTTCTAAATTCACATATTTATATATTACGATTTGACAAATTACATTCAGCGCTCAATAAACTATTTATGAGAATTAATGTCGCATTGAAAAATCGAAACCCAAATTTCTATAATGATGTTTTTTTACTACTAGACATACCACTGGTAGAGCTAATAAACACGTGTATCTTGATTTCTTTTTATCACAATATTTTGAAACCTGAAATGATTGAACTGATTAGGCACCCTAAAAAATGGTGACTGAAGTGTAGCTGGATAATACCCAGGTCCATTCAGCTAGTAATATATATGATTGCCCATTCTTTATCTCTACAACTGATAAGGTATTTCAAATATTCCGAGATAGACATCAAGGTTCCTATAGCTAGTTGACAAACAAGAACAGTGGAGCGCTGAGAGAACCCACCTTGGCGAACATGTCGAGCAGTGAGAGTGAAGGAGTGAGACAAGCGTCACCTATATATATACCGGTAGTGTCGCAAAGTCCGCTAAATTCCATTGAGAGGTGGGCACGCTGGGGTAATTGGGGAGCCGTCGACAAACTGGACTCAGTTATTGTTCAACCCTTAGCTTTGACTTACTCGCAATTTCGCATCAATTTATTAAACAACATTGTACCATTCTATTCTAATTATTTAATAAATGTGTTCAATCAGTTCATAGGCAATTGACAATTAACATAATTTTATTGAAATCTTGTCAATACATTCAAAAGTGTACAATCTGTATTGTTTTAAAATGATAATATGCAACTTTGTACAATGAAAATATACAAGAAGCCTCTGCCACCGCTCCAGAGTTTGGTGGAGAATCACCAGCAGGTCTCCAGCGGCACCAGGCATTTCACCATCTACGAAGAAAACGTAGATGGCGTGCTTCTTAAGTGATCAGTACATAGAACAATATTTTTTTTAATAAATGAGAGATTATGAAAGTTTATAGTAATATATATATATATATATATATATATATATATAATTGAATATCTGTCTGTCTGTATGCTTGTACTCTATAGATTTGAAAACCATACATCCAATCGCCGTGAAATTTTGGGATATTATTTGGTATATCCCTGGGAAGGTTTTTTAAAAATAATATCTTGAATATCTTGAATAACCTTAGAGTTATTTGCAGATTTGTAGATTTAACTCGCAAGCAGCGACCCCAGTGCGACGATGATAACAAGTTTTTTTATCTATAAATTTTATTGTCACTAAGTTTATTATCTTAAAGATTATTCATCAAAAGTAAGATTTTCTACCTATTAATTGTGCACAATTCAAAATTAGTTTATCATTCATCTACAACATATATATTGGGAGAATAGATAAAATGATGATTTTGTAATGTAGATAATTAGGAAAGACAAAATTCAGGATGACACTGCAATTTATTTGAGACAATAATAATGATACAATTCCAAGGCAAGATACTATTCCTTTAACTTCCAATTACCAAGGGAACCAATTAATATTGATTTTATTCAACTTATCGAGTATTTTTCAAGGGACCGGGAAAAAATGTTCACTTTATCAAGATATTCAAATTTACGAGTTTCAAATTATCAAAATATATCTTTTTTTTTAATAAGTTTATAGAGAATTGTTTTAACAAATTTTCGTTAGACAAACCTTTACTCGGGTAAAACCCGGGCGAAGCCGGGTACATCCGCTAGTATTTTAATAATTTATAATACTACATTTAATGAAAAATCTAGAGATTCTTTCTTAAATATGAAAATGTGTTCAATTCTTTCAAAAATAATAGTATTTGATATAAAATATTTGGAAAAAATGAATATTTCTTTCATCCTATATATGTAGCGCACATATAGAAAGGTAGCACATGATGGGGAAAACACAGCTTGCATAGTGTGTATATATATAAATATATAGTTCATAATTCAATTAAATATTTCCTTGTAATAAATTAACGTGAAAACATCAGGTTTCTCTTCATTCTTATAAAAAAATAATTGCTGTTGGTCATGAAAGCTAGAGATCTTAATTGATAAAAAATAAATAGATTTAATTCTGGAAGCCTTCTGTTTTCATCTAAATAAACAAAGTGTGATTTAATACTAAAAAGATGAAAAATCTCATTAAGCTACTTTTTTTGTATATTGTGCTTGATAGCATTTTGAGATAATATTCAAAATGACTTTCAATAGGTCTATTGAATAAATAAATTGAGTCTATTAAAAATTAGTCTATTGAAATTTTTAGGGTCGTAAATTTGCTAGTTTCATAATTCAATAAAAAGGTTTCATTGTGCTGGTGATGTTTTGTTGTTGATTTAAAAATATTTTTTCTGGAAATTGTTCAATTACTTTACGATCGCCAATTTATAAAAATAAATGTGATGTTACTTATTGTTGGACAGACCACAAGCAATAGATTCAACCATTTGTAATTTTATGGTAAATTTGGATGTCATGAAATTGAGCCAGTAGATTATGATCAGAATAGTAGAGAACATATTCAAAATGACATTTTGATCCAAATATTGATGTTGAGGTAAAATTATCTACTTACCCAATAAACTGTACAAAGATTTATAGAAAGGTTTTTGCATATACTCGTCTAGTTATCTTTCCAATTTAGATACATCAACGAATGAAGTATTCCGCACTTTGTGAAACTATTTAAATATTTTTTGTGTTTTAGTTTTTCACATAAATATTCATAAGTATAATATGTGTGGTTGGAAAAAAACGATATATTACGCCACCTATTGGGATTTGATTCAACGGATGAACTTTCCCAGCGATGATGAGCCAAGCTCTTTCCCGAATCATTATCATTATCAGCTAACTTGTTTATAAATGTTTTCTTTATTTATTGAAAAAAGTGTTGATTCTATCATCATAATTCTTTGAATGAAATAGCAGCAAACAATTTAGAGAGTAGTATGACAGCGATAAATCTTCGAGTTGTTGTCAGTCTAAGAGGGAAATCTGAAGCCCTTAAAATGTATCTTGGACCAAAGAATCTGGTGAAAAGAAAATGGAGTGATCGACGTAGCTGAGGCGCTGGAAGATCTCGAAAGAGCCAAGGGCCGTGGACTCCATCAGCGATCATGGGATCGAGGCCACAGGAGAACTTTTCACACAATGACAAAATGACACGTGGAGTACGACAACCAATCCTACTGTCTAGACATTTCAAGATGCAACTGAAAAAGACAACATAGAGCGAAAGAGAAGGTTTTGGCGGCAAGTCCATTAAGATAATATTTACTTGGTGTAATTGGTTTTTCTACTGTATTTTCAATGGAGCATAAAACCATATCTGCATCTTAATACTGAATTATGTGTCGCTATTTAAGCAGACTACATTTATGAATAGACAAGCACAGGCCAACGAAACAATAACACATTTGACTATACTTATCATCATATATGAGTTTCTCCTACAATAAAATTTTTGATAAAATTATATAGCTAAGTGTCTATATGATTTGAAAAACGCTTTTTGAAATTTTTTATAACTTCTTTGAAACCTATCCAAGCCCTTAATATGCATATATCGATTTATCAAGAAATTTGGTTAGTCAAATATTATGGAACAAGACGTTTAGTTTATTTTGTTCACTAGATGGCGCTCTTCAATCTAAAAATAATCATGTGAATGCCGACAGGATAAGCTTTTTTTGTTTTTTAAATCAACACCTGACCTTTTTTTCTATTTTTAATTTTTTTTCACACTCGTATATATTTTTGAAAAATATTACAAAAAGAATATAAAGTACATATACATATGTACCTAGGGAGAGGGAGTATCTAACTATGCATCAAAACAATGCATTTGTTCATCGCCTCAGTAAAAGCTGAATAAACTACATCTGTATCGATGAATGCCATAGCCTAAAACCATGGTTTATATTTTGGCTTTTTGTCTGAAATTTCCAAAACAGGTGTTATGGTTTATTCCTTATTACTGTTAGTAAAAACTATCACTAGTGGTGATAAACATAATGTACCGTTCTAATGCATAATTTTTGGTATATGAATATAATCCTGTTGGAACTTTTTTTTATATATATGTGTGTATGTGTGTAAAAGAATTAGGTTTTTGGATATTTTTGCGTTCATATATCATGTTCACATATATCTCAATTTAGTGATTATATACTAAGAGTAAAATAGAAGTTCTTAATGATGAACCCCTTTATATCCTTTATAAAAAAGGTAAAACGAAATTATAAATAGGTGATATATCCTATATAACCGACTACCAAAATCAATATTCATCCCATATAACAAAACCATTGTATACCATAATAGAAATGCTATACACTATCAATTTCGAATAGCCACGACCAAGGATCGAATCCCACAGTGAGCACTTTTTTTTTATTGCTCAATGACTCCCTGATGCTTACAAAGTCTAACGAGGCTCTAATATTCTGAGAGTGAAAATTTCTAACTGATTTTTCAAATGTCTTAAGAGATATATAGAATATTTTGATATATAAGTTATCAATAAAAATTCATATGTGTGAAAGGAAGGATACAACAAATAACAATAGTTAGAAGTATGACTCTTTATTTACATTTCAGTACTAGATGACGCCCTCCTATGCTCCACACAAAAGTTTAGTGGTAGCCGTAAGCCCCAGGGTAACCGTATCCGCCATAACCTCCATGGGCGATGGCGTAGGAGCCGGCAAAGTTGCCCTTGTATGGAGAGGCCATGACGGCAGCGGCGGGCAGAGAGGCGGCAGTGCCGGGCTCGTTGGTGTTCACCACGGCACGGAAGCCGTGACCGTCAGCGACGTAGGACACCTTGCGTACACGGCCGTCGCGGTCGGCGATGTTGTAAGATCCAGCGACGTTTCCGTGGCCATCTCCGACCTCCTGGCGGCCGTTGACAGCGCCATAGCCGTTGGCGATCTGGTAGCCGAAACCGTAGTTGCCGAAGTCCTGCGTATACATAAGAAACAGAATTAGTTAGCTCATCTATGTCAACATAGTAGTTAATGGAACTTACGTTTTGTTTACGGAAGTTAGAGCTGGCCCCTCCGCCGTAGTGCAGAACAGCGTGCGACAGGGCGACGCAGCAGGCTACCAGGAAAATCTACACGACAATATGAAAATTAAGACACATATATGATATAGAATAAGAAATATAAATCGGGTAGAAGAGCTTCTTTATATATATGTATTTTTTTTCCAAGAGGATATTGATCCAAAAGACAAAGGTCACCTCTCTCATCAAAATGGTCGTCTTTTGGATCAATATGCTTCCAGAAATTTTCCATCTATATTTTAGCCATAAATTGGGCCTAGCCACTTAGCAAGCTGAATACCTCTTTGGCAAATCGCCAAGATTCCTTTAGACCCCTTGTTCATCTCAAGGAATAAAGTCTGTCCCAGGCTGATGAGAGCCATTAGCCAGAAGTCATGGTTTCCTGGTGGGAGTTTTTCAGTTTGCCAAATCTGGTGTTATGGCCTTGTTACCGACCCGAAGCTCCTAGTTTGCCGCGACAGTCAATAGATGGCATCTAGCTTTGACGTCCATTTTGATGGGAGAGGCGACCTTTGTCTTTTGAATATATATTTTATACATATTATTCTATGAGAAGAAGCGTTTCTACACAACTTGTGTTTCTTGTTCTATAGAAAAATAGGGAGATAATTATATATTATGGATATAGCTGGGCATGAATAAAGGCCGCAGCCTTGCAGAAAATTAACATGGATCCAGAACAGCAGCTTTACACACTCAAGATAGAATACATTGTGACTGCTGTAATAGATATGCACTGAGACATCTGAGGCTTTTCATTGGACACGACAACACCAACAACTGATTATCAAAGCCCACCTATTCACTTATTTTAAATTTTCAGACTTCACTAATTATTTAAATTTGTTCTTTAAAAAAAAGCACAATAGCGATGAATAAATCCGTTTTCTAATTGAATAACTGAAGAACATTTGATGTATTTATGTGTGAAGAACATTAAAGTGGAATAATGCGACCTTAGGTTGTCATTCAATGCAAATAAAAATTGAATCTGTACTGGATACCTTGTAGCCAGCTAGTCCAAGGTGAACAAGCCACAAAGGCCGGGTGTCAAACAATGGCTTCAACTTGAACTACTGACTTCTTACGGCTTTCTCTCATTCTCATAACAAAGCCATCTACGTGTATGGGAAGTAAATGTCCAAAAGTATTCGAACAATATTTCTCTAAAATCATAGACACTTTAACCAGAAAAAGAGACCTTTCATGTTCGAAAGTTTCCTTTTTTAAGAACTCTAATTTTCTGCCAAGCAACCTCTATTTTGAAGATGATCAATAATTGTTAGTATATATATCTTAAACAGTTAAAATATTTTTGCAATAAGTATCTTTATTATGCACTTTTAAAACGCTCCACTGACCCCCGATTCTTGTAAAATATCAACCCCACCAGTGGTGCAAGTATTCAAACAGGGCTCTGGCATACTTGTAAGTACAGAAGTCGAACTGCTTTTCTCATGTGTTATAAATGTGGTTCACCTACAATAAAAGTGGCCTTATAATCGCTAACTATTATCCTTTACTAACTATAATATGTATTATATCTCTTATTTTGACATTTAAATCATATATTGCAGATGAGAATACATTTAGGAGTGCTGATCTTTTGAGAAGGCGCAAAGTCTAGATCTTTGGAGTACAAAGTTTTTTTTTTTTTCTCGTGGGATTAATGGTTTGAAAAATTAACTATATAAATATTTTTTTAAGATTATTTCTATTATTTAATAAAAACCCTTTTTATGTTTACATTTAAATTTGGAAAAACTAGATAGAGAATTATTCAGAAATAAGAAGATATAATCAAAATAATATATACCATTATATTACGTCTTCATATTACATCATTACAGTAGTCATTATTTCGACTATAATATGAAAAAGCTATGCTGCGCTGAGTTTGTTTATACGAAATGTAATGCCTTGAGAATAGTTGGCGTTCAGCCAACTGAAATATTGGCAATTAAATATTTTCATTCAATCCAGTATATGCCTTTTTATTATCTAAAATCTTCATATTGAATATATTGTATAGCATATATACTTGGGTTATATTTTTGTGTGTAGTGAGATAAATATTTTAGAATATAATAATAAATAGAGTATAAATATAGAAAATTGATACCTATTTCTCGAAATCAAGGTTACCTATATGATGCTTACTGACTATTTTCAAAATATAAAATTTTCATGAATAATTTATGGAGTTTTAAATCATTTTTCCTACCATCCACTCAATGCCCAATAATGAATTTAGCTCTACATGACTACAGAGGTATTTTAAATGAAATTATTAAAGCATGAATATTTCTTTCATACATAAAATAAACTTACTATCCATATGGCAATAAACCATATTGGGAGAACTTGATTCATTTGTGTCAGTAAGGACAGTAATAGATGTTTTTTTTTTTTTGTGTAAAAAAAAGCAATCGTTCTCTAATGCTTTCATTTCCAATATATAGATGGCGGGTAAGTGTGCTATATTACTATAGAGGTATATAAGGAAGTCGGTATAAGCAAATAAGTATAAATTGGAGCTTACCTTGGCGATCATCGTAGGAGATACGTCCCAGCTCTCGTCACCGCCACTATATATAGAGAGAGAAGGAGACGGGCGTGGTAGCTACCGCACCCTTGGAAGGCGGAAATCCAGTAGTGTTCACCCTTGGGAGGAGTACATTGTAATTACCATAGACATCTCTGCTATGTCGTTATTGGGAACACATGGCCGTGAGTATTTAGGTGCCTCAAACAGTTAAAATACTCTAAAATACAAATATACACGGGAATTATTGAGATTTTGTTAAACTGAACAAAAAAGATGTAGCTCTTAAAATTAAAGATACTTCAGCCAGTAAATATTTTTATTATCTCGACGTTTTGACAAAAATATTTTTTCCTCGTCAGGAGCAAAAAAAAAATTAAAACATTTGGCAAAGCGTTAAAAAATTGTAAAGGAATAATTTTTAACGCTTTTCTAAATGCATATTATTTTGTTCGTTTCTGACGAGGACAAAAGATTTTTGTAGAAACGTCGAGATAATAAAAAGATTTACTGGCCGAAGTATCTTCAATTTAATGAGCTATGAATTTCGGCCAGACAGCCTGTATCTTTACGAAAGAAAGTGTAATTCTTATAAAAATGCCAGGATAGGTTTTTATTTTCTCGACTTTTTGATTTTTTTCTAGTCCTCTTTCAAGATAAGAAAGTGTAAATTGTAAATTATATATTATAGCAAATCATTATTTTCTATATATAAATTAATCAATAGATTGTTATCCTTAACTTATCGTAATCTATCTATGAAAATATCATAAACATATTTTATTGCCATTTTTCTTCTAAAATATATTTTTCTTCTTTCTTATCTCCACTCAATCATATCAGGGTATCAACTTTAAGAGATTGAGACTTTTGATGGTGTCTGCTGGGGATGAGTAGAGCTCATCAATGGATGAGTCAATATAATCAATAATGTGTTTTGGGGTTGCAGGTTGAGAATTGCACTTAGTACATAGTGGGAAAACCTTGCAACCATTCTGGAATGTCATTGCCATAGATGACCAGACTTAAGTCTGGAACTTCTCCTAAAATATATACAATTGAAATCCATTTCCACAGCCTTTATCCTGCAATAAATGAAATTTGAAAGATAAGGTATGGCTCATCAGTAGTAAACTCCCTTAGCATTTTCGCCATTTTAATCTCCAGACCGCTTCATTCAGACCACTATTGTTTCTGACTGAGTTTCTTATACACTCTACAATATGATATATCATATATATATATGATAGTATATAATATATTAGAAATAAATTTAGAATAACAGAGATTATTCTGAGTAAAACTTTCATAATTTATTTTCAATACAAATTTGTGTCTATCTAGATGTGCCTTCTTATAAACCTAACATTAAGAGTGGGACATGTAATAATGGGAAGGGAATTAATATAGGTTTAAAATATAGTTTATACTTATTTTTCAAAATAACATATATTATATACCATTTTTTTACCTTTTCCTTATATTTATCCACCTGATCCCAGTACAATTTCACTTTTGTATTATTTTCAAATTTAAATTTATATATATACTAGCGGGTGTACCCGGCTCCGCCCGGGTTTTACTTGAGGGAATGTTTGTAGTCTAGTATGTTGATATAATAAATCTATCTGAATATTAGGAAAGGTCAGGTAATTTTTTGTAGGGTGATGCTCTGAAAAAGAACGCTATACCACTTTATCATTAAACAAATTGGCGAGTCAAAAATAAGCAACCTAAACAATCCATTAGCTTTGCAAGATAAGAAAAGAAATAGAGAAATGCATGCAAAATTCTCAACACAAATCAAAATCTTTAATCCTCAGAAGTAATGTATATTAAGTAGGATGAGGTTTATTTTGTTTCTATTACATTACATCATCTTTAAATCTCAAAGCAGAGCAAAACTGGCATACCCGAGACATTTGGCCTATATCGACAGATGAATCAGCTTTATAATCAATATGGGCATTATACTACAAACCTGAAAACGGCTTATGAGTCCAAAGCTGAATACGCTGAACAGGAACTTGCATAGTTTGTGTAGCTGCGACGCGGGCTTCAGAATACCTAAGACGGCGAAGCGCACGACGCGTCTCACTTTGAAGTGGTGTCTCAATAGCTCTAGCATTCCTATATCTCCTGGAAGCAGCCGTATTCCTACCAAGTAAACGTCGGCTGTGGCGAGGCCTATTCTGAAAAAAAAATTAGATTGAGATTAATAACAAAAGCTTCAAAACCAGCAATTTCTAAACAAAGCATAAAAATTTCCTGTCTTTTTGAGGTAAAAATCAAAATTTTTAAATTTTTTATTCAAAATAACCTTCAGATATGTTAAAAAGATTTTTAAAAACTAAAATCATAATATTATTACCAAAAAAATAATGTACAAAACCAGTTATCATTAAAAAGCTTCAAAAATAGACCAACCGCTGGATACAGCAATGAAAAAGCATGCTTTTTTTTAGGTAAAAAAAAATAAATAATTTTCTAAAATACAAAATACAACCCCTATATGTTAAAAAAACTATAAATAATCTCAATATAAAATATTTAATCAAATAAATTAAAATATCTTTTAAAAAATTTTTGAAAAAGGACTTCAAAAAGACAAATAAATGAATCCGTAAAAGAAATCCCTTGCTTATTTAAAAATATAAATAACCTATTTTTTAGATACAACCCATATATGTAGAAAATATAATAAATAAATTGTATGGCATATTCTGAAAAAAAAATTTAGATTGAGATTAATAACAAAAGCTTCAAAACCAGCAATTTCTAAACAAAGCATAAAATTTTCCTGTCTTTTTGAGGTAAATATCAAAATTTTTAAATTTTTTATTCAAAATAACCTTCAGATATGTTAAAAAGATTCTAAAAAACTAAAATCATAATATTATATTACCAAAAAATTAATGTACAAAACCAGTTATCATTAAAAAGCTTCAAAAAATAGACCAACCGCTGGTTACGGCAATGAAAAAGCATGCTTTTTTGAGGTAAAAAATAGAAATGATTTTCTAAAATACAAAATACAACCCCTATATGTTAAAAAAAACTATAAATAATCTAAATATAAAATATTTAATCAAATAAATTAAAATATCTTTAAAAAAATTTTGAAAAAGGACTTCAAAAAGACAAATAAATGAATCCGTAAAAGAAATCCCTTGCTTATTTAAAAATATAAATAACCTATTTTTTAGATACAACCCATATATGTAGAAAATATAATAAATAAACTGTATTTAAAAGATCAAAGCAATAATTAAAAAATTCCATAAGAAAATTTAAAAAAGGACCTCAAAATGACCCATAATTGAACACAATGAAATTGCTTGCTCTTTTTTGCGATTAATAATAAAAAAAAACAAATATTTTAAAAACACAACACCTATATGTTATAAATACCACAAATAATTTGTATTTGAAAGATCTAAATAATTAAAAAAAAAATTCTTAAGAAATATTTGAGAAGGGCCTCCTAATGACAATCACATAAACATATCAATAAAATATCTTGCAATTAAGTGAAAAAAATAGAAATAACCCAAAATTTGTTTACAAAACAACCCATATATGTGGAAAACACCATAAATAATCTACTTTTAAAATATCTAAGCAATTAATTAAAATTTTGTTAAGGTCCTCAAAAAAGACATAAAATTGAGCACATTAATGAAATTTCAAGCTTTTTAGTGAAAAAAAAATAGAAATAACCCATTTTTTTTTTACAAAACAACCCATATAAGCGGAAAACACCATAAATAATCTGTTATTAAAATATCTAAACAATTAATTAAAAATTTTGTTAAGGTCCTCAAAAAAAGACATAAAATTGAGCACATTAATGAAATTTCAATCTTTTTTTGTAAAAAATAATATAAATAACCTTAGTCTTATGAAAATACTAACCACGTAAGTTAGAAATAGCATATATAATCTGTATATAAAATAAAAAGAAATAAATTAAAATTAGCCTAAAAATTTATCTAAAATATAAAATTGATCTCATCAAGGAAGGCTTCAACTTTTTTTGGTATAAAATATGAAAACTATAAAATAAAAGTATCTTACCATGTATAAAAGTTATTAAAATATATATAAAAAAGATTAAAACTAATTTTCCAAGAAGCACAAAAGTGTAAACACTTTTGAAAAGGCTAAAAATTTATCTAAAAAATAAAATTGATCTCATCAAGTAAGGCTTCAACTTTTTTTGGTATAAAATGTGAAAACTATAAAATAAAAGTATCGTACCATGTATAAAAGTTATTAAAATATATATAAAAAAGATTAAAACTAATTTTCAAAGAAGCGCAAAAGTGTAAACACTTTTGAAAGTGTAAACACATTAACTCTGTTGAATTTTTTTGTATTTCATCGATAACAGCAAAGTTATGTATGTTAAAGTTAGGAAAAATATTTTGATGTTAAGCAAAACCTGCTCCATCTCGTTTTACATAAATGTTGAAAATTTGGTCGAAATTGATGCATTGTAACGAAAGTTTTTAGTGATGTCCACTTATGAAATTTCCATTTTATTAATATATATGCATACTGCTGCCCCCCCCCCCCCCCCCCTACCTTAAATTCGGAAGATAGAATCATTTGAAATATGAATTGTAACAACACACTGCCTCCAAAGATCTTTTTCTTGCTTTATTTAAACGATCTCTGAAGCTTTCAAGTATGACAAACCTTTCTACAGGAGTAATGATGAAATAAATCCAAATTTTAAACTACTATTTATATCTTTTTCATTATTTACATATCTTCACAATGTGCGAGGAAATTATTTAAAATTTGATTTAGTGTATGTTTCATGATGTAATATAAATTATGAAATTGAGTTTTATCTTTTTATTTTTTTTTTAAATAAAGCAATAAACTTATACACAGAGGCAGTATATTGTTACAACAACCTTAATTTTGTTATTTTTCCCCTTTTAATTTTCTTGGTTTAAAGAAACCCGCTCGGTAAACTTGTATAAGACAATGAAGGATGAAATTTTTGTTTTTGGTTGGGTTTTGTGGTTGATAACTGTTCTATACTCATATTTGGCATGACAATATATTCATGAGCAAAACTTATTAAAATTTTTACCAAGCCATTTTGTATCTAGTCTAGTAA
This sequence comes from Cordylochernes scorpioides, assembly GCA_030710605.1. Classification (NCBI taxonomy): domain Eukaryota; kingdom Metazoa; phylum Arthropoda; class Arachnida; order Pseudoscorpiones; family Chernetidae; genus Cordylochernes; species Cordylochernes scorpioides. Next base: position 7,157,416 of record CP092885.1, on the reverse strand, counting down.
TGGTGCTGCCCAACAGCAAGAAACAATAGTGAAGATGCTGCTCAACAATGAAGATGGGAACAATGAATTCTCGCCGCTAGATCATTGAAAATAGAAAAAATTAATTTTATTTAAATATAGGAAATAGAATATTTACTTTCCCAGTCTGGTTACATATTCAAAATAGGACAGAGAAATTAAATACAAGGTTGTCCCAAAAATTTGTAATTGAAATACCAATAATATTCGCCATATTATTCGCCGTTATTTATAAAGTAATTGTATTATATAATATTATGTATTCGCGTGATAATATTATTCGCCAAGTAATAAGAAAAACAACGTTTCAAGAAGAACACGAACTTTTAGGACAACCTTATAGAATAAGCGAATATATCACCGAACTTGTATACCAAAATGTAAAACAAAATATGAATAATTCAGAGCCCAGATTTACTTTTATCAATGAAACTTCTACTTCCTTTACTACGATAGTAAAATATTGAGGGCCTCTCTGGGTCATCAGTAACGAACCCTCTTCGAGGTTCATGAGTTTATATTTGCAACAGTTTTGTTGCATAATTATTCGCCAACGTTTGAAAGTATTGTTCGTGAAAGAAAAAAGGCAATTGGTGAGGGTGAGGTTTTTTTTATTTAGAGCGTCATGAATAAAAAATGAAGTCCAGTTCACACGCAAATAATCGGATTGCAGATTGCCTTCACATCAAGCAGAAGCTTATATGTACAATCATTTTAAATTTCTAGTGAGGAAATGTATGGAAACTATTTGCATATTAAACATGTAAACAACAAGTTACAAGTGAAACATGTAAAATTCAGAGGTTTAAACAAGACTAAAAAGTAAAAAGGGTGGTGATGTTTTGTCCATGGAGCAAATCAGATCGATCCGTGCACCCTGATAACAATACCGGCCAAATGAGGTGCCTTGTTGATATGAATGTCCTCTTCTGGATTGATGTCTGCCATATATAGGGCTGCAAGGATGGCCGGGCATCTGTATATGCTCCATGGAAAGGGGGGGTGCCATTTCATCGTTAGTCAGCCACATTTCAGAGTTCCCTGTTCACGGTTACCGAGAGGCTCGGGGCTCACAACACCGTACTTCGCCCTACAGGACAGTTCCTACTTGTACTGATTCTCCTGCCCGCCACGAAGAGGAGGGGTTGGACTTCTAGGCGGGACTAAAGGTAGGACTAGGTATTTATACAAGCTTGTTTCTGCTCCCTCTTTTCATTTTTCATCAGGACTTGGAACCAGCATAACGACATGGAGTTAGATATAGTGTGGTTATTCTGAATGAATACCTATGTCTCGTTTTTTTTTTTTTCGAAGACAATCCACACCAGTATTTGTAATTTTTACAATGTTTTGAAAAGAACTAATAGCTAAACGATTCGTTTAACAATATTCCTCAGCGAGATAACCGAATGATAAATATAAAAAGTTCATATTGAATGTTATTTAAACACAACAACATAGTTTCCATTCTTCTTTGAAATGTAAGAATTTATAATCAGCATCTGAGCTAATTATATTTGTTCTATCCTTTACCAGACCAAATATTAGAGAGAATTTTATTTACGATGTAGTATGAATAGATTTTATTCGCATTATTCATTTGCACTTTTTAAGAGTTTTTACTTGAAGAAAATCCTAGTAATTCTATCCTTTTTAGTAACGGACTTTTCAGTATACCTCTCTATATAGCTATGAATAAATATACAATTTTAAGGAATCCTATTCCCATTATCTTTATAAAATTTAATACAATTTGTACGCCTATCTTCACCTATACAGGAAGAGGTATATAAGGCATTAAGGTTTATTATTATATCTTTTATTTACTTTTTTATATTCATTCGTGTAGTCGTAGAGATAGAGGTTGCCTGGCCGTCATTCTTAGTTCTTAAAATTAAAGATAATTCGCCCTTATAATTTTTTTTATAAAAATATTTATACTTGCCGAAGTATCTTTAATTTTAAGAATTTATTTGTGTGTGTGAGTGTGATTAAAATTAAATATAATTATTCTAGATAGAGATTCAGTAATACACATTATATTTGCTTTGTGATCAAACCATACCACCTCAACATATATCCGATCAAAGACAAATAGTTTCCTTTGCGCTAATTTCTACCATATTCCTCAACAATATAAAAAAGGATAAGCTTTTATAAAAGCTCAATATTTATTGTGAACATGTGTGACAAGATATAAATTCAATGTATTTCGAAATACATGGATGTCCCAAAAGTTTGTTAACACTTGCAAAAGCTTGAAATACCAATAGCATTCCCCATAATATTATTCGCCGTTATGTATAATGTCTTTGTATTATGTATAAAGTTATTGTATTATGTATAATTATGTATTCGCCGTAATAATATTATTCGCCAAGTAATAAGAAAAACAACACTTTAAGAAAAAACATTAACTATGGGACAACCTTATAGTCCTTAATAGAAGTGTATAAAGAATATTTTTTGAAAACTATCATTTTTTCCGTTTCAAATCAATATGGAGAAATTTAACGCAAAAGGGAACTATCTGTCTTTGATAAATACATAGTTGTATTCACACAGCTTTATTAAGACCACTGGTCCTTTACAGGTTCACCACAGAAAGAAAGGAAGCATAGATGGAGCTTCTGTACTCCAGGCAGCGCAGATACATATTTGTATATTCTTGAAAATAGAGCAATCCATAAATAGATCTTTAGTAAAAACGCATATATTGGATCAAAATATTATTTATTTTACCATTAATTCGACCAAATATATGCCTTTTAAAATAAATATTTGTATATATGTTTATCTATTTTTGAATATCAGATATTGCCTCGAAAATATAGTAAATATGTTCTCATGTAGGTAAATGTGTATGCATAGAATAAGAGAACGTTTTCTGAAAAATATACATTTATTTACAAACTGAGGTAATTGTTTTCAAAAGAGCACATAAATACGAGTATATATTATTCAATAATTCCTCAATATTCAACACCAAATGATATTCGCAGTCAGGTTGTTCATCTAATAATGGCCACCATATCCAGCTCCATAGCCAGCGCCTCCATATCCAGCTCCATAGCCAGCGCCTCCATATCCAGCACCATAGCCATGTCCGCCGTATCCACCGTGGGAGATGCCATAGGAACCAGCAGCGAATCCCTTGTAGGGAGAGTCCATGTCAACAGCAGCGGGCAGAGAGTGCTGGGTGCCAGGCTCGTTGGTCTTGATGACAGCACGGAATCCATGGCCGTCAGCGACGTACTCCACCTTACGGACACGTCCATCGATGTCAGCCAGGTTGTAGGAGCCGTGGACGTGGTGGCCTCCATGTCCAGCCTCCTGACGGCCGTTGGTAGCACCATGGTGGTCTACGATTTGGTAGCCGAAAGCGTAGTCACCATGATCCTGGATCACATAAAAGTAATTTAAGAAACACTCAGAAATCTGTGTTAATATCAACTCACATTCTGCTTCCTGAAGTTGGTGCTGTGGCCTCCATGAGGAACAGCCTGGGCAGCAATGGCCAGAGAGATGAGGAAAACAACCTACAACACAATTGCATTATCAATATCATTAGTATATAATTAGTTAAAGTAATTCAAAGAGATATTTGTAAAAAGGTATATACGTTCATCTCCATTGTTTTTTTTTTCTAAGCAAGTTTATGACGCCCTGAAAGCCGATGTTTAAGTTTGGTAATAATAAATTCACTTATATATTAGACAGGTATTCACTTGTGAGAAATAAAAACATAAATTTTCATCAACTCTCATTCTGCCTTTACTGTTTACACTCTCCATATACATCACAAATATTCCGTGCTAAACCGTTTACTTAAAAATATTATTTACATAGATTATAATACATTGATTTTTTTGTGGATTCATTAAGATAACATAATGTTTATTTTAAAGAAGACGAACCTCACAATGTGAACAAAATGGAATGTGACAAATAAATATAATAATAAGTTATTATTCAATATTTATTGATTTTTGAAAATTTAAAAATTATATATTATTAATTAAAGAATAATATGACATAAATGTAGTACATACATATATAAACTATGTTCACTCTATATTCCTTTTCATATGTTTGCAAAAATTGAAATTCTACTAATATATAGCATGCAAAATATTTTTACTTTGATATATTTAAATTCATATATGATTTAAAATTTATAAGTAATTTAGATAAAATTCTTTGCACCTCTTTATTATTTTGTAAAAGAATATTGAGAGACACATACTCACACTCAAAATAAATGTAATATTTATATATTAATTTATATATAATATATTTATTTATATTAATCAAGATATCACATTTTTACAAATATCATATTGTTAAAATCAAAACAGGTATTTCATACCCAAAAAAGGTTGAAAAAGGTTGGCGTTCAGCCAACTAAAATATTTCTAAATAAATTATTTTTAATCATATATATGTGTTTTTAATTAACTATATATATATAGTTAAATGAAATGAAAAACAAATTCCATGTTCGTCATTTTTTTTACGCTAAACCATTTCATATTTCATTGAGAAATGTCACATGATGGTAGCACTAAACACATATTATAATATATACTATTCAAAACTGGAAAAATCATGATAATTTTAATAAACCGAAAATCTGCTTTGTAATACAAGAAACTTACTTCACTGTAAGTGCTAATAAATAAGTTACTATATTTGTACAATGAAGATGAACCGAAATTTAACCATTAAACGCGCCACCTGGTGTTGAAAATTGTTTTGGTTTAAAAAGAAACACTCGCCTTAAATATAGTTTAAATTTTTTCGAAACTAAACTCATTGGAATGATCAGGCACCATAACAAAACGTGACTGAAATGTTTATGTAAATGGATAATACGCAGGTCCATTCACCTAGTAATATATATAATTACCCATTCTTTATCTCTACAACTGATAAGGTATCTCAAATATTTTGAAATAGACATCAAGGTTCCTATAGCGAGTGGACAAACAAGAACAGTGGAGCGCTGAGAGAACCCACCTTGGCGAACATGTCGAGCAGTGAGAGTGAAGGAGTGAGACAAAGGGTCACCTATATATATACCGGTAGTGTCGCAAAGTCCGCTAAATTCCATTGAGAGGTGGGCACGCTGGGGTAATTGGGGAGCCGTCGACAAACTGGACTCAGTTATTGTTCACTCTCAGCTTTGTCTTACACCCACTTGTCTTCATAATAACTTGGGTTAATGACTTTTTTAATTTTCCATTCGTCTATCTAACGAACCAATATCCGCTTGTCATCCATGAATAGTGACATCAATCAACACTTTGAGCATAAAAGACTTGAACTAATGAAGATATTACACTCATGAACAAAACTTAAGGAAGTTTGACCTCGTATATTTAATCAAATAGATTAATAGAAGTAATCTTTTCAAACAGGAAGCATTACTGCGTCATATATGTACAGGAATGGATCATTTTAGCGTGTTTTATTTTAAAAATGAAAATATTCATACAACACTCTCCTTAGTACGATTAAAAATTATATTGGGAGGGCTTTGCTCATCAAAGGTGACTCTTCCAGAAGTTTCGCCCTATTTTTTTATATATATTTCTACTATATATATTCACTCTCTCACTCTAAGCCAATGTTCATATATCCATTAAAATGATATAAACATGGACAAAAACAGTGTTATGTGTGTAAATGATTTCTTTTTATATTCAATATACTAGGATCTATTAATAGACACGTTCATAGCACATACAAAATATAGCATATATGTTGAAGTAAATTCAAGAGTATTACTATTAAAATAAGTTTAAAGAGAACTTCATAAACAAAATTTAATAAAATTGTACATATCAACATCTATATCGAAATTCAGACAATAACTCTGAAATATATTTGATGCACAATGACCTTTACTGAAAACACATGAGATAACCAAGTGTGAACAAAATTGCCTCTGTCTCCTTAATAAAACAGACCTTAAAGCCCTTCCTTTAAGTTTTGTCCATGAGAGTAGATGCATACCTACATTCAGTATTATAGCGATCTAGTGAATTGAATTAGTGAAACCTTTAGGAGGGTTCATCATTGATAAGTTGATATTATAGAGTGAGTTAAGATGGATTTATATATCGATATAACTATATTTAAAACTTTTAATAATAGTAATATTTATATATAAAAAGGAAAAATTCTATTAGATTAGCAAGCTTTTTATTTTTCAAAATTTTTTTTTTTCTATCTAAAATAAAAACATATTATTCTAACATATAATTACTTTTATTAAATTTTTCTCTCCTAAATAAGATATAAAAATAATACATATAAACAACTTTTTAATCTCATCTAACTTAAACACAAAAATAATTATCAACTTTTATCTTATATATATATATATATATATAATAAAAATTATCTCTATACAATAGGGTGATTTCTTATTAGTAATACTTGTATTTGCGCCTAGATATAAGTTTTACAGGGTTGCGAAAGAGAAGAAACAGTGAGGAAAGAGAGCCGTGTATAAATGGATTTATAAATGAAAACGATCACCTGTAAATAACTAATCTTATCTTGGCTGTTATCACCTGGGTGAATCCTGTGTAGGGCATAGGTCTTCAATAAAAGGCTTCTTGTTGTATTTGCCTAGATAAATTTCATTTACTTTTATATCCTTTACTAAATTTCTCCCATTATTTAGCTTTTTACATTTATCTAAGATAATGGGTACTTATTTATTCATATTTGAATTTCTCTTTAAATTTATTTTAATAATAATACATACACAAAACACAACACACAACAACACAATACATTGTAACATATATGCTATATTTTTTATGTATCATGTATGTGTTATGAACGCGTGTCCATAATAGAATCTAGTTTATTGAAAGCTTTAATTTATTTTTAATTACTATACACCTATCCCCCGATTTACACGGTAGATACGTTCCTGAGAAAAACGTGTAAATCGGGGGATAGGTGTACACAGAAATAAAAATAAAATGCATTGACAGGTTAAAATATGTAGTCAGCACATAAGCTCGGGATTCCTCGTGAGATGTGTACACAGCGCATGTGTTCAATCACAGTAGCATTTAGTATAGTGCGATAAAAACAAAAAAAAAACTTATTTGGAAAACCGTGTAAAAGCGAAAACGTGTAAAACAAGTACCGTGTAAATCGGGAGATAGGTGTATTTTTATATAAAAAGAAATTATTTTTAAATTATTAATATTTACATACACAACAAATACAGCATTATTAAAACAACCGTTCTTATACGTTTTAACCATAGGAAGGAAGTATAGATGGAGCTGGAGTCCAGTGGCCACAGTGCATAGGTTAGCGTATCACTGAAAATGCAAGTGTGGATTCAGCCGCGTTTTTAATAATATTTACATTGACGCGTATGATTATTTTAAAAATAAAACAATTTTCTACTGCCTTACTGCAATGGAAAAATTAATGGGAGGGCCTGGCTCATCAGTGGTGAACCCTCCCAGAGGTTTCGCCAGTTTAATCTACCATACCGCTGTTTTATATTGCATTATATTTTTATAACAGCGGTATGGTAGATTAAACTGGCGAAACCGCTGTTAGGGTTCACCACTGATGAGCCAGGCTCTCCCATAAATTTTTCCATTGCAGTAAGGGCAGTAGATATTGTTTTATTTTTAAAAGGATCATACGCGTCTAAAATAGTTTCGTATTTTGATAACAGATGGCGCGCTAATGCATCATAATAAATAGATACAATAGGTATATAGTACACACAGATATCAAAAATATTTCAGACTTTAAAAAAAAGATCATAACAAGGTCCAAGCAGTTACTCCTAAGAATATGGACACAACAAAAAAAACAATATTGAATGATGATAAGAGTGTAAAAAATTCACAGAAGACGTGACCATGGGCCAATATGGACCATAACCATGAAACAAATAAATAATATATATACTATTCATTATTTTTATAAACTAAATATTGGTTATATATTCTCATATATGTTCTATATGATGCATTTTATTTTTGTTTCTACCATAGATTAAATTTTTATTGAAAAGAGTTAATACATGGTTGGTTTTCTTTATGTTTCAAGATAAAGAAAAATATGGCAACAATGAAAAAGAAAAAATTTTGATATATAGTTTTCAATAAATGACTGAAAGCCATCTTAAACATCAATTTCATGATCAATAATTGTACTTTTATTATATTGTTCCATCTTGTTCCTTTTCTTCTTTACTTTAAACTATTTTATTCAAGAGAATTTTATCTTATTTCAAAACACAAAATACGATATTCCCTCTAAAGAGAATTGCGTCAATTTACAATTGTTAAACAGAAACGGGTATATAAATCATTATATTCAATAAAAGAAGGTAGACATTAACTTTCTATTCCCATAACTATATTGTAAGATTATAAACTTAAAAGGAGCTTCTATAGAACATGTTTATTTCGCTAGCTTTCCAACGACATTGTTCTTCAACGGGTGTAAAGACAAGGTGTGATGTGAGATGCGTGAAATTATATAGACGTACATTAAAAGCCAAGATATATATATATATATATATATATATATATATATATATAAATAAATAGTTGTATAGTTTTATAGTTAAGTATTTTATTAAAATTATCTTCATTATTTTGATTATTTAATTTCAAATTATAAAATTTGTAAAATGTTATTATTTAGTATAGATAGAGAGAAAAAAAAATCCTTTACTTCTAAACATCATCTAGTTAATTATATATTTATAATTAATAACAATAAAAATTTAACAAAGTAACGTCTTTTGTATCGGCTTTTACACGTCATTTAGACATACTCTAATCCTATATATAGAATAATAGAAGTGAGAATATATATGATAGTTAGAAAAAAGAGAGAAAGACAGAACCATGCACTTTTAATCAAACTAATAATAAGAAAACAAAAAGTTTTGTAAAGAAGGTAGATAAGGTTGTTAGTATATATATATATATTTTTATACTTTTATATTTTATCCTTTTTTTTTTTTTAATGATTTTTTAAATTTTTTTATTTTAAAATATGAATATAAATAGTTGTATTTAGTAATATATCTATATTATTAATTAACTTTTGTTATAAGTTTGGTTATTATGTTTTGAAACCCTAATGGTAGACCAGACATATACAAAAAAATTTAAAATTGGAGTAATTATTGAAAAAAGAGATCTGCTGAACCGGGACTTCTCAAATAGAAATTCAGCGGCGTTTCATCCCTTCTCTATTACGTCATAGATCTCTTTTCAACCGTATTTTATGTGTTAATATAAAGTTAATTCAGTGAAACATTTATATGAACAGATATAACAAATTCCATTAACAAGTTCCAACCGTGACCTACCTTGCCCGCGGCGTCTTCAACTGTAAACATCTATTTCTGGATGACACATGTTGTGGGGGGGGGTGGGGGACTAAATTAGACCATTTGTTTTGAAGTTTTAGAACAAAAAGATATTCAAAGAAGAGAGAAAAATTAGTTAATGGAAGAAAACCAAACTTTATAATCTTTACAGCTAGTTATATTAAAATAACTGATTAAACACTTATTCATCTTTCAATATTCCTTTAAAAAGGCAAATTATTAGAGGCAAATTATTAAATCAACTTTCTATAATTTCTCTCAATAATAAATAATACAAATTTATATTCTTTAACAATTAGTTAAACTTAAATTAAATAGCTGATTTAAAGATTTTTTCACAAGATGTTTAAAGTAATATTGTATAAAATTCATTTTTTTTAATCTCCAATTTCTGGGGAGGAAAATGGAAATTAAATAAAAGTGAATTTTCACATTTAATAGCTTTATTAAACTCTAATAATTTGCCTTTTTAAAGGAATATTGAAAGATGAATAAGTGTTTAATCAGTTATTTTAATATAACTAGCTGTAAAGATTATAAAGTTTGGTTTTCTTCCATTAACTAACTTTTCTCTCTTCTTTGAATATCTTTTTGTTCTAAAACTTCAAAACAAATGGTCTAATTTAGTCCCCCACCCCCCCCCCCCCCCCACAACATGTGTCATCCAGAAATAGATGTTTACAGTTGAAGACGCCGCGGGCAAGGTAGGTCACGGTTGGAACTTGTTAATGGAATTTGTTATATCTGTTCATATAAATGTTTCACTGAATTAACTTTATATTAACACATAAAATACGGTTGAAAAGAGATCTATGACGTAATAGAGAAGGGATGAAACGCCGCTGAATTTCTATTTGAGAAGTCCCGGTTCAGCAGATCTCTTTTTTCAATAATTACTCCAATTTTAAATTTTTTTGTATATGTCTGGTCTACCATTAGGGTTTCAAAACATAATAACCAAACTTATAACAAAAGTTAATTAATAATATAGATATATTACTAAATACAACTATTTATATTCATATTTTAAAATAAAAAAATTTAAAAAATCATTTAAAAAAAAAAAAGGATAAAATATAAAAGTATAAAAATATATATATATATACTAACAACCTTATCTACCTTCTTTACAAAACTTTTTGTTTTCTTATTATTAGTTTGATTAAAAGTGCATGGTTCTGTCTTTCTCTCTTTTTTCTAACTATCATATATATTCTCACTTCTATTATTCTATATATAGGATTAGAGTATGTCTAAATGACGTGTAAAAGCCGATACAAAAGATGTTACTTTGTTAAATTTTTATTGTTATTAATTATAAATATATAATTAACTAGATGATGTTTAGAAGTAAAGGATTTTTTTTTCTCTCTATCTATACTAAATAATAACATTTTACAAATTTTATAATTTGAAATTAAATAATCAAAATAATGAAGATAATTTTAATAAAATACTTAACTATAAAACTATACAACTATTTATTTTTATAACTAATTTAGATTTAGCTTGCTAATCTAACCAAATCTACTTGATATGATTTATCAATATTATCAGTTTGCTCATTAAGCTTTAAATGTAGAATCACTGTTATATTTTTATTATATAGTTTTTACACTATATATATATATATATATATATAATAATAAATAGTTATTTAATTTTATAGTCCAGTTTTGTATTAAGATTATCTTCACTATTATGATCATTTAAATTTAAATTATAAAATTTGTAAAATGTTATTAATTTGTAGATAGAGAGAGAAAAAAAAAACCTTTACTTCTAATACATCCTCAAGTTAATTATATATTTATAATTAATAACAATAAAAATTAACAACGTAACGTCTATTACATCGGCTTTTACACGTCATTTAGACATACTCTAATCCTATATATAGAATAATCGAAGAGAGAATATATATAATAGTTAGAAAAAAGAGAGAAAGACAGAACCATGCACTTTTAATCAAACTAATAATAAGGAAAAAAAAAATTTTGTAAAGAAGGTAGATAAGATTGTTAGTATATATATATATATATTTATAATTTTATATTTTATCCTTTTTTTTTTTTTAAGATTTTTAAAGGTTTTTTTTATTTTATAATATGATTATAAATAGTTGTATTTAGTAATATATCTATAGTATGAATTAACATTTGTTATAAGTTTGGATATTATGTTTTGAAACCCTAATGGTAGACCAGACATACACAAAAAACTTTAAATTGAAATAAATTGGAAAAAGAGATCTGCTGGACCGGGGATCTTCAGATAAAAGTCCAACGACATTTCACCCCTTCTTTATTATGTCATAGATCTCTTTTAAACCGGATTTTATGTGTTAATATTAAGTTGTTTCAGTGAAATATTTAAATGAACATATATAACAGATACAAGTGTTAACAAATTCAAACTGTAAACCTACCTCGACCGCGGCGTCCTCCATTGTGAATATCTATTTCTGGCTGACACATGTGGCGGGAGGGGGGGACATTTCAAATTTAGACCATTTATTCAGAATTTTTTTGAACAACAAGAAAATTAAAGAAGAAAGGAAAAATAGTTAAGGGAAGAAAGTTGAATTTCATAATCTTTACAGCTAGTTATATCAAAATAACTGATTCAAAATTTATTCATCTTTTAATATTCCTTTAAAAAGGCAAATTATAAGAGTTTAATAAAGCTATTAATTGTGCAAATTCACCTTTATTTAACTTCCATTTTCTTCCCCAGAAATTGGAGATTAAACAAAATGAACTATATACTATAACACTTTAAAAATCTTGTGAAAAAATCTTTTAATCAGTTATTTAATCAAAGTTTAATTAACTGTTAAAGACTATAAATTTGTATTAGTTATAATTAAGAGAAATTATAGAAAGTTGATTTCATAAATGGATATTTCCTTTTATTTTTTTTTTTAATATTTTATAATTGATATACTGTTGAAATATTTTACTTGTTTGATACTAAATTTGTTTTTAATAAATTCCATGTTTAAATTTTTAACATCTTCTATGAAATTATCTAATATATTATTTATTCTATAAAATCTTAGAAACTGACCATAATATATACCTTTACAGCAATTTAATGATATATTAGAATTCATATTACAGTATTTTATAATATTGAAATTATAATTACTCTTTTTATTATAAACTCTAACAGCACTATTTGTAAGGTCTATATTCAAGTCTAAAAAGTTAACTTTTTTGTTTCTATAAATTTTTTCATTGTTCTTAAGTTTCAAGTATTTAGGATATATTTCAGGTATTAATTTTTTAAACTGTGGATTATTAAATATTATTATGTCATCTACATAACGGAATATTTGCCAATTAATATTATTTTGTAGAAAGTATTCTCTTTCGTACCAGAACAATATTAGATTTGCTAATAACGGACTAGAAGAAGTTCCCATGGGAACGCCTTCTGATTGAATATATATTTTATTTTTAAATTCTATATAGTTAAAATTTAAAAATGTTTCCAGTAGAGTTTTTGCTGTTTTAAGATCTAATTTAAATGTTTTATATCTGTTATGAATAATTTTTATGTAGAAAGTTTTGTCATTAATGAATTCATTAAATAAATTGGTTATTTTATTATTTAGATCTCTTAAATTTATTTTAGAATATAGGTCCTCAAAATCAAATGTGTGTACTGTTTCAATGTTTGTCCAATTGTTCATTAAATAATTAATGATTTTTTTATTTGAGTCGATAAATTTATAATTATATTTATTAGTTAATTTATTTATAATAAATTGTAGTGTTGAAGCTAATTGTATATCAATATTTTTTATGACTGAATTTATACCAGATGTGATTGTTCTGAAAGAAATAGGTTTTTTGTGTAGTTTAGGAATTATATAGAACTTTGGTATGTTTGGATTTTTGTGGTTATTATAAATTTTTAGTGAATTTTCAACATTTTTGATGTCTTTTTTGATTTTTGTGCCTGTAGTTCTAGCAAAAGTGTATTTATGATTATTATCAATTTCCTTTTTAGTATATCGTGGTATAGATTTTTACAAATTAAAGATAAATTATTGGAACATTTATCTATAGGAGTGATAATATAGTCCTTCTGTAAATTAATTATATTTTCTTTAAAAGAAGGAATGTCTGAATTAGGTTTTGTGTATTTAAGTGTATTATTATAATAATTTATAATTTCCTTTTTAATATTATGTTTCCATTCCAGAAAAGTAAATTCTGGAATACTGTATTTTATACTGGTTTTATTTATGAAAATATCTATATCTTTTAATATAGATTTAATTGTATTATTATAATTGTGTTTAATTTGAGGTATATATTTATACCCTTTATTTAAAATTTCTTGATATTCTGGATTTAAGAAAGAAAAATTGCTAGTTAATATATGACCTGAGAACTTATATTTATCAATATAGTTGTTGCAATTACATTTAATTTTTTTAAAATTTGCCAAATTATTAATATATTGGTTATAAGTGCAAACTAAATTACCTATATTTTTGTTGTATCTCCAGATTGTTTTGAAATTTAAATGTCAACTATCATATATAGGACAAACTTGTAATCCATTAAATATACGAATAAACCTACATAGAAACCACGCTAAAAAATCAATTGGTAATATATATGAAAGAACACAATCAATTACATACTTTTAACAACTTTAAGATAGAAATACTAGACATATGTCAAAACAAAAAACAACGACTATTATTAGAAAACAACTACATTTATAAACACAACACTTTATTCCCTTATGGACTTAACGACGAATTAAACTACACATACAAACCACAAACAGAAGAAATTTCAACCTATGAAATCAGTTGCAAATACAAAAAAAATGAATTTAAAACTAAACCTAATAAAACTAGAGGTAAAACTACAAATAAATTAGGTTACATTGAATTTGAAGAATTACTGGACCCAAAACAAATGTACACTAACAACTTCGTCGATAAATTTATTAAAACATTATTTAAACTAAATAATAATAAATTTATCAAACTCATAGAATATATTAAAATTCATAATCTGACTAACAGATTAATAGATATCACACACGACATCTTTAAATACAGAAAAATTAAACAAGCTACTAATAACATTAATATTATCATTAAATTTAATAACAATTTATTTAATCATATTAAATTTAATGATATTTTTAATAACCAAATCATCAATAATCTTTTCCCTATAAAAAATTTAAATTTCAAAACAATCTGGAGATACAACAAAATTATAGGTAATTTAGTTTGCAATTATAACCAATTTATTAATAATTTGGCAAATTTTAAAAAAATTAAATGTAATTGCAACAACTATATTGATAAATATAAGTTCTCAGGTCATATATTAACTAGCAATTTTTCTTTCTTAAATCCAGAATATCAAGAAATTTTAAATAAAGGGTATAAATATATACCTCAAATTAAACACAATTATAATAATACAATTAAATCTATATTAAAAGATATAGATATTTTCATAAATAAAACCAGTATAAAATACAGTATTCCAGAATTTACTTTTCTGGAATGGAAACATAATATTAAAAAGGAAATTATAAATTATTATAATAATACACTTAAATACACAAAACCTAATTCAGACATTCCTTCTTTTAAAGAAAATATAATTAATTTACAGAAGGACTATATTATCACTCCTATAGATAAATGTTCCAATAATTTATCTTTAATTTGTAAAAATCTATACCACGATATACTAAAAAAGGAAATTGATAATAATCATAAATACACTTTTGCTAGAACTACAGGCACAAAAATCAAAAAAGACATCAAAAATGTTGAAAATTCACTAAAAATTTATAATAACCACAAAAATCCAAACATACCAAAGTTCTATATAATTCCTAAACTACACAAAAAACCTATTTCTTTCAGAACAATCACATCTGGTATAAATTCAGTCATAAAAAATATTGATATACAATTAGCTTCAACACTACAATTTATTATAAATAAATTAACTAATAAATATAATTATAAATTTATCGACTCAAATAAAAAAATCATTAATTATTTAATGAACAATTGGACAAACATTGAAACAGTACACACATTTGATTTTGAGGACCTATATTCTAAAATAAATTTAAGAGATCTAAATAATAAAATAACCAATTTATTTAATGAATTCATTAATGACAAAACTTTCTACATAAAAATTATTCATAACAGATATAAAACATTTAAATTAGATCTTAAAACAGCAAAAACTCTACTGGAAACATTTTTAAATTTTAACTATATAGAATTTAAAAATAAAATATATATTCAATCAGAAGGCGTTCCCATGGGAACTTCTTCTAGTCCGTTATTAGCAAATCTAATATTGTTCTGGTACGAAAGAGAATACTTTCTACAAAATAATATTAATTGGCAAATATTCCGTTATGTAGATGACATAATAATATTTAATAATCCACAGTTTAAAAAATTAATACCTGAAATATATCCTAAATACTTGAAACTTAAGAACAATGAAAAAATTTATAGAAACAAAAAAGTTAACTTTTTAGACTTGAATAT
The DNA here is from genome assembly GCA_030710605.1 of Cordylochernes scorpioides. Lineage (NCBI taxonomy): Eukaryota > Metazoa > Arthropoda > Arachnida > Pseudoscorpiones > Chernetidae > Cordylochernes > Cordylochernes scorpioides. The sequence goes on along the minus strand of CP092885.1, from coordinate 7,141,433 downwards.
AGACCTTACAAATAGTGCTGTTAGAGTTTATAATAAAAAGAGTAATTATAATTTCAATATTATAAAATACTGTAATATGAATTCTAATATATCATTAAATTGCTGTAAAGGTATATATTATGGTCAGTTTCTAAGATTTTATAGAATAAATAATATATTAGATAATTTCATAGAAGATGTTAAAAATTTAAACATGGAATTTATTAAAAACAAATTTAGTATCAAACAAGTAAAATATTTCAACAGTATATCAATTATAAAATATTTAAAAAAAAATAAATGGAAATATCCATTTATGAAATCAACTTTCTATAATTTCTCTTAATTCTAACTAATACAAATTTATAGTCTTTAACAGTTAATTAAACTTTGATTAAATAACTGATTAAAAGATTTTTTCACAAGATTTTTAAAGTGTTATAGTATATAGTTCATTTTGTTTAATCTCCAATTTCTGGGGAGGAAAATGGAAGTTAAATAAAGGTGAATTTGCACAATTAATAGCTTTATTAAACTCTTATAATTTGCCTTTTTAAAGGAATATTAAAAGATGAATAAATTTTGAATCAGTTATTTTGATATAACTAGCTGTAAAGATTATGAAATTCAACTTTCTTCCCTTAACTATTTTTCCTTTCTTCTTTAATTTTCTTGTTGTTCAAAAAAATTCTGAATAAATGGTCTAAATTTGAAATGTCCCCCCCTCCCGCCACATGTGTCAGCCAGAAATAGATATTCACAATGGAGGACGCCGCGGTCGAGGTAGGTTTACAGTTTGAATTTGTTAACACTTGTATCTGTTATATATGTTCATTTAAATATTTCACTGAAACAACTTAATATTAACACATAAAATCCGGTTTAAAAGAGATCTATGACATAATAAAGAAGGGGTGAAATGTCGTTGGACTTTTATCTGAAGATCCCCGGTCCAGCAGATCTCTTTTTCCAATTTATTTCAATTTAAAGTTTTTTGTGTATGTCTGGTCTACCATTAGGGTTTCAAAACATAATATCCAAACTTATAACAAATGTTAATTCATACTATAGATATATTACTAAATACAACTATTTATAATCATATTATAAAATAAAAAAAACCTTTAAAAATCTTTAAAAAAAAAAAAAGGATAAAATATAAAATTATAAAAATATATATATATATACTAACAATCTTATCTACCTTCTTTACAATTTTTTTTTTTTCCTTATTATTAATTTGATTAAAAGTGCATGGTTCTGTCTTTCTCTCTTTTTTCTAACTATTATATATATTCTCTCTTCGATTATTCTATATATAGGATTAGAGTATGTCTAAATGACGTGTAAAAGCCGATGTAATAGACGTTACGTTGTTAATTTTTATTGTTATTAATTATAAATATATAATTAACTTGAGGATGTATTAGAAGTAAAGGATTTTTTTTTTCTCTCTCTATCTACAAATTAATAACATTTTACAAATTTTATAATTTAAATTTAAATGATCATAATAGTGAAGATAATCTTAATACAAAACTGGACTATAAAATTAAATAACTATTTATTATTATAATTAATTTAGATTTAGCTTGCTAATCTAATCAAATCTAATTGATATAAGTTATCATTATTATCAGTTTGCTCCTTAAGTTTTAAAATTAGAATCACTGTTATAATTTTGTTATATAGTTTCTACACTATATATATATCTCTATATATATAAAAATGAATGTTTGTATGTTTGTCTTTGTCTTTGTTTGTATGACTCCTATACAAATTCGCAGTAGATCACTAATTCAAACCAAAATTTCCATACATAGGTAAAACATAACGGGGAAGACGATAGGCTATTTCAAAAAATATATAAATCAATTATTAAAACTATATATTCAAATTATTCAACTTAGCTCACAAACAGCGCCCTCTAGAACGCGTGGGCATCTGACGGCGGCGCGCGCCCATTGGCTGTTTTATACTCTTTACTTTTGTTTAGCTTTTAAATAACATATTTTCTTCTCTACTTTGCCTATTTTTATCACTATTTTATATTCTTTTCTTTTGTTTAGCCTTTAGAGATCTGAGATGCCTCCCAAGAAACGCAAACCTATTGGAAAAGTCCTACCAAAAGTGAGTAAAAAAAGAAATGTTCGAAGTGCTGAGACTGCTGTGCAACGTGAGCATCGTCTTAGGATTAATCGAGAAAGGGCCAGTACTTCGAGAGCGGCGGAATCCGTGGGACAGCGTGAGAACAGGCTTCAACAAGAGAGAGACAGGGCCAGTACCTCAAGAGCGGCGGAATCCTTGGAACAGCGTGAGAACAGGCTTCAACAAGAGAGAGACAGGGCCAGTACCTCAAGAGCGGCGGAATCCTTGGAACAGCGTGAGAACAGGCTTCAACAAGAGAGAGACATGGCCAGTACCTCAAGAGCGGCGGAATCCGTGGGACAGCGTGAGAACAGGCTTCGGCAAAAAAGAAACAGGGCCAGTACCTCAAGAGCGGCGGAATCCGTGGGACAGCGCGAGAACAGGCTTCAACAAGATAGAGACAGGGCCAGTACCTCAAGTGCGGCGGAATCCTTGGGACAGCGTGAGAACAGGCTTCAACAAGAGAGAGACAGGGCCAGTACCTCAAGAGCGGCGGAATCCTTGGAACAGCGTGAGAACAGGCTTCAACAAGAGAGAGACAGGGCCAGTACCTCAAGAGCGGCGGAATCCGTGGGACAGCGTGAGAACAGGCTTCGGCAAAATAGAAACAGGGCCAGTACCTCAAGAGCGGCGGAATCCTTGGAACAGCGTGAGAACAGGCTTCAACAAGAGAGAGACAGGGCCAGTACCTCAAGAGCGGCGGAATCCGTGGGACAGCGTGAGAACAGGCTTCGGCAAAATAGAAACAGGGTCAGTACTTCGAGAGCGGCAGAAACCCCACAAGAACATACGGCCAGGATTCTGCATGTCAGGGAAAGAACTTTGGCCTCACGAAACTCGCGTGATAGACTTTCCAATTTACTTTTAGAAGGTTTTAATTATGATTCGTGCAAAAATTACGAACAACACCCAAGTATTACTATCGGCCAAATGTCTATAGTATGTAACTACTGTAAAGCAAAGAAATTTAAAGATGAGCCTCCTGGCTTCTGCTGTAAAAATGGAAAAGTTTATCTTTCACCTCCGCAATTACCACCAGATGAGCTTTTTTCTTTGATGTCTGGAAATTCATCCGAATCCAATCATTTTTTAAGGAATATAAGAAAATACAATTCATGTTTCCAAATGACTTCGTTTGGTGCCACATCATTTTCAGAAGAAAGTGTTTTTCCAACAACTTTCAGGGTTCAAGGTCAGGTGTACCATAGAGCAGGTTCATTATTACCCTCACTTGATCAGCCTCCCCAATTTTTACAAATATTCTTCGTGGAAGATGCTCAGCTAGAGGTGAACCAAAGATGCCATTTCAGTTCTGCCTTGCGACATGGTACAGTATTGTGCCTACAGCGTATGTTTCATCGATGCAATCAACTTATAAAAATATTTAAAACAGCATTGGAGAATATGCCATCAGATGAATACAAGTTAGTAATAAGGGCTGATAAAACACCATCAGGTGAACACGAACGCCGTTTCAATGCTCCTCAAAGTAATGACGTTGCTGTAGTTCTATCAGCGGATGAGTTTAATCAACGTGACATCATTATACAACGCCGCAGCAATGCACTGAAACGCATTTCTGAAACACATAGATCTTATGATCCACTTCAATATCCTATAATATTTTGGGACGGCGAGGATGGCTACCATTTTAACTATAGACAGATAGACCAAAATACAGGTGTACCAACTAATAGAAAAGTTTCAGCTATGAGCTTTTATTCATATAGAATAATGGCCAGGGATAATGTTTATAATCACATTTTAAATTGCAGGCAATTATTCAGTCAATATATTGTAGATATGTATGCAAAAATTGAGAGCGAGCGTCTTCTTTACATCCGTCTTAATCAAAAAGAGCTCAGAGTGGAAGAATACATTCACTTGAGGGATGCTGTTGCCAATGATGGGATGGTTGCTAATTTTGGAAAATTGGTGATACTGCCAGCTACTTTCACAGGAAGTCCTCGACACATGCACGAGTACACACAAGATGCCATGGTCTTTGTTAGAACTTATGGACGCCCCGATCTTTTTATAAAATTTACATGTAACCCTTCATGGCCTGAAATTAATGCCGAACTCTTTAATGGACAGAAACCGATGGACCGCCATGACCTGACAGCCAGAGTGTTCAAATTAAAGTTGAATAAATTAATTGCTCTAATAACAAAGCAATGCATATTTGGGGAGACTCGATGTTGGATGTTCACAATTGAATGGCAAAAACGCGGACTACCACATTCACATATTTTAATCTGGCTTAAAGACAAAATTCATCCTATTCAAATTGATAATGTTATTTCCGCTGAGATACCAAACCCAGAGGAAGACCCCAATCTCTATGAAGTGGTGATAAAAAATATGATCCATGGACCATGTGGCACTTTTAATATAAATGCACCATGTATGAAAAATGGCAAGTGCAGCAAAAATTACCCAAGAGACCTGATTAGTGATACACAAACTGGGTTTGATGGTTATCCTCGCTATAGGAGACGAGCCCCAGAAAATGGAGGTTTCAAAGGCAAGCTGAAGGGCCGAGGAAACAATGAAATTGAAGTTGACAACAAATGGGTTGTTCCATACTCCCCACTTCTTTCTAGAATGTTCAAGGCCCACATAAATGTTGAATATTGTCATTCAGTTAAGTCTATCAAGTATATTTGCAAATATGTGAATAAGGGCAATGATATGGACATTTTTGGACTTTCCAAAGAAAACACTAATGATGAAATATCTCAGTACCTGTTGGGTAGATATATCAGTAGCAATGAAGCAGTTTGGCGGATATTGAGTTTTCCTATTCATGAACGTCATCCAAACGTTGTTCACCTTAGTGTTCATTTGGAGAATGGCCAAAGGGTGTATTTCACCAATGCTAATGCCCGGACAGTTGCGGCAGCACCACCAAACACTACTTTAACGGCTTTCTTTCAATTGTGTCAACAGGACCCGTTCGCAAAAAAATTGCTCTATCCTGAGGTTCCACGATATTACACTTGGAATGCTTCAAGAAAGAGTTTCTGCAGAAGGAAGCAAGGAACATCAGTTCCCGAACATGAAGGCATATTTGCCAGTGAAGCTCTCGGTCGAGTATATACTGTTCACCCTAACAATGCGGAATGTTTTTTTCTCAGAATGCTGCTTCATACAGTCCGAGGACCAACTTCATTTTCATCTTTAAAATGTGTTAATGGTGAAGAATGTCGCACATTCAGAGAAGCTTGCCAAAACCTTGGCTTACTTGAGGATGATCAACACTGGGATAATGTATTATCAGAAGCAGCAAGTCAGTCTTTTCCTGAACAAATCAGAGAACTCTTTGCCATTCTACTGACCACCTGCAACCCATCCAATCCTCAAAATTTGTGGGAGAAATATCGTGAGAGCATGAGTGAAGATGTACTTATCAAAGCCAGAAGAGCTAACCCTTCTCTTGACATAAACTTCTCATCCGATATTTTCAATGAAGCTCTTTTATTGTTACAAAATAAGTGTCTGGCCATCAATGATAGGACATTATCACAGCTAGGCTTGCAATCCCCGGAGCGATGTCAGCCGACAATATTAAATAGAGAACTTATGAGAGAAAAGAACTACAATATTGAACAACTTCGCAGGTTTGTTGATTCCAAGAAGCCTCTCTTGGTTGAAGATCAAAGAGAGGCATATAATAGCATTATGGACTGCATCAATAAACAACAGGGTGGCATTATTTTCCTTGATGCACCCGGAGGAACTGGGAAAACATTTTTAATTAATTTATTACTTGCTGAAGTCCGATCAAAGAATGCAATTGCACTTGCTATTGCCTCATCAGGGATAGCTGCCACACTCATTGCTGGAGGCCGTACAGCGCATTCAATGCTTAAATTACCATTAAACATTGCTAACGAACAATATCCCACATGTAACATTAGCAGTACATCTGGTCAGGCCCAAGTACTCAAAAGTTGTATAATCATTGTATGGGATGAATGCACTATGGCTCATAAGCATTCTCTTGAAGCCCTCGATAGAACTTTGCGAGACTTAAAGGGAAATAATAAACTAATGGGAGGAATTCTACTACTTCTAGCCGGTGACTTTCGTCAAACTCTCCCAGTCATACCGAGGTCAACTCCTGCTGATGAAATCAATGCTTGCCTTAAAGCTTCAGTTCTTTGGAAGCACATTAAAAATATTACATTAAGAACCAATTTGAGAGTACAAGTTTTAGGGGAACACTCTGCACAGAATTTCGCTCGCAAGCTTTTACAGATTGGTGAAGGTACATTCCCAAATGGATCCCCAATGTGTGATGTATCTTTTCCTCTTGATTTTGGAAATATAGTTTCATCTGTTGGGGAACTTATAGATAAAGTTTTTCCAAATATAGCAGAAAATTTCAGAAATCACGGATGGTTGTGTGAGCGAACAATTCTTGCTCCTAGAAACGACGCTGTTGATGAAATAAACAACTGCATCCAGGATATGCTTCCTGGCTCCGTAACTGAATACAATTCAATTAATACAATGGTTGATGTTGATGACACTGTGAATTATCCGTCTGAGTTTCTCAACTCTCTCAACCCATCTGGATTGCCACCACATCATCTACGGCTTAAGATTGGCTCGCCCATCATGCTCCTCCGAAATCTTGACCCTCCTAAGCTTTGTAACGGTACAAGACTTTGCGTAAAAAGACTGTTGCCTAATGTCATTGAGGCAACAATTTTAACTGGGAAGGAGAATGGAAAAGATGTGTTGATTCCTCGCATTCCATTGATACCGAATGACTTTCCTTTTCTTTTTAAACGCTTGCAATTCCCTGTACGGTTGGCATTTGCCATCACCATCAACAAGGCCCAGGGGCAATCCCTCAAGTGTTGTGGTGTCAATCTTGAATCTCCATGTTTTTCCCATGGGCAGTTATATGTAGCATGCTCAAGAGTTGGCTCACCAAATCATTTGTACATATATTGTAAAGATGGAAAAACTAAAAATATTGTTCATAGACAGGTTTTATAAAATTGCAGAAGCCATTGCTTAAATTTTAGCATGCGCAGTAATATATACCAAGTAATGCTTACATATAAATTTATAATGCTGATATATATCTTAATAAATATTGTTGCAATGTTCTGTCCGCTTTACCTTTTTTTCGGTGTTCGCTTTCCCCATATTATATACTAGCAGAGTGATCCAGGCAATGCCCGAGGAATGCTCTAACCAAATATATATTCACTAGGGCAGATAAGCACTCGGGTAAATCCCGGGCGTACCCCGGGTCACTCTGCTATTATGTCTAAAAGTGAATGTATGTCCGGTATACAAATTTGTAGGAGTTCACTAATTCGAACCAATATTTTAATACATATGTACAAAAAATACAAGGAAAACGATAGGCTAATTCAAATTATATAAAAGTGGATATTCTGATTTCAGTACAATTTTGATTAAATTATGCTGATGCAAACAAATAGATTATGCTAATAACAAACAATTATAAAAAAAATTCTTATCTAAATATATATCACTCGGGTAGATATGCACACGGGTAAACCCCGGGCGAAGCCGGGTACATCCGCTAGTATATATATATTTGTAACTCAGGTAGAATTACAAATTTGTATATATATTGGCTCTCAATGTACATCTATATAATTGCACACATCACACCTTGTCTTTACGCCCGTTGATGAACAATGTCGTTGGAAAGCTAGCGAAATAAACATGTTCTATAGAAGAAGCTTCTTTTGAGTTTATAATTTACAATATGCTATAAAAGAAATAATGAGATAGATTAGAAACCTGATCCTTTCAATTCAGACAGATAGTCATAAATATACTTACAAAAATTATTAAATCTCTTACAATTATCTCCGCTATTTACAAATTTATACAAATCTACAACATTAGTAACTGTCTGTTATCTAACGCTAAAGAAAAGTGGACATTCCAACCGTAGGTGTCTCGAATCCTGGGTTTAATTGACACAGTGACAACTCGAGTCCTCAACAACTCCAATTGTTGTCAAAACTTCCCTTAATTTTCTGTGTATTCGAGAATCTATAAGGTTTTTTTAAAAGATCCGAATCAATTTTCCACTATCTTTCACTTATAATACCTTAAATGGCATAATAAAAAAATAAATTTAATGACAGGAGGTGAACTGTTGAAAGAAAAGGTATTTCTTTTATATTTTCATGAATAGTTGATCAGTTGTTAATTTATTTGTCCATTGCTATCTATGATAATTTAAATATCTTCCGGTATATATATACATTGAAATTTGTATAGTTAGATCACAGGTTCACAGTTTAGCTCAGGTCACTTAATTGTTAAGTAATATTTGCAAGTACAGAATTGTATTTGTCTTGTATAACTGCTTTCAAGTTTATCTTCCATATAGAGTTAATTCCCTTTAAATAATAAAAGATCTTCGCTTTTATAAATATTTTACCTCTTCTCTTCTTTACCCTCTGAATTTCTTTCCCAACAGGAACTACCAATGTGGAATAATCTACTACAGGACGGCCGGACGTTCAACAACCAAAAGGCCTTCTTCCTTCCGTCCACGGCTTCCTCCGTCGGATATAAGCGCAGCGCAGTGTGCTGACCAGCTGTCCTTTCGTTTGTCCTCTTAATATTTTCATATGAAATTACTAAAAATATATCTATACCCTCTCTTTTCTGTTATTTAGCGATCTGTCTAAAATCCTTACAACAGTCCACAACGTACCATCAATGCGGAATTTTATATCCAGCTCCGCATCATTGTTCTGTGAAACGTTTACCATCCTTTTCTTCACAACCAATTCTGAGGAAGAAGAGGCTGACCAAACACGGAGTACATTCACACTTCCAGAGTGCTCAAGAGAAACCATAGAATTACAGAAATTAGGACTTGTGTCAAAAGAGTAGGCTCCAATAAACAAGTTTATCAAACAATGATACTGCAAGTCTGTTGCAACCCATTCTATGCAAATGGCTTATTTAGAATGTCCGTTGCCTTTATCTCCATAACGGCTATGAAGAATAACTTCTGCAAACATTTGAAAAGGTTCTAGAATACAACAAAAAGTCTAATTGTGTGTCCTTTAACTTGTGATCTATGTAATAGCAGAATACAGGATGAAATCATGCACACAATATTTGATTGCTTTTGCTTGAAGAATCGGAGAAAATAACTGTTGGGTGATTTATCCTTGTCTTAATCCAATAGTCAACAAAAATATGTTTAGATGAATACAAATATGTTTGATCAAGTTCTTCTCTTTGGTTTATATAAATTCTACAAGACCGCAGTCACCTTTCGGAGGAGATTAATAGAATCGCCAAATGTCGTGGTCCATTTGGATGAGGCTGATTCCACACTCGCCTTTTCAATGATACGTTAACCTATGCACGGTGTGGCCACTGGACATGCGTCGGACCTGGAGGCTCTTGGGTTCTGTGCTGCTTGGAGTATAGAAGCTCCATCTATACTTCCTTCCTCTGGTGAATCTGTATAAGATCGGTGGTCTTAATAAAGCTGTGTGTGAATACAACAAAAAATATCCAGTTGCGTACTAGAGAAAGTTTCTCAAGCAAGTGATCAAGTCAGTGAAGTAACTGCATCAATATTACTTAGCAACAACTTAAGGAATATATTTTAAAAAAACATAATTTGGTAAAAGTACTGCCTGGCTTAAGGCGTAAGTATAAAAAAAAATTAAAAGCTTATTTACAAAGTGTACAAAAGATTTGAGCTGTCCATCGGGAAACAACAACAATAAATTTTATAGGGGAAGAGTGACCTCTGGCGGTCGATTTAGCAGAGTATTTGAATCTATGAAATTATAATTTTAAATAAAATAATATTTTAATATAATATATATATATATTTGTTTATAAATATCAATACTGATTTGTTTGTTCATTTAATTTTGGACATCGATGTATAAATGGAAAACTTGAAGAAAATAGTCACGAATATTTAACGCTACATTAATCAATTCATAAAAACTATTCCTACAGATTCTATACTTCAATAAATAAAATGCGAAACCGCTGGGATAGTGCACCACTAATGAGAAATGTCCTCCCTTTTTCAAAACGTATTCATTCCAGCATAGGTTTTGTGTATGAATAGATTTCAAATATATGTATTAAAGGAATAATGCTAATAATTGTGTGAACAAAAATAGCGTTATAAAATTAGTATCAATTTTCATCAATTGATAATGATAAGGTGTATTATGCTCATATACACACACAAAGTTTTATTAAGACCACCGGTCTCATACAGATTTACCACAGGAAGAAATGAATCATAGATGAAGCTCCTGTACTCCAGGCAGCACAGCACCCAACAACAGCCTTCAGGTCCAACGCATTTCCAATGGCCACACGTTCCTTCGTGCATACGTCATGGTTAGCGAATCACTGAACCGGCTAATGTGGAATCAGCCTCGTTCTAGTCTTCACTTTCCTCATCCAAATGGACCACGGCATATATGCGATTCTATTAATCTCCTTATACTCATTAACAAAACTTAAGGAAGTTGTACCTTTTAACTAAATTTTAATTTTTGTTGTAATTGTTGACTGTCAATAAAATTAAGATAATTGTCAATTGTCTCCCTCTCTCTCCATCTCTCTCACCATCGGTGGCGGAGTCTTTCCCGCGGTGGGCGCCACCAATTAAGACCATGTATATATTTATATACATATTGTATATATGTATATTTATCAATAATTTATTATATTAATTATTTTATAATCATATTTATATTTATTCTGTATTCAACCTTATATAATCTTATATGGACATTGTAATAAATCAGTTTCAATCTCAAACTCTCTCTCTCAGTGACTAAGACCAATATCACTAGAACCTACAATTTGGTACTGCGTTATATATATCAGTCGTTGTATAGCTGTATGTTTCTGGTAATATTTGATGTTTAAGTATTTTCACGTATTTCAGTATTTACACGCTCTCTCTGTGCTCATTTTTTTAAATTAACATATTCTAAGCTGAATTTCGTTATTTTCATGACCCACTTGAAGGATTTTTTATCGCAAATACTTATGCTCCTCAATACATGCTGTTTATGAATAAGAAAATTTTCTTGAGTAAATGACCATCCATCACTTCCAAGGTTTAGCTTATCAGGAACGTAATACATTACTCAATAAAAGTTTATCGTTATCAACCTAATGAAGATTTTATTTTAATAAGCAAACACCATGATAGAGGACATAAGTACCCATCTACCGTTTGCATCGAATCACGGAATACATTTCATAAATCGATGTTCAATTAGCGATTAGGTAATGGCTAGACCAGAGGTCGGAAACCTTTTGAGTCGGAAGAGTCAAAAATTACAATTTACAAAATTTCAAAGTTTTTAAAGAGCCACGAAATGTTTTCTTACCAACAAAAAATAGTACTTTCATAATAAGAATTTTCGTTTATGCGAGTACTACACGCAGCTCCACATCCAAAGAGCCGCATTGTGGCTCGCGAGCTGCAGGTTGCCGACCCTGGACTAGAAAAATGGCCATTATGCCTTCTGTTAGCCTCCAAGTAGTTTCTTCCTGAGCAATACCAGTGTGTTAAATTCCCTCACTACCAAATGTTCTTCTAGATTCTCCATGATGATTGTCCATGATAAAAGTTGGATACTTATTCTCAGCGCAGTTTCAGAATCCTGGTAAAGACTAAATTGTCGACAATAATGGGTGTATGCCTTGCTCAACAGAAGTCTTTTGCCCCTGGGTAACACTTTCGATCCGAGGGACGCGCGTCCTTGCCGATTTTACATCAAGCTCGAAGGACGCGAATTCGCGTCCTCGATTTTCAAATTTAATATAAATCTCTGGCGGCCAACACGAATTCGCGTCCACAAGGACCTTGTCCCATACCTTCTTACCTATCTATCAGTGGGTTGGGAAGGATGTCAGCTGACCTAATGTACCTGTAAAACATCATGTAAGACCACCGTTCCAGCAGCTCCTATTGCCTGCCTATGCAACTATGGAATCTCCCGTCCTCAAAGTGTTAAAGAAGGTAGGTCTGAAGGTTTGGTACACCGTCAGACAATATGAGCAGGAAAGAAATTGGTTCTTAAACTGGTTCTAGATTATCCAAGTAGAAAGGTAATAAACAATTTTATCTATGTTTCAAGAAACACGATGGAGTATCGCACAACAACTCTATATAAGACAATAACGCGCCATCTATACATAGGAATTATAACTAATAAGTGCGAATGGTTCATTTTACAAACAAATAAAAAGAAAACTTGTCCTTACAGCGAATGAGCTAATACAATAGTAGGGCTCTAAAAGAGGTCTGGTGGATTAAATTGGGGAAACTTCTGGGAGGGTTCTCCATTGATGAACCAAGCCCACACAATATTTTTTATCATTTTTTATAAAAATAAAATTCAAGTTTTATAGTTTTTGTTTCTTACAACAACTATAGGTTGAACACACACATATCGTTCAGAGTAACACGAAAGGATCACAATTCTTATAAATGTTATTCAAACCCTTGTCACAAATTTCTTATTTTCATAAAATATGTAAATAAGTAAAGTAATTTATCTTGTCAGTGACCAATACATTCCCCTAGAGAGCGCGAAGTTTTTTTGTTGTTTTCCTCAGTTTTATTATGTTTGCCTATCTACCTTTCTAATCATAATCACCATAGCTAGAATACGGACAGTTCAATCTAGCTTCTCAGGGAGGAATATGCATAATTTCATCATAAGTGCTATAAACAATGATTTTTTATGTTTCTCAAAAGAGAGATTGAACCTTCTTAATATAGAAAACTTCCGTAATGTAAATGTGAAGAGAAGTGTAGAGAACATAACAAAAGTTAGAGGTATGACTCTTTATTTACATTCAATTACTAGATGACGCCCTCCTATGCTCCACACAGAAGTTTAGTGGTAGCCGTAAGCTCCGGGGTAACCATATCCACCGTAACCTCCATGGGCGATGGCGTAGGAGCCGGCGAAGTTACCCTTGTAGGGAGAGGCCATAACGGCAGCGGCGGGCAGAGAGGCGGCAGTGCCGGGCTCGTTGGTGTTCACCACGGCACGGAAGCCGTGACCGTCAGCGACGTAAGACACCTTGCGTACCCGGCCGTCGCGGTCGGCGATGTTGTAAGATCCAGCGACATTGCCGTGGCCATCTCCGACCTCCTGGCGGCCGTTGACAGCGCCATAGCCGTTGGCGATCTGGTAGCCGAATCCGTAGTTGCCGAAGTCCTATGTAGCGTTAGAAACAGAACTAGTTAGCTCATCTATGTCAACATAGTAGTTAGTGGAACTTACATTCTGCTTACGGAAGTTGGAGCTGGCTCCTCCGCCGTAGTGAAGAACGGCGTGCGACAGGGCGACGCAACAGGCTACCAGGAAAATCTACACGACAATATGCAAATAAAGATACAGATTTTATATCTATATTCACACTTTAAACACATAAAAATTCGGGGAAAATGTGTTATTAGTATATATTGAAATTTGTAATGCAGAATGATTGATTTTCTTTAATCGTTGTGTTTCATCAATAATACTGGTTTTCATTTATACCTCTGTGGAAATGGTCTTAGACTATATTATTGGCTAGTTTCATTCTCAAATTTATAATTTTTATATTTAAAGTATAAAAATATCATTCAAACACAGAGAATATAGGGTGTGAATTGTATTTCAATACACGTCCACTAAGGTTTATGATGATAATTTTTTTTGACAAATAAATACTCACTTTAATGATAAGAGGGAGAGAAAAACAAATTAACATATTTTTTAATGATATAAAATATCGTCTTTTACAAAAATATCATGAATAAGTGAAAATTGTCTTTCATCCCGTTGACTATCCCTGAATTCAGATCTGTATCTGGTCCAGAAATATATCTAATGAGATATTTTTATAATTGTTTTCTTTTTCGTCCCTATCTACACATTGTCAATTATATATAAACTATTTTTCAAAATTTAATTATATTTCAAAAATATAATACACATTGAAGCTTTTAAAGCTTATAAAGGATGTTAAAGCCAATCAGAAAAATAGTATCAAAAATTTAAAGACTTTGAGAGTTTTCCAAAATTCTATTGCAAATGACAATGTTCAAGTGTTGAAATAGAACCAATTACCAAATACATTCAGTCACTATACTAAAGCTACGAAATGCCAAATTCTTATTTATTACAAATTAAAGCTGCGAAGGACTTGCCTCACTTTGTAGAAAGCTAGATCAAGGTGAACGGGTCACAAAGGCGGGGTGGAAATACAATGGCATGGGCTTACATTTCTAATATCTGGCAGCTTATGCTTTCCCAACGTCGGCTACGTGGTGAGGAACCGAACATTCTTGCCTATTTTAACTAATCCTTCAGTATAGCACACACTAAAGTTGGATCTTAAACTTGTGTTGAAACAGTAGAGAAAAACACCTTTATGTTTCAAATTATGCATGTGAAGCACTACACTGGGATCTTAAACATTTGATGAGACAGTAGAGAAAAACACCCTCCTGTTTTAAATTATGCATAGGTTAAGGATGCATTAAAAAATGTAAGGTTACCATATCGCTGAAAATGTACAATTCCCTTCCCTTTTTGCCTTTATACTATTTATTGTATATTTAAACATTGGTTTCGTGAAAGAGTATTACTCTATGGATATTGCCACGTGGAAAATTTGGAAAGACAAACTTCAGGATGACAGAGCAATTTATTTAAGGCAAAAACAAACTATGAATGATAAACAAAAGATAAGGAATGAGGAAGTTTACAGAGTAAACATCGAAATTGATAATGTTATTAAAATTTTAAAAATACTTCGCTACAATATGTTTTTTTTATATTTCGATTGTCTAAATGCTTATATACATAGATTCGTTAAATTCCTTAGTCAAGAATCCCTTCCATGAATTCCAGGTATACACACAGAATACACCATTACAATAGTAGATGCCTACATGAAATATTAGAGAAGAGGATTCTTACTGGAAGGATTCACCACTGATGACCAAGGCCTTTCCAATTTAGTTTTCATTGTAGCGAAGGGCAGTAGGAAGTGTTTTATTTATAAAATATAAATTCTTGTTGCATAATATAAATTCTGCATATGTAAATAAGGCAAAAAGGTATTTGGGAGAGGCATGTATTTTATTGGTGGATAAGAGGCAGGTTTTAGAGAACGATGCTTTCCTATTGGCTGAAGATATCTTACGATCTTTTGCTTTATCCCTTTAGCCAGTAGAAGATCTTTGTTCTTGAAAGCTTAGTGGAAGCTAATAAAAGACACGCTCTCTATCTCTTTGTTCAACGACCTCTTTATTTGATAAATACTGGGTGAACTTCGTACATTTTGTGTAGAGAATGCACGCTGATGAATTATGTTGGAGCATATATTGATAATGCAATCCATAAATTTGGTGAAAAACTAATTAACGAATTAAACATACCGAATGAAAATATCCAAAGCATCAACGCAATATATTTCTATTGGGGAATTGATTTTGTTACTTTGGTAAAGACCATATTTCTTTTTGCACGAGCTATTTTGCACAAGTTTAATCCATCATTTATAAGCTTCAATTTTTTTTTCATAATTAACTGCTTGTAGTTTTCAGATATTTTTTAAAAATGATCTTGATGAAGCCACAGACTCTTCCAATAATATTTTCATAACAGAGAGAAAGGATATAAGTAAATTATTTTACTAAAAGAAACTACCACGCTGAGTATTTTTCAGATTTCAAATATAAATGGCGCATTATCCTCCTTGTATTTAAGATGGTTATTAGTATCTAAATAGTTAATTCAAAAGAGATATTTACTTCAAATAGATAAACAAATGTTTATATTTTATTTATAAGAAAATCTATAATTGTAATCTTTTCCAGTTCAATTTAACTTTTGTACTTTTTCACAAAAATTTTATAAAAATTATTATTATTATTTATATATATTAATTTTTTTAAATTTCAAAATATGGTTAAATGACTTAAATTATAGAAAAATTAATCGTGACCTAATTATTTTAAGGATTTACGATAGATATAAAAGAGAATAGGATAGCTAATTTTGAAGAATGATTAAGAATATGGTAGTAGATTGGAGGAAGATACGTAGAAGAAATGAAGTGAAGCTTACCTTGGCGATCATCGTAGGAGATTCGTCCCAGCACTCGTCACCGCCACTATATATAGAGAGAGAAGGAGACGGGCGTGGTAGCTACCGCACCCTTGGAAGGCGGAAATCCAGTAGTGTTCACCCTTGGGAGGAGTACATCGTAATTACCATAGACATCTCTGCTATGTCGTTATTGGGAACATGGCCGTGATCAGATACCATAGTAAATACCACTTAAAACATGAATGTTCATATCCGCTTATTCGTTAGATCAAATACATTTGTTAAAATTATTATTAAAATATTCAAATATAAGAAAAATTGTGATATACACTTTTACAAAAATGTTTTAAAAGGTTTTTTAATACCCTTCGTAATGAAGTTTTTTGATTTTTTCAATATGTTTAATAAGGTAATCGTAATTTTTCTTAGATTTTAATATTATATATCGCAATATAAAGTTTATTCCACCTTTTTGAATCTTTTATAATTGAAATAATTCACAAAATTTAGCGGAATGCTGTTCAACTTTTGATAATGTCTCTATATAAATATTTATATAAGTTGAAAATATGAGTTGCATAAGAAAATAAAATGTCTTCAATCGTCCTCGATTGTTGGAAAACTCTATCCTATAGATGCGAGCGCAAGTAGATAAAGGAGGTTCTGACACACTTGTAAGTAGGAATATCGAATTTCTTTCTACATATGTAAATATGTGGTGTAATTATAGTAAAAGCAGTCGTTGACTACACACCATGAATATTGCCATGTGGAAAATTAGGGAAGACAAACTTCAGGATGAGACAGCAATTTATTTAAGACAAGAACAAAATATGAAGGATAAACCAAAGATAAGGAATGAGGGAAGTTTACAGAGTAGTAAAATATAAACAAAAAATGATACTCTGTTAATACTAGTGTAAAATAATAAATGCTTGTGAATAATAAATACTTCTCTACAATTTATAATACAATATAATGCGGCTATGACTATAGAACGACGTTTAACAAGTTTTACCGCAAATGTTTCTTTTTTACAAAACAAAAAATAGTAATTTTAATTATTTTAAAGAGAAATAACGACTATTCCTATCTTTAGGGATGAAGGATGAAAGGATGAATTGTAAAGAGTAATGATGAACGGAAGATTTTCATCCCTGGACACTTTTATTTTACCGTTCATCATTACTCTTCACAATTCATCTTTTCATACTTCATCCCTAAGGATAGGAATAGTCGTTATTTCTCCTTAAAATAATTAAAACTACGATTTTACGTTCTGTAAAAATAAACATTTTCGGTAAAACTTGTTAAACGTTGTTCTACGCCAGGAATACGATAGCCTGTACCACGTGTACGAGGTGATTTGAATATATATATATATGTTTTATTAAAACTATTATTTTATTCGAGGTTATATTTCATGGATTCAAATACTCTGCTAAATCGACCGCCAGAGGTCACGCTTCCCCTATACAACTCATTGTTGTTGTTTCCCGAGAGCCAGCTCAAATCTTTTGTACATTATGTAAATAAGTTTTTTATTTTTTAGATTCTTATGCCTTAAGCAAGGCATTACTTTTATCAAATTATATTTATATATATATATATATATATTCCTTTAGCTCAATTAAAGCTATTTCTAATATTCACTATTTTTATTATTATACGTTCAAGAGATTTAACCACGACTGCATTACCCTAGCATAATCTTAAAGATGATCAAAAATCAACAGAAATAACTTTTTTATTTAAACATATATATATATATATATATATTATATATAACCACAGATTAAGTGTTGTCAACAATGAACTATATATTCTGGGCCATTAACTGTGCTGCCCAACAATAAAGAACAATAGGAAGACGCTGCCCAACAATGATGGCGGGGATCTGTATGGTGACTATATATACAAATATTCTCCAATTCGGAAAATGTAGATGGTATTTTTGTTTATATTTCTAGAAAGAGAAATGTGTAGACCAACTAAATATGTTTTTATATCAACAGATATTTGATATACTTTTCGATAGATGGCAGTTATTCATCAGCAATATTCACATGAACAAGAAGGAGTGTAATATAATATAAATGCTTTAAATATATTTGATTATTGACCAATGTTATTAGTGTTTTTTAAAATATGTAAAATAAGTTTTAGAAGATTTGTAAGTTGCACTTTGTTAATTAAAAAATAAAATTAGTTTTTATAGATATATATATTTCTTCAATAAAAATAATAAACAAAACATATTACAAGGAGATGCCCCTTTCATCATTTTACATCACTCCTTGATATATATTTTATCCTTTTAAACTATTTATAGCTTAGTTGGTGTATAGCCAGTCTGTGGATGATGCGATCCCCCAGTGACAGACCGTGATTGAAGGAACCTCGTTATGGCTCACTTAAACATCCCATCTGATGGGTGACCTGAGAGGAGTCTGCGTTACAGCCCAGGATAGACAGTAAAACGAAGGTCGTCCAGGTATTCCAAAAGAGTATCCATCGAGTGTTTCAGAACAATATTAGAGTTTAATGCTGAAAGACACCCGAGAAGTCCTTAGCATTGTTCCTTATGAAAAGAATGATCTCCTTTTCGAATGCAACCACGCATCCTCTAATACATCGGAGAAATACTTCATTGCTGAATATTGCGACGCTGAAGCCTTTCCTCATTCAATTAAAATGCAAAAAAAAATGCGGCGACCTCTGTTTCTGCATAGAGGACAGCGATACAAATATTATCGATATAGAAATAGAAATGCCCTAATTCCCCAATAGGGTCATCAAAGGGCTGTTGGCCTGTCTACAAACATTGATTTTAGATCCAAAAATAAAACATCCAACGACGTATCACGTTGCCGAGGCAGCTCCTGCGAAATTTCAGGAGGATAACCGTTCCTCAACGGCGTACCTCTGATACTCGGATACGAGAATAAGTTTCTATTTGATATTTTTACATTCAAATCTCTTAACTATAACTCGTGTCTTATCGGCTATTTATTAAATCGTGTTTCTCCTATAGAAAGGCTTTCATTCCCGAATTCTATTGATTTTAATTATATTTTTAAAAATAAATTTATCCCTGGAAGCCTGATTATTTTATCATTATACTGATCTTCTGGTTTGAGAACTGAAAGGTATATGCTGTCCTTATGATCTGGATAATTTCACCCTCTTGTGGCCCAATCAGTAGCATTCAGAGCAGAGGAAGTCCTACTCCAAATAAATCGACGCTGTATTTCTCTGAACGGCCCTCGACAGCTATAATGTTCTTCTTTGAATTATCGATGATCTTGTCATCATTCATGAGGATGAAACCTTTCTTCATATTCATTTCTGTCAGGTATACCCTCCATGTGTATTCGCTGTAGGTCTATTCTTTGATGGTGATCTTCTAAGCGTTTTTCTGGTAAGGAATAAATTTGAAGAAAGCTACTTCTTGCCAAGCACATCCGCGATGGTTGACTTCGCCATCTCAGGTCGCGACAGGCCAACCAGAACTTGGTAAGATATTTTACCATCATCGGGCGGCCCCCTGACCTGCAGGGCTGGGTCTTCGGGCATGGCCCAAACGATGACACCCTGGCCATCCCCTGGCGTCTACCAAGACCTCCATCTATAAGTACTTCCTCGGTGTGGAACTGGGAGTGTTCAAGAAGACCTTGTCTGAAGGAAAACTCTCTCAAGGTGGGGAAACCTTCCTTGCTGAGGAAATTTGTACACATACACAACTATATATATCCCCCTACATTTTATTTACCCTTTATTTACTATTTTATTATATATTTTTCCACCTTTGTAATATAATTGATTAGAATAACCAATAGATTGTTTAAATTGTCAAATTGTCACAACTCATCCCTTTTCCGGCTTATGTTCAATGTCATTGATGTGATTCACTGGTGTCGAAAAGGTCACAAATGTTGACCTTTTGCGGTTCTTTACAAGCATCTGTTCTGATAGTTTGATCACCTCAGCGGTGTTTTTAAGGCGTCCTTTCTTCTGACGCGACACAGCTTTGTCCCGGATAGTTTTGCCAGTAGATTTGAGCATCGTGCAGGCTGTACCTCGACGACCAAAAACCTTGGTCCTAGAGGCGAACTAATAAATCAAGAAACGGAATTTCAAGGTCAAATTTGCGTGGGAACGCCAAACTACTTTTTTCTTGATATTTTAAAGCCAATTCTTTCAGCACAGATCCTCCGGTCCTTAGAAAGAAGCTTTTCGATTGATTTAGCTTATAGAGAGTCTGTTCCATTCTTCAGTTCTTTATTAAAAATCGTGTTTCGCATTTGTAATTGCAGGCTTCCTTCAATTTGACATTTTGAAGGGTTTTTTTTTTTTTTTTTTCACAGTAAATTTAGGGGTTTTATATTTTTATTAATGTTTTCAATATCATTAGATCATTTATAAATATTTTTGCTTGTTTTTAAAAAATCAAGTTCCACTTGTAAAATTTTTATGATCACTTTATTTTCGAATATTTTTTTAGGGTGCATTTAGATGTCATGAAAATTGGGTGGACCTCGATGATAATTTATCTAAATAATGACATATAGGTTGTATGAAAAAATAGCACAGAAGTGATGCCCATGAAGTATCGGGATCAGATTAATAAATTAAGAGAAAGGCATCTCCTGAGAGTGACACTTAAAGTTGCCGCTTTAACGGCTTTTGCACGGCCTGAAATGCCCATTCCGCCTCAAAGTCGTTTTTCTGGTCGTTAAAGTACAGCTTTTACCACTCTGATGAGCGCCAACAGCATGAACGCGTAAGTGGTTAGCTTTTTTTTGATAAATCAGGAAAAGGTATTTGGCCAATTCTGGAATAATATAAAACTCAACGATTAGCTAATATTTATTCCGACACTAGGGCGCAAGCCATTAACAACTTTTATTTGCACAATCAGGTGATGCCTTTCTATTGATCTAAATATTTTTCATTGCAATGATTTTTTTCTTTTCTGCTCTAATAGTAGAGCTCTCGAATCTATGTTGAACTACTTTTCCATATTGATTCTATTTTTGATATTGTAACGTTTCCTATTTTGAAATAAGGGAGATAGTCACAATATTTTGTGTTTTAATATTTAGTTCACAATTACAACAAGGTTAATCCAAATATATAAACAAAAAAATAACATATGCAAAATTAGAGAAAGAAAGTTCAGTGTTCCCGACTGTCTAATTATGAAGAAAAATCAAAGAATAATTAAGTATTTTACATAAATAAATACAAAGCATGTTACAGATATGTTTCTGAAAGAGTAAATTTTCTTCCAAGTCTACCTCTAAAGGTGTCCTTCCATTTCATTTTGAATACAATAAGGAGGTTCATCCAGGGCTTCCTTTTATAAAATATTTGTTTAAAAGAATATAATAACTTCACCTATTTAGGACTAAATGTGACGCACCATTTGTCACACAAATTATAAAAAAGATGCATTTCTTTTATAGCTTAAGGTGAATTGCATTGAATGTGAATTCCAAGGCTAAAGTGGTAGTATTGTCAGAAAATGGTACAGTGATGTTTCTTCAATAGGAAAGGCCGTCATCAATATTTAGGTCAAATTCAGTGATAACGGTTGGGGATCCTAAATAATATTTCTTTAACCATTGACAAATTTGACCTTTCCCTCCCATAAGTCCTCCTCTACTTGGTGGGCGGGAGAAGCAGCACAAGTAAGGGATTGCCCTGTAGGGCGAAGTACGGTGTCGTGAGCCCCGAGCCGCTACGGTAACCGTGAACAAGGAACTTTGAAATGTGGCTGACTAACGGGACAAAGGCACCCTCCCTTTCCATGGAGGCTGGACAAGCCACCACCACCATTTTGACCTTCACCTTGAAGTTTCTATTCGTTAAGAAGATCCCTGTCATCTTAATGATATCTCATGACAAGTTTTTTTGGTCATTTTTCAAAGTAGAGCTTCGTGACAGACCTTGTCAATTGCTTTGAAGATGTCGATAATACATCTCCGTATATTTGGCTTAGTTCCAAATATTTAGTCATTGGTTCGGTGACAACTATTAGCTGGTGTAATGTTGTGTAATGGGAAAACACTATAAAGGAATGAAAATACATCCAGATGGCACAAGAACCTATAGGACATGCAACAATCGTCCTGGTGTGGAACTAACACCTACTCACATATTCTCATGCGCGGCAATGGTCGCAGCCTTGCAAAAAATTGACATAGACCCAGAGCAGCAGCTTTACACACCCAAGATAGTGGACATTGCTGCTGCTGTGATAGAGATGTATGGAGATATCTGAGGCTCTTCATTGGACACGACAACAACAACAATGTTGAATGTTTCAGTTGGATACTGAATTGTTTACATCTCTGAATGTGTGGGTAGCTTTCGTATCGAGGACCTTTTTCAATATTTTAAATATTTAAATATAATCCACAACGTTATATTTGAAGCTAAAGAAGTATGATGGCGTAAATTTAAAAATCCAACCCCAACAGGGAGTGCAAGTAAACAGGGCTCTGGCACATTTGTAAGTGCAAGTGCTGTAGTAACTGTAAGTGTTTTTCACATGTGTTGATATATGGTGCACTTAGTCAAAACAGTCGCCTAGTTCTACCCACCATGATTATCAAGGCCTGTGCCACATGTACTAGGGATAAGCAAAAAAAAACGGGGGGTTGTAAAATCTCAAACTTTTTTTCGCACGCGGACGCACATTCTTACGCTCTATTTATCTTTCAATTCATTTGGAAAAGAGGGGGCAGGTTGCAAGGGGAGATGGGTCTGTAGTTTATACAAGCATTCTTCACCGCTAGGTTAGTTCAAGTAGACCTTTTTTTACCTTTCGTAAATTTCTAGGGGAAAAAGGGGGATTTTCCAAACCTTTCATTTTATGAGAAACTAATACCAAAACCTTCTATTTTGTAATAGCTTTGTGATGGCTTTTGTGATGATTTCTTTGATGGCGATAAAACGTGGCATCTATTTACTGTCCTTACTGCAATGAAAAAATATTGGGAAGGTTTGGCTTATCAGTGGTAAACCCTCCCAGCGATTTCGCCAATTTAATCTACCAGACCGATTTTTATAGCTCTAATACTTATCCCCATAGTTTGCTTGAATACCATTTCTAAGATTCCACTCTTCAGTGTAGCATAAATAAACAGAATGAACTAATACAGTATTAGAGCTCTAAAGAGGCGGTCTGTTAGATTAAATTTTGGCGAAACCGCTGAGAGGGTTTTCCACTGATTAGCCTAGTCCTCCCAATATTTTTTTCAACGCAGTAAGGACAGTAGAAATTGTTTTGTGCATAAAAAAAACATTCGTGCTCAAAAGCTTTCCTATCGTATACACCAATACCCCGCTTTGCGTCGTTTCGTTTTGCGTTTTTTTCGAAGTTGCATCGCTGTTTAATTTTTACTGATTTTCACTGTGCGTCGTTAGATTTTCGAAAATGCGTTGTTTTGGATTCGAGTCTTTAATTTTTTTTTTTTCCTAAAATATGGCAACACCTTGGTTTTTGATTGCGCCTTCACATATTTTCACTTTGCGTCGTTTCAATTTGCGTCGTGTTTTTTTCCTTAATAGTGATGATAAAGAATAAGCCACACAACACCAGTTTTGACAAATTCGGAAAAATACAGTTTGGCTTTTGTCTGAATTTTCTAAAATTGGTGTTGTGGCTAATTCTTTATCATTGTAGCATCATTAATCACCACAGACACGGTTAGCCACTAACGTTGTTTTTATTTCAAAAAGTCTCTCGACTTATTTAGGCATACAATTTTTATTTAAATGGTATTCTAGCAACAAATAAATATAACATATTGTTTACAATAAAATATAAAATAATTTAATAAAGAGAAATTAAATATTTACATTTACAAAATGTAACTTTTATAACACACAAAGTTTAACACAGCGCCATCTAGGTGTGGCAATTGGAATTATTTAACCCTATATCATCACTAGTAAATTCTTTTACTAGGGTGATTCACAGTACATCGTTCTTATGCGTAATTAAAGGGAGAGGTGTCTCTTTTGGAACATGAATATCATCCTCCCGTAACTCCATGTTATATATCATTATACAAATATTTGACACTCTTACAATTATAATATGATGCACTAGCGCACCATCTGTTATCAAAATTCGAAACTATTTTAAACGCGTATGATTCTTTTTGAAATTAAACGATTTCTACTGCCCTTACTGTAATGAAAAAATTAATGGGAGGGGCTGGCTTATCAGTGGTGAACCCTCCCAGCGGTTTCGCCAGTTTAATCTACCATACCGCTGTTATAATGCATTTTTGGAACTTCCTTTTATAGTGATACTGTTGCTAGACTCTTGAAATGGGTATTTTAGAAGAACTATGGACATAAGCTTTTAGGACAGTAGAATTACATATAATTATAAATATATAATGTGCTTCGAGCAATCGCTCTTCAGTATCACTATAAAAGGAAGTTCCAAAAATGCAATATAACAGCAGTATGGTAGATTAAACTGGCGAAACCGCTGGGAGGGTTCACCACTGATGAGCCAGGCCCTCCCATTAATTTTGCCATTGCAGTAAGGGCAGTAGATATCGTTTAATTTCAAAAAGAATCATACGCGTTTTAAAATAGTTTCGAACTCTTACAATTATCTATGTCTGTATTTAAATAAAGAAATATCATGAATATGCAATTTTATTCTATGTGTGCATTTATTCTATAAGGTTGTCCCAAAGGTTCGTGTTTTTCATAAAACCTTGTTTTTATTATTACTTGGCGAATAATATTATTACGACGAATGCATAATAATACTTTTTTTTTTTAAATAAAAAAGCATATGTTGGATCAAAATATAATTTATTTTACCAATATTTCAGTTGGCTGAACGCCAACCTTTATCAATGTATTATAACATTTTTTCATGTTAAAATGTTATAATACCTTGATAAAGGTTGGCGTTCAGCCAACTGAAATATTGATAAAATAAATTATATTTTGATCCAATATATGCCTTTTTATTTGAAGATTTATTTATGGATTGCTCTATTTTCAAAATAATAATAATACATAATACAATTTAAAGAGACAAGGGTCGCCACTCCCGTCAAAATAGACGTCTAAACCCAGACGCCATCTATTGACCGTCGCCGCAACTAGCGACCTCGGGTCGGTGACATAGCCACAACACCAACTTTGGCAAACTGAAAAGCGTCCACCTAGAGATCATGGTTTCGGGCTAATGGCCCTCGTCAGTCTAGGGCGGACTTTATTCCATGAGATCCACACGGGATCTAATGGAATCTTGACAATCTACCAAAGAGGTGTTTATCTGGCAAAGTGGCTGGGCCAAATCTATGGCTAAAATATAGATGGAAATTTTGCCGGGAGGCAATACATACAATTAATTTATATTACCCTATATACCTTCGATGCTGAAGAGGACCTGGCTCAACAACTTCTTCGACACTAGACCGGGCGATTTTTGGCGGAACGGCATCAACAAATTAGTCGAACGTTGGGGGGAGGTCGTAAATAATAACAGAATATACATAATTGATTAATTAATTGTTATAATTAATGTTTTTTTGTCTAAATAAAATTATCGAAATAAATCGAACGAACTTTCTTTAAAACCCAATACATAATACAAAGACATTATACATAACGGCGAATAATATTTGGTATTTCAATTTTTGCAAGTGTTTACGAACTTTTGAGACAACCTTGTATATCAAAATTCGAAACTATTTTAGACGCGTAAGATTCTTTTTGAAATTAACCAATATCTACCGTCCTTACTGCAATGGAAAAATTAAGGGGAGGGTCTGGCTTTCCATTGAAGTAAGGGCAGTAGATATTGTTTAATTTCAAAAAGAATCTTACGCGTCTAAAATAGTTTCGAATTTTGATAACAGATGGCGCGCTAGTGCATCATAATATAAACCTTGAATATGTTCACACATACAAAATATTAACTTTTCATATTATCATTATAAGTTTAATTCGTTTAATAACTATTTAATTCAAATAATAAATTATTCATCTTATAAATATATAATGCTCATAAAATATACTTTATTAAAATTATATAAATTAAGATTAATATCATATTATTTGTTGTCATTTTTTGTCGTTCTAAATTGGAATTTTTCCCGATATAATTTTGTATCTGATAATCAAACACGATACAGCAATATTGTGATCATCCTTTTCTGACTAAAAAAAAACTATTTTTGCCCAGAACCAATCATTAATCATATAAAATGTAAATATTTATCTATAATATATCAAACACATATATCTAACATTTTATAATCTAGAAATGATATTTGACCACACACAGATATAAAAAAGAACATCAACATGTAGTATACAACAACTTAACCCCTTCTGATAATTTGTTTTAAATAAATGTAATTAAAAGATGATTTTACGATTAAAAAAAAAAGGTGTTCAGTATTCTGACACCTATACCCCCCAATTAAGAAGCCCATATTGTCCAAGGACATGTTCAACAAAGCTAACAAACATAGCTGATGTAAGACACAGGTAGAACAAGCTAGTGTGAAGCAACAGACGACGCGACCAAACAATTAAATTAGGGGCGAGCCGACGACCTATATCTGACAATGTAGACAGACGATAGAGGATTGACGATCATTTTTTTGTTACTCAGCACTACCAGATCAACTGGTTCACTTGCGATACTTGCCTTGATTGTCCTATTGACGTCTGTCTATAATATCTTCCACAGCTAGACAATGGCACCTCAACAATAGGATATTAACGGCTAGAGAAAGTGAAAAAAAGGTTACTAGGTTTCTCCCGAAAGTAATGCATACTTGGTTATAACCGGAAAATACCTGAAATACTTGTTCACATTTTAAACAATTAAAATTGTCTCTGGAGATGAGTCTCTTTTTTTTCTTTTTTTTTAACCGTCTCAAGCTTTCGGGTATTTCTACTCTTCTATATATAACACTAACCGAATGACCCGGGCAATGCCCAGGTTTTACCCGATTAAATTTTTTTATTCAGATACTATTCGTTACAATTATAAATTGGCGCCGTGGATGTCACTCTCGTGAAACGTCCCGCTCCAAACTTTGTGTGTTTTTGAAATATAAAAATAAAATAAATTTTCACAACGATATTTGAAAATTCTATTATTTTGATTTTCAAATACTATTCGTTACAATTATAAATTGGCGCCGTGGATGTCACTCTTGTGAAACGTCCCGCTCCAAACTTTGTGTCTGAGAAGCTATATTTTTATAGAGAGACTAGCGGACGTACCCGGCTTCGCCCGAGGTTTTACCCGAGTAAAGGTTTGTCTAACGAACATTTGTTAAAACAATTCTCTAAAAACTTATAAAAAAAAGATATATTTTGATAATTTGAAACTCGTAAATTTGAATCTCTCTATAAAGTGAACATTTTTTCCCGGTCCCTGTGTGCCGTGTCATCCTGAATTTTGTCTTTCCTAATTTTCTACATTAGAAAATCATAGTTTTATATAGTGAACATTTTTTCCTGGTCCCTTGAAAAATACTCGATAAGTTGAATATAATCAATATTAATTGGTTCCCTCGGTAATTGGAAGTTAAAGGAATAGTATCTTCGCCTTGGGATTGTATCATTATTCTTGTCTCAAATAAATTGCCGTGTCATCCTGAGATAATCTTACTTTTGATAAATAATATTCAAGATAACAAACTTAGTGATAAGAAAACTTGTTATAATCGTCACAATGGGGGCGCTGCTTGCGAGTTAAATCTACAAATCTGCAAATAACTCTAAGGATATTCAAGATATTCATGAAATTATTTTTCAAAAACCTTCCCGGTGATATACCTAATAATATCCCAAAATTTCACGGCGATTGGATGTATGGTTTTTGAATCTATAGAGTACAGACAGACAGACATTCAATTTTATATATATATATATAGATGATCTGGCTTTGTGTATTCTGCTCGAATGAATGTTTTTCTGTTAGAATATTTTCCTTAAACTATAAATGAACTGGCTTCACCCGTGGTATCTGGTTTTTGGAAATTTTCCCGATATAATTTTGTATCTGATAATTAAACACGATACAGCAATATTGTCATCATCCTTTTCTAACTAAAAAACAACCATTTTTGCCCAGAACCTGTCAATTTCATTTTTTTTTTTTTTTTGGCTAAAAATGTGATAAATATCTCTTCTTTAATTATAAGCCTATTAAATATCTCTTCCATATTTTCTCTATGTCCTGTTAAAACACGTGTTACATGTACATTGGGTCAGCTGATATTACCTCCCATCTTCACCACTAGAGGCGCTGCTTGCGAGCGAAAGGGGAAATTTGCAACGCATATAATGCTGCACATGACTGATACAGAGCAGGAGGGACAAGCACCGGTTCTGTCCTCCCAAGAGAACAACAGTCTTTGATTTCCAGACTTAAGTCTGGTCATCCACGGACAATGACTTTCCAGAATGGTTGCAAGGTTTTCCCACTATGTAATAAGTGCAATTCTCAACCTGCAACCCAAAAATACATTATTGACTGTATTGACTCATCCATTGATATGAGCTCTACTCATCCCTGGCAGACAATAAAAAATCTCAAGCTTTAAAAGCTTGTTACCTTAATATGATTGAGTGGAGATAAGAAAGAAGAAAACTATGCTTACGAAGGCCAAAATCCCGAAATACATACGTCGATGATTGTTTCTTGATTATTCAAGATAGGGTATTAATCAATTCTCTGTATATTCAAAAAGGTAAAAACAATTAATTTCAATATTTTCCTATGAATCTCTGTTCTTGATTGCTTGTATATAGGTTTATGTCACGCCATTTCGTTCATTTTTTCTCCTTATTTGGTACTGTTGGAACGTTTTTGAAGAAAACTCTCAGATTTATAAAATTAATCCATTAAACTTCAAACATTTTTAGATATAGAGAGAAACGATTTGATTATCTCGTATTTAAGGCAACAAAATATTATCTACCACATCGTTCTAAATAGATTAAACTTATGCAAAAAGAGATATAAGAAAATAAAAAAATTAATGGTAGAGGGTAGGTTCCTAATTTTTACATGTTTTGACACTCAAAGAATTATCATTTCTTGCTACAGATTCATTGTAAATAACATTACTGAAATTGGGAGGGTTCACCACTAATGAGCCAGGCCCTCCCTTTAATTTTCCCATTGCAGTAAGGGCAGTAGAAATTGTTTAATTTTCAAAAGAATCATACGCGTCTATAATAGTTTCGAATATTCATAACAGATGGCGCGCTGATGCATCATAATATATTTGCTGATTATGTTGTTGTTGTTTCTTATCCCCTTGTGTAAAGATTACACGAATTCCATGAGTTCATGCTCCTCGAGCTTTGCTGATTATTGTTACTATTAGTGTTATTCTTGTTTATACCCTCTTCTACTTGGAGAATCTGTATAACACCATCTTAATAAAGCTTTTTGTTGTTATTGTTGAAGTTGTTGTCTCTTTGTTGTTGTTGTTGTTATCGTCGTGTTGATACATGACGGTGGGCCATCAGAAACATCAGTTGCACGATCAGGAGGTGTCCTTGTATTATATCACGCTGATCATCTTCTCTACTTCAATATTTTTAAACAAATATTTAACGCACTTTTGGCCTTAAATACATTTTTCTCTGAAATTGAAAAGAAACACTGAATATATCCCATTTGTGGATCTTCAACGTACAACCTATCGCACTCTAACGAGGGCCAACAGCCAAAAAATGCATAGGTGATAGGCTTTTTATTCATAATTTAAGATCGACATTGGCTAATTCTCTGGAAAATGATGTTTATGATAGATGGCAGTGAGCGCTTCATCATCAATATTTATTTACATTATATGGAGAACGTGCTCTTTCATTATATATAGATATTTTCCATTCACATTACGTGCAAATATGAAGGAAACAAAACTCTATGATCATTGTGCCTTCTTCCAATCAGAATTACTTGATATTCTCTAGGCAACCAGATCTATTCATTTCATGCCAAGACAAACTGACAGCAATTACACCTGAATGCCTTGCAACCCTCCTCGCCATCCATAAAACCTAGAATTCCTGAAAACCTCATTTATAGCTGAGACAGTCCTTAATCTCAAATATCTAAATATAAAATAAAAGGATTTAAAAGCGCGAATGTTTCTTTTATACATAAAACGAACTTCTACTGTCCTTACTGCGATGAAAAAAATATATTGGGAGGGCTTGGCTCATCAGTGGTGAACCCTCCCAGCGGTTTCGCCAATTTAATCCACCAGACCGCTTCTCCGAGCTCCAATACAGCTCTTAGAGCTCGGAGAAGCGGTCTGGTGGATTAAATTGGCGAAACCGCTGGGAGGGTTCACCACTGATGAGCCAAGCCCTCCCAATATATTTTTTCATCGCAGTAAGGACAGTAGAAGTTCGTTTTATGTATAAAAGAAACATTCGCGCTTTTAAATCCTTTTATTTTATATGTATAGATGGCGCGTTATTGCTTTGTGTTAAAATATCTAAATGTACAGCTTTGCTGAGTTCCAGGTAACTTGTATATTGCCACGTCGAAAATTAGGGAAGACAACTACAAGATGAGACAGCAATTTATTTAAGGCAAGAACAAACCAAGAATGATAAACAAAAGATAAGGAATGAGGTATGTTTACAGAGTAGTAAAATATAAACAAAAAAATGATACTCTGTTAATACTAGTGTAAAATAATAAATACTTCGATACAATTTTGAAACAAAGTATTTATTATTTCATTAGCAGAGTATTATTTTTTATGTTTATATTTTGCTATTCTGTAAACTTCTTTCCCTATTTTGCTTATCTTTTGTTTATCATTCATAGTTTGTTCTTGCCTGAAATAAATTGTTGTCTTATCCCGAAGTTGATCTTCCCTAATTTTCGACGTGGCAATATGTATAAACCCAACAGAGAACTTGTCCACGACTAATGATATCACCGCTGGATTAAAGTGACAGTACCAAGTATAATCCAGGTAACAATGATAACCCCGTGCAGTGTTGAGACATCCAGAAGGTATTTACTCGCTAATCACTTACGTCACAGCTGATTAAATATCTCTCTTTGACAATGAACATCCCAGGTAGGACTGTGCGGCCTGCTGCTACCTCTTTTGGTTTACTTTAACTTCTTCAAATAACCTATATCGTTTATATATGCTGTCTGCTTACAATATTCACAGAACAATTTTAACGACTTGTCAAATGCTTCATTTTTATTTATTTCTCTTGAAGAAGACAAAATATTTTTGTTGAAACATTGAGAAAATAAAACTCGAACTGGCCGCAGTGTCATTTTTTAAAGAAATATGAATGCCCCCCCCCCCCCCCCCCCCCCCCCCCCCCCCCCCCCCCCGGCCAGGCGACCTCTATCTTTAAGTTATTCACTCTTTATTTCTCTACCCAATAATAGGTGTCGTTATAAATATTGAGATATATATTCATATAAAGTATCTCCCCCTCTTCCAAAATTTTAAAATTATTTTTATATTATATTATATATATTATATATATATAATTATATTCTTCTTCTTTCTAATCTCCACTCTCAATCACACTAAGGTATCAAGCTTGTAAAGCTTGAGACTTTTGTTTGTTTCTCTCGGGGAAAAGTAGAACTCGTCAATGGATAAGTCAATTCAGTCAATAATGTGTCTTGGGGTTGCAGGCTGAGAATTGCACTTGGTACATAGTGGGAAAACCTGGCAACCATTCTGGAAAGTCATTGTCCGTAAATGACCAGACTTTTGTCTGTTTTTTTTTTTGTTGTTTTTTTTTTAAGTTTTTAACCTAAGTCATTACTAAATAATGAACTATAATAACCAACAGAGATATAGAGAGGAGTGCGTGTGTGCCTTAAATATAACTATCATGCATTAAGCGTAAAAAAATCGTATTTTTCTCATTTTTTCTGTTATTTGATATTAGAAAATTAAAAATATAGGTAAATATAAAATAATCAATCAATCAATAGTAAAAATATCATAAAAACACTTATTGATCTTTTTATACAAACATTTTCTCTACAAGCCTCACTGCAACGAAAAAAAAACATTTTTGTTTAGGTGGGCCTCGAGTAGATTTTGATGTGGTTTAATTTGAACTTTTACTATTTTTTTGTTAATGTATTTTTCTAATGGTAAAATTCTAACATATTCAACATATCTGATCCAAATTTCGCTTCTAATTTTTTTCTAAATGAACAAAACATTTCATTTTGTTGATATATAAGGCAGTTTTTCTTTCATTAATAGCATATTTTCATCTGAATGCAATGCATTAAAATATTACATTATGTTTACCACCCTAGTAAAGAACGTAAAGGTAGTGATAAATAACGTATACACAACCACAGTCTTGGCAAATTCAGACAAGAAGCCAACTTATAATTCTACTGTCCTATAAGCTTATGTCCATAGTTCGCTTAAATACCCTTTCTAAGATTCCACCCATCAGTGTAACATATAAAGCAGAATGATCCAATACAGTATTAGAGCTCTAAAGAAGCGGTGTGGTAGATTAAATTGGCGAAACTCTTGGAGGATTCACCACTGATGAAACTAGCCCTCCCAATATTTTTCACCGCAGTAAGGACAGTAGAAAAATTTGATTTATATTTAAAAGAAATATTTGCGTCTCAATGTTTTCATTTGTTATAAATTAATCTTGTGTCGCATTCTCTATCATCACCAATACTTCCTTTACTGAGGAGATAAATGCATTGTTTAATGAAATTTTAAAGGGAGAGGTGCCTTTTGGTACATACCATCCTCCCGCAACTTAATAATATATATATGTTAAATAAAATATAATTCTATTTAAAATCATATTTCATATATTCAAATACTCTGTTTTTATCTACCACCAGATGTCGGGACTTTCCCTATATAAAACCGATTGTTGTTGTTTCCCGATTGCCAGCTCAAATATTTTTATAAATGATGTAAATAAGTTTTCATTTTTTTATTCTTACGCCTTAAGTCAGGGATACCTTTCTCAAATTATGTTTTCTATATTCCATAAGCTCAATTAAAGCTGTTTCTAGTCTTTACTATTTTTATTATACTTTCAAGATTTTAACCACGACTGCATTACCATAGCATAATCCTCAAGATAATCAAAATTCAACAGAAATCTCATATTTTTATAATATATATATATTGAAATCCAAAAAGGCTTATCCTGACTACACTCACATGAGTTTTCAGATGGCAGAGCGCCATGTAATCGTGTATTCTACATATCACAAATAGGAGAGAAGACCTTTTATACGAAATCGATCACACAAGCTTTCAGGCAAGTGGCCCTACAAAGAATGCCTTGCGAGGGCGTCTTTTGCCTGAAAGCTTGTACGATCATCCTCGTATAAAAGAATCTCTTCACCACGACCTGTGTTTCTTCTTGTATAGCGAAATGGGAGATTTTCGTTGACTTAAAAAGTAGTTTTTGTTCTCTCGTTCACAAAGTAGATCGGCAATCCAGGCGTCGATATCCCGGGAGAGATAGACTCTATCAGCCCAGAGATAATCGTGCCATCACATAACTACTGTGTGTAGAAACATGACGGAATTTGTTCTATTCTGGCCAAAATGGTAGATTATACGGATAATACAGTAGTATCTCCATGAGAGGACACTCCCACAAACTGACACCTCTCTACAACGGACAGGTTTCATCGCCGATACAGTAGAACCTCCGTGAGAGGGCACTCCCACTAGCTGATATCTCTCTACATAGGACAGCTTTCATTGCAAATACAGTAGAACCTCCATGAGAGGACACTCCACCTAGCTGATACCTCTATATAAAGGACAGCTTTCATCACCAATACAGTAGAACCTCCATGAGAGGGCACTCCCGCTAACTGACACTTCTCTACAAAGGACAGCTTTCATCGCCAATACAGTAGAACCTCGATGAGTGGACACTTCATCCAGCTGACACCTCTCTACAAAGGACAACTTTCATCGCAAATACAGTAGAACCTCCGTTAGAGGACACTCCAGCTAGCTGACACCTCTTTACATAGGACAGTTTTCATCACCAATACAGTAGAACCTCCGTTAGAGGACACTCCAGCTAGCTGACACCTCTTTACAAAGGACAGCTTTCATCGCAAATGCAGTAGAACCTCCGTAAGAGGACACTCCAGCTATCTGACACCTCTATACAAAGGACAGCTTTCATCGCAAATACAGTAGAACCTCCGTAAGAGGACACTCCAGCTAGTTGACACCTCTTTACAAAGGACAGCTTTCATCGCAAATACAGTAGAACCTCCGTAAGAGGACACTCCAGCTATCTGACACCTCTATACAAAGGACAGCTTTCATCGCAAATACAGTAGAACCTCCGTAAGAGGACACTCCAGCTAGCTGACACCTCTTTACAAAGGACAGCTTTCATCGCAAATACAGTAGAACCTCCATGAGAACACACTTCAGCTAGCCGATATCTCTCTAAAAAGGGAAGCTTTCATCACAAATACAGTAGAACCTAATGAGAAGACACTCCAGCTATATCTGATTCACTAATATACTGATAACCAAAGATATAAAGAGATATTTACATTTCTATTTTTTCTTTGCAACACGCGCGCGATGCCATATTATATCCCCCTCACTGAAGATTTCTAGTATGGTTTTCCGGAAAAAAAGGAGTATTCTCTGTTGTGTAATATAGCGTTTTACTGGAAATAGAAGATCGCTAAAAAAATAGCTTTCAGTCAAAAAAATAGAAATTTAGCATATAATTTTACATTGACAAATAATAAAAAAGCAAAAAATAAAACGGAGATTGAAGAGAAGTATCTTGTGCGAATTTTATTAGCAAGCTTTCAGACGTCCTTCTACAGGTTTTACGAAGGACGCATGCGTCCGAAAGCTTGCTAATAAAATTCGCACAAGATACTCTTCTTCAATCTCCGTTTTATTTTTGCTTTTTTAACTCGAAGAGTTCATTTTTGTCGATTGACAAATCATACTGGTGACAATATATATATTTTTTTATTCAGGCAAAAATTTGGATATATTATTTAAGATTAAGGTTTTTTTTGATAATTTACAAATATTTTAAATGAATGATTAAAATAACATAATCAATCTATACGTATTTTCTCATTTTAATTCTATAATATAAAGATGAATGTTTCAAACTGTAACTTTAATGTTGATCGAAATTCAAATAATAAATAAAATTCACCAGATCTAAGACATCAGTTGCACGCAACAGCCTGCACGCGCCATCTCTCGGTGACTTAGAGAAACAGATTGGAGAGAGCTGCAGCGGATGGGTCAGTTACATATATAGGATATAGAAGTACATTATGGATATATATATTTATTTCGATAGATGACGCCATCCATCAGCAACTTTCAATTGCAAGATAAGGAAATCAATATATATATTGATGCATCGAGCAAAGCTTTTCGCAAAATATGTTTTCATAACAAATATATTAGTAAATTGTAAAACGAAAATTAAAATTATACCGCGAATGTTTCTTTTTTTTTTTTAAATCGAAATTTATTTTCAAAGAGAAATAGCGACATTTCTAACTTTGAGGATGAGGTATGGAAAGGTTAAACATGAAGAGTAATGGAGAACGGAAAAATAATAAGTGTCCAGGGGCGGGAATCGAACCCACACCCTTCTGCTTTTTATTTTTCCGTTCTCCATTACTCTTCATGTTTCACCTTTCCATACCTCATCCTCAAAGTTAGAAATGTCGCTATTTCTCTTTGAAAATAAATTTCGATTTAAAAAAAAAAAAAAAAAAAAAGAAACATTCGCGGTATAATTTTAATTTTCGTTTTACAATCATCAGCCGCGTTATATTGTATTTTAAATATTAGTAAATTAAATTTAATTGCCATCTATCGTTAAAATTTTACACAAATAAATTTACTGGCAATGCGCTTCTTTTAAATATCATCAAATATTATCTCTACAGACCTTACTGCAATGATACGAGTTATTGAATGAGAGGGCTTGGCTCACCAGTATATTCCAAACCAATCCAATACAATAGTAGAGCGGTCTAGAGATTAATTTGGCGAAACCGCTGAGAGGGTTCACTACTGATGAGCCAAGCCCTCTCATTCAATAACTCATATCATTGCAGTAAGGTCTGTAGAAATAATATTTGATGATATTTAAAAGAAGCGCATTGCCAGTAAATTTATATGTGTAAAATTTTAATACTAATAATACTAAAGTATAATAATAGTAAAATAAAACATTTGTCAAGGTGTTAGTTAAAATTGTTAACGCCTTGCCAAATGATTTATTTTTATTTATCCTGTCTAAGACAAATGAATTTGGTTGAAATTTTGAGAAAATAAAACTTTATCTGGTGAAGTGTCTGTAAAAATTCGCGTTACCTACCTAGCTCAAATGCTATGAGCTGCGGTATATATATATGTAAAATGATCCTGTCGACTTTCAATGTGGCAATATAGTGGTAATAATGTGGTGAGGAGAGAAATAATCACACGATGAGTTGGTAGAGCAATAACCCAGGCAGCCAGCCGAGAGCGAGAGGGAGCGAGGTTCTATATCCGCTGAACGACCGTTTTTCGTGTGTACCACCCCCCGACTATCCAAAAATAGTCCCCAGGTGTTGACGGGCGGGCCTCATTTGCCGCCCCTTTGGAATGTCGTGATGTCTAAAGTGACTCCCTTTAGCTGCCCATCTCTCTCTGGCTGACTCTAGGTTTGTTTTATTAATCCTGGAAGAGCATATATTATGACATATGGCCCCCGTTGAAGAAGGCTGAACATGGTTTGAGTATACTTAAAGCTGGAGAAGCCAGGAATAGAGAAAATAATTTTACAGTTGAAATTAGTTAAGGTAATGGTGACATAGTTTTATGTAAATAAAATATTGTATAGTACACAAGTAAATATTATTTACAAGCAGTTTTACAACACCGGAGAGTTTGATATTTAAGGGAATTTTGGATAATATCAAAGCTACAAAAGGCTATATACAATAAATTCTAATGTATTATAAGGGAAATGCTATTGAGAGGTGTGAACACGGAGAAGAAGAGTCACATACACATGATGAAAATATTGAGCCATTAAGACTGGGAAACTCTACACTTTAAGATATGTTTTCAGGCGGACATGGCAAGGGGAAACTTGGCATGGGCTTTCTATGCTATAGGTGTAGAGTACGAGAAATGAGGTTGAGGTTGGCAATTGTGTGAGCTCAGGACTGAGGTAAATATAGAACTACATACAATGTTAGAACCTTGGCGAACAGAGCGAGGGGAAACTTGCCCTGGGCCAATCTATCTTATCTATGCTGTTACTTGTGTAGCGAGTCCGAGGGGAAAAGTCCCGTGTGTAGGTGAGGAAGTCGAATGGACTTATATTTAATTTGCGGAAAGTATGCGCGCACAGTGCCAAAAATTGGGACGAGGACTGCGTTGTCCGTTACAAGTGACAAGCTGCTCGGACACGAGGTGTTTGAACTGTCGTGGGAGCTTGTGCAAGGCGATGATTTCGCGGTGGGTTGAACGTAAGACCCATGTCTGCGCGAAATGATGACGGACCGGACAGGATCAGCGACGATGTTTAACGTACCTCCGTGGGAAATATCGAAGGTAGGCTATATCGTGCTGGTTTGGACAAGGGACAAACATAGATTTGAAGACAGGGTCCGTGTGGCGAACGTGTGGCGCGAGAAGAAGGGGCGAACTGTGTCGCTCGATGCAGATTGTTCAAGTGCGAACAAAAAGGAGTTGATAAATATCTGGCAGTTAGTCAATCTGCATCCTGTGACGAACACACCATTGGCTAGATGGTGTGGGTCAGTGGATAGGTTAGAGATGAACTACGAAATATATTATCATAAATGAAGGGCGAAGGTTAGGATTTTGAAATGACAATATAGAAGTTCGATAATTGATTAATCAATAATTCTCTTTAAAAGGTCTTGAGCTGGTATAAGGTTAACAAAGTTGTAAGAATGAGAGGGACATTCAGGGGAAGATAGGTAAGAGTCACCAAGGGTTGGTTGTAAGCAAGGCTCACATGGTGGTTAGAATTCTTCGACGCCTGACTTACAGGGTGAATTTTGAGTCATTTAGGGAAAGAAATTATTTTTCGTGAGCCGTGCTTACAATTAGGAGAGGTCATATGCAAATAGGTATACAAAAGTTTAGGTGCTGGAGGCATATTTTTATAGATAAATTGATTATGAAAAATCTATTGTTAATAGTAAAAATCGTAAAGCATTAATAGGTAGAATTCATTTTTTTTTAAGTTACGTTAAAATGGAAATTATTTAATTAAAATGACGCTTGTTAAATTATAATGGTAAGGTAACTAAATAAATGGGTTACAAATATCTAGCTAAATAGTATGGAGAATAAAACCATTGTTAATAGGCGTGGAGAAACTAAATGGGGCTAATTATGTAAAGATTGGCATCAGAGTTTACAAGGAGTGAGTTCTTTAAAGAATGAATGGAAGGGGTAAAACAATTTCACTTACAGGTTATGCTGGTTTAGAGAGCAGGTAAGTTCATTGAGATTCGGGAGAGTTCTGTCTGTGACACTGTGCGTACCAGTGTTTTACATCACAGTAGCGGCAGGGATATGGCGAAGTCTTGTCCATGATGATGGAAGGTGTCCTGCTCTGGCGCGGCGATCGTTCTTGGGCAGGTCTAGTGCCGGAAGAAGTGCGTGGCGGCTCCATCTCCGTCGTAGGTGAATACTTCTTCGGGATCACGGTTCAAAGGTTGGCGAAGAAGAGGTTGAGGGCTCGAAGAGGAGTGGTTACAGTTGAGTTGGGTTTGGCCGATCATCGTGGCTTGGCTTCTTGTTTCTTCATACTCCGGTATATGAGGGATTTGCTTCCCGGCCAGGTCTTATCCTGTCGACTCTTTATGTAATATGATCCTGTCGACTTTCAATGTGGCAATATAGTGGTAATAATGTGGTGAGGAGAGAAATAATCACACGACGAGTTGGTAGAGCAATAACCCAGGCAGCCAGCCGAGAGCGAGAGGGAGCGAGGTTCTATATCCGCTGAACGACCGTTTTTCGTGTGTATCACCCCCCGACTATCCAAAAATAGTCCCCAGGTGTTGACGGGCGGGCCCCATTTGCCGCCCCTTTGGAATGTCGTGATGTCTAAAGTGACTCCCTTTAGCTGCTCATCTCTCTCTGGCTGACTCTAGGTTTGTTTTATTAATCCTGGAAGAGCATATATTATGACATATATATATATATATATATATATAGCGATGATCCACTTGAATGAGTTCTGAAAACTTGAATAAGGGAACTCTACGTGATTGAACAAAGAATTTCGATTTAATGATTCTAGAATAAAAGCTGCATGAATTAATTTATCAGCATAACATGACTTGATGACTCGATTTAATTGCCATCTATCGTTAAAATTTTACACAAATAAATTTACTGGCAATGCGCTTATTTTAAATATCATCATATATTATCTACACATACCTTACTGCAATGATATGAGTTTTGAATGAGAGGGCTTGGCTCATCAGTAGTGAACCCTCTCAGCGGTTTCGCCAAATTAATCTCTAGACCGCTCTACTATTGTATTGGATTGGTTTGGAATATACCCTATATTTTTCTATGGAAGGCAGCTTAGGGGTGTTTAGTGAACTATGGACATAAGCTTATAGGTCTGTAGAGGAACATACATATGATTTCAAGGTATTGCATCGAGCAAAGCTCTTACGCAAAATATATATCATTCAATAACTCATATCATTGCAGTAAGGTCTGTAGAGATAATATTTGATTATATTTAAAAGAAACGCGAAGCCAGTAGATTTATTTGTGTAAAATATCAACAATAGATGGCAATTAAATTTAATTTACTAATATATATTTGTTATGAAAACATATTTTTCGGAAGAGCTTTGCTCGATGCAATACCTTGAAATTATATGTATTTGATCCTCTACAGACCTATAATCTTATGTCCATAGTTCACTAAACACCCCTAAGCTGCCTTCCATAGAAAATACAGGGTATATTCCAAACCAATCCAATACAATAATAAGTCGGTGGACGAGTAGGTAACACCCTCGATTCCCGACAGTCATGAACCGGGATTGAATCCCGCATTAAAATTTTGTTTAATATGTGAATAACCTT
Source organism: Cordylochernes scorpioides (assembly GCA_030710605.1). Classification (NCBI taxonomy): domain Eukaryota; kingdom Metazoa; phylum Arthropoda; class Arachnida; order Pseudoscorpiones; family Chernetidae; genus Cordylochernes; species Cordylochernes scorpioides. Next base: position 7,100,977 of record CP092885.1, on the reverse strand, counting down.
CACATATTAATCACTGTTTCAATTATCATAAACTAGGTTGCTCTTGTTGATCGGTACCTAATAAAGTGATTTTGAACCGGCGAATCCAATACAATAGTAGAGCGGTCTAGAGATTAATTTGGCGAAACCGCTGAGAGGGTTCACTACTTATGAGCCAAGCCCTCTCATTCAATAACTCATATCATTGTAGTAAGGTCTATAGAGATAATATTTGATGATATTTAAAAGAAGCGCATTGCCAGTTAATTTATTTGTGTGAAATTTTAATATACAAATATGTGTTTGATATATTTGATCAAAATATAATTTATTTACCAATATTCCAGTTGTGGGCTGAACGCCAACCTTTTTCAAAGTATTACAACATATTTATGTCAACAACAAACTCAGTGCTACATAATGTTGGCGTTCAACCACAGCTGAAATATTGATAAATAAATTATATTTTGATCCAATACATGTCCTTTTATTTGAATATATGTATGTACTGATTTTAAGAATTGAACAGTTTTAACAATGTACCACGCTGACGAGGGCCAACAGCCCGAAAAGCGCTGGTTTGGCTTTTCTTTATTTATTAAGAAAATAGGTTGACCAAATATCATTAAATAAGCCTAAATCAATGTTTACAACAACAACAAAAAGCTTTATTAAGACCTTTTAGTCTTATACAGATTCTCCAATCAGAGATGTAGGATACATGCAGGAAAAACAGTAATATTACCTTAATGGTAATATGAAATTTATATACAGGAAAAATAATGTTCAATTGATTTTTGTTCCACTAGATGGCGCTCTTCTATCTAAAAAATACTCATATGAGGGATCAGGATATGATTTTTCTGTATTTAATCTGATATATCAATTTGAGTAGAAAGGCTTGTTGTGTGTCTTTGTCAGCATATATTTCAACATTACTTGACCTATCTGGAATTAAATTTTGACACCATATGGATATAGGTATGAAGGAATCATCGTTATAGCTTCGACCTTGATAAATGCAAATTTACCTGATTATAGTCAAATTTGCATATTCCTCACACAAGTTTCAATACTATTTCACCTAACTGGATAACACTATGACAGCCTATATAGATAAGAAAGGATTCGCTGTCATAGCTTCGCCCTCAATCTAAGCAAATATACCTGATTATAGTCAAATTTGCCTATTCCGCACACAAGTTTAAATACTATTTCACCTAACTGGATAACACTATGACACCATATAGGGATAGATTTGAGAGGATTCGCTGTCATAGCTTCGCCCTCAATCTATGCAAATTTACCTGATTATAGACAAATTTGCATATTCCCTTTATTCCGAACAGAAGTTTAAATACTATATTACCTAACTAGATTAACACTATTACAACATATAGAGTAAGTCTTTGAGTTTAATAGTTTCAACCTTGTAAACATTTCTTAGTTGGAATATTATAATGCTGCTAATACACACATGGACAAAACTTAAGGAAGTGGGAAGTATTTAATGTCGCCAGTCTTATGTATGTTTTTAAGGAGACAGAGGCATTTTTTTTTTCACTTGGTTATCTCGTGTATCTTCAATAAAGGTCACTGCAATATATTTCAGAGTTATTGTCTGAATCCCGATATAGATGCTAAAAGGTGCAACTTCCATAAGTTTTTTCTCTCTCTCTCTCAATTTGAGTATAAATCAAGTTTAATAGTATAGTTATGAAGAATTGGATAACAGAGAGGTCTCTGCAGCTCGTGGAAGTGAGAGATGAAGGAACGGTAGAAATCAATGTCACACCCGGTGGTGTAATACCAGCGTGGCTGGTGGGAACTGGTTCCGTGGAGGAAACTTCGAGTGGCTGGAGGTTACCTCTGGCAGAGGTCGTCTGGTGAGGTGACAATAACACCTATATCTTCCCATATCGGTTTCTACAATATAACTTATCCATGGGATTCTTAAATGGAACTTATTCATGGAATTCTTTAATTAAACTTCATGGGATTCTACAATAGAACGTATCCATAAATGGTATTTTTAAATAGAACTTACCCATAGGATTCCTCAATAGAACTTATCCATAGAATTCTTCAATAGAAAGTATCCATAGTATTCTTCACACACAATAGAACTTATCGATGGTATCTTTAAATAGAACTTATCCATAGGATTCTTCTCTCCCCCTCTCAATAAAACTTATCCATAGGATTCTTCAATAGAAATTATCCAACACACACAACACACATGGGATTCTTCATTAGAAATTATCCATGGCATTCTTCAATAGAACCTTTTCATGGGATTCTTCAATAGAACTTATCGATGGTATTTTTAAAAAGAACTTATCCATAGGATTTTTCTCTCCCTCTCTCAATAGAACTTATCCATAGGATTCTTCTCTCCCCCTCTCAATAAAACTTATCCATAGGATTCTTCAATAGAAATTATCTAACACACACAACACACATGGGATTCTTCAATAGAAATTATCCAACACACACAACACACATGGGATTCTTCAATAGAACTTATCCATGGCATTCTTCAATACCACATTTTCATGGGATTCTTCAATAGAACTTATCGATGGTATTTTTAAAAAGAACTTTTATCCATAAGATTTTTCTCTCCCTCTCTCAATAGAACTTATCCATAGGATTCTTCTCTTCTCAATAGCTTTGCGCAGAGACGATATCGTAGCCAATGAGGATCTTCCAAAGCGCTAGTATCTCTCAATAGAACATATACATTGGATTATTCAATCAATTTCCTCTATTATAAATCCAACCTGTAGAATGTTGTTTTTTCCAGAAAGAAGTAGGTGAGGTCGCTTTTTTTCAATAAAAATTAATTGAACACAAACTTTCTCGGCCATGCCTTCATCAAAATTTTAGCCTGACCTTTCAGCAGTTGTCCAAATCCGCTAACTTCCTGAGCCACATAACTATAAAATCTACCCTATAACTCTTCCTCGTTTGGAAACGCCTAGTAAAAGTCATGACTCAGAGGTCCAATAAAACCTGGAAGATATGGATACGATGATTCAAAGTGTGGCGTTGGAATTTTTGTTACTGCCTTTTGTGATTCTATAGGGAGTGTCAAAGCAACAGATTCCGATTTTCTTTTTAAAAAGATATTTTTAAGCTTTGTGGATTGTGGAATTGTCATGATGGAGAAGGATTCCTCTGGTTTCAGTATTGGTCTCCTTTCTTTCAAGCTTTTGATGACTTCTGGTAGACACAAATTTGTGTATTCCAATTGGCAGTTACTGTTTTTCTATTCTCCAAAGTTACTGTAGCAAAATGACCACTTTTAGAGAAGTTTTCTACCATTATTTTTTCAACACTCATCTACTGCCTAACTTTTGCCGGAGATTCTTCATTTTCAAACACCCAAACTGAATATTTGTCTTTTTGTTTTTAGATCAAATTGATAGTCATGTTTCCTCACCTGTTATTATATCAAGCATATGCTTTAAGGTACTTTAATCAAATTTGATCATCATTTATTTTCGCCAAGACACTCTCAGCTTCTTTCGATTCTCAGTTAACTCATGAGGGGCACCCATCTGCTACAAAGCTTTCTATGGCGAAGAAAGAAAGAATTTGTCTTAATTATCATTTTTAGAAAACGGCCATGGATGAGGAAGTTGATGTTAAGAGTGTTATATAGTAAAACAAAGAAGGCATATCCTAACCACAAGCACATGTGCTTTTTAGATGCCAGAGCGTCATCTAGTGGAACAGAAATCAACTAAACATTGATTTAACCTGTTCCCTGATATTTGGCAAATCCATTTTCTGTATATGTCAAGAAAAGCCAATCAAGAATGTGTTTAGGACTGTTGGCCCTCGTTAGCGTGTGGTGCAGACTGTACTACTGCGACCAAAAATGTTTTGGTCCCAGAGTGGTATATAGATTGTCAAATATCTCTACAACCCCAGCCAGTAAGCTCCATGGGACACCTGTCAAGCATCGCTGGAGTCCTCTAGAAGGCGACCACAAGTGCGATAGGTTCTTTAAATATTATCGAAAGATAAGAAAAAAAAAAAAGAAATCAGACGCTTCGGTGGCCAAACACCCTTATTGATAATCTTGATTAGTTTTTTTTATCAAAATGTACTCTCTCTCCCTATATGAATACTTGTGTATATAATTTTATTGGAGATCTTAAAGACAAATATTTATTTTTATCTTAATTTATGCACCTCATCCAAGTACAACATCACATTTGTATTTTTTTTGGGGGGGGGGGGTCGGTGGAAGGTATGGTCTAAACCGTTGGTTTTCGACCTCTACGACCCGGGTTCGATTCCCGCATTGGGCACTTTTTTCCGATTTAAAAAATTGCTCCAATGGCCCCGATTCTTGCAAAAGTCCAACACCACCAGCGAGTGCAAGTAACTAAACAGGGTTCTGGTACATTTGTAAGTGCAAAGTCGAACTGCTTTTCACGTGTGTCACGCGTTTCACATGTGGTGCACTTACAGTAAAAGCAGTCGCCTACTTCTACCCACCATGATTACCATGGCCTGTACCACGTATACTAGGGATAAGCAAAAATAAAAACTATTTTTTCACATTGTTTCGCGCTTTCACGCAATTCTGGTCTCACTTACCAGTTTCATGATTTTTCAGGATGCCTGAATGACCAGTTTTTTGTTCGTTGAGGTACAGCTTGCACCACGCTGATGAGGGTCAACAGCCCGAACGTGGTTAGCGTTTCTTGATCAATCAAGAATGAGTATTTGGCCAATTCTGGAATAATTAAAAATCAACGAATACTTAATATTTATTCCGATAGATCGCGCCAGCCATCAGCAACTTACAGTTTCACGATAAGGAAATGCTCCTTTCTTTTTCATAGCGACAACCGCTAGCAGGAATCGAGAGAATTCTTCTACTTCAATGGCTATCAATTCTTGAACGTGTCCTACATCAATGAATTCAAGAAACTAAAAGTGGCTCTGACACACTTATAAGTTCGAAAGTCTGTTTTCTACCTGTATATGTGACCTTTATTGAATACACACGAGATAACCGGGGGGGAGAAGTCCGACCACACCAGTCCCCCCTGGATTATTGGAATATTTGACCAAATTCTGGTCCAAGGTGACTAACGTGGCAACGGCACCTATTTTCTAATGAAGAGCATTGGACACGACAACAACAACAACGAGATAACCAAAGTGTGAACAAAATTGCCTCTGTCTCCTTCAAAAAACAGACGACCGGCGATATAAAAGACGTTCAACTCCCTTAAGTTTTGTCCATGAGTGTATTTAAGGAAGTCGGCTGAAAACGTATAAGAATATCTTCAAAATAATAGACTGCTTTGATATATGACAAAAAAAAAGAATAAAGCAGAACTGTTTCTTTAATTAGCACATTGAAATATTTCTTTAAAAAATAGACACTGTTTGGTTAAAAATGTATGTTTTATTCTTATTTGTTATTAATTGTTAATTATTGTAGAAATTGTTGTTAAATATTATCATTGATGTAATTCTATTCTTTATTGTTGATTTATATATAATTCATTGTTTTACATAATTAATTCTTTATTGTTTTATTTTAATCTGTATATATTTTCATTGATTAATTTTTTTATTTTTTATTTTTTGTATTGATTCGGCAAAAGTGTGCTGTCTATATATATATACTAGCCGAATGACCCGGGCAACGCCCGTTGTTTTACCCCGATTGAATGTTTTTATTCAAATACTATTTGTTACAATTATAAATTTGGCGCCTTTAATAAATGCATATATTAGTTAATAACTATAGCCTATGTTAAGAAAAAGGCATCTCCTTATCGTGCAACTGAAAGTTGCTAATGGCTTGCGCCATCTATCGGAATAAATATCAACTATTCTCGTTGATTTTTAATTATTCCAGAATTGGCCAAATACCCATTCTTGATTTATCAAGAAAAGCTAACCACGGACGCGTTTCGGGCTGTTGGCCCTCATCAGTGTGGTGCAAGCTGTACCTTACCGACCTAAAAACTGGTCATTCAAAGCATCCTGAAAAATCATGAAACGGGTAGTTAAGGCCAGAATTGCGTGAGACCGCGACACAATGTGAAAAAATAGTACAAATGTGATATTGTACTAGATAAGGTGCATAATTATGAAAAAGACATCTCCTTATCATGCAACTGAAAGTTGCTGATGGCTTGCGCCATCTATCGGAATAAATATCAACTATTCTCGTTGATTTTTAATTATTCCAGAATTGGCCAAATACCCATTCTTGATAAATCAAGAAAAGCTAACCACGGACGCGTTTCGGGCTTTTGGCCCTCATCAGCGTGGTGCAAGCTGTACCTCAACGACCAAAAAAAAATTGGTCATTAAGGCATCCTGAAAAATCATGAAACGGGTAGTTAAGGCCAGAATTGCGTGAGAACACTACACAATGTCAAAAATTAGTACAAATGTAATATTGTACTGGGATAAGGTGCATAAATTAAGAAAAAGGCATCTCCTTATCGCCCATTATAGCCTATGTGCTTTATCTGTCTATGTACTGTTGGTTTCCGTAGGCGTCTCATACTGGGAAATGGAAAGAGTGGATTCCATTTAGTTATTAACTAATATATGCATTTATTTAAAGAGCGACCCTCTCCAAACCAATAGTTTCAAAAACGAAAGAGCGAGTGGGGGAGGCATGATGGGGGGGGGGCAAAGGTGGCGTGACCGTAGCCAACCAATAGGAGGGTGCCATTCCAAAAAAAAAAAGCAAACGTTGACAGAAGCCGATGAGGAATGACGCTCGTAACTGTATATAGAACTAGCCGAATGACCCGGGCAACGCCCGTGTTTTACCCGATTGAATGTTTTTATTCAAATACTATTTGTTACAATTATAAATTGGCGCCTTAAATAAATGCATATATTAGTTAATAACTATAGCCTATGTGCTTTATCTGTCTATGTACTGTTGGCTTCCGTAGGCGTCTCATACTGGGAAAAAGAAAGAGAGGATTCCATTTAGTTATTAACTAATATATGCATTTATTTAAGGAGCGACCCGCTCCAACACAATAGTTACAAAAACGGAAAAAGCGAGTGGGAGAGGCATGATGGGGGGGGGGGGGGGCAAAGGTGGCGTGATCGTAGCCAACCAATAGGAGGGCGCCATTCCAAAAAAAAAAAGCAAACGGTGACAGAGTTGATTAGGAGATGAGGAATGACGCTCGTAACTGTATATAGAATATTTTTGTGTGTGTTTTTTTTTAGTTTACTCGCTAGTCTAATTAAATCGAGCCATCAAGTCATGTTAGGCTAATCAAATTAATTCATGTAGCTTATATTTTAGAATCATTAAATCAAAATTCCTTGTTCAATTACGTAGAGTTCCATTATTCAAGTTTACAGAACTCATTCAAGTGGATCATTGCTATACCAGCAGCTCATAGCATTTGAGCTAGGTAGGTAACGCGAATTTTTACAGACCACTTCACCAGATGAAGTTTTATTTTCTCAAAATATCATCAAAATCATTTGTCCTTAGTCAGGAGAAATAAAAACAAAGCATTTGGCATGGGCGTTAACAATTTGTACTAACAGTTTGCCAAATGCTTTATTTTACTATTATTATACTTTAGTATTATTAGTATTATTATACTTTAGAATATAACTAATTGTAAATAGCTCAACTTGATCAACTTTCTCTCTCCACGATACTAATTATTACAGATAACTTCATAAATCAACTTCCATAATTGCTTAACATATTGTAAATAACTACCTTGCGATTTCTTCTATCTGCTTATGTTGTTGCTTATTTGTTTAATGTATATGTTTATTTAATGCTCTTTTTTTCTTAATTGTTTAATTTCTTTTTGAAAATTCTGTTACCTACTCTACTACAATTATTGTAAATAGTTTCACGCGCAATTATCCAGATCGGATATAGCGTGTCGCAACTGGTAATAAATAAAATTTTAAAATATTTTTTATTTATTTCTCCTGACTAAGACAAAAGATTTTGATTGAGATGTTGAGAAAATAAAATTTTAAATGGCTGAAGTGTCTATTTTTTAAGAAAAAGGAATACCTGTCCAGGCAACCTCTATCTTCAAGACATTGAAATATGTCCGTCAATTAGTACTAACAGCAAAATAAATGGTAATCAAGGTTAAGTTGAAATTAACCGAATTTGAATGGAATAAAAACACCTAAATGTGAAATTTCATTATGTAAAATCCACGGTCTTAGAGCGCCATCTATAATCAAGAATTCGTACTATAAAAAACTCTCCCCTTTTTTGTTCAATTAAAAACAACTTGCGCTAACATTGCTGCGATGAGTGATTTATTGAAAGATCCTGTATCACCATCAATGGTGAAATTTTCTATATATTTTGTCTGTTTTATTGATAAGATATCTATGTTATTGTATAAGTTACTAGAATGTAAGTTACATAGAATTTTATTTGGCTGAATTTGTATATAGACAATTGACAATTAAAATATTTTATTGACCTCTTGTCAATACATACAAAGTGCACAGTCTGTACTATTTAAAAAAGATAATATGCATTATATACACTATGTACAATGGAACATGGCACCTCTGCCAGCGCTGCAGAGTCGCCAGTGGGTCTCCAGCGACACCACGTATTTCGTGATCTACGAAGAATTAGTAGATCGCGTGCTTCGCCGCTGAGGAGATGGTGATGGCGTGGTCCTCGAGACCAACTGAAAATATTTTATATAGAGAAAACTTCTATATTAATTATATTGCCTCTCTAAATACCCAAATGCTAATATACAAATACTAAATAGTTACTAATGACAGGAGCTCCATCTATGATTCCTTTCTTTCTGTGATGAATCTGTATAAGACTGGTGGTCTTAATAAAGTTCTCTGTGTGGGTGAATAGTTACTAAAACATGTTCATCTCTGCCTTTACAATTTGATCTTCTTCTTCTTTCTTATCTCCACTCAATCGTAATAGGGTATCAAGCTTGTAAAGCTTGAGATCATGACTGGGTGAAGTAGTCTACCTTTGTCATTAAGACTGGGAGCACTACTCAGTGGCAGGCCGACTTAGCTCCAAAATAAATGGCCGCCTCTGACATGAGGAACAGACGCCATGTGCAGCCGCTTCTAACATGGAGTACAAACGCTGCTCATCCTGTATCCCTGGATTAGGAGCCCTTACAGTGTACTATCAGCCGGGCCAGCTGAGCCCAGGTTTTTTAGTGAGCTTGTTACTGCTCCCCTTCCTCCTTTTTCATACGAGCTTGGGACCGGCAAAGGCGGAGTTACAATTTAATAAAATCAACAATCAATCCACGCCTAGGTTTATCTAACTATTTTTATTCCTCTATCTTTCGAACCAACATGCCCTTCAACAGGAGAACTAGAAGTATGACTTCCAACATTGTATATAGTTAGCTGGAAGTCATACTTCTAGTTCCCTGTTGAAGGGCATGTTGTCCCGAGTGTATAGTTAGCTGGAAGTCATACTTCTAGTTCCCCTGTTGAAGGGCATGTTGGCCCGAGTGTATAGTTAGCTGGAAGTCATACTTCTAGATCTCCTGTTGAAGGACATGTTGGCCCGAGTGTATAGTTAGCTGGAAGTCATACTTCTAGTTCTCCTGTTGAAGGGCATGTTGTCCCGAGTGTATAGTTAGCTGGAAGTCATACTTCTAGTTCTTCTGTTGAAGGACATCTTGGCCCGAGTGTATAGTTAGCTGGAAGTCATACTTCTAGTTCTCCTGTTGAAGGGCATGTTGTCCCGAGTATATAGTTAGCTGGAAGTCATACTTCTAGATCTCCTGTTGAAGGACATGTTGGCCCGAGTGTATAGTTAGCTGGAAGTCATACTTCTAGTTCTCCTTTGAAGGGCATGTTGTCCCGAGTGTATAGTTAGCTGGAAGTCATACTTCTAGTTCTCCTGTTGAAGGACATCTTGGCCCGAGTGTATAGTTAGCTGGAAGTCATACTTCTAGTTCTCCTGTTGAAGGGCATGTTGTCCCGAGTATATAGTTAGCTGGAAGTCATACTTCTAGATCTCCTGTTGAAGGACATGTTGGCCCGAGTGTATAGTTAGCTGGAAGTCATACTTCTAGTTCTCCTGTTGAAGGGCATGTTGTCCCGAGTGTATAGTTAGCTGGAAGTCATACTTCTAGATCTCCTGTTGAAGGGCATGTTGTCCCGAGTGTATAGTTAGCTGGAAGTCATACTTCTAGTTCTCCTGTTGAAGGGCATGTTGGCCCGAGTGTATAGTTAGCTGGAAGTCATACTTCTAGTTCCCTGTTGAAGGGCATGTTGGCCCGAGTGTATAGTTAGCTGGAAGTCATACTTCTAGTTCCCCCCCTGTTGAAGGGCATGTTGTCCTGAGTGTATAGTTAGCTGGAAGTCATACTTCTAGATCTCCTGTTGAAGGGCATGTTGGCCCGAGTGTATAGTTAGCTGGAAGTCATACTTCCAGTTCTCCTGTTGAAGGGCATGTTGGCCCCCGAAAGCTAGTAAAATAAAATAGTTAGATAAACCTAGACCTGGATTGTTTGTTGATTTTGTTGAATAGTTACTATATACAATTTGAAAACACACACATGTAAATAATATACAAAAATATATAAATATTAGTTTCAAAATAAGAATAATTTTATCATGTACCTTTGTATAGAAGGGTTTGTGAAACTAGAAAACTTGAGAATATGATAAAATAAAACAATAAATTCATCATCGGAAGCCGTTTGGGTTATATATTATTAGAAACGAAGGTGATAAAACGTGGTAATTTTCTTTTATTTAAAAAAATACAAGCTTTCAGGCAGAATGCCCTTCCTCAGGTTGCTACCTCAGGATGCTATTATATTGGGTTGTTCTGCTGATAGATGTGGTTGTTGTTTTTGTTGTTAGTTTCCTTCAAATCGACTTTTGTAGACTATATGAACAACTATTCTCTAATTTTAACCGTTAGTAGCCATCACTTACAACCCATCTAGTGACCTTCCGGTAGCTTTTTTGGTATTTTTAACATCATTGCAGGTGTTCCCCTTTTCTTTCTATTTTCTCAATATATTTGATACCTTTGTGGAATTCTTGAAGGCATTCAAGAGGTCAACATAGACAATATTAATATCCCGTGATTTTAAATGAAGGCAGCGTTTTATATAAGCAAAAAAAAATACATTTTATATAGTGAAATAATTTCTGAAGATAAGAGGACTAAAAGGGATGCATTCAGATTTGAAAATAAAAAACCAAAGAGTTTAGTATTTATTCTTACTAAATGTTTCAAGATGAAAATAACACTACCTTTCTTAATATTTACACTCTCATAGGCAAACCTTAAGAAGGTTGAACCTTTTATCATGTACATCGGGATTCAGACAATAACTCTGAAAGATACACTCATTGACAAAACTTAAGGAAGTTGTACCTTTTAGCATGTATATCGGGATGCAGGACAATAACTCTGAAAGATACACTCATGGACAAAACTTAAGGAAGTTGTACCTTTTTAGCATGTATACCGGGATTCAGACAATAACTCTGAAAGATACACTCATGGACAAAATTTAAGGAAGTTGTACCTTTTAGCATGTTTATCGGGATTTAGACAATAACTCTGAAAGATACACTCATGGACAAAACTAAAGGAAGTTTGTACCTTTTAGCATGTATATCGGGATTCAGACAATAACTCCGAAAGATACACTCGTGGACAAAACTTAAGGAAATTGTACTTTTTAGCATGTATATCGGGATTCAGACAATAACTCTGAAAGATACACTCATGGACAAAACTTAAGGAAGTTGTACCTTTTTGCATGTATATCGGGATTCAGACAATAACTCTGAAATATACACTCATGGACAAAACTTAAGGAAGTTGTACCTTTCAGCATGTATATCGGGATTCAGACAATAACTCTGAAAGATACACTCATGGACAAAACTTAAGGAAGTTGTATATTTTAGCATGTATATCGGGATGCAGACAATAACTCTGAAAGTTTATTGCAATGACCTTTATCGAAGACACACGAAATAACCAAGTGAGAACAAAATTGTCTCTGTCTTCATAACATTAAAAAAAATTAAAAATAGACGACAGGCGACATCAAAGTAGGGAAATTCCTCAAGTTTTGTCCCTATAAGTGGATATATTTGAGATAGGGAGTGGTGAACTGGAACAATTAGGGCCAATGACGCCCAAGACAAAGTTCCGATGACGTACAGTGACGCCCGAGCTGGGCAGATGTTACGAAATACCCATAGTGTCCAAGGTGGTATCGCTCCTTGGAATTTTGATTGTTGTCCTAAAAAACGGCATTGGGTACAGGGCGGGTCTCCAGCCTTGACCAGTGGACCTTAATAGCAGAGGGCAGTTTTTTGTCGCCATGAGGTCAACCGGCCGGCCGCGCGCTACTGGGAATAGGACGGCCTTGGTCGGACACGGGGGTGGGTGGGGGTCCTCTGTGTGTCTGAGCTGGAAATAACTCACCTTCGAGACTATTTTACCCTTTAGATTATACAACACACACCCCAATGACCTTCGTCATCTTGAACTTAAGAGAAAATGGTGACTATTTTTTTAATGTATGACAATAACAAACCTGTTTTTGGGGGCCTATGCTCAACACAGAATTCGCCCTGGTGCTTAATTGGTTTGAAATAAATAAGTTAATTATTTACATACATCGTTCATTTACATATCCATTTACCTACGGCTCTCTTTTCTCAATGTTTCTTCTCTTGTGAGCAGCCTTGTACCTTTGACGGGTATGATTTTTTCCTTTTTTTTTTGGCTCATATACATAAATATATCCGAATTATTACTTTTAATTAAACACAATTATATATTAACACAAAGCAATAACGCGCCATCTATACATATAAAATGAAAGGATTTAAAAGCACGAATGTCCTCTTTTATACATAATACAAACTTCTACTGTCCTTACTGCGATGAAAAAATATATTGGAAGGGCTTGGCTCATATATTTTTTCATCGCAGTAAGGGCAGTAGAAGTTTGTATTATGAATAAAAGAGAAATTCGTGCTTTTAAATCCTTTCATTTTATACAATTATATATATTACATAAGTTAAACGATTTTTATATATTTACATAAATAAATACAAAGCAATGACGCGCCAATTATATACAACAAATGAAAACATTAAGACGCGAATGTTTTTTTTTTCACACATAAATCAAACTTCTACTGTCCTTGCTGCGACGAAAAAATATTGGAAAAGCTTTGCTCATCAGTGGTGAACCCTCCCAGCGGTTTCGCTAATTTAATCTACCAGAACGTTTCTTTAGTGTTCTAATACTGTATTGGATCACATTCTGCATGCTACAGTGAAGGGTGGAATCTCTGAAATTGTATTTAAACAAACAATGGACATATGAAAATATTATATGTAATTCTACTGTCCTAAAGGCTTATGTCCATAGTTTTCTTAAATACAATTTTAAGATTCCACCCTTCACTGTTATGAGAATTCGAAAATATTATAGATGCGTATGTTTATTTTAAAAATTAAACAATTTCTATATTTTGGCCATATAGATATGGCCTAGCCACTCTGCCAGATAAACACCTCTTTGGAAGATTGTGAATATTCTATTTTATCCCTTGTGGATCTAATGAAAGCCTGCTCTAGACTGGCGAGGGTCATTAGCCCGAAACCATAGTCTCCATGAATTCAAAACATGATTGGTTTATTCAAGTCACGTGACAATGAACAGCCAATCCTATAGCGCTACCAAAACGGACATATATATAAACATTATAATTGTAAAACAACACTTGAAGTTACACCGCATGAGTTTATTTTCAATGAGAAATCAAAATTTATTTCAAGGTGAAATATTGACTATTTCTAACCTTTTTGGATGAGGTATGAAAGGGTGAATTATGAAGAGTAATGATGAACGGAAAAATAAAAGTGTCCAGGGGGATGGGAAGCGAACCCACAATGCTCCGCTTACCGGGCAGATGCCATTTCCACTAGGCTACCCTGGACGTATTTTTCCGTTCATAAATAATACATAAAGTAACTTATACGGAGGGTGTTTCCTTTCAAATGAAACGATTTTCGAGCGCTCGCGTTTTGCACGTGCAGGCATGCTGCACACGACACTGGTTCCAATAGATCTAGAATCTTCTGGAGAATTCATTTTCATCAGGTATCATGATTTTTGCAACATGAGGGGAGAGAGACTAACGCTCCAAGTCGAACAAACAATTCGGACCCTTTCCAAAGAAGGAAACAGTTATAGCGTCATAGTGAAAAAGCTAAAAGCAGAAGGACTAGATGTTGGCAAAGCTACAATATGTAGGGTAGTAAATGGCATCGGAAAGAAAAGGGAAGCTGAATCCAATGGGCAAAAATTTCAAGTCGATCGACCACGTCCGGTGCGGACCCCCGCCACGGTTTCCAAGGTAAAGCGGCTAGCAACTACTGAAAATCCACCATCTCAGCGCAAACTTTCCAGAATGTGTGGAACATCGCTAAAAACGATAAATAACATCATTCACAAAGATTTGAAACTGAATACCCGACGAAAAGGCAAGGTTCACAAGCTCACCCCTTTCCACATGAAAAACCGTGCAACGAATGCCCGGAAGCTCTACGAGGAACACCTGGCCGGTTCCAGATCGGAATATACTGCAACATTGGACGAAGCATGGATGTATGTGACGTATTGCAATGGAATCCGGAAGATCTGTTACATCAAAAGAGGCAATCAGGTCCCGGATAATTGGGTTCACCAATGCTCCGAAACTTTCCCTAAAGGTTTCATGGTTGTCGGGGTAATGACTGGCCGTGGAGTCCTTCCGCTCATAAAGGTTCCATCGAAGGTGAAGGTGAACTCAGAATTCTATATAGAATGCGTTCTGAAACCTGTCATCGAACAACTGAAGGACCTTTACCCAGGGGAAATGGACAAAGTGTTCCTTCATCACGACAAAGCCTCTTCCCATACCTCCAACAAAACCCAACAGTTCCTACAAGAAATGAAGGACACCCTAGGCCTAAATTTTATCAGGAACTCGGACATTCCAGTGAAGTCTCCCGACGCCAGCCCACTGGATTTTTACGGGTTCGGTATGTTGAAACAACGGCTCTTCAACCGACGTCCCCAAAACTGAGGCCGGACTTTGGAAAGCCGCACAAGAGGAGTGGTCGAATGTTTCGCTCTTCAAAGTCAAGGAAGTGTTCGCAGCTTGGAAAGTCCGATGCAGGGAGATAGCCAAGAAGAAGGGGAAGCACATAGAACACATGAAAAAAATTCACGTTCGAAAAATAAAGTTCTAACGGACGTTTGAAATCGTTTCATTTGAAAGGAAACACCCTCTGTAATACAATATAATACACTGCGGCTTGTGATTGTAAAACAACATTTGAAGTTACACCGCATTAGTTTCTTTTCAATGAGAAATCTAAATTTATTTCAAGGTGAAATAATGACTATTTCTAATCATTACTCTTCATAATTCACCCTTTCATACGTCATCCAAAAAGGTTACAAATAGTCAATATTTCACCTTGAAATAAATTTTGATTTCTCATCGAAAAGAAAACTCATGCGGTGTAACTTTAAGTGTTGTTTTACAATCACAAGCCGCAGTGTATTATATTGTAAACATTATAATATAAACACCCCTGGAGTACAGTAGCTACATCTATGCTTCCTTCCTTCCTGTGATGAATCTGTATAAGACCGATGGTCTTAATAAGCTGTGTCGTTGTTACATATGTAACATTGAGGAGTATATAAGCCATATATTCCATCCTTCAGTGCGGCGTATATAAGCAGAATCGTCCAATACAGTATAGAGCTCTAAGAAGCGGTCTGGTGGATTAAATTGGCGAAACCGCTGGGAGGGTTCACCACTGATGAGCCAAGCCCTCTAATTATATTTTTTCATCGCAGTAATGACAGTAGAAGTTTGTATTATGAATAAAGGAAACATTCGTGCTTTTAATCCTTTCATTTATATGTATAGATGGCGCGTTATTGCTTTGTGTTAATATATTTCATAGTAGATGTGACGCACATAACATCTACACTCTGTATAAACAAGCAGGACAAGATGACTCGGAAGCTGTTTGCTCGTATGTAACACCTGTAAATTTAAACGAAAGAAATTATTTAATAATTATTAAATATATTGCATTTTAAAAAAGCTCCTAGATATAAGATAAAGTTAGAAGTGCAACTGAAAGTTGCTGATGGCTTGCGCCATCTATCGGAAAAAAATATCAAACTATTCTCGTTGATTTTTAATTATTCCAGAATTGGCTAAATACCTATTTTGATTAATCAAGAAAAGCTAACCACGGACGCGTTTCGGGCTTTTGGCCCTCATCAGTGTAGTGCAAACTGTACCTCAACGACCAAAAAAAAACTGGTCATTCAGGCATCCTGAAAAATCATATAAAATTATTTTTATTTACTTGATTAAAAGAAGCTTTCGGACAAGTACGTTTTACAAAAAAACAAACATAAGAGGCTTCAACCTCTTATTTACTTGGTTAAAGGAAGATTTCGGGTAAACCCTTCTTCAGCTAACAAAAACAAAGAAGAGCTTTCCCGAAAGCTTCCTTTAACCATGCAAATAAAAAGGGTTGCAGTATCCTATGTTTTTTTTTTTTTTGTTTTTTTTTTTGTAATTGGTCAAAATACGCATCTTGTGAAAATGAAGTACGTTTTTACAAATTTAGCTGAAGAAGGCCTTTCATTAAAGCTTCCTTTAATCAAATAAATAAATATAGTTTCGGTGTCTTATGCTTTTTATTAATTTTCGAAATCCTCTATTCTGTGATAATGAAGAACGCTTTAATTAGCTGAAAAAAGACTTTCCAGAAAGCTTCTTTTACAAAGTTGTCCCAAAAGTTCGTAAACACTTGCAAAAAATTGAAATACCAATATTATTCGCCGTTGTGTATAATGTCTTTGTGAAAATTTGAAATTATTATAGACGCGTATGATTCTTTTAAAAATTAAACAATTTCTACTGCTCTTACAAATTTAATTTTAGAAAGAATCATACACGTCTAAAATAGTTTCGAATTTTAATAATAGATGGCGTGCTATTTCACCATAATATAGTGTCTTTATGTTATGTATTTTGATAAAGAGAGGAAAAATCAAAGATAAGGGGGATAAGTTTCTTTTATGAACAAACAATCAAGCTTTCGGGCACAAAGTCGCCCTTCTACAGGAATAAAAATATACAAAATCAAGATCCGTCTATATATATACAAATAATTAGCATAAGTAATAAATAAATATTAGAAATTAGAGAGATAACATTTAAGTTTTATGTCTGATGTACGGATCAGGTAAATCAAGTGAGACTCTCGTGTCTCGAGTGTAAGGCCTTAACAAATTATTTTTAAGAGATAAAATTTTATTTTATGTGTGATATACGAAATAAATAATAGGAGAAATGTGAATATGCTAATATTTGGTATAATCTGCTAATTAAAAATCAATAAGTTGTTGTATTAACAGCTTATGAAAATATTTCGTTATAAGATCCGGAATATCAATGTGCCTATTGATGCTATTATATTTCAGAGATAGTAGCGCCTCTACAACCAATCTCTTATATTTATGTTGAATGTTAGAAAAATGTGAACGGGGTTCTATTGTATTAAAAGTATGTCCTGTATTTGAAATATGTTGGGCTATGAGGGATCTAGGGTCGTTATTTCTGATATTTCGGATATGTTCATCAATTCTATCTTTTATATGTCTACCAGTTTCTCCTATGTATAAGCTAGAGCAATTATTACATTTTAATGAGTAGACTGCATTCTTTAAGTGTATGGGTTTTAAGGGGAAACTGTTATTGGTGATAGGGTTTCTAAGTATAGTGCCTAAATTAGGAGTATTGGAAAAGAAGGTGCGGATACCAAAGTTGATTTACCTGATCCGTACATCAGACATAAAACTTAAATGTTATCTCTCTAATTTCTAATATTTATTTATTACTTATGCTAATTATTTGTATATATATAGACGGATCTTGATTTTGTATATTTTTATTCCTGTAGAAGGGCGACTTTGTGCCCGAAAGCTTGATTGTTTGTTCATAAAAGAAACTTATCCTCCTTATCTTTGATTTTTCTCTCTTTATCAAGTTACTCCAGAGGATTTTAATTTATTTAATTATGTTATGTATAAAGTAATTGTACTATGTATTATTATGTATTCGCCGTAATAATATTGTTGCACCAAGTTGCAGCTTGGTGTGCTCCTTCTTGGTGTTATACACCGAGCGGGTTTCCATACTCAAAGCAAATAAATAAAAGTAAATAAAAATAAATTAAGCTTACCGAAGCTTGTAGAAGGCACAATAATAGTATAAATAAATAAATTACCTTTTAAAGTTATTGCGTTCATTTATTCGTTGTCTTCCTCGTAGGTCGCGAGCCGTAGTCTTGTTCTAGGTCCTCTCTCTCTCTCTCCAATAACCAATCAAGATATATGTACAATAAATATTGCAAAAAGAATGGAACTATAAAAAGGAATGATGATAATATAAATAATCTGTTTTTAATAAATATTGAATATCATAGAATATTTTGAATAAATGTAGGGCGCATTAAAATTGATGCAACAATATTATTCGCCTAGTAATATGAAAAACACGAACTTTGAGACAACTTTATAATCAAGTAAATAAAAAGGGTTGCGCAGCGTCTTATGCTTTTTTTAAATTTGTCTAAATCTGTAATCCTGTTTGATAATAAATGAAGGATTAATGTTTATTCCATTAGAAACATGTGACCTGTGTACCCAATGGATTTTATTCTAAATCCAAATGACCCATTGTTCTTTAGAGACCTGTTTGTCCTTATGAAGGTCGCGACTTAATAAATAAGGGAGATTGTGAAAGTGAGATGAATACGAAAGCTCTAATTCTATAAACTCTTTATTTAAGAAGCATTATCAATGGCGCCATCTATTGATGAAAAATGAAAACATTTTTATAATGACTTATTTATTTTATCTTAAACCATTTCTGCATACCTTATACACTGCGTTTATATTTTTAACTAAAGAGCATCGCTCTTCAGTGTTAAACTCTCCAAGAGGTTTTGCCATTTTGATCTTTAGAACTCTATATTACAACAATAAAAAGCTTCATTAAGATCATTTGGTCTTATACAGATTCTACAAGTAGAAATGTATGGTACATACAAGAATAACAGTGATAACACCAGTAATCAGCAATGTTATTTACAATGTATCAAATAAGAGGAAAAAAGGAAGGGCTTAACATAAACTTATATACAAGCAGTTGAGAACAAGCAGTTTCTTTTTCTTAAAGAACAATAATTAGTAGAATTGACAGAAAAATATATAATTATAAGGCATCTTCATAGTTTTATAGTCTAAATAAAAGAAGCATAACCCTTGCCAGTTGTTTGCGTCGACTCCGCGTCCTTTCAACTATATCCATTCCAATCAGATGATATAGTAAGATAATTAACTACTTCTTTTCACTATCACTAGTTTTATACATGGATGGATCAAGGGTAGAGGATTATCTATAGTAAGATACATTAGCGCGCCATCTGTTATCAAAATTCAAAACTATAGACGCGTATGATTCTTTTTGAAAATAAACACTTTCTACTGTAGAACGAAAATTGCAATTATACCGCAAATGTTTCTTCTGAACGAAATATCGAAATTATTTTAAGGATAAATAACGATTATTTCTATCCATTGGGATGAAGTATGATAGGATGAATTGTGAAGAGTAATGATAAACGGAAAAATATTAAGGTTAGAAATAATCGCTATTTCTCTTTAAAATAATTTCGATATT
This sequence comes from Cordylochernes scorpioides, assembly GCA_030710605.1. NCBI lineage: Eukaryota > Metazoa > Arthropoda > Arachnida > Pseudoscorpiones > Chernetidae > Cordylochernes > Cordylochernes scorpioides. Next base: position 7,081,171 of record CP092885.1, on the reverse strand, counting down.
TCGTTCAAAAGAAACATTTGCGGTATAATTGCAATTTTCGTTCTACAATCATAAGCCGCATTATATTGTATTATAAATTTCTACTGTCCTTACTGTAATAGAAATATTAATGGGAGCCCTCCCATTAATTTTTACATTGCAGTAAGGGCAGTAGAGATTGTTTCATTTTAAAAAAGAATCATACGCGTCTATAATAGTTTCAAATTATCTATAGTCTGGATATAAAGTCTTATGGGTTAGAACTCTATATTAGTAGAGTAAACTAGCTTAAGGAAACTATGGACATAAGGTTCTCTAGGAATGTATAAATATTTACCTGAATTATATCGAATAAGATGATAATTGGCTTCAGTTTTTTTAATTATATACTTTCATAATGTAGGGATATAGGAAAACTATGGAAATATAAGTTTCTCTAGGAGATTAGGTAAATATATAGCTATATTTGATCGATCATATAAGAGTTGATAATTGATATCAGTTATTAATATAAATTTGATAATATAGGGATTTAAGGGAAGTATGGATATAAGCTTCTAGTAGCGTAGAAATATATACCTAAATGTTATTGATTAAGTTTTTATAAAATTTTACACAAATAAATTTACTGGCAATGCGTTTCTTTTCAATATCATCAAATATTATCTCTACAGATCTTACTGCAATGATATGAGTTATTGAATGAGAGGGCTTGGCTCATCAGTAGTGAACCCTCTCAGTGGTATAAGTTACCTATACCACCTATAAGCTTATGTCCATAATTCACTAAACACCCCGAAGCTGCCTTCCATAGAAAATACAGGGTATATTCCAAACCAATCCAATACAATAGTAGAGCGGCCTGGAGATTAATTTGGTGAAACCGCTGAGAGGGTTCATCACTGATGAGCCAAGCCCTCTCATTCAATAACTCATACCATTGCAGTAAGGTCTGTAGAGATAATATTTGATGATATTTAAAAGAAGCGCATTTCCTGTAAATTTATTTGTGTAAAATTTTGATGATAGATGGCAATTAAATTTATAAAAATAAGTTTTTATAGTTTTTGTTTCAATTTTCAATGTAAACTTTGCTAGTGTAATGTTCTTGCTGGAAAAATTTAAACTAATGGGAGGGATTAGTTACAAAGTTTGAACGTAGGCTTATGTTAGATTGTACAAACTTATTATTAAGAAGAATTACCTTCAACTATCAGAGAGCGGTAACTACCGATGTGTAGCATTGACCTGTAGCGAAGCGTTCTTCTGCAATTAATTAATAATGCTTAAAGTATTAAATAAGATTATAAGGTGATACCGCGCCATCTATATATAAGAAAAAAGCATTAAAACCACGAATGTTTTTTTTACACACAAAACAAACTTCTACTATCCTTACTGCGATGAAAAAATATTTGGGAGGGCTTGGCTAATCAGTGGTGAACCCTCCAGCGGTTTCACCAATTTAATCTACCAGACAACTTCTTATTACTCTAATACTGTATTGGATCATTCTGTTTATATATGTTATTCTGAAGGGTGGAATATTATAAATGGTATTTAAGCAAACTATGGATATAAGTTTTTAGGACAGTAGAATTATATTTAAATATTTGCATCGAACAATGCTCTTCCTTAAACAATAAGTACAAGGCCAGTTAGGTATATTTATTTATAAGGCGATAACGTGCCAAGAATAGAAGCATTAAAGCACGAATGTTTCTTTTAAACATAAAACACACATAACTTCTACTATCCTTAGATATTTAAAATCCGCCTCTTCCAAAAAAAGACGTTAAAACTAAGCGTCATCTATATTTTGTCCATAGCCACTATGGACACATGGCTCTAGCCATTTTACCAACTAAACACCTCTTTGGCAGATTGTGAAGATTCCATTAGATCTCTTGTGGATCTCATAGAATAAAGTTTGCTCTGGACTGACGAGAGCCATTAACTAGAAACCATGGTCTCCAGGTGGACGCTTCTCAGTTTTCTAAAGATGGTGTTGTGGCTTTGTCACCGACCCGAAGGCGCTAGTTTGTGGCGACGGTCAATAAATAGAGTCTAGTTTTAGGATCAATTTTGATGGGAGAGACGATCTTTATTTTATAGATCATTTTCCTACCGAAAAATATTCATCTTTATTTAAAAGATTATTCTGTTTATTGTTTAAATGTTTATCTGAATGGATTTATAGAGTTCAAGGATCGCAAACACCAAGCTGGACTTATGCTGTTTATTTTCGTTTTTGAATAATGATGAAAAATAATTATATAATGCATATATATAATATTTTAAATAAATATGTTTATTTGTATGAGATATATCATATGTATTAGGAGTTTAAATAAGTTCTTGCGGCTTTTGTTCGAAAATTGAATCTTTAGTGTGAAAAATTGGTTAAACATATTCAATGTTCAAAGTATTGTCCGTCGCTAACCACTACTTTTTTCCATCTTTATGGAAATTGACGGTCCCCATCGCGGAAAAAGGCCGGCTCTTTGGCTCTCTGACCCATTTTTATATATTATATTTTAAAAAATAATTAAATTTAATATGAATTGAAATATCTCATTACATCTTTGGGTGTCAGTATATTAGCAAAGAAAGAGAGACGTTATTTTCAAAAATAAACGACAGCCAACTTACCTCAGTACAAAGTATTTTAACCAGCGCCATATCAAGTTGAATGGTTGCTTTGTTACTATATAAATTTTACAAAGCAGTAGGTAGAAAAAGAACTTATATTGACTGTTTTCTACTTCACTGCATGATGGTGAATGATCATCTTGAAAATATCGTTGCAAGCTGGTAATGAGAGAGGAGAATCTGTATAAAGACTGGTGTCTTAATAAAAGCGCTTTGTGTGTGTAAATTAACTACAATATGGGAGTGACATTTGATGTTTTGTATTGGTAGGACTATAAATATCTATGTATTCTGGTTGGTATTGAAATCTTAAACTTTTCTTTAGCCTCTTTTAATTTGAGTTTCGTCCTCTCTTGTTTTTCCTTGAACACCTTCGAAGTTTATCTGTTTCCTCATGGGCACTTCCTTTTGAGATACTCTTTTCTTTATAAATTTTGATTATAAAACATATTCGTCTTTGTTTTCGTGTCTTAACAGCCCTTATATATTTAATTCATTTTGACCATGCTCCATCATTGTTAAAAGTGGTCCTACTGTGGATGCTTGTTGTTCAGTCGTCCGTAGTGAAGCGCTAGCAGCGTTGTTTTAAATTCGTTTTGGAGTTAAAATCATTTTTCTCCTTTCACATGACTAACTCTCATCTGTATCTTCCTAGGTACATTACATTCAGGACGATGTCAGAGTACATTGTTTGAGATGGTTCTAAAACTGTCGGTATAATCGATTCCATCAAAGAAACAACTGGTTATAGATTAATTATCGTCTTTCAAATTCGAGATGTATGTTGAGTTGCTGTATATTAGAGGCTGAGAAAATTACGGAAGGCTCTGTTACCGGTGTTAAGTATCCAGTGAACCAATAACCTCCATGGAGCTTCCCTCAAGTCGACCGCAGTGGCCGCGCCCAGCAATTGTCCGGAACAATACCGGCGGCTCCAAGGCCACCTCGAGGTCGGCTTTGTTCCTTGCTGATCAGGGTCGACATGTAGAGCACGGGCAATTAACCCTCCACCTGCCACCTTACTACGTGGAATAGAGAGAGAAGCTTTTAAACAACCACTTTCAAAACAGCGGAAAGTGATGCAAACCGGTAGAAATAGATCATCTTAAAGAGAATAGAACTAGTCAGTCTCGGCTAACCAGCTAGAGGATATTGCAACATAACAAAATCTCTCTTCTCTACTTTTTTTACTTAATTAAAACCTTTGTCTGAACCTCTGACTTTAGATTGTTCAAAGCTGCTATTAAAATAAGGGAAGTGGAGTGACTCATTTATTCAGTGAATGATTAAGGAGGAAAAACTGAAGAATGGGAAAGCCTTTTCGCATATAGTTTCTCTTTTCCTTCTCTTTTTCCATTTTGCTTTCAAAGTTTCCATGTATATATATGGATTTATGGAATGTATGGGACAACAACAACATGGTATTCATGATTAAAGAAAGGGTGAGGACAGGATAGCCTTTTCCCATATAGTTTCCCTTTAATCTTTTCCTTCAATTTTACCATTTCGCTTTCAAAGTTTCCATGTATATATATTGTGGGTGTAGAGGATGTATGATTGAAGAAAGAATGAGGACAGGAAAGTCTTTTCCCATATAGATTCTATTTTTTCTTCTCTTTTTCTCTTTTTATTTCAAAGTTTCCATGTATATGTATTTGTGGGTGTATGGGATGTATGATTGTAAAAAGAATGAGGACAGGATAGTCTTTTCCCATATAGCTTCTATTTTTCTTCTCTTTTTCTCTTTTCATTTCAAAGTTTCCATGTATATGTATTTGTGGGTGTATGGGATGTATGATTGTAAAAAATGAGGACAGGATAGTATTTTCCCATATAGCTTCTATTTTTTCTTCTCTTTTTCTCTTTTTCTTTCAAAGTTTCCATGTATATATATATAGATTTATGGGATATATGGGACAACAACATTGGATTTATGATTTAAAAAAGGGTGAGAACGAGATAGTATTTTCCCATATATTCCTTCTCTTTTTTCCTTTTGCTTTCAAAGTTTCCAAGTATATATGTAGATTTATGGAATTTATGGGACAACAACAATATGGGATGTAAGATTGAAGAAAGAATGAGGATGGAATAGTCTTTTCCCATATAGCTTCTCTTTTTCCCTTTTGCTTTCAAAGTTTCCAAGTATATTAGATTTATGGAATTTATGGGACAACAACAATATGGGATGTAAGATTGAAGAAAGAATGAGGATGGAATAGTCTTTTCCCATATAGCTCTCTTTTTCCCTTTTGCTTTCAAAGTTTCCAAGTATATATGTAGATTTATGGGATATATGGGACAACAACAATATGGATGTATGGTTAAAGAAAGGGTGAGAACGGATATCCTTTTCCCATATTGCTTCTCTTTTATCTTTTCCTTCTATTTTACCATTTTGCTTTCAAAGTTTCCAAGTATATATTTAGGTATGGGATGTATGATTGAAGAAATGGTGAGGATGGGCTAGACTTTTCCCATATAGTTTATCTTTTCATTATCTTTTTTTCCCTTTCGCTTTCAAAGTTTCCATGTATATGGTGTATGATTGAAGAAGGATGAGGACGTAATAGTCTTTTCCCATATAGCTTCTTATTTTCTTTCTTTTCCTTCTCTTTTTTTCTTTTTGCTTTCAAAGTTTCCATGTATATATGTGGATGTATGACTGTATATAGTTATTCATATTTGTCCTTTTACAAGAATATTCCTCTATATCTCTTTTTCCCCTATTTAAATATCCGAATATACACTCATGAACAAAACTTGAGGAAGTTGTATCCTTCAGAATTTATATCGGGATTCAGACAATAACTCTGAAAGATATTTGATACACAGTGGCCTTTATTGAAGACATATCAGATAACCAATCATGAACAAAATTACCTCTGTCTTCTTTTAAAAGAATGGACGACCTGCGAGATTAGTGACATTCTACTTCATCAAGTTTGTCCATGAGTGTATATAGGTCTAAATATTGTGTATTAAATTGACTTTGCTATACGATGGAATATACAGCATTAGATTACCTCCGTCTTCACCTATGATTTTTAACTTTTTATATACATGTTATATTAAAATATTTTATTTAAAATTATTTTATATTAAAGTATTATTTTATTTTAAAAAATTATAATTTCATAGATACAAATACTGCTAAATCGACCGCCAGAGGTCACTCTTCCCCTATAAAAACTTGTTGATGTTCCCCGTTGGCCGGCTCAAAACTTTTGTACATTATGTAAATAAATTTTGTTTTCCTTATTAAACTCGCCTTAAGCCAGGCATTACTTTTATCAAATTATGTCTTTTTTTATATATTCCTTTAACTCAATTAAATTACTGGTCAAAATTATTTTTATTATCGTACTTTCAAGATTTAACCACGACTGCCTCACAATACCATAATCCACAACATGATCAAAATCAAGCAGAAAATCTCATCTCTTTTTTTTACAGGGTATCCAAAAGTCCGGCACAACTTTAAAATTAATTAAACTCCGCGAATATTTGCGCTAGAGCAATGCGGTAAACACCATTGTGTTCAGGATGCAATGGGATTTTTATGGCAAATAATGAAATTTTCGAAATTGATTTTAGTTACAACTTTATCGCTAGAGATGGCGCTCCACCAGAATCAGAGATTCAGTGGCCAAATTGTTTGATAAATTGAAAAATATAACTGATCGACACGTATTTTTCCTTTTTGAATACCAGGAAAGAACCTAATTATCAAATAACAAATTAATAAAACACCACTTCGCCAAAAGTATGAAATTGTTAACGATTTTCAAATACAATCAAGATATGTAAAGTAGGTAAATGCAAATTAAACATGTAGCAAAAAGAAAATTGATATTTCAGATACGGTTTGTTTCCGAAGATAAAAATTTCTAATATTTTTAATTCAACTCTCACAGTATCGATTATATTTATTTTAATTCATTTGAAAAATATGTATCTATCTCTGATAATTTATTTCACTCTGGAATGCCGTTGTTGTTGTCGTGTCCAATAAAGAACCTCAGATATATCCATGTATCTCCATCACAGCAGCAGCAGCAGAATCTTGTGTATAAAGCAGCTGCTCTGGGTCTATGTCTAATTTCTGCAAGGCTGCGGCCATTGCTGGCTATAGAATATGTGGTAGGTGTAAGTTCCACACCAGGACAATTGTTGCATGCCTATAGTTCTTGTGCCATCTGGATGTATTGTCATTCCTTTATAGTGTTTTGTTCTAAGTCTTGTTATAGTTATTGTCATTTTCTCTCAATTTATTTCGCATTTTGATCTTTTCTTTTTTTTTTTTTTGTTTAATTATCTTGTATATTGACAATGAAATTAGCGTCAAATAATGACATTTGTTCTTTCTTTGTTTCAACCTTCTGGCTTCCTATGCCAATCGAATGCCATTTCATTAACCCTGATCCCACATGGGAAGGGATTCAATGTTGAATGCAGTTATTCTCCAATGGTTCCAGTTGGGTAAGTAACGAGTGTATTTTCTGTGTGATTTTAGTATTGCTCTTCTGAATTGCTTCTAGAGCGGATATGAGTCGCTGTATATTAAATCCTTCTGCGTCATGCAGGATGGTTGGTTAAGGCATACATCAAGGGCTTTCCAGATAGCTGTCAGTTCACAAGTGAAGTTTGACGAAATCTGTCCTGCTCCTTCTTTGATTTTGATGTTTGTTCCATCTATCAGTATTATGTTAATTCGGCCCCTCCATTACTCAGGGTAAGGTCTGAAGATCCATCTGTATATGCTGTTGAAGGGCGTGGCCTAGCAATTTTAATCAGAATTTGTACTATGAGGACATAGCCGTTAATATTACAAAACATTAGACCCGAAGCCCAAGTATCAAAGTCTACCTCAATCAAAACAAAGCCATCCACATATACAATATGTATCACCCTCCAAACAATACATTTATTGACGATGGAACAATGGCTCAATTTCACAGACAACACTATTATTGTAGGTGACCTTAATGCCAAACATCAACTATGGGGATGTTCTACGCCAAACCCAAGAGGCAAAATACTATCAAACATTTTGACGACAATGCCTTCATGTGCTTAAAATGATGGGAATCCTAACCCATCATTCTAACAAGCTATAAACTGCACAAACCCTTGATATAAGGTTTTACTATCCTGCATTTCCACAATGCAAATAGCAAATATTATAAAGTTTTGGAAGTGATCATTTCCCTAATTTGATAAAAATTACACCAAACCAAAACTAGCTCAATTAAGAAAAATTCTGGAACTTCAAAAGGCTAATATGTATATCTTCGAAAACACCATTATTAAAGCAGCCAAAGTTTCAATACCAAGAGGTAATATTAAGAAATGGATTCCAAATAATCACACCAGGCAAAAAATATTCAAACACTTATAACTAGAAGAAATGAACTACAAAAAGTGCAACCAAAACCAAAAATATTGTAGAACTGAACTGAACATTGTGATTGCAAAAAATTTTAAATACGTAAATGTGAAAGGGAAAAATGGAAACAAACTTGTGAAAACCTGAACCCAAGAAACCCAAATACAAAACTTTGGAATTTGGCAAAACAAATTGACAGAGTCCAGCCACAAACTGAAAACACAAATATGATTAAGAATACAGATGGTACACCAGCAACTAATGACAAAATTGCTGCCAATCTTTTAGGTAATTTCATATCAAATAAGTAGTAAATCAAGGTTAAAAAAAGGCCCGAAAGATTATTTTCAACTGTAAAAATGTCTCCAGCACTCATAATATTTTCCACGAAAAAATCAATATGAAAGAGCTAGCTTATGCATTAGAAAACACTGACCTAAACAAGACTCCTGGGCCAGATGGAACTATGGCCGAATGATATCAAACTTGGGCAAAATTGGCAAAGAAACTTCTTAATATTTTCAATAACTCCTGGAAAACTGGAAAATTGCCTCAAGACTAAAAATGCAACAATAATTCCCATTAAAAACTTGACAAATCTGCTGATGACCGAAAAACTACCGACCTATCTCCCTAACAAATATTTGCTACAAATTAATGGAAAAAATTATACTCAGACGACTCACCTACCACCCCGACACAAGAAATCTTCTTACAAAAACAAAAATGGATTTAGGAAAGGACATGGAACAATAGACCAATCTTATTTTTCACAAAAGGTAAATGACACAAAAAAAAACTACTAACCACACATAGCTGCTTTTTAGACCTTACACAACTGTGATAAGGGGTATGGAAAAACAAGTTAATTACAAAAATTATACAAACATTTCAAAATTGATGGAAAAGCTATCACTTTTATAAATGATTCTCTTAAAATATACAAATCAGGGTCAAATATAATGGCACTCTATCTAAAACCTTCAATTGTACCAATACCACAAGATCTCCTTAGCCCAACTCATCTTCACCCTATTTATTGCAGGCATAGAAGAAATTTTTCACATAAAACCAATATGGACTTTTTCGCTGATGACATTATTCATGGAGCAGCAACACTAACTCGAAAAAAGCTGAAAGAGATTTGAACAAGACCTTCTCCACCTTGAAAAATGTCTAATAAACTTAAATAGAATTTAACCCCCCATCAATCTGAACCTGTCTTTTTACTTCCGATAAGAAACATACAAAATAAAACCGAAAATTATTCTGAAAGAACAAATTGCAATATAATAAACATCCTAAATATCTCGCTACACCCTGATCCAGAAATTAACTCAGTAAGCATATTGAAGGAGTTGTTAGAAAAGGAAAGACCGAATAAAAATCTTGAAATATATTCAGGAAGAGTGGGACTGAAGCAACAACACTAAAATTAACTTACACATCTCTAATGAGACCAATCTTTGAATAAGGATATCAAATCTATGGTACAGCATCTGAAACAAATCTAAAAACACTGGAAAGGATACAACTAAATGCACTAGAATTATTGCAGGTCTTCGAAAAACCTCCCAAATGATATTGTACTTTACGAGCAGACATTATGCCTTAAAGAATAGAATAAGCTACAACTCTACCAAAATATATAAACAAAATCAAGAGTTTGAAAACAAACACAAACTCTCAATTACATACTTATTGGAACCCAATATAAACTCAAAAAAGATGCTCTCCACCGGCCAAAAGAAATGGATTTTAAAATATAAAGTGGAAAAATATTATTCCAGCTGAAAAAATACTCCATGCGAACCCTAACAAAATATTTTTTTAATGCCACTTTAAATGAACCCCCCAACAGACAATACCAAAATCCAGAATACTTAAAACAATTATCATTAAAATAATTTAATAAAATTCCTAAAAATGCAATAACTATCTATACCGATGGTAGCAGAGACGAGTTGGGACAACACGGTAGTGCTCTCTCATTAAACCACAATGGCAATGAAGAAAATAAACAGAAGAAACCCAAATTTTGCTCAGTCTTCAATCAAACTTATAGCCATCTATGAAGTCTTAAAATCCATCAGAAACATTAAACATCACGATATAATGGATTTTTACTGATATAGAAGTGCCATACAACACTTGAGTCACACAGGGAATTAGAGACAAAGTAAGCAGTAACATAATTAGTTATCTCCAAAAACTCTCAATACCTCAAAATTCCTTCAATGGATAACCCTTACATGTTAGCATGAGCAATGAAGCTGCTGACGCTACGAAAAAACACAAAGAACCCTTGCTACAGAAAATAAACTTACTTTTAAAGAAATAGAAACAGTAGCCAAAGATAAACAAGAAATGGAGTATCCCACTAAGCACAGTGGTATACCCTAAAGCAGATGGCCACCCAACCTTTCGGTCCACAAGCCGCATGCGAAGCATGCCCTTCGCTGCTATTCTGTTCAACTCATAAGCCAAGTAACGTATCCAACTAGTGCTTGGACATTGTACCTTAAACACCACTCCCAGACAACTTGTCTGGAAAGGATTTCTATACCTGGCCTTTAATCACAGCAAAATAGGAAATTATCTACTGTGTCCAGCAGGGACCGCGGGAGGCAGCCCCCCCCCCCCCCGGTCGACTCTGTTCACTCACAGCTGAGGAAAAGCTCAGCTGCCACGTCGTGGGCTTCTCAAGTAGCTTGCTGTGATTTCTTTCTCAGCACTTACTCTCGATCGCGCCCCTCGCCTCCTTCTCTCTTCCTGCCGCCCACTACCCTTGGACAATCCAAGACGTAGTGGCGTGCATTCACATCCCTTTCTCCATAACGCAATCAGGGTTTCTCTTAATTTTAAATCTGTGGAGATTGGGGAAGAGCCCATGTCCCGAACTACCCCTAATGAGTTTGTGGGACATTACCTTACAGAGGTACTTGGGTGTTGTTACCCAATTGAATACCTCTCTCCCCTTCAAGTTCCTCCATCTGTCCAACCATAAGTCCTGGACGTGCCCCCTGATCCTCCTATAAACTTCTTTCTTGTCACTGGGGTCCTCAGTGATCTACCTCTTAAGCATCCTGCCTTAGCGATCCTGTCTGCGAACTCATTTACCTTCGATGAGGCTGTGCCTCCTAAACCAAGGGAGCTCCGGAGCCCGCGTCATCATCTCCAACTCCTGGATTATTGATGCGCGAGTTGCCCTTTCTCCAGATTGATGGCGACGAGGCCGACATACAATCTGAATAGAGGCGGTCCGGGCTAAAGTTCTTCTCGGCACACACTCTGAGGGCTACCCTGATCGCAACCACATGGCTGAAAAGACCAATTCGTCCACTCTGAGTGTTAAACTTTCTTGGAAATCAGCTCTCCATTGTGTATATCACTACCCCAGCTCCAGTATTGGTTCCAGACCTACTCCATCAGTGAAAAAACCTCCGTGCCATTCCTGTCGGCTCTCCAGGACTCCAATTCCACTTTGGCAACCACTGCGGAGGCTTTCTTTGGTCCCTCTTCCATTACAGGGCACCCGCTTCAAGTCCCAGGTATCTTCCCCGTTCTCCCAGAGCTTCTGTCTGATGGTCACCTCCTCTAGTTTCAATCCCACCCAGGGGAATAAGACCAGCGAGGACCAATAAGGCCTCACTGCTGGTAGTGCGTTATCCCCCTGTGATTCTGAGTGCCGCTTTCCTATGCACTCTCTCTAGAGTAGTCGCCACCTTCTGATCCCTGTTTCGGCGACACCAAGCCCTGGAAGCATATAGCAGGATTGGCTCGACACAGGAGAGGCAGAGGTTCCTAAAAATAGTACCCTCCTTCTCCCCCCCTGTTGAGAGCCAATCAGGACAGGCCTGCACAACGCCTCCCTGCCTCTCGCCACCATCTCCTCCGCCTGGTATTGCCAACCCATCTTCATCAATGACCACCCCCAGGATGGTCATCCTTTTGACCAACGATACCCTCCGTCCTTCGATCCGGATAGCCGGCTTGTGTCCCATTTGATCCCTTTCCTTTTATTTCTTATGTCCCTTGGCTTAAAGCTGAGGGCTTTAGTTTGGAGACATTGAACTTAAGGCCAGAGTCATAGGCCCAGTTGGAGAGAATTTGGAGAGAAGTTTCACCACACTTCTCAGCCTTCGCTCTCGAAGCAGCCTCAATGATGAGGAACTGGTCGTCAGCATAGAGAACCAGCCTGGCTCCCTCAGGAGCTCCTCCTGGAAAACGGTGTTTACCAGGATATTCCACAGAATAGGTCCGCAGCAAGAGCCCTGGGGGCAACCCCTAGCACAGTTTCTTTCCAACTTCCGCCCACCAAAACTGAGGCTAATCCGTCTATCCCTCAGAAGTCACGAACCAAGCTGCACAAATTATCAGGACAACCCATGTCCATCAAATTTCTCATCAGCTTGTTCCAACTCATGGAGTTGAACGCGCCATCAATGTCCAGGGCCACGAAAAGAACCCAAACACCCTTATTTAAGCCCATCTCAACCCCCTCTAACACCTCGTTTCAGAGCTGTGGTTGTGGACTTCCCTTCCCTAAAACCATGTTGGAAAGAGGAAAGGAGCTCATTACTCTCTAGCCAGTGCTTCAGTCGCTGAGCTAGTAGCTATCCAGGACCATACCTAAACACACTAGTAAAGAAAGCATACGATAATCATTAGGAGAATTACCCTTTCTACCAAACTTTTCGAGAAGCACTACTCGGGTAACCTTTCATGCCTCAGGAAATGTACCTGTGTCCAGGCACCTATTGAATAACCTGGAAAGAAGCGATGGTGCATCCTTACCAGGGCTTTCACGACCGTGTTATCGATCCCTTCGGGACCAGGAGATTTCCTTTTCCCGAACTTGAAAGCCGTCAGTTTCACCTCATTCTCAGAAAAGGGCGATCTACCAAACCACAAGTGGTCAGAGAGATCTCGTCCTCTGGTTCCTCGTTTCCAAAGTGCCGATCCAAGTTGTTTTTATTTTGTCTTCTGCTTTCGAGCAGGTAGGTCTAGAACACATTCTCTCTGAATTTTCTCATTGTTGGTGGGCGAAAACAGCACCAGTGATTATTTTGGCCGCTTTTTCTTGAACACTGTCTAGTCTTACTTTTAGTGATGAGCTTGAGGGAGCCCAGACCGGTGTTGCATATTCCATAATCGGCCTTATTAAGGTGGTATATGTTGTTCTGAGAATTCTGGGTTTTGCTCCCCAATTTGTTCCACATAGCCTTCTCAGAATGTTTAGTTTTCTGATAGCTCTATTTGAGGTGCTAATTATGTGTTCTGAAAATTCCAATTCCTCATCAATAATAATTAAAATAATTCTGTTGACATCTTGTCAATACATGCACAGTCTGCACTATTAAAAAAGATAATATGCATTATATACACTGTGTACAATGAATATGGCGCCTCTTCCAGCGCTGCAGAGTTTGGTGGAGAATCGCCGTGGGTCTCCAGCGACACCACGCATTTTGCGATCTACGATGATACGTAGATCGCGTACTTCGCCGCTTAGGAGATGTGATGGCGTGGTCCTCGAGACCAACTTGAAAGATCCAGGACTGCAGGATCACACCTAGGTATTATGGATTTATAATTTTATCAATTATTTGTTTGTTTATGCTTATTTTTTGGTTATATTTATGCCTTTTTCCCTGTGAGTGGAGAAGACGCATAGGTTTGGTTTTATTGGGTTTATGCTCATTTGAAGTTCCATTGCCCACTTCTCCAGTCCTCTCATTGATGTGTTCAGTTTTTTTTACGAATTTTCTATACTGCTACTTGTGTGCCATATGGCTATATCATCTGCATAACAGGCAACCATTGTGTCTTCAGTGAGGTAAGGATGGATGTCGTTAATATATAGCAGATAGAGTAGAGGACTGAGCACAGATCCCTGAGTTACACCAGTCCCTGTTCTTCCTTCCTTGGAAAATTCTCCATTAACCCGAACCTTTAACCTTCTTCCCCTAAGAAGTCTGCAATCCATATTAAGGTTTTTTCTCTTACTCTGATGTTGTGCAGCTTTTCACGTAATTTCTCCTCCACACTCGATCAAAGCTGAGGTCATATCAAGGAATATAGCCGTGGTCTTCTTTGGCGGTTTTTTCCTGGAAAGAATCTATTATTAATTGACAGAAGTAGAACAGTTGATCAGTCGTACAGTGCTGGATCTATAGGCAGTTTGGTAGAGGTTTATTTTATTATTGTTAGTGAACCAGACTATGAGCCTAGAGTGGATAATTCGTTTCTGGTATTTTACAAAGTTTGCTGGTGAGAGCAATTGGCCGATAGTTCTTGTATTCCTTGGCATCTTTGTTTGGCTTCAGTATTGGCACTATAATTGATATCTTCCAATTCTGTGGTAGTTTACCAGTTGCCATGAAATGTTCAGTATTCGTAGGAGTTGATTATTAGCTTTGTCTTCAAAGTGTTTTAATCATTTGACCAAAGATTAGATTATCTCTTGGTGATCTCTTGGATATTTTATTGATAAGTTTAGCTCATTCAGTGGGAAGTCTCTCGAGAAAATATATTGTTGATGGAAGTTTCTTGCTTGTTTAACTAACTGGTTTATATTATTTTTAGAGTCCTGTCTTCATTCGTATAGTTGAGTATGGAAGTGCTTGAAAGATATTCAGCAATTATGTCAGCCATCTGTTTGTTCTCGTTCGCGCTGTTCTATTCATATCGGTTAGAGTATTGGAGGATTGGTGTTGGTTTTGATTGTTCTCTAACACTCTAATCATATTCCAGTGTTGGCTGTCCTTCTTGGATCCATTTTTTCGCAGAATTCTGCCCATTTTTCTTGTTTGAATATTCAAATTTCTTGTTCTATTTTGTGGACTAATTTCAATGAGTTCCTTTCTGTTTTCTTCTGTTTTATTTTTTAAGAAGTTCATTGATATTGTCTCTGTCTCTGATATCATTGCCTCGATATTGAGGTCCTTCCACTAAGGTATCCACAGGGCTTTACGTCTACCTCTAGGTATCGATGCTTTTGCAGCTTTTGAAATGTTCGAAGAGAATTTTTTCCAAGTTTTTGTCAAGCGCTCTGTAATTCAATTTTTCGTTGCACAGTTCTTCAAGCTTTTCTGTGAATTTTTTTCAAGTCGGCTTTCCTAAAGTTCCATGTTCTTTTATTCTAATGGACATTCTCAATTTTGAAGTTTAGGGTTGTTAAAATTGGTCTGTGGTCACTGATTGCACCTCTCAGGATTTTCCATTGTGTTGTGGGTGCGATGTTGTAATTTATCGCTGTGGTGTCTATTGCGGATTCTGTGCCTGTGGACTTAGATAGGTAGGTGTTCTCTCCGTTATTTAACGGTGTAAGGTCGAGGTCGGTTAGCATGTTCTCAACCTGCTTACTTTTGTTATCCTGGACAGGTGATCCCAAATTGAACTTTTGGAGTTAAATTCGCCGAGTATGATTGTGATATCCGAAGACGCTTTACTTAATGTCTCTATTGTGTGTACCCATACAAAATTCAAAGATTTCACGAGCTGAAAGTTGGCGATTTTGAGATGCGTCAAGAATTCGCTGCATGGGTTTCCGGCAAATTGATATTGATGAAAACTGGCTGTCGAATGTTCTGTGGACAGATGATGCTCACTTTTCTCTAAACGGAGAATTTAACATTCAAAACAGCCGCATTTGGGCGACAGAAAACCCTAGGATTTTTACAGAAATGCCACTTTATCAGCCTAGAGTTACAGTTTTGTGTGGGTTCACTTCTTTTATTATTGGGCCATTTTTCTTTGAAAAATCAATGGAAGAACTTTTAAAACCGTTTTTGTAACTGATGAACGTTATGTTCAACTTTTGAGAGAAAAGGGTATTCCCATATTGCAGGGCAAAAGCACTAAGCGAAATATCATTCATGAAAGATGGAGGACCTCCTCATATCTCCCGAGGTGCCAAACAATTGCTGAAGGATACGTTCTGTGAAAATCGTGTGATAAGTCGCCACATTATATACCAGTGGCCTCCAAGATCACCAGACTTGACGCCTTGCGATTTTTGGTTATGGGGTTACAATAAGTCGCGTGTTTATCGATGCTGGCCTACCACATTGGCCATGTTGAAGGCTTCTATCAGATGGCACGTTTTATCAATTTCAACAGATATGTTATTTAATGCTGTCCATTCTTTCATTTATCGTCTGCAGGCGGTGATTGAGAATGAAGGGTGCCACATTGAGCAAGGATTGTGACCTAACACAAGAGAGAAGGCAGTTACCTCATGTGTTATATAAGCCGCCATGTATTATATTATCTACCAATATTTTGCAGCTCTTTGTGTTGGGATATGGGGATAATAAATGCTGTCCTCACATCTTGACTCTTTTTTTTTTTTGTGAACAGTAATATTTTGTTTGTCATTTGCTCACATATTATGTCGTGCAAACCAGAGTGTTATAACTTCTCGAATAACACTGGTACACACAATTTTTCCCCTTTTGTTTAGTTTTCGCTTTTCGCTCATTAGAAGAAATAGCATAAGGAATATTTTCTGTACACCAATAACTTTAGAAATTTTATGAAAAAAATAATACAAAATGATTTTACTACCACGTTTTTCAACGCAAAAGGTCGATTTAAAAATTATTTTTATTTGAGGGGACACATTTCTAAAATTGTGTACAGTATAATAAACAATGATAACATTTGACAAGCCCATAGGATATTTGGAATAAAGTACGACAAATATATTTTGTCACTCCCCTCTATATTTCATTTGTTGGATCATGACAAATATCCAGTTAAATAGTCAAGGGTCGCCAATCAGTCAAGAAACTACACATTTCTTAGAGCAAGAAATCCTATTAATAGTGCCATCATATTTTTTGGTACTATATTAACATTTCAAAAATTCGTGTATTGATATCAGCAGTGTTTTTCAAACAATCAATCTATTTCACAAAACCCCATATAAAATATAAATATTTTTGCTACATGTTTTAATTTGCATTTACCTATTTTACATATCTCTGATTGTATCTGAAAATCGTTAACCAATTCTTCATACTTTTGGCGAAGTGGTGTTTTATTAATTTGTTATTTGATATTATAAGGGTTCTTTCCTGGTATTCAAAAAGGAAAAATACGTGTCGATCAGTTATATTTTTCAATTTATCAAACAATTTGGCCGCTGAATATCTGATTCTGGTAGAGCGCCATCTGGCGAATAAAATTGTAACTAAAATCAATTTCGAATTTTTCATTATTTTCCATAAAAAAATCCCATTACATCCTGAACACAATGGTGTTTACCGCATTGCTCTAGCGCAAATATTCGCGGAGTTATTAATTTTTAAAGTTGTGCGGGACTTTTGGATCACCCTGTATATAATATACATACGAGGTGTGTTCAAAAGGTATCGCGACTTTTGTGTTTTTTCAAAATTATTTATTTATTCATGAATACCTATTTTGTCCCCTTCAAAGTAATCCTCTTGAGATATTATACACTTGTGCCAACGGTTTTTCCAATCTTCGAAGCACTTCAAAAAATCATTTTTTTTTTAAATCTTTTCAGCTCCTCCTTCGATGCCGTCTTTATCTCGTCAAGCGTAGCGTAACGTCTTCCTTTCATGGGCCTCTTCAGTTTAGGGAACAAGAAAAAGTCACAGGGGGCCAGGTCTGGGGAATACGGTGGCTGCGGCATCATTAGTGTGTTGTTTTGGCCAAAAGGTCGCGCACAAGCAACGATGTGTGAGCAGGGGCGTTATCGTGGTGCAAAAGCCAATTTTTGTTCTTCCACAAATCCGGGCGTTTCTGGCGGATTGCTTCGCGCAAATTGCGCATAACTTGCAGGTAATATTCCTTAATGACCGTTCTACCCTGTGGCAAGAACTCATGATGCTAACGCCCCTGCAATCGAAGAAAACTGTCAGCAAAACTTTCACATTCGACCGAACTTGGCGCGCTTTTTTCGGTTCGTCACCAGTTATGACCCTCTGGAGCAAATTTGGGTCGTCGCGGACAGAGTCCAACATCTCATTAGCAATGTTCATGCGATGCTGTTTTTGGTCGCAATTGAGCAATTTTGGTACGAATTTCGCGGCGACCCGTCTCATTCCCAAATCATTGATAAAAATCGAATGGCACGAGCCAATCGATATGTTTAGGTCCTCAGCAACTTCTCTAACGGTGATTCGACGATTGGCCAATATCATTTTCTCCACTTCATTAATTTTTTCGTCTGTTGTTGAAATACTCAGGCGTCCGGCACGCTCTTCGTCGTTCACATCTTCTCGGCCTTCTGAGAACATTTTGTACCACCGATAAACGTTGCTTCGGTCCAAGGTAGCTTCTCCGTATGCCACAGTCAACATTCGGAATGCATCCGCGCACTTAATTTCGTTTTTCACACAAAATTTGATACAGGTTCTTTGATCCATTTTTTTTAATAGGTAAAAATCGAAGACGATCCAAAACACCTGCAAGCAAAGCAGCTTTCAACAATTAAGTGAACATTCAAAATGGCCGAGCTTGTCGGCATAAGTGAGAGACATGAGCACCAACATAAAGCCACAAAAAAGATCGAAATTCGAATATACGTAACCCGCGAAAATTCAAAATTCGCGATACTTTTTGAACACACCTCGTATATAGGGGTCGGTGGAAGGATGGTCTAAACCGTTGGTTTTCGACCGTTACGACTCGCGTTCGATTCCCGTATTGGGCACTTTTTTTTTGATTAAAAAAAAAGGTCCAATGGCCCCCGATTCTTGCAAAAGTCCAACCCCACCAGTGAGTGCAAGTAACCAAACGGGGTTCTGGCATATTTGTAAGTGCAAAGTCGAACTACTTTTCACATGTGTAGACATGTGGTGCACTTACAGTAAAAGCAGTCGCCTACTTCTACCCACCATGATTATCATGGCCTGTACCATGTGTATTAGGGATAAGCAAAAAAAAAACGTTTTCTATTCTTGTTTCTGTATCCGAAATGGAGAATCTGGATTGACAATAATGAGAGAGAGAAAAATGTTTTTAATTTTTCAATGTTAAACTTTTGGCTAGAGTTGACTTCGATGGAGGTTGAGGCAATTTTCTGTGTAATAGTGATAATAAAAATAAACAAGCATATATTAAATAATTAATTAATGAATAAAATAACCATAAATTAAATTAATCAATTATATTTTATATACTTAATACAAATATTTTAAAATATAAGATAGACCTCATTATTTTTCCTTTAATATTTAATTTATTCTGATTGGAATTTTTATAATGATTTTTTCATGCACAAATTTTTCCCCACTTACTTTGAATTTCAAATGATTTCAACTGTTATATTATAACACTATGCGGCGCTGAGTTTGTGTATAAAAAAATATAATGCCTCGATAAAGTTTGGCGTTCAGCCAGCCGAAATTTTGGCAAATAAGTCTTTTATTCAATCCAATATATGCCTTTTTACTAATTAATATTGAATAATATAATTAATATTTTATTAATTCTTTTTGTTTTACATAGAGAACAAATATGAAAGTAACATATATGTAATCTAGGCTCTCCTGGAGTGTATCCGAATATCGTCACAACTACCCGAAAATACATTGATTTACATTGAATTAAGCTTAACATAACAATAAACATTTTTACATGACTATTATTGATTAAGAACAAATTATTCTTCATGTATTTTCATATAAATGCAAAATTTGCCTTTTAAAAAAGTTTTCAGCCATACGCATGTTCACCTTATCCTTGTTGTTGCTTCAACCATGAAATAATTCACACCGAATGATGTGAAGGTAACGAGGAAAATATTTCCCTCACAAAAACCAACCTTGGAGAATATTCAAGTAGCAGGCAACATGGCGGAAATTAAATCAAACGATGAGCTAACACTGTAGAAACGCCATCTGTGTAAATAACGAAGTTATAATCCTTGTTATAGTAGTCCGGATCCTGCTGGAAAGAATTCTATTTAAACATTTCGTTTATCTATTTATCATTTGCTTAAAATTATATATACACTCATGGAGACAACACTTAAGGAAGTTGTACCTTTTACCATGTATATCGGGATTCAGACAATAACTCTGAAAGATACACTCATGGACAGCACTTAAGGAAGTTGCACCTTTTAGAATGTATATCGGGTTTCAGACAATAACTCTGAAAGATACACTCATGAAGACAAAACTTAAGGAAGTTGTACCCTTTTACCATGTATATCGGGATTCAGACAATAACTCTGAAAGATACACTCATGGACAACACTTAAGGAAGTTGCACCTTTTAGCATGTATATCGGGATTCAGACAATAACTCTGAAAGATACACTCATGAAGACAAAACTTAAGGAAGTTGTACCTTTTACCATGTATATCGCACACACACACACACACACACACAGCTTTATTAAGACCACCGATCTTATACAGATTCACCACACGAAGAAAGGAATCATAGATGGAGCTCATGTACTCCAAGCAGCGCAGAACCCAACAACAGCCTCCAGGTCTGACGCATGTCCAATGGCCACACCTTCCTTCGTGCATACTTCTGGTTAATACAGCATGTATATCGGGATTAAAACAATAAATCTGAACGATATTACAATATTATTTATTGAAGACACATGAGATAACTAAGAGGTGATTGACTGTATCAGGTTGTCTCCTCTAAAAGGGCTTTCGTGACAGAAAGCTAGAGAGAGATTTGTGAATTATAATTTTGAAAAAGAAACCTATCCCTAGAATATTATATTATATATTTTCACTTTAATAAATTGGTATCCTTCCAAAGAACTCACACAATATTTCCATAAGCTATCCTGTCTTATATCGTGAAACTCTCCCAGTTTCCAGAAAGAATTGTGCAAGTAACTCGATATAAATTAAACAAGATGCATTAGCGCGCCATCTGTTATCGAAAATATACACTATTTTACACCGCGTATGTTTCTTTTCAAATAAAATACCCTTATAGACAAAATTTAAGGAAGTTGTACCTTTTAGAATGTATATTGGTATTCATACAATAACTCTGAAAGTTATTTGATACACAGTGACCTTTTTTTTTTATTATCTGTTAGGAAACCAATTCTTTCCTAGTCTACCAATCGAGCAGAGTAAAACACTACACCTCTAAGAAAATCAACACCTTTAATTTCCTTTCATAACTAACTAATTTACATCATTAAAAACCAATTTATATACATGTAAAATCGTCCAGTCATCTGGTCAAAATATAAATAAACTAATCTAGGAAAAAACAACTTATAAAATCCTAACAATTTCCCCCCCATTTTAAAGTTGTTTTCATACCCTCATCGGAGGCCTAGAGTGGTCAAGATCCTGGTTAGGTCTTCGTTTAGCACCACCCGGCAAGTCAACATCCCATACTCTGTGTTCCCGAAGTGATGCCATTTCACATTCTATAGACCTCAGCCGATTTTGTGCTTTGGGCATATTAAGCGCCTCCTCGTATGATGACGGCATTTCATCTTGATGGCTCTTATGTTCAACTATCCCACGGTGGAAGGCTGATCTACAATACTCCTTCTGCCTAGCCGCAATTCTTGAAGATCTTCTTGGGATTATAGTTTCATTCTGGCCTTCGTCTTCTCTCCTCAGTGCTTCGTCTTCATAGGCCTGCTCTTCATCCTCTCTTCGTTCTAAGTTATTCAGATCTTTCTCTACCGATATTGTTTCCCCATCAGTCCCTGAATATCCTCTTGGGATCGCAGCTTCATTTTGGTATTCCCCTTCATCTTCCTTCTTTAGTTCTTCCACTGTATAGATTCTTCCTCTTCTATTAGATTTCAAAATTAACCCGCCATCACTTCCAAAAACAGAGGCCTTGCCATTCTGGAATAATACTTTGTTTCCTCTTTCCTCAATCCTTCCAACAGACAAAATATTTCCGTCTAACTCAGGAACGTATAAAACGTTTTCCAAGAACAAGGTTTCACCTCCATATTCGTGACCGAGTTTGATTATTACATCACCCATCTCTGATACTTTTATTTTCTCATTGTTAGCCATTTCTACTGAAGTTGAAATACTTTTTGTGTTCGTCAATTTCAGTCTGTTCGACGTCACATGTTCAGTAGCTCCACTGTCCAGAAACCAGATATTCTGCGAATTATTGTCTTCAAAGCCGTTCGCAAATAGGACCTTATGAGTCAGGTCTAGCGTACCTTGTTTCAGCATACCTTCGCTAATTCTCCTTGAGGAGTTGGCAAATCTGCAATTCCTAGCTATGTGCCCTAATCTGCCACAACTGAAACACCTTATCTGCCTGGAGATACCTTCGCTAATTCTCCTTGAGGAGTTGGCAAATCTGCAATTCCTTGCTATGTGTCCTAACCTGCCACAACTGAAACACCTTATCTGCCTCGGGTAGTTATAATTTTCCCATTTCCCTTCCGTCCACGTATTATGATAATTCCTTGGTTGATCATATTCAAATATTTTTCGCTCTTGACATGGTGATTTGCATGTATCCTCTTTTCTTCTTACCGCAAAAGCGCAATTAGGATCTTCTTGAGGAATTTGACGCTGTTTCTGTCTTTTTTCTTCTAAAAGTAACTTGGATTTTACCAGACTAGTAGATAGCTTCTCTTCTTGCTGTTCTAAACTGAGAATCAGCGGCTCGTAACTCTTTGGTAATCCCAATAGCATAATCAAAGCTAATTCGCCATCCCCAAATCCATGGTGGCACTTTGCTAATTTTCTATGACATTCCATTATTCTTGCGAAATATTCCTTCATGTCTTCGTCATTTCTTTTGACAATATTGAAAAATTCTCTCAGTAACTGTAATATGTGCAGCAAGCCATATTTTGTGTGGATATCCTCCAGTATCTGCCAAGCATCAATCGCTCGCTTGCAATCACCGATATCATCTAGGAATGAATCCTCAACTGCTAGTAATATGACAGATAATGCCAAACTATATTTCCGCTTCTGTTTTTCTGAAGTTTCCCTAGGAAAGCCAGGCTCAATCGCATCCCATATGTCCTTCTGGATCAAAATAGATTTAGTTCTTATGGCCCAGGTATAATAATTATTCCCATCTAGTTTAGGTATTCTTAACTCGTCAGCCATTGATATTTCTAGGTATGCAAATCTGACAAAAAATTATAACTCAAAGCTTTTTTCTTCTTCTTCGTTGCACAAAGTTCAGTCTTTAAATCACTCAAATTTCTTATAATCAAATTCTATTATCTATCTTAGTTAGCCTAACAAACTTTTCTTCTTTGGCTTTCCCTTTTAGCTTTTTCTTCTTTACTTTCTTCAGCTTTAACTTCTAGCTTTTTCTTCTTTAGCCTAAACTTCTAATTTCTCTCTACGGCGCAGTGGAAGCGTGCTGGGCCCATAACCTGTTAGGAAACCAATTCTTTCCTAGTCTACCAATCGAGCAGAGTAAAACACTACACCTCTAAGAAAATCAACACCTTTAATTTCCTTTCATAACTAACTAATTTACATCATTAAAAACCAATTTATATACATGTAAAATCGTCCAGTCATCTGGTCAAAATATAAATAAACTAATCTAGGAAAAAACAACTTATAAAATCCTAACATTATCCCATGGGTAGGATTACACCAGATCATGATGGTTCAAAGAAATAATTTTTCTACAATAGTTTTGGGGTTGTTGTATAGGTCTTAGCTCCAATACAGTCCAGGATATGTGGTGCAGTGGAGTTGGAGCATTTTGAGCAGACAGGAAAAACTTTTTCTCCGTCAATGAACATAATGGGTTCATATGTTCGGTCTTTTATCTTGAAATTATGACCTTTATAGTGAAGACACACGAAATAACCTAGTGTAAACAAAATTGCCTCAGTCTCCTTTAAAATAAAAAATAGACGACCGCGCATCAAAGACTTTCCACTTCCTTGAGTTTTGCCCATGAGGCACCCATTTCTACTGTTTTTACTGCAATGATGAAAATAATAAGAAATCTTGTTTTATAAGTGATGAACCCATATCTAATATTTTTATAACTGCAGTAATGGAAGTAGAAAATTGTTTTATCTGTAAAGAGACTTGCTAAATACAAAAAAAAGTTTACATTTTCAAGTAATTTTATATAAGTTTATAATCTTGTATCTTCCTCTATACTATAATATAAAGACCCTTGGCGTCTGCCAAATCCATCATCTACCGGTACTTCGTACAGGTTGGGCTGACCCGAGGACCCGCTCATCTCCTGGGAAAGAAGGCTCACTCGCCGGGGCACATCCCCCGCATGATCATCTATCTTTTAGTTTTATTTCTATTTTTAATGTAAATTATTGACAAGAAGTCAATAAAATTTGTTTCAATTGTCAATATAAAGACCCTACTTATAACCTCCAATCCCGGAGCCAAATAATGATCTCGAAATCCCGGGATTACTGGTTTGTGCATGAAAACCAGCACAAAAATATATTTTTCTTATCTAGCATTTTGGTAATCAAACAGATGATGAGAGAGCATACTTTTGACGTTTTGTTTATAGAGCTGTATTTCGGGTCTTTTTTTTTTCTGAGAGATTTGAAATTATTTTCATGCACTAATAACGAAGGGTTATTCTGCAAGATCTTTCCAAAATGGCAGCCTCTAGAATGAGAGTATGCAGCAGTATACATGGAGGGGGCCCCAGTTTTTGTTGACACGCAAATAGTGGCTTCTTAGATAGTAGCGGCATCCCTTTATTTTTGTGGAGGACCTGCGTGTAACATGGACCCGTCACTAACTATGATTTAGTTCATAAGCAGGCGCAAAATATATGACTTTCAGGTTGTTTTCATCGAAGTAAGTGCCACATCATTGGCACTATATAAAAGAAAAAATTAAAAATATAACGAACTAAACGATATGCCTCTCGGCGTAGAAAGATGAAAATGTTTTCAATCCCGGTACATATTTTCAATCCCGGGATTCGGGATTGAGAAAAAAGCAATCCCGAATCCCGGGATTGAAAATATGTACCGGGATTGAAAGCCCTAACCCTACTGGAAGGATTCACATATTCAAAAGATTGATTGAAGAAATAGACCAAAGAATGATTGAATTATAATCAAAATTGTTGATCTTAAATAAGAAATTACAAAAAGGTGAATAGAAGTGTACAGAAAAAGATGAAATAACATTTCATTATGACTTGCATCTTTATCGTAAATAGAACTAATAGATGTGATGAAATATTAAAATGATTTTGTAAAGGGTTCCTATAAAAGAAATTATCAAATATATATATATAATATATATAAAGAAATTACACTATATATTAAATCAATGCTTAATAGATGATAGAGTAATAAGAATACCATCACATTCTTATAAAATGTTATAACAGAAGATTATTCAATCAAGACAAATCAATATCAGAAGATGATAAGGCACAATTTGGATTATAGATTATAAACACAAGGTAATAAGACCAAATCCAAATAAATAGTGTGTGATGTTTCTGTAACAACGCTGTTACCATTCAGCACTTTTGTATGAAGATGGTAACAACGCTTTTACCGAAACGTCACACACCTTGTGTTTAATATCTGAATATGAATCAATCAAGACAACACAATATCAGAAGATGATAAGGCACAATTTGGATTATAGATTATAAACACAAGGTAATAAGACCAAATCCAAATAAATAGTGTGTGACGTTTCTGTAACAACGCTGTTACCATTCAGCACTTTTGTATGAAGATGGTAACAACGCTTTTACCGAAACGTCACACACCTTGTGTTTAATATCTGAATATGAATCAATCAAGACAACACAATATCAGATGATAAGGCACAATTTGGATTATAGATTATAAACACAAGGTAATAAGACCAAATACAAATAAATAAATAGTGTGTGACGCTTCGGTAACAGCGTTTTTACCATTCAGCACTTTTGTCTGAAGATGGTAACAACGCTGTTAGCGAAACGTCTTACACCTCGTGTTTAATAACAGAAGATGAATCAATCAAGTCAATTCAAAAGAATAAAATTAGTCAAGATTTATTTTTTTGAATATTTGCATAAAATTCCTATCGGTATTGAATTTCGCACATATATAGAATTTCAAAAAGAATCTTACGCGTCTAAAATAGTTTTTAAT
Source organism: Cordylochernes scorpioides (assembly GCA_030710605.1). Classification (NCBI taxonomy): domain Eukaryota; kingdom Metazoa; phylum Arthropoda; class Arachnida; order Pseudoscorpiones; family Chernetidae; genus Cordylochernes; species Cordylochernes scorpioides. Next base: position 7,055,069 of record CP092885.1, on the reverse strand, counting down.
TTTCATAACAGATGGCGCGCTAGTGCATCATAATATAAATGTTCTAACAAAAGACTCAATTTGATATTTGCGGAAGAGCGATTGCTCGATGCATGTTATATATTTATAATTGTATGTATTTCTACTGTCCTCAAAGCTTATGTCCATAGTTCATCTAAAATACCCATTCCAAAAGTCTAGCATCAGTATCACTATAAAAGGAAGATCGAAAAATGCAATATAACAGCGGTATGGTAGATTAAACTGGCGAAACCGCTGGGAGGGTTCACCACTGATGAGCCAGGCCCTCTCATTAATTTTTTCATTGCAGTAAGGGCAGTAGAAATTGTTTAATTTCAAAAAGAATCATACGCGTCTAAAATAGTTTCTAATTTTCATAACAGATGGCGCGCTGGTGCATCGTAATATATAGAATTGTGATATGATGCGTTAGCGCGCCATCTGGTATAATGAATTGACACTATTTTAGACGCGTATGATTCCTTTTTGAAATTAAACAATTTGATGTATTTATGGTATATTAGACTAGCGTAACCGCTGGGAGGGTTCACCATTGATTAGCCTGACCCTCCCATTAATTTATCATTTCAGTAAGGACATTAGAAAATTGTTTAATTTTTAAAAAAGAATCATACGCGTCTATAATAGTTTCAAATTCTTATATAGGGTTGTATCCCTGAAGAATAAATCGTAATTTATAAAATGCGCGAAATCATAAGGCAAAAGGTTTTTTTCAAAGATTTCAAATTCTATTATGATGCATTAGCGCGCCATCTGTTATCAAAATTCGAAACTATTATAGACACGTATGATTCTTTTTTTAAATAAAACAATTTCTACTGTCCTTACTGCAATGTAAAAATTAATGGGAGGGCCTGGCTAATCAGTGGTGAACCCTCCCATATTATTATATATAATAAGAATATACAAGGTATGTCCCATAAGTTCCCGGACTGGGTCCATAAAAAAATAAATAAATGAAAAATGTAAATGAATTTGACTGTTTATTATAGAAAAAATATCTGGCTACACGGTGGTACCAATATCGAGGCGGTACTTGCGCGCGCGCCAAGGTTATTCTAATTTATTTAAAGGTCACACCTAGCGCTGCGGCGATTTTACGATGGAACAAAAATTGAAGCAGAGGATTTGCATAGAATTTTGTGTGAAACTTCAAATATCAGCAACCGAAACTTTTGAAATGCTTAATAAAACATTCCCCAATGACGCCCCAAAGAGAACAACTGTTTTTGAATGCCATTCTAGATTTAAAGCTGGCAGAATTTCCATTGAAGATGATCCTCGTCAAGGACGCCCAACATTTCAAAGGACTGATGAAAATGTGCAAAAAATCACCGATTTGATAAAAGAAAATCCTCGAACCACTTTGCTGGAGCTAGAGCAAGACACAGGCATCTCTAAAACAACGATTGGAAGGATCGTAACCGAAGATTTGAAGCTCAAAAAGACTCCTGCAAAATTCATCCCAAGATTCCTCACCAATGAGCAAAAACTGTGTCGGCTTGCAACCTGTGAGGACATGATGGAAATGACAAGAACGGATCCAGAATGAAAAGACAAGATAATCACAGGCGACGAGACATGGGTCTATGGTTATGACCCTGAAACCAAACCTCAATCTGCCGAGTGGAGAGGTTAGGGTGAGCCTAGACCCAAAAAATCCAGAAACAAGGTGTTGCTGGTCGCTTTTTCGGATAACAAGGGCATTGTTCATCACGAGTATCTTCCTGCAGGCCGAACAGTTATTAAGGAAATGTATTTGGGCATTCTTCGCCGTCTAAGGGAAGCGATTCGAAAAAAAAGGCCAGAAAAATGGACTAATGGTGGCTGGATCCTACACCATGACAATGCTCGCCCTCACACAGCGCACTTGATGACTAGCTTTTTGGCGAAAAACGGGACACAAATCCTACTTCAACCACCCTATTTCCCAGACATCGCACCAAATGACTTTTGCCTGTTCCCCAAACTTAAAGCAGTTCTAAAAGGAAGACATTTTGACACCAGGGATGACATAATAGAAAAATCGCCGTTAGCATTGAAGAGCATTCCAAAAGAGGCTTATAAAAACTGTTTCGACAATTGGGAGAAACGATGGCGCTGGTGCGTTGAAGCAAGGGGGGATTACTTTGAAAAGTTTTAATTTAAAAAAAAATAAAAAATCTTACCTTTTTTTTTTTATGGACCCAGTCCGGGAACTTATGGGACATACCTTGTATATATTATTGCAGTAAAGGCAGTAAAAATTGTTTATTTTAAAAAAGAATCATACGCGTCTATAATAGTTTCGAATTTTGATTTCAAATTCTTTAAAAGAAACCTTTCGCCTTATGATTTTGCGCTTTTTATGAAATTGTTCCAGGTGATTATATAACCCAAGATATAAATCATAATGATATGTGATGGATGATAAACCAAAAATATAGAGATAAATGGCAATTAAATTTATAAATTTAATTTACTACTATAAATTTGTCATGAAACCATATTTGCGGAAGAACTTTGCTTGATGCAATTCCAGGTAATTATAGGTATGTACCTCTACAGACCTATAAGCTTATGTCCATAGGTTCACTAAACACCTCTAAGCTGCCTTCCATAGAAAATACAGGGTATATCCCAAACCGATTCGATACAATTGTAGAGCGTTCAAGAGATTAATTTGGTGAAACCGCTGAGAGGATTCACCACTGAGCCAAGCCCTCTAATTCAATAACTCTTATCATTGCAGTAAGGTCTGTAGAGATAATATTTGATGATTTTATTGAAAAGAAACACATTGCCAGTAAATTTATCTGTTTCAAAAAATATATATTGGGTCTTAAAATTAAGAGAGTTTCTGAATTTATTCAATTTCTTAACTTAAAAAATCGATTAAGCTATGTTATGCAACTTGTAATCAATCCTATTGGCATCACCTGTAAAATCTCTCACGAAGCGGTTCATTAACCTGGTTTCAGTGAATAGTGGCAGCCTTTCTTTGTTAGCGATCAATACCTGTTTGCGAATAAACTGACGAAATTATCAGGAGAGGGCGTGTTAAAGTTAGTTTCCCAATTCTATAATTCCAAGACCTTTAAAAATTATTGTAGCAAAATACAGTTAAACCTGTCTATAGCGCCCCCCCCCCCCCCCCCCCCCCCCCCCCCCCTTTGGGACTCACCAAAATAGGGTGCTATAGAGAGGGAGTGCTATAGACAGGTCACCTTTAATGTAAATCTCGCATCGTACTACGTATTTAAAATCAGGCGCTATAGAGAGGGAGGCGCTATTTAGAAGGTAGCTATAGACAGGTTTAACTGTATTTATTATTTTGAGAGATTATTGATTTTGATATTCATTTTCTACTCTACTGATCCAGGCCCACCGAATATTTTTCCTTTGCAGTAAGTACAGTAGTAAAGTTATATTTGTAAAAGAAAAAACCGTGATAAATAGAGTATCAATACTCAAAATTCAAGATAAAATTGTGAAAGGCGTTTTAAAAAAATACAAATATTGTTTGCGGAAGAGCATTGCTCAATGCAAATATTTATATGTAATTCTACTGTCCTAAAAGCTTATGTCCATAGTTTGCTTAAATACCATTTCTAAGATTCCACCCTTCAGTGTAGTATATAAAAGCAGAATGATTCAATACAGTATGAGAACTCTAAAGAAGCGAATTGGTAGATTAAATTGGCGAAACGGTTGGAAGGGTTCACAACTGATAACACAGGTCTACAAAAAAACTTTTTTTTTGCACAAGAGAACCTGATGGTGTTTCTAGTGTAACTTTTCATGCTGAACTCAAAAATCTAATCAGAAATTTCCCATCACCCATGGTTTTTGCCTGACGATCTTTTTTTAGTATTGGGATAAATACATGCATCCAACATGAAAGAGACTTACGAAAACATGAAACTGCTTTTGAAAAAGATAGAATATGAAAGATACGGTTGGAAAATATGCAGCGATTTGAAAGTCGTTGCTCTCTTGCGTGGATTACAGCTTGGATATACAAAATTTTGTTGTTTTCTGTGTGAGTGGGATAGCAGAGATAGGGAAAGGCATTACATTAAAAAAATCTGGCCAAACCGTAAAATCTTTACTCCAGGATATAAAAATATTGCAAATCTACCCCTGATCGATTCAGAAAATATTTACTTACCACCATTATATATTAAACTGGGATTAATGAAGAACTTTGTCAAGGCAATGGATCGAAATGCCAGTGGATTTGCCTACCTAAAACAAAAATTTTCTAGTATAAGTGAAGCGAAGATTAAAGAAGGCATTTTCGTTGGACCTCAGATTCGAGAATTGCAGCAGGATGGAAATTTTCAAAATAGTTTGAATGAAGTTGAAGCAGCAGCATGGAATTCCTTTAGAAACGTTTGCAAAAACTTCTTAGGAAGTGTCAAGGTTGAAAATTACCGAGACATAGTTAATGATCTGTTGCTTTCCTACAAGGCACTGGGATGTAACATGTCCCTCAAGATCCATTTCCTGCATTCACATCTAGATTTCTTTCCAGACAATCTTGGCGCAGTAAGCGATGAGCATGGTGAGAGGTTTCATCAAGCTATATCAAGCATGGAGAAGCGGTACCAAGGTAAATGGAGTCCCGCTATGCTTGCCGTCGACTGCTGGGCACTCAAGAGGGATGTACCACAAGCAAAGTATAGAAGAAAATCCACTGTCACTGCTTTTCAATAATAAATATGTTTCGTTCATATATGCCTATATATTAACAATATTTCCAAATTCAAGTAGGTGTATCTCAGAAATATTGTGTAATAGAAAAAAACTAATGGTATATTTGGATTCAGGACATGTAGATAAGATGCTATTTCTTTGTGGACAAAGAAAAATATTTTTTGATAAACCAGTTACGTGACATTGTTTGTATTTTTAGTGTATTTATCCCAATACTAAAAAAAAGACCGGCACGCAAAAACCATGGGTGATGGGAAATTTCTGATTAGATTTTTGAGTTCAGCATGAAAAGTTACACTAGAAACATAATCAGGTTCTCTTGTGCAAAAATCTTGTTGACCAGTGTAATCCAAGTCCTCCCAATATTTTTTCATCGCAGTAAGGACAGTAGAAGTTTTATTTATTTGTGAAAAGAAACATTCGCTTCTTAATGTTTTCATTTATGATATGTACAAATACGCGTACATGTACGCGTTATTGATATGTACAAATATATTTCTCACAATGAGTTTCTTTTTTATTATAAATTGCAAGCTTTTAAGTGATAATAGCTCTACAACGGGTTTATTCAAAACAATTAACTATCTAATTACAAAACTATTTTAGACGCGTAATATTCTTTTTAAATAAAACAATTTCTACTGCCCTTACTACAATGGAAAAAATAAAGGGAGGGCCTGGCTCATCAGTGGTGAACCCTCCCAGCGGTTTCGCCAGTTTAATCTACCACTGAGGGTTCACCACTGATGAGCCAGGCCCTCTCTTTAATTTTTCCATTGCAGTAAGGGCAGTAGAAATTGTTTTATTTTAAAAAGAATATTACGCGTCTAAAATAGTTTTGTAATTTGATAACAGATGGCGCGCTAGTGCATCGTAATATAATTAACTATCTCTTGCAAGAAATATTTACACATATTTAAATAAAGTATCAACACTCGTATAAGATATACTATAAACTGAAAGTTTGTATGTTGTAATAGCGTCTTTAGAAACAGTGAATAGTCCATCGCAATATTTACATATATCAAAAGTTTTAACTAAGTCGTCTGCTAAGGTTTCGAATTTCAATCGCGATGTTGAATTCATTATCAAAAATTACAACCAATACTAGAACACTCATGAGGCGATGCTCTAATCGTAAAAAAAATATTCCATTCCTAGTATCATAACAACTATACGCGTATTTAATAATAAAACTATTATTTTGAAAATAGAGAAATCCATAAATAAATCTTTAAATAAAAAGTATATATTGGATCAAAATATCATTTATTTTAACAATATTTTAGTTAGCTGAACGCCAACCTTTATCAAGGTATTATAACATTTTTTAATGTATGTCGACAATGATGAAGGTTGAATGATAAAGGTTGGCATTCAGCCAACTGAAATATTGATAAAATAAATGATATTTTGATCCAATATATGCCCTTCAAATAATACTATCAATAATATAGAATTTTATTATAATAAATTAGACGAATGACCCGGCTTCGCCCGGGAATTCAGGAGTACATAAAAACGAATCAACGCCGTTAAGATGCTAATAATATGTACATTTAAATATTAGGAGAGATTTTGCATATTGCTTGATATTAGAATATTTTATTAAGTTAGTTTGTATTTTTTGTATATTGACTATTGTTTGTTTGATTTTAAGAATTATCATATTGACTGTAACTTTTATTTATTATATAAAAAAACAAAGGCCAGAACAAAAATTAATAAAAACACGAAAGCCATTGTTTACATACAGTAACGCTAATTTTGTAAAGTTTTTTTTTTAAATTGCATTGTGTGCACTTACCGTAACTTAGTAATATAAATTTCTCTCTCAATACTTTTGTAAAAAAAAAAAGTGAAACTAGTATAAAAAGATATTTTAAAAAAGGTACGCAAGCAACTTGAAAAGAAATACAGAACGCTCATTGGTCGCTTAATTGGCCTCGTGTTGTTACTTCGCCTCGTATTTACTCCGCGTAAAAAAAAAAGTTCTTCAAATGAAAAAAATAAATAGCCAAAAATACTAATCAAAATGTAGCCGAAAATTTTCCTCAGGTTTATAAAAAGCGACATGCAAAATTTGGTACCAATTGGTTCAGTAGTTTTTGAGTTTATCGCGAAACAGACAGACATTGACTTTTATATATAGAGAGATATGTAGAATATAATATAATGCGGCTTATGATTGTAAAACGACATTTGAAAATTATTCCGCGTGTGTTTCTTTTAAACGAAAAATCGAAATTTATATTTTTAAGGATAAATTTTTTATAAAAAATATTTGTTTCAAATAAATATTAATTCCCCAAATTTTTACTCGGTCAAATTCAGAAATTCGCCAAGAAACATATAAAACTGAATTCTAAAATTTTATTTGAATATTTTTATTTGTTCGCCGAAGACACGCTAAAATGATTAATTTCCTTATCTCTATATGAATAGAAATACTAAATTCTATATAATAGTTGAGGTTAACTAGTTCCGTCTCTTTCTTCACTAACTATTACACTTTTGAATGGCTCTTGCCCAACTTGACCCAGAAACAAAATGAATGTGTAGGAAACAAGTTTCCATCCGAACAAGATATCAAATTCACCCTGATTTCTCCGAATCCTGTCTTTGTAGTAATACTATATTAAAAACTTGTCCAACGCCACAAATTTGGGTGACCTTGATTATTATCGGATTGGTTTGAATATATTTAGGTATGAAGCAATCCTTTTTGAATATTTACTTTTGTAATATTCATTCTTGAAACTTTGGTTGATTCTTTCCCAAAGTAATTCGCTATCTTCTAATCAAGCTTATATTCACATTTACAATTTTATAATTCAATACAACCATGAGAAAGATATAAAAACTTTACATATGAGATTATTATATATATGTTGGGGGTCGGTGGAAGGATGGTCTAAACCATTGGTTTTCGACCGCTACGACCCGATTTCGATTCCCGCATTGGGCACTTTTTTATGTTTAAAAAAAAATGCTTCAATGGCTCCCGATTCTTGCAAAAGTCCAACCCCACTAGCGAGTGCAAGTAACCAAACGGGGCTCTGGCACATTTGTAAGTACAAAGTCGAACTGCTTTTCACATGTGGGGCACTTACAGTAAAAGCAGTCGCCTACCCACCATGATTATCATGGCCTGTACCACGTGTACTAGGGATAAGCAAGAAGATCTATATGTTGTAATGTATTCCAATATATACTTATATCCCCATATAACTATAGTGTAATACCAAAACGAAGTGATAAAGTTAGATTGAGTGACATTCGGCGCCAGACAGAAGAAAGGTCTTCAAAAAACATGTAGGGTTACCTGGTGTGCCCCCTTTGGCTGAAAACAGATCAGTCCACTCTGAAACACGATGATTGACAGACACCCCTGGACAGTCCTGCCTTGATCGGTGTCGGCTTCACCCTCTCTCGCCTTCTCTAAGGTGACGTCCAACATGCCTTGACCTTTTGTGTAATTCAATTCACGCCTTAACCCGCTCTGAACATTGTGGCCACCACGACTGTATCTAACCAACATGCCACAGTCATCCTACAGGATAAACTACATTACAACATATGTATATCGATAGAATTTTACACAAATATATTTACTGGCAATGCGCTTCTTTTAAATATCATCAAATATTATCTCTACAGACCTTACTGCAATGATATGAGTTATTGAATGAGAGGGCTTGGTTAATCAGTAGTGAACCCTCTCAGCGATTTCACCAAATTAATCTCTAGACCGCTCTACTATTGTATTGGATTGGTTTGGAATATACCCTGTAGAGATGATATTTAAAAGAAGCGCATTGCCAGTAAATTTATTTGTGTAAAATTTTAACGATAGATGGCAATTAAATTTACTTTACCAATATATATATATTGAGTTTATTTTGAACTTTTATTTATAAATTAACTAAAAAGGAGAAAAATTTTCAGTTATCGCCATTGAACAATTAGATTTATTTGAATAAAAATAAAAGCAACAAGGGGGAAGATCATCTTATATTGAGTGAGGAGGTAAAAAAAGAAGCGAAACCTAAAATCTCACATCACAATACGTTCGAAATTCATGATGATCATCCCCCGCCACTTTTATTTTTACTAAAAAAAATCTAAATGAATTAAATCAATCTAAAATAGTCAACTATGAATTGCCTCAACCACCAATAGCTGTTTTTTCACGTTCATCTATAGTATGAGTGTCTCTGACATTTCTCCCTGTTGAGTTCAGGAACTAGCCCATGTGGCGGTCCTTGCCGTCGTACCTGGGAGACCCCTCGGCTGTCCAACCCAGCTTTCTTTCACCGTAGGTATTTTTTACACAATTCCTATACATCAGTATATGACTTTTTATTAAAATTACTATTATAGACGTGTATGATTCTTTTAAAAGTTAAACAATTTCTACTGTCCTTACTGCAATGGAAAAGGGGAGAGCCCTCTCTTTAATTTTTCCATTACAGTAAGGGCAGTAGAAATTGTTTAATTTTAAAAAGAATCATACGCGTCTATAATAATTTCGAATTTTCATAATAGATGGCGTGCTAATGCATGTGTCTTGAACACACACAAATTTAATCAACTCAATCATTCAGGCCTTGGAGCCCATCTACAGGAGGTTAAGGAGGATAGTATTTATTTATCTAAAAAGAGGTACCTTTACTGGCCGAAGGTCTTTTAATTTTAAGAACGATGAATGCCGGACAGGTAACCTCTATCTTCATGATATAATCAAATTGTTCCGTTTCATCTACAGCCGACTGATATATACATGTAAGAAATGGAAGCCATTAAAACACGAATGTTTCTTTTATACATAAAACAAACTTCAACTGTCTTTACTGCGAGATAAAAATATTAGGAGAGTTTGGCTTATCAGTGGTGAACCCTCCCAGCGGTTTCGTCAATTTGATCTATAATACCGCTTCTCAGAGCTCTAATACTGTATTGTACGGTTCTGCTTATATATGCTACACTGAAGGGTGGAATCTTAGAAATGGTATTCAAGAAAATTATGGACGTAATATTTTAGGTCAGTAGAATTACATATAAATACACACACATACACACACACACAAAAGCCTTTATTAAGACACACAGGTCTTACAGAGGATTCTCCTTGGGGTTACAAAACGGAGAAAGTGGGAAATAAAAATGGTGAAAGAATATATACATATGGTAAATATACACAGATTATAAGAAAGAATAAAGAAATAAGAAGAATTTTAAAAAATAAATAAATAAAATTAAAAATTTTTGGAAATATGGATGGGAGAAGTGGAGAGCGAAAAGAGGAAAGAAAACAGGTATTTACATATGGAACAAGTCAATTTAAGTTCTTCTGCTCACATAGCACAAGTCGACCATGGCTTTTTCAAGAAATCTTCAAGAGATTTTCCAGGAAAATCCGAGTGTTCAGGGTTGTAAGGTAAACACCGTTTTATCAGTGTGGGGGTTAACTTATCGTATCTGCCTAAACAAATAATTGGATGTTGGTTCTGTTCTTCTCATCAAACAGAATTTTTTGGTATGTTTGGATGTTCGGTTAAGTCTTTCTTTTTTTCAGCATTTTTATGGAAGTTATATAGATTCAGAGCTACTGAACTATTGTCTATAAAGTTGGATAATAAAGAATATAATGTGAAGTGTGTATGGCCTATCTTAGAAAAGAGTATTTTTCTTTCCGTGTCAAGAGGCTTGCATTCAAATATATAATGTTCTAATTCATTTTCAGTTCTATTTTTGCATAGTTGGCAATACAAGTCTTCTGTCCTTAGATATTTTATATGGTCTTTTCGATATAAAACAAATAGAATTCTCAATTGCGCAATGAGGCGTTTAGTCGGCAGTGGGAGTTCACTTAGTAGATAGTTCTCTGCTGCGAATGTTTTATGTAAATATTTGTAGTGTGTGTGCAGCTTCGAATTGGTTATTCTTGATTGATCGGTTTGGATAGACTGTTCTATAGTGATTCTGATAATTTGAGGTATTGCTTTCTGTAGAATATTGGGGTCTGAACAATTCTTTAACCACATGAATCCAGTTGAGTTTAGGATATTCATTAAATTTTCAGTAAAACCTATAAAGGTATTCGTTAGAGTGGATGTTTCCCATAATTGGGCTAGACAGATTACGGGCAATCTGGATTTTTCCATTTTTAATATTCTTAACCAGAACTTTAGAATTAGTTTGGTTGCTGTGACTCCTAGTGAGAAGCGTCCGGTTTCCATGCGTAGTATGTAGCCTGGTGTGTTACTCGGCAAGTTCAATAGTCGTCGGAGATAGTTATTCTGAATTTGGTCCAAGATTTTGTACTTTTCGTTTGCCCAAATTGGAGCAGAATACAGCAGAGTTGACAGGATAATCGAGTCTAATAGTTTCATTGATGAGAACCAAATGAATTCAACCTGGATTTCTCCATAATTTTCCATACTTCGCCGGTAGCTGCAAGCGCTTTGCCTTTAAAGTATGAAGCCACTTGACTAAACGAGATTGTTGTTGTGAGGGGATAGCCAAGATAGAGATATTTCGATGTCACTGTCAACAGTTGGTCTCCCCAGAACCATTTGTACGATTTTGCAGGGCGGCCACCATTTCGGAAAACCATTATCTTGGATTTTGATTCGTTCAGGGTTAGATGATTTGTTTCGAAGTATTTTTTCAACATGTTGATTTTTATTTGTAGATTGATTTTTGATTCTCCTATGAGAATTATGTCGTCGGCATACATCAAAAGGTGGACCGTTCCAAAATTAGGGAGGTATATGCCTGGTAGAGTAGAGTCATTAAAAATGTTGATTAAATCAGTTACAAAGAGTATAAATAGATAGGGTGATAAGGGTTCTCCTTGTAACACTCCCGATCGGATTTTGATGGGTTCAGTAAATAGTCCATTCCATCTCACCGTCGTTGTCATTTGTTCGAAGTAGTTCCTAATAAGGTTAACAAAGCGGAAATCCAGACCTAATTCACCCAATTTTGACCACAGAAGTGAGTGGGGAACAGTGTCAAAGGCCTTTTTTAGGTCCACAAAAAAAGCATAAAGTTTTCTTCTTTTACGTCTGAGAGTCAGCTGTATCAAGGACAACAGTGTGAATATGTGATCTTGACAGGAGTAGCCTTTTCTGAATCCAGCCTGGTTTTCTGGAATAATTGATCTACCTTCAATCCAGTTGCGTAATCGCGATTTTAAATTACATATAAATACTTGCATCGAGCAATGCTCTTCCGAAAACAATAAAGACAAGGCAAGTTAAGGCATTATTAATTATAAGGCGATAACCTGCCATCTATATATAAGAAATGAAATCATTAAAGCACGAAAGTGGGAAGTAAGGACAGTAGAAGTTTGTTTTATGTGTTAAAGAAACATCCGTACTTTAATACTTTCATTTCGTATATATAGATGACGTGTTATCACCATATACTATATACATGTGTGAATAACATAATCCGATGCAAATATGGATGGCTCAGTAAATCTAGATCAAGGCTTGAATAGAGAAGTAGCAGCTCCAGTGATAATTATGTCCATTAATGTGATCCATGTGCTATAACCGCCACGGTGGGATGTATGGCTGTAAAGAGACCAGCCAACCTTGCCCGTCGACCTTCGCCCCAATCCCGTCGTTGACGCCCTGGATAGTTTCGGACTTCTTGGACGATGGTACCAAGGAACAGACAGAATATGTAAATAGGATGTCTATCTCTCGAAAGGAAGATTTCGGGAAAGTCCTTCTTCAGCTAAAAGGTACCACCTAAACACCTGGTCCCTTTAATCCATCAGCTGGGCCAGAGTCCGTGCGGTGTAGCTCCGCTCATTTAACATGGAGCCAGAGATACCTTCCCACAAGAACTACACTTAAAACACCATAGAAGTTACAGAGATTGAAAGATAACTTTACTTTGTTATTGCATGATAGATTTTAGTAATCACACACAAAAAATATGTTTTCGATATTTAAAAAATAAGTTTAATGTTATAATAAATGTCTAAATATATAAGGAAGAATTATTGATTTATTTAACATCAAAATATAGCTGATACCGCGTGAAGGCCAAGTTATAAAGAAGGGACTCGGTGACCTAAGTAGGGAGCTTAAAGAATGACATTTACCTAAATGTTAACTAGACACGGTGAGGGCTCCACGTGATATCTAGATACATAACACAGAGGGGGTTAGAGGTAGACTATACTATCTCACACCGTCATGTATTGCTACACACCCCTGACCCCAACTTCCCAATTCCGACAACTCGATGAACTCGTTGAGTTCACTATTGGACAACAAAGTGGAATGGAGCGGACTAGAGACCGAAGACAGAACTGCTGACACTGCCAACGCTGAAAGCCGGACTTAACGTCACACGCGAGGCCTCCCATCGGAGTTTTGCACCAGAACCAGCAGACTAGTAATCAGTACCTAGTCCTGGGTCTGTGGAGCGGGCCAAGCTGCCGGAGGAGAATTTGAGGACCAATCCACGTTATGTGACACAAGGTTAAAATAGTGGGTCCTCCCGCCCAACGTGGAATGGTAAATGACCACAGCCCCTGCTGTGATCATCACAGAAGTGTAAGCGCTAAAACCCGCCCCGCTATCAATAGCTACTGTCTAACTCTAGCTAGATCCTGCAACAACGTCGTTAGTAGAGCTGGAACACAGGGAAGTCACGGCTCTCCATCTGGAACATCTGTTACACACAGCAGCCTAGAATTCAGACTTTATGGTCAACAGATTTCTATTGTCACCGAGTCCCTTTTTTATTTTTGGCGTTCAAGCGGTTTGTAACATTTTTATTATACCTGATTTTTGGTGATTTTATTTAGAAATGTTCAAAGCTCACATTGAGTGCTTCTAACTATGACAAATAAACTTGTTGATATTTTTTTGAAACAAACAAATTAATGAAGCAGCTCTAAATCAGCACCCAAAGACACCAGATTCCTCCAAGAACCTCAGGAAAACCTACAACCTCTAGATTCAATTCGCATTTCTTCAAGTTATATCATAAACTACATGCCAGGTATATCCTCTCAAAATTGTGTGTAAAAACGGTTTAAAATTTTTGAGACCGAAACCACTAATTTATTTAAAAGGTAACTGAATAGGTTGTGAATATACAAGTATATATAGAGTTGTATGGTTGTCTTTTAGTCCTTTCTTTGATCATTTTCGTTACAATTTTACCCGAGAGTTTAATATCCACAAACAATTATTTTAGCCATAATTATATAAAGCTTATACTCCTATTTATCTTAAATTGCTAATAATTGTTTCAGTTTTTTCTAAATTTCAATTATTTTTGTTGTTATTGTGTCATTCAGAATGGTATTCCTTTTTCAACTTAAATCCACTTGACTGAGATATATAGCTTTTCCTTACTTAAATATACCAAGGCTGAGTTAGAGCTTCTACTATCATGATAATTGCTGCTATCTCAGCATATATAATGGTCAAAGTTAGGTAAATTTAGTGCAGAAATATATTAAATAGATTTCTTAAGGATTATTAAGATTGGGATAAAAGAAGTTCAATTGACGTCATGTTGATTTCTATCAATCCAACCAATCAGTTGAGCCAGTTCTCATCACGTGATATTTATCCAACTTCTGGTTGGCTGATGGTGTATCAAGATTTGGCGATCAAGAAGCTTGGTCTACCCAGCTGACAAGGAGAATGTAGTCCTCATCAGTAGAGAGGCGACACCAGAGTTAACATCTGAGATTGATGCAAGAGTTTCATTCATTTATTTTAATTGAAATATCTTCGGTATCATTGTCATGGTAATCATAAGAATTCTTACCTTCATTCTTCAACATATTGGCATTTAATTTCACAATAAAGTTTGTAATATTGTCTTGAGATATTTGTATTACTTCTATTTTCTTTCTTTTTGTTCTCCTTTTCTTTTTCAAAGGATAGTTTTATTCACACACACATTATCATTCTTAGATATATTTGTATTATTTCGTTAATTAATTTTGTTCAATGAGCATATTTTTCACTTATTTAATCATATACAACAGAGATATTGATTTTGTTTTATGTTTTGTTATTGCCAATCAGCTCTTTCCCGTGGTCAAATTTCAATAAAAATATTACGATATATCAATGAATATTTTTCATCAAATTACTATAATTTGGATTAGATTTTTTTTTCATTTACTAAGAAAGGCTTTGAAATATTCGTTTGCTTTGTAGTTTATATTTTATATCAATTTAAAATATATATTTAATAGAAAATTATAGAGATGGTCATATTTATAATTTAAAAAAGAATTTTTCTAACTAAAAATTAGTTAACTCCATTGTTTTACTCGAAAGGATCAAATT
Source organism: Cordylochernes scorpioides (assembly GCA_030710605.1). Taxonomy (NCBI): domain Eukaryota; kingdom Metazoa; phylum Arthropoda; class Arachnida; order Pseudoscorpiones; family Chernetidae; genus Cordylochernes; species Cordylochernes scorpioides. The sequence continues at coordinate 7,040,004 of CP092885.1, read as the reverse complement.
TCATTTCAAATAGAATAATTCAGAAATAAATATAGCCATTTAAATATTAGAAGCATGGAATTATTTATCAAAGGAATAGCGCTACTTGGTATTTTCTACAATTTATATATTCACCTTCTTAAAGTGGCTGGCAAAAATAATGTTTGATAATATGATATTTTTTATATTTCTTCACACATATATTTTTTAAAATAATATAAAGCATATATATGAAAAATGCAGTTATATTCCAATTTTTTTGAAAGGGTTGTGGGATATGTTCTAATAATATTTTGTTAAGCGGGAAACTGCGCTCAAGTAAACTATCTTTTGGGAGAATATTTTCATCTCACATTTGAAACCGCCATCATTAAAATGTTATCTGATTTGTTGGTTTAAAGTTATAGACATTGTTAAATATATCATTACTATTAAACATAATCTGTATTAAAGATATGAGTATTATATGAAATTTATTTTTAAAGAACAAATATGTATATTAAAAAAAAATTGAAAACATGTGAAATATACATACAGTTAAACCTGTCTATAGCGCCCCCTCTTGGGACTCACCAAAATAGGGTGCTATAGAGAGTGGGTGTTATAGACAGGTCACTTTTAATGTAAATCGCATCGTACTACGTATTTAAAATCGGCCGCTATTTAGAGAGGCGCTATAGACAGGTTTAACTGTATTAAAGAGGTAGAACAGTGTGTATGATAAAGTATATCTGCATTTAAAAAGTAAACACAGTGTTATATAGTGAAAATCCAATTTAATTTTTTTTCTAAACCATCAGTTGATTGTTTAAACCAACTCACACAGACCTCCTAGTATATTGATGACTTGCTGTTGTAGATATCTTGTTTGATTAGTCCACAGCACTGGGCTCCAAAGATGCCTCACAAGCCAGACATTTTGTGGGAAAGGTTTGGCTTTGCCTGATTATTATATAAATATTAAATCGAAATATATAAATATTTTGTAGTGAGATGACTCAGCCAATTTGAAACTTGTTAAATTACCTCCAAGTTGGATTAAATCAGGTCAAGTTATGCTAGAAGAACCTGTTTGGCTAGCATATCTATCTAGTGTGTTCACTGAGTGTTTACATTGAATGCTCGAATGTAAAACTGTGGTTGAGGCCATGTTTCTGGTGTTACACGTGTGAGATGTTCCACATGTCGTTGTTACTCACGTCCTGGTAGTCAATATAGAGGGAGGTCCGGCAGGGATCAATTCCATCTTGATAGGTCCGTGGTTGCCCAGGTCCAGGGGTGTGGAATGAAACAATCCTGTAGGTTCTCAATATCACGAGGTGCTAGATGTGAGAATCCATTTCTCCTGCATTATAGATAATTCCTCAGAGTCCAGTTGAATTGAATGAGTCTTTCGTCTAGGTTGGGGATCGTCGAGGGCAACAATGGCTATAGTGTTGTATATATATTAATTATTTGTTACCATAGAGTGTGTGTAAGCTCACAGGTTAATAGACGCTAACCGAAAAAAAAAAGTTCCTTTGTTTAATATTAGTTTCCCTTTTATATTTTGTTCTCTCTCTTGTAAATCAATAAATATAATGTTTGATTAATATTCTTGGAATCAGTTTCATTAAAAATTCTAAGCAAAGTCAACATATAGGCAGGCAGATTTTATTGTTGTAGCTCTCAAAAATGAAAGCTTTCAAGTGGCAGGATGTGTCTATACAGTTTAAGACAACCCTCGATGTCTAGGAAGTGTAAAACTTGAGAACTCTTCAGAGTTCATCACTCTAAGTGGATAAAACACTGTTGACTTGACTATTATGTTTGTTTCTTTGATATTTCAATGCATTTTCCCACTTTATTTCATCAAAGCTTCCTTTGAATGTGATAGATTTGCTAAAAGAACGGGAAAAAGAGCTATGCCTTTAGGAAGAAAATGATCCTTTTTAGATAAATCCTGTTTGGATTCTGTCTTGTTTCTTTTATAATTTGAATTTTAAAATATGATTTTGTGTTAAATAGAACAGTAACAAAAAGAATACAGCAAAACACAACATGATTTTATTGTTACTGCTCTAGAGGAAACACACACAAAATTATCTTAGATTTTATCAATTTCGAACTTAATGTGATTCAATACGAACAACTGATTAACAAGTGTTAGGTTTCACTAAATATTTACTTACATTTTCACTTAAAAAAAAAACCTTTTTGAAACTATATCAATATGATGCATTAGAGCGCCATCTGTTATCAGAAATATTAACTATTTTTGACGGGTATGATTCTTTTTGATTTAAAATTGTATTAAGGGCAGTATAAATTTGTTTCAATCCAAAAATAATCATACGCTTAAAAATAGTTTATATTTCTTTTAAAAACTATTTTAATAATTAAATATTTATTTTAGTCATTAAAATTATATAAATTGACACAAATATATTTATAATTACTTATATTATCATATTGGTGGGGAGGTGTATATGAATATGTGTACTAAAAGTGGCATCTCTCCCTTTAAAAATGAATTAAAACAATGCATTTTGGTTCATACCCCCCTGATAACAATGAAACCATTGAAAACATTATTTTTGGCTGCAAGATCTAATTGAATACAGAAACATATTCATATCTCGAAAATTGTTTCAAAAATATTAATCTCAGATCACTGTAACAGACATCATTTTAATTCCAAAACATTCAAAGCACACCAACGTTTTCTTGGAGTCTTCAAATAGGGTAAATCCTAGCCTCAGAATGAAAGAGTAAAAAGGAGCTTTAGTTTTATCCAACATAAACCAAAACGTATCTACCAAAAAATAAAGTAATCTCCAGTTACTGTAATAGACATCATTTTTAATTCTGGAACATTCAAGCAACCCTTTGCCTTCTTGGAATTGTCAAACAAGATAAATCCTAGCCTTAGAGTTAAAAAAGTAAGGAACCTTTAATTTTATGCAAAACCTAGCTACCAATCTTGCCACAGTTAGTAGGATTCTAACCATCACATGTTTATCTGTATATGAATCTTATACCATATACAACCATGTAACATCTATAACCTTGTAACCTTTGTCGATTGCTTTAACAAGGCATGACGTGTAGAGTTTGCATAAATCGAATGGTGCACGCTCGGGATAATAAATTGTTGTTAATGTGTATATTCTACAGTGACTGTAACAGACTTCATTTTTTGATTCTATAGAACATTCAAATCAACTCTCGCTCTCTTGGAGTCATCAAAAAAGTTAAATTCTAGCCTCAGAATAAAAAAGAAAAGAAGCTTCAATTTTATTCAAATTTAACCCAACCTAGAGAGCTACCAATCTTTTTTTTTTATTATTATTATCCCTTAGTCGTAATATTAATTTTCTTAAATTAAAGATTTCTTATTAAGGGAATAAGACCTCCTCCATTTTGTTCGGCCTTTCTGTCTTGCCTAATAATATTCAAAACCCCTCATTTCAGCTTTGTGCTAAGTTTGGTCTCTTGAATGTAGGTTAAACTCACTTTGTCATCCAGCAGTAGGAGTTCAGTCAACTTCTGTCTACTACCAAATGTACCATTTAAATTACATTGCAGAATCCCAATATTGATGTTTGGGGTGACTAGCATCGACCTTGTTGTCATCCCTGGAACATAGGTCGTGTCGGCTTCCCCGGACGCGGTAGCATTTATATCAATATTCAGTCCATAAGACTCCATGATAGGTAAAAAGAGCGGCTGTCGTTGGTTGGCTATCCACCATATGACAGTCAGACTTTATCCCCCATTAAAATCAACCCTCGCTTTCTTGGAGTCATCAAAAAGGCTAAATTCTAGCCTCAGAATAAAAAAAGTAAATGAGCTTCAATTTGATTCAAATTTAACCCAACCTAGAGAGCTACCAATCTTGTATCAGTTAATATAATTCCTTCCATTACATTCTAAGCTGAATATAAATATTTTACTATATACAACCATGTAACATACATAACGCTGTACTGTACCCCTTTAACCTTTACTACGTATAGTAAGGGCGAGGAGTGTAGAGTACACATTAAGCAAATTTTGCACGAAGAGAATTATTTTTTTAAATTTTATTTCGACTTAGAGCGCTATGTCCCCCTAGTACACTTGCACTACAAAGGTAAACTAAACATTGAAAGGAAAGAAAGATATTTTAAATATGTACAAGAATTAGTATGCAAGTTTTAGGTAGATATGAAAAGTGAAAAATATCAACACAATTGAAATATGTATAAGAATTATTTTATTTCGACTTAGAGCGTTATGTCCCCCTAGAGACACTTGCACTACAAAGGTAAACTAAACATTGAAAGGAAAGAAATATATTTTAAATATGTACAAGAATTAGTATGCAAGATTTAGATAGATGAAAAGAGAAAAAATATCAACACAATTGAAATATGTATAAGAATTATTTTATTTCGACTTAGAGCGCTATGTCCCCCTAGGGACACTTGCACTACAAAGGTAAACTAAACATTGAAAGGAAAGAAAGAAAGATATTTGAAATATGTACAAGAATTAGTATGCAAGATTTAGATAGATGAAAAGAGAAAAAAATATCAACACAATTGAAATATGTACAAGAATTAGTATGAAAGTTAGATTAAAAGAGAAAAAATATCAACACAATTGAAATATGTACAAAGGGTTGGTATGCAAATATAGTTAAATGAAATCAAATTTTGAAGTATTGTGCGTATTCGAGGAAAACAATTTACAGATTGAAGAAAGTTTTAAGGAATATTCTATAATGAAAATATGCAATATTTTAGAAGATTGCACGAAGAATAAATAAATTGTTGTTAATGTAAATATAAAAATGTATGTATATCACACACACAAGCCTTTATTAAGACATTCCGTCTTAAACAGACGATTCTCCTGTTAGAAATGAATCTAAAAAGAAATGAGAAGCAGGGGAAGAAACTGAATCCTCGCTCAGAAAAGAGAAAAAGAAGAAAAGGAAACAAGATCTATGTACATACATCGTTTTTCGTGCATAGAACACAGTGAAGAAGTAGATTATTGAGTAAATGGTTGCATCTTGTGAAGAAAAAAAATATTTCCACACAGTTCAGTTACTTTGTTAGGTCTTTTTTCCTCCTTGCAGTCTTGAAAAAATTAAAGAACTTTAAAATAGCTGATCCATTATCCATCAAGTCTGAAAGAAAGGAATACAACGAAAATTGTGGATGAGCAGCTCTACCGCAAAAGTTTATCTTTCCATAGTGAGAGACGTACATTCAAATATATAGTGTTCCAGTTGTTATGTAATCAAAATAAGTAAGAAGGATGAATCCGTAACCAATTTAACTTTGCATATTATTTATTATTAATAGTAATTATATGAAACAAATCTTGGTATATATGTCTACATGAAAACAACAAGAGCAATACTTAAAACATTATATACATACAAGTTCCTTTTCAAACTCGGTCTCATCTATAGCCATTGTTACTCTGTAATATTCGAACACCAGTTCGGATATTTTATTCCTTTGGCAAAGTGGACAAAATATGTCCTCTTTCTACATATTTTTATGTGATTTTCCCGGTAGAAAACAAGAAGTTTTCTTATTTGACAGCAAAATATAACGAGGATTGAAGAGGAGTGTCTTATAAGAACTTTATTCGCAAGCTTTCAGACGTCCTTCTACAGGCTTTACTATGACAGAAAGAAGGAAATATGAGATGAGTATTAATAGAACAAGATATATTTGCATATGATAAAAGTATAGTATTTATAAATATAAATCAAAGTGAAAACGTAAATTTCGTAAATACAGAATTAATATGCAAAATTGTGCTGAGAAAGTTAAATTTATGATATTAAAAACATTATTACTATTACACCTTCAATCCGATAAAGATAATGCCAAATAAACAACTGAGGATGATCCTATAAATAAAAATTGCTGAAAAGATATAGACTGTGTGTGACTGTTTACAGAAGGAGTGGCGGGGGTATCTATTTTCCGGTTTATACTGTTGTACTTTATGGAAAGGAATGAGTCTAGAAATTGTTGTTTATTATTAATGTGGTGATAATTTTCTTATATATTATTATTTTAGCAATGAATCTCTTAGCGGAAGATTGGTTAGTAAATAATTTTCTGTATTGTATGATGTAGATGCAGTTATATAAACTAAGTGTGTTGAATTCTATTTGTATTTTCTAGAGGAAGAGGTTCTACTCGGCCCACGATCTCCGCCTGGCCGCCACCGACGCGCTGGCTTCACGGTCGCAAAGAGGTCCAACCTTCCAGCCATCACCACACCACCTGACAAGACTTCATATGCTTCAAAATGTGAGTTGACACATTTTTATCTCTTGAATTATATTTATTGTGTGATTTCACCACCACTCTGTGTTGTGACGACGATCTAAGTTCTATAGAGGGAGTGTAAGTTCTTGGTCGGCGGGGTTGAAGGTGTCGCTGCTTGTACCACTTTTAAAATATATGACGGAAACAGGAGGAAAAATTATATTTATTATCAATTAAGAAAATTAGTAAAAGATTATTTAATGGATTATTTATTTAAATGTATTCACACTATGAGAATCGGGGAATCAGGGCAAATCCTCCCGTTCGAAAGTAGTTTACAAGTTCTTCTGTTTTTGTTTTCCTCTTTCCAGTCGCTGCATCTCCGTAGCCACCTCCGCCGGCCTCCCATTGGCTGCCTCGAACTCCTTCTTTTCCGACACTATATTATCATTATGGACATCCTGGATTCTGTGTGAGCGGGGCGATCCCCAGTCTCTTAATCAGAGGAGGCACTACAAGAAGGCCCAAAGTGGCAAATAATCATAACCACGCTAAAATAATCTATGAATCTCTCTACTCTATTAATTTTTAAATCTGAATCGGTTATTTAATGAAAATTAGTTGTATTGAAAGATTATAAACTCAAAAGGAGCTTCTTCTATAGAACATGTTTATTTTGCTAGCTTTCGAACGACATCGTTCTTCAACCGGCGTAAAGACCTGGTTGTAATATTTGAAGATGTAGAGATGGGAGAGAAAGCATGAGAGAGAAATATTGAGATTTAAACTAGTTTATTACAGCATCCATATAAGATTATATAAGGTTAGATATAAAAATAAATATAAATGAATGAATAAGATTAAATTATGATAAATATATGAATAAATATATATAAATATATAAAATAACTAGCGGATGTGTACCCGGCTTCGCCCGGGTTTTTTCCGAGTGAAAGTTTGCCTAAACAATATTATTGATAATAATATTCTGGAACACAAAGAATATTATGATAATAATATTCGTTACATTATATATATTTATAAAATATATAAAATAGATTTTTCGAGCAAACATATCCTCTCTCTCTACTGAATAGATTTTTAAAAAGATATATAAATAAAAATATCTAGAGATATACTACATGATCTTAGCCAAAAGGCCGAGAAACGATATTTTATATATAGAGATGACCTGGCCTCGTGTATCTTCTGCTCGAGTGAATGTTTCGCTGGTAGATTTTGTTCCTGCCTACTAAAAATTATTATCTGGCTTCGCCCGTGGTCTGCTTCAGTGAATATTCCCCTAAAGAATTTTGTTCATGTCAATCAAGCATGATACAGCAATATTGTCATAATCATTTCTGACTAAAAAATAATTGTTGCTCAGTACTTGGATAATTATTATTTTTCTTGGTTAAAAGTGCGACAAAAAATTCTTCCAGATTTAACTCTCTGTCCTGTTCAAAATTCAGCGAGATTAGTTATATATTGAGGGCGTGCATAGCCGACAAACTTATATATATATATTATATAAAAGGGCGTACCTGGATCTGTAAAGAAAAAAAAACAATTTTTTTCTTAAAATATTTCGAGAGATTGCTCCCTCTTTATCAATTTATTGCACAGTGATTGATAAAAAGGGAGCAATCTCTCGAAATATTTTAAGAAAAAAAATTGTTTTTTTTTTTCTTTACAGATCCAGGTACGCCCTTTTATATAATCTTAATTAATGGATCGCCTTTTGACTCAAATATATATATATATGTCCCCCGGCTTCGCCCGGTTTTTACCCGAGTGAAAGTTTGCCTAACAAACTTTTGTTAAAACGATTCTAGCAAACATCCAATCCCTACTGAATCTATACTTGTCCATACTCTCGATAATTTGAAAATTTTCCCGGTCCCTTGAAAAATACTCGATTAGTTAAAAAATTCAGTATTAATTGGTCTACTCGGTATTTTGAAGTTGAAGGAATAGTATCTTGCCAAAAACGAAGATTTGTAAATAGCTGTATTTGGCGAATGTACCCGGCTTCGTTCGGTTTTTCCAAGTAAAAGTTTGCCTAACGAACATATGTTAAAACGATTCTAGAAAAAATCCAATCCACCTATACATAGATTTATAAACATATAAAATATTGTTATATGCGTTTAAATATATTTTCGAAACATAATTTTTTTGAAAACATTTATTATATTTTAAATAAGATATTGTCACTTTTGTGAATTTGATAATTAATTATTTCTTTTTTAACACAATGAGTTATATAAATTAATTTAAAAATTCATTTTTGTTATCATCATCACATACAATGTAATTTTTTTATATAAACAAACGATAATAAACAACAACAATTGGTTAGCAGCCCCGTAAATAAAGATATTTCCACAACAACAACAATGTAATTTGCATCTTCATTATTATAAAACAACAACAAATTAAATTAACAATGCAAAAATATATTTTAACATTACATTTTAACATTTAACACAAAAACGTTACAATATTTTCTTCAAATATATATATAAATTTTAAAATGCCAAGTTTTTTTTACGTCACTGGAATATTATATTACTAAATTCTCAAATTAAATTTATTATACTTTGAACATTTTTTAAGCATTGTTAAAATGTATAAATATAATTTCACCAGAAACCGTGAGAGGCGCTGCTTGCGAGTGAAAGTAGAAAATTTGCAAATAAAATTGCAAAGAATATTTATATCAAATCAAATTCAAACCAGAAACCTTCCCAGTAGTATAGTAAATAACTTCCTAAAGTTTCACGGCGATTGGATAATCTTACCTTTTAAAAACATTCATCGTGTAAACAAACTAACATTCATCGTGTAAACAAACCACGTGTAAATTATTAACCAATCAAATTCATTTATCGTCGCGACCAGTGATGCGCCCAAGCGGTAAAAGGCTGGAACTAACGCTTTTTGGTTATATAATAATTAAAAAAATCACATTAACCTTTTTAGTTTTTTGAATAGCCTATATGTTAAACGATATCTTCAGCTACCTATATGCGAAATTTCATAATGATTGATTCTGTAGATTTTGCGCAACGCGATAACAAACATCGATTTTGGATTTCATTTTTATAGATATAAGGAAAGGATATTGATAAATATACTTATATATAAAATATACCCAATATCGTCATTGGTGGCGCCCACCGCAGAAAAGACTCCGCCACTGATGGACTGCGAGAGTTCTTTCCCACAGAGTGGGCAGGTCAATATGATGACTGGAATTACCCAACTCAAGACCAAGATTGTACTTTTAGATGATAGCCTTCGCCACACTGGTCAACTTCAGAGACTCAATGAAGCCGATGCAGAAAGAGAGAGAGATTAATAGGAAGGCGCCTCAAGAAATCTCTTCAGACGCATGTCCATGGGGTTCTGGACCTGGAGTAGGGTTAGCTTGTAGTCCAGACTGCATACTACAGCAGTCAGTTGGCAGTCAGAATTGGTCCTCCTGGACTCATGCCTCCCCTGCCACAACACTTTCACATACAGGTGAGCTCCTCTTCAATCATTAACATTGTTCTCCCTACAGCAGACATCCTTTAATTCCATTTAAATTTATTTAGACCACCAGCTAGCTATATACAACCACTTACATTATATTTGTCTTCCGCATCCTCAACATCAGTATCTACAGCCCTCTCAACTTCTTCATATGACGCTTTTAAGAAACATTTATTTTGGTGCCAAATAGAGATGTTCAGCTGTTTTCAAGGTAATCAATTGAAAGAATTTATTTGACACTCAAAACTTATCGACCATTGGCAGATTAGATCGACGAGAGAGAGTATCACAACAGATTTAGCATTTTAAATGTTATGAAGACTCACTCACATAGAATGTATCCATTTTTATCTGCGCAGACACACATGTCGGACATTTTTCTTTGAATATATTATTTTTTTCACTACGTAATCAGTTTCTCTCCTTTCTTTTCAAAGAAAAGCACACACCTTACCTTAAACTTCTATAAAAAATAAACTAGAGTGGTACCTCGACATACGAGCGCCCCAACATAGAGTTTTTCGAGATACGAGCCGACGAGCAAGTGATTTTTTGCTTTTAGTTACGAGCGAAATTCGAGATACGAGTTCGGTAGTGTTGAAGATATTAATCTGTGATTTTAAATGTTTCTTTTTGACCAGTACTTTTGGTTTTGCTTTTCCTAAAATGTTTCTTTCTTCTTCTTCATTATTATTTGTTCTATATGCAAAGCTTTGTTTTTTGAGACTTGAATAAACAAATTCAAGTTTATTATATTTTTGTGTGCTTTTAAAGTTAAAACACAACAGGTAGTAACACGCAGTCGCGCCATCACGATCAGTTAGCAGCGTGCTTCCGCTGTGATAAGTTGTGTTTTGTGTTCGCGTTTTGTGTTGCGTTTACATTTACAGTTTTAGTTCATTTTTTTTTATAACCATGGATCGGAAGAAAGTTTGTAAAAAGTCAAGTGCATGGAAAAAGCTGTGGCCTGAAGCTGTAGCTGAAAGGATCTATGAAGAATTGGAACCCGGTGTTTCAGTAGAGGAGGAGATTGTATCTCTGGGGAAATCCATGGGTTTAGAGGTGGAAGAGAGAGACGTGAACGAGCTCATCGAGGAGCACACCCAGGAACTGACGACTGAGGAGATACAAGAGTTGCAGACACAGCAGCATACTGAGGTTATGCAAGTAATTGGTTTTGAGGAGTCAGAGGAGGAGGTTATTTCTACAAGTGAGATAAAGGAGATCTTAGGAATGTGGGAGAGAGTTTCACAGTTCTGGGAAAAAAACACCCAGAAAAGTTGCAACAGGTCGTGCATCTGACCTTTTTAATGACACTTGCCTAACTCATTTCAGGAATATTCTGAGAGGGAGGAAGAAACAAACCTCCTTGGACATGTTTTTTTCTAAACGGCCTACAGGTGAAAGCGAGAAAAATGTAGCGAAAAAGGCAGACCAGTGAGGATATCTAATTTATTCCTTTACATTCTCTTTTTTATTTTTGTGCAATAAATATTTGATATTTATAAATACGTTTTTATTATTTAAAACCACGTAAAAAAATAACTGGAGTGACATTTTGGAGGTTGGAACGGATTAATGGTAGTTCAATTGTTTTGTATGGGGAAATTTGCTTCGAGATACGAGTAATTCAAGATACGAGCAAGGTTGCGGAACGAATTAAACTCGTATGTCGAGGTACCACTGTATTCACATTATGTTATTAAAATTTGTTTAATAATATTTTATTGTTGACTATCTATTATATATTAATTGATATCTGTATTTTTTCAAAATTTTCTTATCGTTTATTTTGATTTTCAATCTACACTGCATTTCATTATTGCTATCAACACACAAATAACTGAAGGGGTGGAGATACTCAAATTGAGTTAGAAACAGTCGATTGAAATAAATTACCTTATAGATAATTATTATATAAAAAATAGGCTTGCAGAGAGGTCTTTTCGTTCAAATATGCTCTTATAATTTATAACTTCTTCCCCTTCAGTTTTGAGTTTTTTTTTTATTGTATAATATCTCTCTTTATATATTTGTTTTATAAAATTTCAAATTCAAGAATAATTTTTATAATAACTTAAATATACTTATAATTGATAGAGAGATAAATACAAAATTTTGTAACTCTCACTAAACCGATACTGAATAAAAACGGAAACTTAATTTAAAAGGGGCTAGCTGCAACTCTCTATTATTTTATTTTATTTAGACTGTTTAGTCTTGTTGTTAAATTTGCGCTACGGAAACCCGGGCTACTTCTACTTTCTCTCTTTCACTAGTCTTTTAGTAATTAAATGTATATATTTGTTATTATTTTTTTAGTTTTAGTGTCAGAACTACTTTTTAAAAAGTAAACTGCAAATTGATGAAAATCAGGTAATTAAAACTATACAAAATTTTATTCCTAATTCAATATCAAGAGCTATGTATAGATAACAATGTAATGTTAATAACGTTTATTTATCAAATTGTACACAAACACATTATTGTAGAAGTTGATTGATAAATATATAATTGATATTATATAATTTAGGAAGGTATTTATTTGTACTTTATTATAGAAGTCAACTGATAATTTAATTTTTTATCGCTGGGACAAAAGTCAAATTTAAAAGAACCTAAAATTTCCAAAACTAGTTTAAATTTAAACGACGCTTTGCAGTTTAGAAAAGGTTTGATATCCTAGTAACCATTTTTTGCAAATATATTTTTATTCCTTAAGAGCATGACTCTTTTTCTCTAAAACAATTATTTTTGGAAACTGAAAAATCAGTAAATTTAGGCCACACTTAAAAAAAAATCTCATTTAAAGGTTATTTAGTTGTATTATAAAATAAATAAAGCTTCCAGGGTTAAGTTTCTTGTTTAAATTTTTATTTTCAAGTTTTCAGACTTGTGTGTCAGTCCTTCAACAGGAGTATCACGATAATAAATTGATGATATATACTGTTTTTATATATAAATTAATTTTTACATATTTAATTATTAATGATATTGAAAGGGTGGGAAAATATATATTACCTTCTTTGTGTGTTATAAACAATTTTTGAAAATATACGTGCATGGCGGAGGATACGTGCTGGTTGAATGATATCTCGAGATCTCAAATTGACTTCAATAAATTCGTGAACTATTGTGGTGTATATAGAAGACTGCCTACATCTATGGGATAGTATTTGTCCATATTGTTTCGTATGTTTCTGATATTTCTATGCATCTGTTTATGCATTTTTTGCTGTTTGGTTATCATAGATTCTATTAAGAGTCTTTGGTATTTACTATGGATATTGTCGTAATGCACTATGGGTTGAGATATAGTTGTAAAATGAAGGGGAAAAATGCAGTGAAATATACATAACTAAGAGTTTTTATCAATAAATTTCTTTTTATTAGAATATAGGGCCACATATGTTTTAAATTAAATGAACTCTTAATATAATAATAATTTATAACAGTAACTTTGTTGTAACATAATTTTAAAGTCCTGATTAGATAAAATTCCCATTTCTTTTTTTTTTTTGCTTATCCCTAGTACACGTGGTACAGGCCATGATAATCATGGTGGGTAGAAGAAGGCGACTGCTTTTACTGTAAGTGAACCACATGTGAAAAGCAGTTCGACTTTGCACTTACAAATGTGCCAGAGCCCTGTTTGGTTAATTACACTCGCTGGTGGGGTTGGACTTTTGCAAGAATCGAGGGCCATTGGAGCATTTTTTTTGTAAATAAAAAAAAAAGTACCCAATGCGGGAATCGAACCCAGGTCATAGCGGTCGTAAACCAACGGTTTAGACCATCCTTCCACCGACCCCCCTAATATAACAATAATTTATAACAGTAACTTTGTTATAACATGCTTTTAAAGCCCCATTTTGGTGAAATTCCAATTTCTGCTACCACTATGGAAAAATGATGTTTTGTATATCAATCCGCTTGATTATGTACAGATAGGTTTAATTTCAAAAAGAATCTTACGCCTTTAAAATAGTTTTGAATTTTGATAACAGATAGGTTAGCTTTGTTAAAGTTATGTTGTTTAGAAACACAAAAGTAATATGGATAAAGCACAATTTGAATTATAGATTATAGCTACAAGTTAGGTCTTTTAACAAAAGTCTTCTTCTTTCTTATCTCCACTCAATCATATTAAGGTATCAAGCTTGTAAAGCTTGTTGATGGTGTCTGCCAGGGAAGAGTAGAGTTCATCAATGGATGAGTCAATACAGTCAATAATGTGGTTTGGGGTTGCAGGTTGACACTTAGTACATAGTGGGAAAACCTTGCAACCATTCTAGAAAGTCATTATCCATAGATGACCAGACTTAAGTCTGGAAATCAAAGACTGTTGTTCTCTGCTAACAAAAGTAATAAGATAAAATCCAAATAAATAGTATGTGTCGTTTTGATAGCAACATTGTTACCAAAATGTCATTCACTAATTTTGGATTTGGTATTGTTACCTTATGTTTCTAATCTATATTCAAAATTGTACCTCATCAGTTGTTTTAAATAGAGAATATTTTTGCAGAAGACGAATAGGCCAAGCATAGTATGATCCGTGTCATGTTTCATGCAGTCACAAAAATGAGTATTTCACCTCTAATTGTTTTAAACATGGTTATAATAACATAAAAGTTTGGTCCCATTTAATACGGTTATAACCAGAATAGACTATATTTAAAATACATTTCTTTCTGTTAAATCCAGAAAGAGGGACAATATCTTGAAGGGTAGATATCAAAAGTTTTAAATACTTTTGTTTTTTTAATTGAAACAAAACACAATAATAAAAGCTACAAGAAAATAAGACAAAGTCCAAATAAGTATGTAATTCACTCACTTAATTTATTTAGATTTTGTCTTATTTTCTTGTAGCTATAATCTATACTCCAAATATATCACAATAATAAAGAAAAAGTATAAATAATAAACAAAATGGCTTCTGAGGATGAGTATATCTTGTTTTAGTTTAATATTCTCTCAAGTTTTCAGGTACAGTAGAACTACCTGTAAAGGACACCTAATTGCAGAACCAAAGTGCCCTTTAGGGAGAGGTGTCCTCTTACTGGAGAGTTACAAAATTGTTTTTTTTTTTGCTTATCCCTAGTACACGTGGTACAGGCCATGATAAACTTGGTAGGTAGAAGAAGGCGACTGCTTTTACTGTAAGTGCACCATATGTCTACACATGTGAAAAGCAGCTCGACTTTGCACTTACAAATGTGCCAGAGCCCCATTTGGTTACTTGCACTCGCTGGTGGGGTTGGACTTGTTAAATAGTAAAAAATGATAATTTTGGAAATGGAAACTGTCCTTTGTAGAGAGGTGTCTGCTAGCAGGGTGTCCGCTAAAGAGAGGTTCAACTGTATTACAAACCTTTCTAAAGGAGTACATCTTCTTCTTTCTTATCTCCACTCAATCATATTAGAGTATCAAGCTTGTAGAGCTTGACAACCATCATGACTGGGTGAAGTAGAATGCATCTGCCTTTGTCATTTAGACTGGGAGCACTACTCAGTGGCAGGCCAACTTAGCTCCAAAAGAAATGGCTGCCTCTGACATGAGGAACAGACGCCATGTGCAGCCGCTCCTAACATGGAGTACAAACGCTACTCATCCTGTATCCCTGGATCAGGAGCCCTTACAGGGTGCTATCAGCCGGGCCAGCTGAGCCCAGGTTTTTTAGTGAGCTTGTTACTGCTCCCCCTCCTCCTTTTTCATCCGGGCTTGGGACTGGCAAGGGCAGAGAGAGAGCTAGTTTTACTGTATCTGTATTTCCTGAGAGAAACTCTTTACTAAGTTGATAAGGCACAATTTGGATTATAGATTAGAAACACAAGGTAATAATAAGACTTAATTTCAAATAAATTGTGTGACGTTTCGGTAACTGTATTGTTACCGAACATCATACACTATTCATTTAGATTGAGTCTTATTATTAATGATAAGGCACAATTTGGATTATTCTATATACAGTTATGAGCGTCATGCGTCATCTCCTAATCAACAATCAGTCATCAGTTTTCATCTCTGTCACCGTTTGCTTTTTTTTTGGAATGGCGCCCTCCTATTGGTTGGCTACGGTCACGCCACCTTTGCCCCCCCCCCACTTGCCTTTTTTTGGAATGACGCTCTCCTATTGGTTGGCTACGAACATGCCACCTTTGCCCCCTCCCCCCCCCCATCATGCCCCCCCCCCCCCTCCACTCGCTTTTTCCTTTTTGTAACCATTGTGTTGGAGCGGGTCGCTCCTTAAATAAATGCATATATTAGTTAATAACCAAATGGAATCCTCTCTTTCTTTTTCCCAGTAAGAGACGCCTATGGAAGCCAACAGTACATAGACAGATAAAGCACATAGGCTATAGTTATTAACTAACATATGCAATTATTTAAGGCGCCAATTTATAATTGTAACAAATAGTATTTGAATCAAAACATTCAATCGGGTAAAACACGGGCGTTGCCCGGGTCATTCGGCTAGTAGATTATAAACACAAGGTGGATGACGTTTCGGCAACAGCGTTGTTACCATCTTCAGATAAAAGTACTGAACATTACAGTACTGACATTCAGAACTTTTGTCTGAAAATGGTAACAACACTGTTACAGAAACGTCACACACTATTTATTTATTTGGATTTGGTCTTATTACCTTGTGTTTTCTTATTATTAGTGTTTCTTTACCAAGTTTATCAGATATGTGTCAACACAGAAGTATAGAAATAAGGTGTTTTCACCATACCTATGTCAGACATTTTCCAAACAATCCTATGACATTGGTTTTTACATGTGTTCACCTTTTACAAACCTAACCGTACACCATTTAAAATTGGTTCTCTTAAAGCTAGTAGCTCTCTGTTCCACCACATCGGTAGAGGCCAACAAATGGTGTAGCCGTGTATGCCAGACATTTTCCAAACAATCCTATGACATTGGTTCTCTTTCCATTTACCTTTACAAACCTAACTGTACACAATTTAAAATTGCACTCTTAGAGCCAGTAGCTATCTCTCTGCTCCACAACGTTGGTCGAGACCAACAAATGGTGTAGCAGTGTATGCCAGACATTTTCCAAACAATCCTGACATTGGTTCTCTTTCCATTTACCTTTACAAACCTAACTGTACACAATTTAAAATTGCACTCTTAGAGCCAGTAGCTATCTCTCTGCTCCACAATGTTGGTCGAGACCAACAAATGGTGTAGCAGTGTATGCCAGACATTTTCCAAACAATCCTGACATTGGTTCTCTTTCCATTTACCTTTACAAACCTAACTGTACACAATTTAAAATTGCACTCTTAGAGCCAGTAGCTATCTCTCTGCTCCACAACGTTGGTCGAGACCAACAAATGGTATAGGAGTGTATGCCAGACATTTTCCAAACAATCATAAAACATTTTTTTTTTTCCGTTCACCTTTTAAAATTCTAACTGTACACAATTTAAAATTTGCACTTTTAAATCCAATAGCTCTCCGCCATGTTGGGTTAGAGGACGACATGGTGTAGCAGTGTATACCAGACGCCTTCCAAACAATCCTATGACATTTACACGTTCACCTTTTACAAACCTAACTGTGCCCAATTTAAAATTTGCTCTCTTAAAGCCCGGGGGTCGGTTGAAAGATGGTCTAAACCATTGGTTTTCGACCGTTACGACCTGGAATCAAATCCCGTATTGGGCACTTTTTTCTAATTAACAAAAAAAATGCTCCAATGGCCCCCGATTCTTGCAAAAGTCTAACCCAACAGTGAGTGCAAATAACCAAACAGGGCTCTGGCACATTTGTAAATGCAAAAGTCGAACTGCTTTTCACATGTGTAGACATGTAATGCACTTACAGTAAAAGCAATCGCTAAATACCCACCATGATTATCATGGCCTGTACCACGTGTACTTGGGATAATAAAAAATAAAAAAAACTCTTAAAGCCAGTAGCTCTCTACCAACATGTGGTGCAGCCGTGTATGTCAGACACTTTCTAGACAATCCTATGGCATTTACATGTTCACCTTCTACAAACCTAACTGTACACAATTCAAAATTTTCACTCTTAAATCCAATATCTTTCCGCCATGTAGAGGTCACCATGATGCAACAATATGTTGACCTTCCGTTAGATAGAGTCCCATCAATGTTTGATGAAGAACTCCAGATATGATAGTTGCCACTGCATGTTTACCCATCCATCAAGTATGCTATCTGATAGAACCACAGTTTAATCATGGAATTCCAAAGTGATTTTATCTTGCAAGATAGAGGTTGTCTGGCCACCAGCATTCCTAGTTTTTATAACGTTCAAGAACAACTGGTGACTGGTACAGAGCAAGAGGGACAATCAACAATTCTGTCCTCCCAAGGGAACAACTCTCTTTGATTCCCAGACTTAAGTCTGGTCATCTACGGACAATGACAGAATGGTTGCAAGGTTTTCCCACTATGTACTAAGTGCCAACCTGCAACCCCAAAACAAATTATTAACTGTATTGACTCATCCATTGATGAGCTCTACTCTTCCTCGGCAGACACTGTCAAAAGTCTAAAGTTTTACAAGCTTGACACCCTGATATGATTGAGTGGAGATAAGAAAGAAGAAGAAGATAACATTCAATGAATTCAAAGTGTTTGGATCCATATCTCATATAATTGTATAGAGAAAATAATAATAAAAAGCTTTTTTTTTATTTCCCAAGTACATGTAGTACAGGCCTTGATAATTATGGTGGGTAGTTAGCTACTGCTTTTACTGTAAGTACATCACATATCTATGCATGTAAAAAGCAGTTCGACTTTTGGACTTACATTATGCCAGAGCCCCGTTTGATTACTTGCACTCGCTGGTGGGGTTGGACTTTTGCAAGAATAAGGGACCATGGGAGCATTTTTTTAATTAGAAAAAAGTGTCCAATGCGGGATTCGATCCTGGGTCGTAAACCAATGGTTTAGACACTCCTTCCACCGAACTCCCATAAAAAGCTTGAAATCGTGAGGCGAAAGGTTTCTTTTAAGGTTTTATTATTTTGCTAGGCTTTCGGCCCTTCCACAGGAGAAAAATTGAAAAAAAAAAATTGAGTTTTTACAAATAAGAGACACTTATATAGACCAGAATAGATTCTATTTTATCGATGTTTTGACAAACATCTTTTGTTCTCATCAGAAAAAAATGAAAAATAAAGTATTTGGCAAGACGTTATAAATATATCTGAGGTGATAAAGCACAATTTGGATTATAGATTATAATAAAAGAAAATAAGACCTAATCCAAATAATTTATTAGTGTGTGACATTTCGGCAACAACATTGTCACCATCATCAGACAAAAGAAAGGTGTGTTGATGATAAGGCACAATTCGGATTATAAATTAGAGACACAAGGTAATAAGACCATATCTAAATAAATAAATATGCCTGAAGTTTCAGTAACAGCGCTGTTATCATCTTCAGACAAAAGTACCTCGAATATGAAATGGCCGTCTCTGACATGAGGAACAGACACCATGTACAGCTGCTCCTAACATGGAGTACAGACTCATCCTGTATCCCTGGATCAGGAGCCCTTACAGGGTACTATCAGCCGGGCCAGTTGAGCCCAGGTTTTTTAGCAAGCTTGTTACTGCTCCCTCTCCTCTTTTTTTCATCCGGACTTGGGACAGGTAAAGGCGGAGTAAGGATCAATTATAAAACACAATATTGAATAAATTAAGAGTGAAATCTAGGAAATACATTTTACACACCTACATGTTTCTTATTTAACAAAATCCATAAACAATCCAGGGCCAGGTCTCTTTTAACCACTCTTTATTTCTCAAACTTTTGGGACAACATGTCCTTCAACAGGATACCTAGAACTTCCAGCCAATTATACATACCTATTTTCTTACATTCCTTTATTTCTTAATATATAAATCATCAACACAAAACTACCTCTGCTGACCTTCCTGCAATGATAGAAAAGATGAGAGGGCTTGGATCTTCAGTGGCGAACCCTCTCAGAGATTTGGAAAAATGTATTTGGTGGAACTGCTGAAATGGTTCACCTCTGATGAGCCAAGCCCTTTCGTACAATATCTTCAATCATCATGTAAGGTGGGTCAGCTGTGACAGTTTTGTGTTGATTTATTGAACCTCTCTCTCCTTAAAGGATGACACCTAGTTGCAGAATGTCCTTTGGAGTGAGTTGTGGGTTCTCTTACTGGAGAGTAGCTTATTGGTAAAAGTGACAGTTTTGACAATAGAGGTATCATTGAGGTGTCTGCTAGTGACATTGTCTGCTCATTAGGTTCTGCTGTAAATAAAAGTGACAAAAATACAATATTAAAATATGTAATACAGTAGAACCTCCCTGTAGAGGACACCTAATTGCAGAGCCAATGTGTCCTTTAGGGTGAGGTGTTCTATTACCTGAGAGTTACTAAATTGTAAAAATGGTAATTTTGTAAATGAAAACTGTCCTTTGTGGAGAGGTGTCCTCTAAAGGGGGGTTCTAATGTATACTTATTTTTGGTAATGTGTTTCTTTTCACATTATTCACTCAATTTCACATTTCACAATATTATCGTTACAGACCTTACTGTGTGTGGAATGATAAAATTTATTGAATGAGAGAGTTTGACTCATCAGTGGTAAACCCTCTCAGCGGTTTCCTCAAATTATCCTCCAGACCGCTCTACTATTGTATTGGATTGGTTTTCTTATATGCTCTGTAAGGGTTCACCACTGATAAGCCAAACCCTCTCATTCAATAACTTTGATCATTGCAGTAAGGTCTGTAGAAATAATATTTGATATGTGAAAAGAAATGCATTGTCAAAATATAATTATTATAAATTTTAATGATTGATGGTAGGTCAGTGGAAGGATGGTCTAAATCGTTGGTTTTCGACTGCTACGACCCAGGATCGAATCCCGCATTGGACACTTTTTTCTAAAAAAAAGGTCCAATTGCCCCCGATTCTTGCAAAAGTACAACCCCACCAGCGAGTACAAGTAACCAAATGGAGCTCTGGCATATTTGTAAGTGCAAAGTCGAACTGCCTTTTACATGGGTGGACATGTGGTGTACTTGCAGTTTTAAAGCAGTCGCCAACTTCTACTCGCCATGATTATAATGGCCTGTACCACATGTACTAGGGATAATAATTTTAAAAAATGATAGATGGTAATTGAATATTTGATATAAAACAATGTTTTTAACCAGTAATGCAGTAGTCTGAGTAAAGTGAAGTGTCTGGGCAGAGGGGTTCGCTGTATAAACCACAATATAAAACAATGTTTCCACAGTAATGTCTGAGGGATGTGTCTGGGCAGCGAGGCGGTGGGAAGCTGAGGTGGTGGCCATGACAGCTCTCTACCAGTCGGCCTGGCTGCTGAGAGTGGCAGGGTGAGTGTCTGTCTGAGAGGTGACACCAGACTGGTGGTGACAGTGGAGGTGAGGCAGGTCCTGTCTGGTGGATGTCTGCCATCTACTACTCTGCACCTGGTTCAAGCTGGTGCTCTACCCCCCGCGGCTCTTCATGGGAGCCCTGGTGTATGACTTCCTGCTGCCAGGGCTGGTGCGGGTGTCTGACCTCTGGTCCGGCGTGGTGGCCGCGTTGCCTGGATGGCTAGCACGCCGCCTGCGCTGGTGCCCCACCTCTTCTGTCCTGTTGGAGCAGGCTGAGGCCGACCTGCTCTCCCGTGAGTTGTTTGCCACCTTCTACTTAGGAACATCCATCTATAGGAGAGTACAACTTTTTCTTTCTTATCTCCACTCAATCATACCAAGGTATCAAGCTTGTAAAGCTTTAGACTTTTGATGGTGTCTGCTGGGGAAGAGTAGAGCTCATCAATGGATGAGTCAATACAGTCAATAATTTGACAACCATCATGACTGGGTGAAGTAGAATGCGTCTGCCTTTGTCATTAAGACTGGGAGCACTACTCAGTGCCAGGCCGACTTAGCTCCAAAAGAAATGACGGCCTCTGACATGAGGAACATACGCCATGTGCAGCCACTCCTAACAAGGACTACAAACGCTGCTCATCCTGTATCCCTGGATTAGGAGCCCTTACAGGGTACTATCAGCCAGGCCAGCTGAGCCCAGGTTTTTTAGTGAGCTTGTTACTGCTCCCCCTCCTCCTTTTTCATCCGGGCTTGGGACCGGCAAAGGCGGAGTTAGAGTACAACTAACCCTGCTATACCATTGTGCTGGTTCTGTGGAGAGCATATTTCATCGGCAGACTTAGAACACAGACAATCCCTTAGAATGAAGAGTACTTGTGTGGATTATAGATTAGAAATAAAAGGTAATAAGACCAAACCCATAAAAAAAATAGTTTGTGACATTTTTTGGTAATAGCGTTGTTACCGAAAAATATTCAGTCTTTTGTCTGATGATGGTAACAGCACTGTTACCAAAATGTCTCACATTATTTATTTATTTGGATTTGGTCTTATTACCTTGTGTTTCAAAAAAAGAGGAAATAATAATGATATTTTATAAAGGCATTTGAAAATTATCCCACATTTGTTTCTTATGACCGCAAAATTGAAATTTATTTTAAGGAGAAATAACGATTATTTCTAACCTTAGGGATGAAGTATGAAAGGATGAAATGTGAAGAGCAATGATAAACAGGAAAAATAAAGTGTCCAGAAATAAGAAATGTGGGATAATTTTAAAATGCCTTTCTACAATCATAAGCCACATTGTATTATAAATAATGATATTGATTGATATGCTATTAACTGAAGTAAAACCTATCTTAGAGGTAACAGCATTGAAATCTATCGCCTGTGTCTTGGGTGTTTTCCTGACTCAAGGGTTGATTTTTAGTGGCAATCATTTATTTTTTATTAATTTAGTTTACTTAGCCATCTGAGACCCTGGCTAATATGTTCACAGATATTTTTGCATCCCTAAAGGCCAATTGTGTTGAGCATTCAATATTTATTTAAAATATAATTACTTGTTATATATTCCTAATACAGTAGAACCTCCCTGTAAAGGATACCTAGTTTCAGAGCCAAAGTGTTCTTTAGAGGTGTCCTCTTACCGGAGAGTTGCTAAATAGTAAAAATGGTATTTTTGGTGATGAAAACTGTCCTTTATAGAGAGGTGTCTTCTAGCGTGAGTGTCCTCTCATGAAGGTTATACTTTATAATGTAATTGTCCAATAAACGTCATTTTATTATTCTCATTTCTTCCTGGTTTAGTAAATTTAATGGCCAAGTAGTATATTTTAGGATCAATAGTAAATAATTGGTTTATTTTCCTTCTTATCCAAACTCTTATTTTTCTATTGTTTCCTCTTAACTGAAAATAGTACCAACTATTATATAAAAAAAGAAAAATAAGATCTAATCCAAATAATTTATTAGTGTGTGACGTTTTGGCAACAACATTGTCACCATCATCAGACAAAAGAATAAAACATATTAATAATAAATAATAATAATAAACATATTATTCTTTTGTATGATGATGGTGACAATGTTGTTGCCGAAACGTCACACACTAAAAAATTATTTGGATTAGGTCTTATTTTCTTTTTTTTATTATAATCTATAATCCAAATTGTGCTTTATCAGTACCAACTATTTGAAACCTCTGATATTATCCTTTATTTGCACTTTTGTCTAAATATGGTAAAAATGCTGTTACTGAAATGTCACATATCCAAATTGTGCCTCATAACTTTAATGGAGTTCTATGGCTGATAAATGAAGGACATTTTGCCTGAAGGATATTGATC